>JAXDDX010000062.1:1404653-2106980 GCA_034670405.1 Hoplostethus atlanticus
CCTGGTTTTGATACAGCAGCAGCTCACTGTACTCATAGTCCACCTTGTCTGGAGACGTCTGGACACACGCACGCACACACACACACACACACACACACACACACACACACACACACACACACACACACACAAGGGAGGGATGAAGGAAAATTGGTAAGTGGGGCTGTCTGGAGTAGGGTTCAACCGATTTTTGAAGGTCGATACAAATCATTTTGGACTGAAACTGCAGATAACTGACGTTTGATTTCTTTAAAGTTTGGCATTTTAATGCCAATTTTTTAAATTTAGTTTTCCCCCCAGGATTGTATTCAGTGTGTAAAAACAGGATTTAGACCATGGGACACAAAGGCTGGGTTGCACAAACACTGTTAGGTTTAAAATAAGTAAACCTAGATTTAAAATTAGCAGTGTTGCGCAATTTAAATGTAGTAAATCTAAGACAATTATACCTAAATTAACATTATAGTGATGGGTTAACTACAAAAACATATAGCCGCAAGTGGCCACTAGTGGGGATCATTTATCATTTTGGAAAAGTTGTACCTCTCAGAACATTTCACCTGCAACTGCACGTGCAACTGCAGATGAAATGGTGCCTGACATATTGCCATTTGAAAAATTGCCAATTTTGGCCTTACAGTAAAGCTCAAGAGTGCAACCAAATGTGGTCTGACACACTTTCAAACCCTTCACAAATTTATATGAAGTTTGGTTGCTTGAACATTTAAGCTTTAAGGAGTTATGTATTCCAACTTCTTTTGTGTTATGGCCAAATGGCTACAGTAACAAGTAACAAAATTATATGATACAAAGATGGAAAATATGGTGGAGACTGAGGCGACTTTCTGGGAGAAATTTTTAAAAAATGGAAAAGGAGGGGAATCCCAGAAGAATCTCATTGAGGATCCCAATGAGGAGGCTATGGCAATTGCCCGCTTCCTGTAGGTCAGACTACTTTAAAGTTAACCCCTGATCAAAGTTTAGATTGGAGTTTAAAGTTTTGGAACAACAGGCCTAAAGTTAATCTAAGGCTAAAGTAAAAACTAGACAGATTTAAATGGTTTGAATTTAAATTATGTTTAAGATTTGGTGCAACAGAATTTATTGATAAACCATGATTTAATCCAGTTTTATTTTGAACGTGGTTGCAGCCAGCCTGAGTGTATAGTATAGTTAGCTAGCCTGCTATAATTATGTAGCAAGTAAACCCTGACTATTACAACTTTATTAATGGCCAAATTGATAGCTAGCAGTGTCTGCTCTGGGCTCTAATTTATGATGAAATGTAACTTGGTTATAATGACATATTACACTTGAAAATGTTTGTTAATAAGCTTTAACAGGATAAATGCTGGCTTCAACTTTTACACTATGGCCTTCCAGTGTGAGTGATGTGTTTTACCTGCTTTTTTGTAATGTGCTTAATCTTTTTTGCCTCTTTAGCTTGTTTATTGTTGTGTAATATTTTTCTTTTAACCTGAAGGGCTTTGTAATAAGGTTTTTCCTGTTTAAAGCTGCACTAGGCAATTTAGCAAGTTGGCGGCCCAAAATGGCAGTAGTACGATTCCAATTTTGAGGACTTTGAGGACCCAGAATTCCTGTATGGTGATTCAGTATATTTTCACAGCTGTATTTTTATTTGAAAAAAATCTTGCATAGTGCAGCTTCAAGGCTCTATTTAAATAAGGTTGACTTGCCTAGTCTCAACTTTGTTCTTACCTGTTGTGTTTTACGAAACTCCTCGACGATCTTGGCAGGCCATCTCAAAGTCCTCCAGCAGGTGGTAGGCCACAGCATAGCCGATCCACGAGGCCCGCTGGGCTGGACGGAGCTGCAGTAGCTGGTACCGAGTCTCCTGCAGAGAGAAGAAGATTATAGCACACACAACAGCAAGTAATACTGCATAAAAAAACCAGAACGATGCCGAATATGGGACTGCCTACTGGAACGAATTGACAGGTAAAGCAACAAATTCAAAGTGTTTAGGCGTTCAAACTTGTCTGAGGCCATCAAGGCGCCATAATTGAGGTTTTCTGAAGACTTTCATTGCTCATGATCGTCTTTTTCACTCATAACATTCTTCTATGAACCACAATACAATTTTGGAAAGGAGGCAAGAACGAGCTGCCACGAGGCAAGCAGGTTCCCAGGGGTGAGAGTCACTGGGATGGACAGAGAGGCTGGAGAGGCTCAATCTAACCAACTAACTAGCTAACAGTGACTAGCGGTGGATGTACCGATATTGAACAGCCATGCGATGAGCCATGAGATTGAGAGGACATGCTGCAACGAATGGGACCGTCGCAGTTTTTACCGATCTACTTTGGATCACTTTTTTGTTGAAGCTGGACATTGAGCAAGGGACAGGCATGTTGGGTTCTTTTTTCTCTCTTTATTTCATGTAGCTAGGTCTCCTTGCTAGCTATTGCTAGGCTAATCCAGCTAACTTAGCTAGTTTACTGGGCTAAACAAACATTTTTCTGTCCTCTCTTGCCTCTGTTGACCATGCCCCTTTTTAATCAGCCACACCCTGACACCCTAATGCCATTGTTCTCAAATACCCCTTTTCCTGCAGGTTTTAGTTCCAGCTCTACTCAGGCACACCTGAATCAATTAGAGGCTTCAAGTTTTGATACCTTAATTGGTTCAGGTGTGCCTGAGTAGAGCTGGACCTTAAACCTGCAGGACAAGAGGTATGCGAGGACTGGATTAGGAACCACTGGTCTTGGGGGTGTCTATTGCTTAGTGTAACGCAAGGCATGATGGGAAACCTGAATATCTAAATATTCAGGGAGGCAGTTTCTAAAAAAAAAAAAATGGTGCACAATCCAGGCCATTATGGCATATATAGGCATGGCCAAGCGTGTTGATGTCTGTTAACCCTCCTCCTAACCCTCATGTCACCTTCCTTTAAGCGCTCCCTTCCTCCCTCCATCCCTCACGCATCCCTCTGTCCATCCCCAAACAGTATCCATCCATGTAGAGCTTAAGATTGTATTCCTGTTTTTTAACCCATCTCTTTCCTCCTTCCATCCTCACCCTGTATCCCTCCAGGTCTCTCATCTGGATCTGCAGCAGGGAGAGGTCTCTGAGGATCTGCAGGTTGTCCTTGTCCCACTTCAGAGCGTTGCGGTAACACTTGATGGCCTCGTCGTACTTCTTGTCGGAGCGCTGCAGGAGGCCATACACATGCCAGCCTGGGAGGATGAGGAGGTTGAGGAGGCAAATGCACAAACCGCATTGGGGGGTTTAGAAGCAGCTTCATGTTCGGAGAGAAGTAGATATACTTTTGATCTGGACAATAACCCATGCAATCCTAGAAGGTCCATTTAACGCTCATCAGATTCAAAATCCAAAATAGAAAAATATAGTGCAATATTCTAAACATATTCTATGTTGCCCCTCAGATAAATGCAAAACAGATTTAAGACTAGTTTTTCAATTTTTTGCATTTGTTTTTTCCTTTGAAACAAATAAAAATGAAATATTGACCCACAATGAACTGGGGGACTTTTCATTTAAACAGTCACAGTTGACTGGCATGTTTAAAATTATTATTTGTTATTTTTACCTTTTCACAGTAGAGAGAGAGAAGAAAGATTGAGCGGGGGTGAGACATTTTCAGGGAATATTTCCTGGCGGAGACTTGGGTGGGTGTCAGGTGATTGACAATAAGCAGAGCCTAACGTAATGTGCACACCGATATGAAAACGCTTGACTCTGCCACAATGAAATGGAGAGGGGCAATTAAGACACAAACTTAAAAAAATACATCATAGAGGTGGAAGGATACAGACGTGGCTCTTGAGGTCGTTGCGGAGGCCTCGTCTCACCAGCTCGTACGCCTCCTCTTTCTTCCCCAGACAGTTCAGGGTTAAACCCTTCATCGCCAGGGTCTCTGTTAGAACGAAGGACATGGAGGGAAACATTCGGGGAGGAGAGGAAAACATTTAAAAGCACTGTTAAGGATGGTTATTACACAGACTGAAAAAAAAAACAAAAAAACACAAATTACAGACTCAATCACAGAAAAGCCAATAATTGATGCGTATATTAGATAACGGAACTAAATCACATTGGGCCACATTCACATAATCACATTCACGAAACGCGCATACGATCAGATTTGATCGTATAACGTTTCTACGAACGTTTCTACGAACGTTTCTACGAACATAGTCGGATTCATCATTTTGTTCGTTTGGTATGATCAAGTGCTTGGAAACATGCGGAAATGTGTTTGTGTGTTTGGAAACATGCTGGAAGGCTCTTAGAACAGGCTTATTCTTTATGAAAAATCAATTACAGTAGTGCCAAACCTCAACAACAAGATGTTTCAGTGGCCTTGTAGAAAAAAAGACCTAATAGGCTGAAATGGCGTATTTGCCGAACTGTCCTCATTCATAACAATACAAAATTATCCAACTTGTAATGGGTTGATCATATGGACTGGACGCCTTACCAATACAATAACATAGTCCTACCAGCCTGCAGCCTGGATCTGATCTGTGTCCAACTCCAATGCCGACTGGACACCCGACAGTGAGGTCTCTCCTATTATTAATTGATCCTCTGATCCACGTCTGATAGCGCCTCAGTGTGCTGCCTACGCGTCTACTTCTCCTTAAACTTTTTCTGAAACTTTGACAGCGTTAATAATTTCTTGCCATGCTTTACTTTTATCAGTTCTTGTGACTCCGCTGCTGATGCTTCTGAAAACTCCATTGTTTTTTTTCTCATACGCGCAACACTTCCATTTGGGACTCCGCCAAGTTCCTCTTTTCTCCTGGTTTACTTGCACACGACCCTTCAGTCTGCAGCCTTTTGCCTTTTGTAAACCGGCTTCAACTGGCACACGCATCCAATTTACGAACGATTGGCATTCATCAAATATACACCTGTTCTACGAACAAATCGAGGTTTCCCGCACGTTTCATGAATCCCACGTTCGTGTTTTCGTACGCACACACATACGCAAAAACATTTGTGAATGAGGCCCATTGTGTTTATCTATTGTTATGACTTAGATGAAGATCATATTTTAGGAGCCATTTATACAGGAATGTAATTCAAAAGGGTTCACAAACTTTTTCTCACAACTGTACTGTATATTAATCAAGAAATTACTGTACAAAAAAAAAGCTCAAATTAAACATTTAAATGAGGTTAATTGAGAAATCAAATCACACCCAACCCTAATAACAATCAATATAATACCTGCGTGAAAGCTATTGTTGGCTGTCAATCACGAGCACAACTTGGTTTTCCCAAAACCATCTTAGAGTCAAGATCATCTGTGTTCTATTAGCCACCTATGGACATAGTAGATCAGCTCAGCTGTTGAGATGCTTTTAGGAAACTGAGCTCTAAAAACTAAATACAAGAATAAAAGCACTTTCTGTCTGTCCTGGATCAGCTAATATGCATTCTTACTTAAAAGAGGATTCATAACCAAGAAAACAAAGTTGTTGGTCTGAGGGAAAAGAAGGTTTGTCGCTTCTTTTTGAGCAGTTTGACATGACATACACATTTTCTTTTGCTCGCCTTCAAACACGACACCTGCGGGCTACTTCACAGCTTTCATTCGTATCTATTTGAGCCCGTCCATTCAGCCGTCATGGAGGAAGGCTCACCCAGTTCTTGAACTAAACCCGTATTTCCAGAGACACAATCATGCAATCATCCAGTTTATACATCTTGTACAACTCGTAAATTCACCCAGCAAAGAGTTGGGGTGTGATAGTAAACCACATGCTGTTCTTCAGAGTTAAGTATCAGTCTAGAGTCTAGCCTGAGGGGTCAGAGGTCAAGTCAACTAGCTCTGTGATTGGCTGAACAACCAGTCCTAGTTAGTGGCTGCTCTTACCTCCATGCTCCGCAAACTTTGGGTTGGCGAGGATCTGTTTGCAGAACTTCAGTCCATTTCTGTATTGCTTGTGTTCATAACATCTCTGCAACAAAAAGGTAAAAACAAAAAACAAAAAAGAGGCAGGTTTACATCAGGCATCCAACACCAAGAGACTGTCATTCACAACTGCACTAATCCTCAGATCACGGTGGGGTCAAAGTACATGTAAAGAACATTATTCTAAATGGTTTGAAGACCCCCATGGGACAGTCAGTGTGACAAAGTTATAGTGCTGCCATAAATGGAAGGGAAAACACTTCTGGAGGGAGAGCAGCCTTATTGATAGAGGGCTGCTGATGAGATGTAATCAGACAAGCAGCCAGATGGATCTGCCTGGCTCAATACAGTCAGTGGAGCTCAGGACCACCAGTGGAAATCCTGCCAACTCTCAGTACAATACTAATGCACCCAATCCCTGACTGGCAGATGGAAAGGGCAGACAATCACAATCAGGGCTCACATTCAAAAATAGCAAACAGGCAGTTTTGAGATAAGTGTAGCCAATTTTGAAAGAAACCGAGAAAGTACTACCATGCATGTATTTAGTCAAGAATCAAATGTATCTTCCTTATAATAAAAACGCTAGTCTATGAGCAGAGACAAATAAATTCCAATTTAACCAGCCTGTGCAATGATTGCTTATACAATTCAAAATGATGTACCTTTTGTTTAAAATATGCTAGTAGTTTTCATTCTGCATACAAGAGCTTGCTGCTGGAATATGACAGTTCGTACCAAGGTGGGCGTGGCTACCACAGACTTACCAGGTCAGGGAACCCACTCCACTCAAACTCTGCACAACTACAAATGTCAATTGTTGAAATGGGCTGGTTATACATTAAAGCTTCCCAGAAAATAAGACGACAAAGCTGTGGCTTTACTCGGACAGACTAAATAGCTTGCCAAGTGTTTCGCTATATTTAGCTAGGCCGCCATTGTACCGGCTCAACTTGCCGGCTAACTGCCTGCATGGCTAAGTCTCTTCACGCCAAGTTTCATTCAAAAATATGAGTTTAAAGTTGCCTCGCTTATCAACAAAGCTACATATGTCACAAAACACGACCGTAAAATATTTTCTGAATCCTTGGGAACAACTGGTATATTCGGCATACAAGCCACCCCCAAACAGCACTTTATTTTAATTAAATAACTTTTAGAATTGGTGTACACGGTGCCGCTGCCGCCCACTGCGGTGTATTTGGGTGGGAGAAGAGTTGGCATAAGCCTGCGCTCCCATTCTAAAAGTTTAAGTTGTATTGACTAAACAGTATATTGGATGTATGCCGAATTTTAGAGTGCCCCCTGACTTATTACAGCTCGAGAGGTGTTCTATCATGCAAGCTCCTTTGTCGATAAGCAAGGCTATCTTAAACTGTCAGATTTTAAAATAGGGTTTGGTGTGAAGGTCTCTCCATCCAACAGAACAGCAGGTAGCGACGCTAGCAACTACCTGTCAGTTGTGCAGATGAAATAAACGACCTAACGATAACGTTACTAGAGAATAAACAAAGGGGGCTAAACTTTATGCCAGTGCAGCCAAATTAGTTTGCAAGCTACCAACGTTAGCTAACGCAACTAGCCACATAAGTTGTGTATGCCTGTCATGCTTGTGAAGCAGCTTTTTCATTGATATACTTTAGATGTGTTGCAAGGCCAAAGCACAGGGCACATGTTTGCTTGTTGGTCTATTAAGTTTGTTAGCTTATTTACCTCGCCACTATTTCTATAGTTAACGAGAGACAAGATAAATGCATTTCCTTTGATATTTTGATTCTTTTTATTCGCTAGCAACTACTTAGCTACCTGGTGTGACTGCTAGTACTGACTGCTACTTGGCAAACTAGCTTTAGCTAGCAAGCTAACGTTATCTCAGGCATTTAGCCTACCAATATTCTCTTGAAGAGAGCATTCTCCTTCGGCGGTAGAGTAATTGTGGGCATTGTATTTGCTTGCTATGCCTCTGTAGCTTCACACATGAATAATATCCTCTTGGAGTCAAAGATCCTGGACTGTTTCTGTGTCTTCAGGCTCCTCTCTCTCACGTGTTGAAGCCGAGGCCCCCTTAAGAGCAAAATGGCCGACCAGCTTCTCCTCCGGGTCAGTCTCGCTACCGCCCTCCACTGTGTGTTTTGGTGGCACAAGATTGTGGGACTGTCAGTTGGACGCGCTCTGTAAGTCGAACGTTAGTTGAAATTGGTGCTGTTTAGTGTCTTGGGTGTGTGCCGAAATGCAGAGTTGCTCCTAACAATTCGCAAATTGTCCTGAGGCATCAACTACAACGTGTGTTTGTTTTCCGAGAAGCAAGGCGACTTTAATTGCACGATTTTTGAATGGATATGGCGTAACTTTCTCTCCATTCAAGCGAGAACGGAATATAGCGGGGCTAGGGTGAAGACAACTTAATTCGAAACAATAGTTAAAATTCTGAAATTATTACACTCATCTTACACTGATAAATGTCATGATATTATGTTTGCATGAATATATCACATCGATTTATCGATGATCTGTAAATCCTCTACTCTGGCCTGCTAGGAAGTGTAATCAACCGCAGCGCAACACGATCGCACATCGGGTGAGGGAGTCCGTCCTGTCGCTAAAATGACTTTCAACCGGTTATTATCCCATGCAGTACGCGTTAGCAAAGGTAAGTCGATGACTTGTAGGGTATTAAATACATCATCGTGATTTTGATAGGCTTGGGCTTGATGTTACCTTGATGTTAGCAACACGGTTGGTTTTGAAGTCTGACCTTAGCTTAGCATCCTGCCATAACCAGTGTAGCAGCCAGGGAGATGACAAGCCCGGTGCATGCGGTTTTCGCTCTTTCTCTCTTCGTATTGGGCTATGATTTGATGGGAATTAAGTACACCAAGCAGCTCTTATGTCAGGAAACTGTCTTCGTTTCCACTAAAACACAATAGAGGCTGGTAGTGAGCAGTGTGAACCAATTCAAAAAGTTGGAATTTTATGGGGGAAAGGGTGAGGCTTGGTTATGCTGAAGTTATCATGAGATCCAAGATTTGTAAATGTTCTTGAGTCATGTTCCACCAGGAAAGCGAGAGAACAGCATGCTTATGGGCTGAAAACAACCAAGCCCCTTTTGTTGACATAACTTCCAGGTTCTCTATCATTACGTCACTGCAAGTAGCCACGCAGAGATGTCAGCACCATGGTCTGGGTGATTACAGACACTGCAGTCTTTTCTCTAAGACTCACTACCCATGTTGATGACTATGCTCATGATATCTTTCCGTTTGTTCAGTTGGAACCAGGTCTGCATTCACAGCCTCCAAGCCAGACACTGCTAATCCCAACTGGTTGCGAGTGGGCCTGGCATTTGGGACGTCCGCTTTCCTCTGGGCCCTGGTAAACACACATCACCTCACACTGAGCTTTCTGATCACATGCAATCTTAAAAAGAAATGCGATCAATCACTATCATCAGTTATCTTGAGATCCTGTTTATTTCATGTTATTACTTATGGGCTAATGCACTACTTTTCCCTTCTATGGCTGCAGTAATACTTTATGGTGTAAGATTGAATGTACAATCGATAATGAGTCCAGCTGCAGGGTTTGCCCTAGCTCTGATGTGTAGCGTCACAACAAACTGCATTCAAAAATCAGTCTGTTTTATGGTCGCCTAGCTGAATGGCAAACCTACACACCTCTTAGAGCAAGACGTAAACCCTTTGTACGAGTCACAAGGGCCCACCAAGTGGCATTCCAATAAAATAAAAATTGTGGTTAACTTTAAAGTGCAGCTTGGCGGCTCAGCACTATATGCCAACTTTGCGTGTTTTTTGAAAAGCAAGGCCACATTAAATGCCAGATTTTTTAATGGAGTTTGGCGAGAACTTCTCTTCAAATAAGAGAGAACAGCAATGTAGCTGAGGCAGCTGGAGCCCAGGAGATAGTAGATGGCAGCTCCAATGCTAACCCCTTTTCCAGCACAATAAAATGTTTTAAATTAAATTCCAAAAAAACCTGGAGATACCCTGAAGACAAATGCATGTACATTTGTTATAGGCCTACGAGGCAGATAAAGCGTTTCTGATACTGGAATGCAGTTTGAGTGTGAGGAATGTGCTTGTTCTGATGTAACAAGTGGGTATATTTGAATGACTTGTCTCTTCCTTCTTCCATCTGTAGCTCTTGAAGCAGCACAGCACAGATGTACATGAGTACAACGTGAGGAATGGACTGGAATAAACCGCCACACTGGTACGTTGGTGTCCCATAGAGTTAGATGACTGAAAATAAACTTGGAGTGTCTTAAGTTTTGTCATCAGAAAGATAGTTTGTTATAATAGTATTATAGTATTTGATCATTTAGTGTGAAGACATACAAGCTATGAGTGGAAAAACAAATAAAATATTATGCTGTTTTTCATTCCTTGTCCTGTGCAGGAGGTCGTCAGTCCCTCTTGGGAGGTGAACCCTGCCTGTAGGACGCACCTGTTTCTCCTCTTGCTTCTATTTTCAACATTTCCCAATCTGACACTGAGTTATGTGTACTAATGTGTAGTTATGTGTAATAAAGATGCTATCATATATCATTCGAAATGAGCATGAGTCATGATCATTTCATTCACATAAATTCTTGTAAGTTCTTGTGGCTTTGGTGAAAAAATGATACTCCCAGAAGTAGATCATTTGTGCTCTTAAAAATGATCCTCGTTCTACATGTGTCACAAATTATATCTAAATTTCCCAGGATACATTTTACGACCAAGGTCGTAAGGGAGGGGGAGTAAAAATAATGATATCTCGCTATTACCTTCATTTTCACTTTGATTCCCGGTCGGAATTTACAGAATGGTATTCCTGAGTATTTTTGGTTTGTACTGAAACCAATGTATGTAATTTGTGACAACAAACTTTTAAGGATAGTATTTTGTACTTAAAATATACCGTTATAGTTTTTGACAATTGATAATCCTTAAATGGTAACTTAACCGTGGTCCTTTTATGTGCTGAGAAGGCTAAATCTCTTGACCCATGAAACCCATTTGAACATTCATTTTAACATCACACTTGAGTCAAGTCAAAGATGACTGAAAACTTTCTTTATCTTTAAGTCTTTCATCTTGCAAAAGTGATTTTAAATTTTTATTAAAATACATTAAAACACAAATACAACCTGGTTTTGGGTGATGCATGTACTGGATATACTAGCCGATGCATGTAACTGCACTTGTAGCAGCACTTTCTGTTACCACTGGGATCATCATTTGTTTCTCCTGTATTAGAAGTAAGCTACTATTGCTCAGTCAAGGGGGGAGGGGAGTATGCAGCCAACTGGTTTATTCATGACTCTATGACAGGGTATCAAAGGTTCATAGAAACAGATTAACCTTGTTTTAAGGAGAGATAGAGACTATGTCCATTTGACGTACTGTCAGTCCTCAACAGATCTAGCAGCACAGCATAATGAGCTAACCACATTTCACCAGGAAAACTGGTCAAAGCCCCCTAAACTGCATTTATTTGCTCCTTAGTTTATGCATATAGTTGTAGCGATTATTAGGATTAGTCTGATACATCAGTTTGCTAATATATGGGGCCTCTCTTGGCCTTTTGGGGTGGTAGCAGGTCAAACTCCCTTTTGGCCAGCTGTTGATAACCACGGTCTCAAAACTACAATCCGGGATTTGTGCTCAAGTGCACTCTCTCGCAGCAGTGCTGGAGGAATTACAACAATATATGCCTCAGAATGTAAATAGTTTGTTTTTATCAACAGCTAACCTTGCTGGCTAGCTAGCATGCTGATGTTAACTAAGAATGTAGAGTTTTTCTGTGGTCTCTGTTTGACCGATGCTGGGCCAATATTGATCCGGCACCACACACATTTCTTTTCCATGCGCTGCTTCTTAGGCTACGTCCACACTAAGCCGTGTAAATTTGAAAACGCTTATTTATTTCTCCGTTTTGGCCTCCCGTCCACACTACGCCAGCGTTTTCGACCTCCAAAAACGGAGCTTTCTGAAAACGCTCTCCCAAGTGGATCAATTTGAAAACGCCGGCCCCCCCTTGTAGTGTGGACAGCAAAATTGAAAACAATGACGTTTGACTGTCATTTGATCCAGGTGTAAGACGCCGGCCCGAGTGATCTGCACATGCCCATGGAAGAAAGTATGCGTTTTTGGTGGTTTAGTGTGGACGGTGAGCTTTTCGAAAACGCTAAACACGAAAACGCTGTTTTCAAATTTGAACTGCTTAGTGTGGACGTAGCCTTAGCTATAGGTGGAGGATCAGCAGATGTAGAGTCTGACAGGTGCCCAGGTTAGACATCATTACCGCTAACGTTATCTTTGTATACGTTATCTTTTCAGTTGTCAAATTCAATTTATTTGTCCCCAGTCTAGCTCCAATCTTTGTCACCATAGACGCCCTGCCCCCTCAAACACAGTGTTTTCAAAACAAGCACAGAAAGTGGGGTGCTGCATTAGTGGTGGATTGTCCATTGACAAAGAGCTAGCTACATTATTGCTACACTAGCAAGTAAAGTTTTCATGCCATTACTATGCTAATTAGCACCAGCATGCTAGCTAGCCAGCAAGGTTACATTCTGTAATTCCTCCTGCACAGCCACAAGAGGGTGAACTCAAGCATAAATCATGGATTGTAGCTTTAAACAGTGGTGTCAATGAGAATCTATCTGTCCGTCTGTCCGTCCGTCCGTCCATCTATCTATCTATCTATCTATCTATCTATCTATCTATCTATCTATCTATCTATCTATCTATCTACCTGTTCTTTCTAACCTCTCCATAAGCCTACAACCACTCGGGCTATGTTGAAAATAATGTCTTCTAAAATTATTAATTTTGTGTCTGTACAAAGCCAACATTTTGTCCATGTGTTGTGTTTGACCTTTCCTCTGTGGTGACGTGTGCCATGAAAGGTGAGGGGAGGCAAAAATAGGAATGTATGGAGGGTGATTAATGCCACAGAAGAGGAGACACAACAATGCTGCCATTATTTTAAACCAGTGGTCTTCAACCCTGGTCCTCGGGACCCACAGCCCTGCTGGTTTTCCTTCCTACCAGGTAGCCCCTGATGAGACAGCTGGAATGAAAACCAGCAGGGCTGTGGGCCCTGAGGACCAGGGTTGAAGACCACTGTTTTAAACGTTTACTTGGATTTGGGGTGGCGTAGTGCTGTGGCTCAAATTGGTGTAAAGTAAATGCACTATTGTAAGTCACTTTGGATAAAAGCGTCTGCTAAATGACTGTAATGTAATATAATGTGGGTATGGCAAGGTGTGGCACTCCCCATACTTTAGCCCAGTAGTCTCAAATCATGGAGGTCTGCAGGTTCCAACCAAAAAATTTGGTTACCACCCAACCCTGTGTTGCACTCTTCTTTACTTTACACCTTGCGTAAAGAAGTCCAGATTTGATCTTGTAGTTTTTATCATTATAATGGAGAGCAAAGATTAGCCAACAATCACAAGAGATCTATTTGGAAACCATAGCTAAGAAAAACACATCAGAGGAGCATTCTGTTGATAGCATAACATGACCTATGTCTATACCTAATTTATCATATTGACCAAATAATAATATCTTGTCAGTCATCGGTCATGGCTCCACTTGTCCAGAAATGTAGTCTATATATAAGCAGGTTTGGATGTTTTGGTGGCAAATGATACAAGGACATAGCTTAGAGTTTAGTGAATTGACAGCACTACGTTTTTGAATGTGCCTGTGTCTAGCGTCGGGGGAAATGTTTTGTTGGTGGAACGTACATGGCTAACAAGTCACTCTACGCTTATTTGTTTGTTTTTTAATTTTCAACCGAATTAATTGCACAGGCCTGCCCTTATTGCAAGATCCAAATATTCTTCAAGGTTTTCCATTGTTGTGTTTTAAAAGAAACACAAAGGAAGTGGAAAAGGAGGGGAATCCCAGAAGGGATGAGGAGACTATGCCAATTGCCCGCTTCCTCTAGGTCAGATTAGCTTCTCTTTGGCATTAATCCCCCCTCAGAAAATCCTCCTCCTGCTTCGCTATGTCTTTAATCACCCCTCAAAAAACTCCTTCTGCTTCTCTGTGGCATTAATCACCCCTCAGAAAAAAATCCTCCTCCTGCTATCTTTGTGGCATTAATCACCCCCCAAATACATGGCAACGCACAGCACATCATCTTGCGCAACGGAGGGCAGGGCTTTGCTTGTCTTCACACACGGTACAGCACAGCACAGCACACGGCCGACCGGTCATTCATTCTGCCTTTGCTGAAGGTGCAACATTCATCCTGTAGCCAACGTATAGCAGCGATGTTTTCCTGCAGAGCGGCCTGGCAAAGATGTGGGCCTTTGGCACGGAGAGCAGCCTACAGGATACCTAGGGATGGTGAGTTTCACCATATGCAAGCCAAAAAATCGTGAGTTTGTAACTTTTTTTTGTGCTGGAATTTGGTGTCATCTCACTGCTGTTCGCTTGTGATGTGTGGCGCCCGGTGCGCAGTAAGACTAGTACATTTTGTCCCCATGTGGTAGCTGCATCCCCACACTGGAAGGTGGCACCGGCTGCTGTACACCAGGGGACGTGAAGGTCAACTTGACTTTTTTGGGGGGTTAACGATACAATAAATGGCCTTTGTGTTGCATTCCGTCCCTGTTAGTGGCAGTGTGTGGCTTACGACACAGTGTATTTGTTTCTCCTCCTATAGAAAAGAGGCTGGGACATTTTGTAACGACACCACAATCTTCTGCCAGAGTATTAAGCAGAGCAACAGACTGTGGGCTCAAAACTATAATCCTCTGCAGTGGTTTTGATCGGGTCGTGCTGTACGGGCATTTGCCAGCTTGGTACTATACTAAATAAAAAAACAATGTTGTCTTACGCGTTGTGAACCCGTGTAACTTAGACCAAACCATTTTCATTACACTACGAGAACGGGACGATTATTACCTCCTGCGCTAACCGCGTTGTCTGTCTTTGTCAGGGTTTGTGTATTAAATGTGTGACCTTCACTAGACCAGGGGCAGCGTGGAAACATGGTGGCCGTCGTTAGTCACGTGGTGTGATGGGTGGTCTAAACGTAAAGAGTGCACCATAGGCACGCGACACACCTCCTGTAGCTAGCTGTTCGTGAGCTTGCGCCACGAGCCGGTCGGCGGCTGTCAGCTTCTCCCAATGTTAATAAGGTTACATAACCATGGATGGTAAAATAGAAACACTATTGCGACTTTAACGTGAGCAGCTGGTGAAGAACAAGCGGCCCCCCCCCTGTTATCTCACTCCAGCCACACCTTTTTTGATTTTGTTTTGATATCCTTGCCCCAGTCTTGCAGGTTTTCATTCCAACTGAACACTACAGCAGTTCATTTCACTAATTAACACACCTTAAGCCAGAAAGGAGGAAGTGTAATGAGTTAAATGAGCTACTGTAGTGTTTGGTTAGATTGAAAGCCTGCAGACTTGTACTCTGAAAACATGCTAGAATCCTAACCAACTAATGCATTGCATGACATGCTAAACACATTTCATAGGTTTAAATACATATCAAACATGTTTATTGAGGCAGCTCAGATCGGTCTGTTTTTTTTCTTCTTTCTATTAATCTGTAAATCCCTCTCACTACCAGATAATCTTGCACATTGGGAGCTTCCCAGTACAACTACTGTCGGCCACTAAGCGTCTCCACTGGAGCGATTGGGGGTGAAGTGCGTTGCTCAAGGCCACCTTGACAGTAGCTGTTGATTTGGGGGAGAGCGTTTCCCCACATATTATTATTTTTTTTCTTCTTCCCCAGCCGGTGATTCAAAGCGGTGACCTCAGGCCTGCTTCTGTAACCTGTAGGCCGCCGCTGCTCCATGCTGGTTTAAGCTTCTACTGTCTCTTGACAAATGCCCCAGACCTAGATAAACGTGCTAACATGACTTTGTCCTGCTGCCAAGCACTACTGGGGGCCTCTTCTGTATAGCCCATCCATGATGAGATGGATATGCCAGGCCCTGGACTCAGGATTTCCTACTCTTGTCCACCAGTGGTCCCACTTAACCAGAGGAGGGTATCATGGCCTAATCCTGTGACTTCCTGACCTGTGTCCCCTCTGCTAGTCATGATTTTCACCACCTCTTACGCAGGACTTGAGCTGATTAGCCAGTATAAATAACAGGGTGGTAGGGCGTTGTGTTAGAGGGCTGTACACTGGATTTGTTTTTCCTCCTGTATCCAAGAACCTTAATTTAAGAAAGTAGGCTGTCAGGTTTTCTGCCCAATTAAGGATTGTCGATAAGAAAGGAGTTGTGGCGAGGTTTGTAGTGTAGGAAATAAATTATTTTGTGTCTTCCAGGTGTTTTTTTTTTTTTTTTTTTTGCCATCCTTTTTACTTTTAATGTTTAACCCCAAACATTTTCTGGGTGTTTTTTTTTTTTCCTCTTCCTCCTCTCCTTTCACCATTTACTCACTGTGGGCTAATTGTTCACTGCAGTGTATATAAGTCCTGCATCCCCATGGAAGCAGCTCAAGCATGGCTAAAAGACATGACACTCAAATTCAACTCAAACTATAAATCATAAAGAAAGGGGGGGAAAAAGATCCCACCCCGGTTCAGAGGGTTAATGTTTCAAAACAGATTTTTGCTTTAAGCAGTAGTATGCTGTTTGTTGAACTAAAGCTTGATCCTTGGCTGTACACTATGTTCTCTGCCATAGGAAGTAGAGGCATATAAGCCCCTCTATGGAGGAATTTCAGTTGTTTGCTTTGACAGTCAGACCTCTCTACCTAACAGTCTGAAGTGGATTGTGCTGAACTACACTTGATGTTCAGTGTAGAAGTGCAGTTCTTTGACTTTGTCTGAGAGTGAAAGCTGATGTCATCGTATTGGCTAGAAGACTTGATTCTGGGCCAAATCTTGCCGTAGTAAACGCAAAGCATGCTTGGCTGCAGTTCTGGGGATGTGCTAGACTGCTTCAATGTTCAGCAGAGAAGAAAATGCCATGTCATAAGATTTGCTTAGTCGGAGTCTAAGATGTATATTTAACCATGGGCAATACCTTCAGATAATTCAAATTTTATGGCACCAATAAAAATCAGAAGTTTAGTTTTGCGCAGCAGCAAGAAATTGGCATAACCTGACTGTAACCTGACACCTCCTGCCTATGAAGTTTTTAAAACGATAGCCATCATAGGCCAAGATGGCTGAAGCAGGCCTTTTCTTTCCAAGGGTGGAGAGGTAGAGTACGTCAGTTCGTAGGCATCAAGTGCTGACAGGCATATTTTTGGCTGTCTAAATCTATCGCACCTGATCCAATCAGATAGGGAGGCATCATGAGCCAACAGAGCGTCTTAGGCCACTTTCTCACCAATCCCGTTCACTCTGAGAGAGCTAAAGCTTATCAGTTTGTGGCGCACATTATTCCCATCCTGCATGGAGGATCTTTCTAATGCCCACTGGGGTCTTTCCAGGGCCATAGTGGGAAGCAGTATAGAAGTGTGGATAATCTGTATAGATCCAGGGACTGTTGTGGTTCATGATAGCTCCTCAAATTGCTTCTGTCCAATCACCTTATCCTGAAATGCCAGTTTTTTTTTTTTTCTCAGCCTGTAACATTCTCCTCCAAAGCATTCTGGGGTCAAGGGTAGGAAACGGGATTGATGAAGGATAGACTTAATAAATTCTTCTCCGATTTAGAAGTTATTGATGACAGGCTTGAGGAGAATCTAACAGATGACCTTTTGACCCTTTGCAGGTGTGCAGCGGCGGCCAATGTCATCGGTTCCCGGTGGGTCTGGGGAGAACATCGTCTATGCCGTGCTGTGTGGTGGAGCCTTCGCCGGTGCTCTCTCATATGTAAGTTGGATCGGTTCTATCGGTTTATGATCTCGGTATCAGAATAAAATGGATTCAGACTTAAAACTTTGACTTCTCCCTTCTCCACAGGCATATAGCACTGTCACGACAGACAGTGCCAGGTTCAATGATCGAATTTCTGAAATCAATGCCAGACCCAAGACGGAGTGGGTGCCTAAACCATGGCCACACAAGAGTAAGTCCACCCCACCAGCCTCTTCCTCCCCATCCTCACCCGCCACTTACATTTCTAATCTGCTCTACTGTGTTAGACCAGAGCTCCTCAACTGGCTTGACGATTATAACTCAATTCTTCCCATCATCTGGGCTCCATCTGAGGTTGCTGTTATTGGTTTGTGAGCTTTGTCCACGTTGTCTGGGAAAAGGAACCTCCTAAAGACTTTTTAACGACACGTGGATGATTTTGGTGTCTATCTTTATCATCACTTAACAGCTAAACTGACCAACGGAATCGTCTCCCCATAAATTCAGTGTTTTACTTTGATGGACACAACTCAAATGCAGCCCTTGTTTAGTTCTTGGTTTGGTCTGCGTCACCCTGAGAGAACAGAGTGAGGTGATCAAAGCAAAGGATTGTGGGACAGTCCTGGATTATCCTCGGTTTATTTCAGTGTTGAGGGGAGTGTCACTGACCGACCACACAAAGAAGACTCATCTGAAGCGGGCAGCTTGCTCAGTCTGTCTGTGCTTAAGCTAAGAGAAGTCAGTAGGGTGTCTACTCTAGCAACAGACAGAAGCGAATAACCACATGCTATGTGCATGATGGGATGGGATGGTCTTCCTAGTATGTAACTTTACCAAAGGTAGCCTAAAATACTGACTAAAGGCTAAACAAGTAATGTTAGCTTACTAGCCTACCTAGTCCATCACATCCAAATAGCTGTAGCCACATAGCTCGCTAGAGTAAAGCCCAGTTTCAAACGTTTCCATACATATGCTTATCATATTTGGGCATAATGAAATGAAGAAAATCATAAAATACAAAACTAAATAAATAATTTTAAACAAACTGAGAATTTGCTCAGATGCTTCATAGCATATTTGTTGTAGAATAAATGTAGCTTTATCCAGGCTTTCAATGAAGAGTTTGTGTCCCATGGACTAAATGCTGTTTCGGAGGCTCATATCCTCTAAACACAAATGCCCTCTGGTCCAACACACGCCACTGTTTATACTCTGTTTTATTTATTATGTTAGGGTTGGACAGTAGAGAGATGAAATTAGATGTAATTATAGAGGCCCCCCCACTATGCGTGGAAGTTTGTTTTGGCAAGCCTGACTGGAGCAATCATAGCAGTGAACCTAGTATACTGATAGCAGCAGCAGCAACACAACAACTGTATACAGTCACACATGCAGGGGAGACATTGCTTGACTGTATAGACCTGCAATGAAACTTATTTGGCTTATACAGAGTACATCTCACGGTTTGTATTAAGATAACCCATTTCTTGTAGTTTTTATTACAGATAATGCAACACATCATATTCAAGGAAATATAATTTCATTCACCATAGAAGGGTATCAAATGGCATTGTTTTAGAAAATATATCAGAATCGGCAAAGGTTCTGCTACCCATATTCATTTGACATTCTGCAGTAACTCATCCACAAGTCATTATTGCATACTAAAGCATACATTTCTATTATGTGATGTGACCTGTTTCTCTGTAAACCTGTGACACTGTGGTTGTCTGTCTGTTTGCAGGCAGCGATGGGGAAGATGAGGGTGAGTTCTGTCGTGACTGACATTTTGCATTATTTATAACCACCGCCTGAAAACCTGCTTTCTGAATTGTCACTGAACTGTTGCTCTGGGCTCAAGGGAAAACTTGGCATGTGCTTGATATTATGATTCTCACAATCTCACTGTTAAGATTCACACATTAGTTGCTGTGAAAGCTCATAATTGCACTAATCACAGTTCTTTGTAGTAACACTAACTTAATTGGGGCCTGTTGCCACTTGCATTTCCAAGAATTGTCCAAGAAATATCCAATTAGTAGAACTATAGGAATTAAAAGCATCAAATGAACAAGGCAGGTATACCAGATGTGCAAAATAACAGCAGTTAGTGCATGCTGAGACAGAAATATATAAAATAGGAGAATAATTTAAATAATTTATAAAATATATGCAGCATGAAATTATGAATTATATATCCAACAAGTTATCAAAGTGTGTTTGTCATGAATCCACTCCTTAATCCTTATTGCTGAGACGCTGCAGCATTCTCCGGCTCATATTTACAACTTATGATTTTAAAGGCGATCCGTTCTGATTAAAAGTTGGGTTGAGTGACCTGCTGCTAGACAGTCTTGATGAGGTTAGAAGAGCTCTGTTCAGTATTAACAGCGAGGCCCAGTGCCACAGGACTTGTATAGTGCCGTCTCATTTGACATCTGGTTGACAGTGTGGCTGAGACCTGCTCAAGGAACCTATAAAGAAGGAAAAGTCAGATCCAGGGACATTTGGAGGCTATTATCACCGTGAAACATGAATCTTTTGGATATCTGCCTTTTTGGTTTGCTTAGTAAAGGCAATATATACCGTAAGCTATCTATGATGGCATGGCACTAACGTTACTTACTTGCTTAGCTTCCCAGCAGTGGTCTAAGACTGGTCCGTTGTGGTCAGATCCTTGAATGCGTGATACTATTAAACTTATTTTATCAATCAAAATTCATAATGAACATGCCCAAAACATTAGCCAGTAAACAAAATGACAATTTTGCGTCTGCGTCATTGCCAGGTTAGAACGCTTTTTGAAACTCGGGCTTCAAAAACTAAGGTGTGACTTTCCCATCTGCTACAACAGCAATTGTGCTGCAGGTTTTACATTTTGTCTCCAAGTAACACATGGCCTATCTGACCTTTCCTTCTTTATAGGTTCCTTGGGTCTGCCATACTGTAAATGCCTCGCATTTGTATTCCACTTTCGCAGATGATACAGTTTTTAAGCATACATAACTCTATGCGAGTTGAACAGAGAACAATCAGTCACAGTCCAACAGTCAACCACTGCTTCAGACTGCACACTTTGGCAACCTAATCCTAAATCTTATTTCTTGTAATTTGTGTGTTTAGAATTTGTGCTTTTGATGCATGTTATTTAGACCGGATTATCAAAATGCACGCAGAAGAATCTTCCTGGTAGTCATAAATTCACAAGGAGGTATGCTTGCTAAAAAGTGAAAATCTTCTCCCAAAAGGTACAATCAGATGACTTGAGGACCCTGCAAAGCACAGTCACATTTTCTATATTCAGAGCCAAAACATGAATGAGTAAATATATGAATTGTGTTGAACATAAATAGGAATGGAGCAAATGAGGGGTCGTTGAAACAGTGACAATTACAGAACTAAAATGTAATGAAACAGTAAAAATATAAAGGCTGATTAATAACCGCGTGTGCAAACTAACAGCAGTAGCGCATACTTAATACTTCATAATCATAAGATTTTATAATTCATAATGAAAATAAGTAGAATATGTACATTGTGAGAATATTATAAAAATAAATAAAACTTTAAAAAAAAATCTCTTACATATGTGTTGTGTGCCACCTATAAACTGACTTGGGGCTATAATGGGATTACATGTGCTCTAAGCCTCTTGACAAAGCTCATCACTAATGGCTTTCGTGACATTTCCATGATTGCATTTCATCCTACTCATCTACACTTTTAGAGTTGCTTTGGAGCAATGCTACTTTGGGAACTGCAATAAAACAATTTTGACAATCCTATGTCTTGTGTGACCTCTCCTTTCCTAATTTCTACCCTATTGGCCAACAGAACGGATCAAAACGGGGCCTTCTTGATAAATCTCCCCCCATGTTGGGCAACCCTTAAAACCCTTAAACTCCCTCTTTTCTGTCCCTTTCAGTCTTCTCTGCCTTCCCCCTACCTTTTTAGGAAGAAAAAAAAATAGTTCACCATCTTAAAATACGTTCGGCATTTGCTACCAAATGGACATCTCTGCTCCAAGTGAGACCAGCTGGTGCCTATCATCATTTTCCAATAATCAAGGCTTCTTCTCATAGAGCGCTCACCATTGACATCACCAATGCATCTCGCTAGCTGCTAGCAGCCCATATCCATTTGTTGCAAATTTCACAACCTTAGCCTCTTGTGGTTGAATTTGGATTAACAGTGACATTGTCAATGTGTAAGTGTAATTTATTTTTGAAAAAAACCCAAACTAGATTCTTCTTCCGTTTCTCTAACTCTTTGTATCTTTACTCTTTTCAGTGTAATGCTAAAGCTAAGGTCCTCTGTGGCCCGCTCAGCTACTCGTCCTAGAACTGGACTCTTTGGATCTGAACAGGAGAACAAAATCCCTCTCACCTACTTTCCTCCTCTCCTGTACTGCTAAGAAAGAAAGAGTCCCACGCTCAACCTAAAACCTCTGGACATTTCTGTGCTGGATACTGCGTCTCGTTTCTACTTTTATTCATTATTCTCATTAGATTCCACGGTGATTAAATGGCTTCTGCTGCTGTAATAAGTGTTAATGGGTACATGTTTGAAGAGGTTAAATGGACACAAACATGCACAAACCACTTGCTTCGCTAATTGTGGCAGATTTTGTCCCCCCATTGGTTTATGTCGTTGAATAGCTGAGTGGTTTGAAATAAATGTTAAAGGAATATACTGTGTTTTGTTGGTAGATTGGCCTGTTGGTCAACTTAGCTGTTAAATTAACTTAGACGCTAAAACCATCCATGCTAACACTTTAGCATACACTGTTGCTACAAGTTCTTTCTTTTTGAGATGATGCTACTGGTCTATCATGCAACATAGTGGATGCTTAGCATGGAGCACTAGAGCAAACATTGACCAAGGGCCAAACTCCAAAAACCCGATGTATGATCATCTCATTTTAAGATTAAAGACGCACAATCTACCTGGGCTGTCTCAGCTGTCTCACTGTCAGACTTACAGAGTTCCTGATAACTGGTAGCTTGTAATTGGATGGTAAGAAACTACGATATTTAACTTCCCCCACCTTACACCTTAACCTGCACTCCTTTCCTAACTCTTTGTTTTTTTCCTCCCTTCCCTCTCATCTTTGTCTTGTTCTTCCCCCTTTTTTTTTTTTGAGTTTGCATGCAGTTGTGTAGTGAATGTGTTGCCGCTGGGGTTTTTGCAGGTGGAGTATTCGCGGAGGGAATTGGTAAGGTCTGGAGTGGCATGGCTATGACTGGTGCTTCTATGTTCTGGGTCAGCCCGCAGGACAGCTACAACTAGTATCATTCATAGCGGCTGTTAGTAGCTATGTTTCCATCCAACTGTAAAGGAAATTTTATGCACTCTTCAACTGTCGCAAAAAACGTGAAATGCCGCCAATCAATCCATCAGCTGGATTGAAGTTAATACTTTCTAAATGTTACAAAAACACTTTCACAAAAATAGTCTTAAGAATCGATTATTATTGGGCAAACTGTTATTGTTCTTTAGTGTAAGCTAATGTTGGTCATAAACTTAAGAAATGCACTTTGTGACACTCTTAATGTACCAACTAATGATCATACAACATGTCTGACAGGTTGCGGTGGGCTGACATTTCAGAGTCCAAAGCCACTTCCTTCAGTTTTCGTAATTCAACACACAATCATTTGCAAAAATACTTGGATGGAAACCCAGCTAGTGATATATTTGAAATCTGAATTCATATGATGCTTCTTGGCTCAGAAGCTAAATGCTCTGACAAGTATGATGACAACAAATGTAATTGATTACATCATTAGACTATAGCCTGCTCATAGAGTAAAATGTGTGAGCTCTTTGAATCAAACAAATTCCCTCACTGATGTTTTCCTCTCCTTGTGTTCCAGGCGGCGAGGAGGAGGTGGCAGCCGAGGAGGCAGAGGCCGTGGAGGAGGAGGTGGGTTCAGCCGTTGAGGCCGAGGTGGGTTCAGACACTGAGGCAGAGACTGTAGTGGAGACGGTCGCCGAGGTGGTCACCGAGGTCGCTGAGGTCATTGCAGAGGCGGCGGAGGTCGTCGCAGAGGCCGCACAGGAAGTGGAGGCAGTAGCGGAGGAAGTGGCCGAAGTGGCTGAAGCTGTCGAGGAGGCTGCCCAGGCCGTCGCAGAGCCGGCCGCCGCTGCCGAGGAGCTGGAAAGCAACGGTACGACTCCTCCACCTGAGGAGGAGGAGGCAGCTACCTCTGAGGCCTGAGGTTCCCACACATTCACAACACACACACATTTGCCTATCTCCTTTACACACACACCCTTGACAGCAGATCCTCTTTTATCCCTCCTCACAACACTAGAAACAATCTCATCGGTAACCTACAGTCAATGTCATTAGAACCACTTGCAAGAGGTTAGCTGCTACTCCTCAGGTGCTAGGGTTCACCTCTCAAAGATCATTCTCCTTCTTGTCTTCCTAAACTATATATTTCCTTTTGTATTTATTGGAGTTGGTTTGAGGGTTATGTGTTATAAGTGTGAGACGGGAGAAGACGGAATAGATTATTCTGTTATTTTCCCCCCTTTCTTCACATAGGATTTTTAGATTACAGATTATTTTGTGGCCCAAAGATGCTTAAAGCGATGCCGTAGTCTTACAAGAAAGGCCGTCTTCTCGCCCATCCCCTTTTCCGGCCGTTTCCAAATGTCTTTTGGACAGATGTCTTTTCTGCGACGCTCATTTGCAGTTATGAGTGAAATAAATCAGATCGTCCCGTGAATATGAACAACAGCAGTCTGTTAACTGGGCCAAAAATCTACTTATTCCCACGCACACCTCTTACCCCACCGAGTTTTGGGGTTCAGCTGACCTCACCCAACCTGTATCAGTCGGCAGTTATCCCGCGTATACCTCAGATTCCCCACGCTGCACAAGCAAACATACCTCAATTGCTCTGATTATAGTTTTTGTGATTATCAATACAGCCCCAAATGCCACTCAGGCTTTCACATTTGTGAGATTTGACAAACATTGTAATTTTTTTTTTCAAAGTCTCTGTAATTGTGTGCTTCCGTGCTAGATATCGGAGTGGATACACCTTTTTGTAATGTTAAACCGCCTGTCGTACAGTTGTGTGATAGAGCTTGCAGATGAGACTGCTGAGATTATGTACAAGCTCTGTATCCATTGCGGTGTGTTTTTTTTATTTTTTATTATTAACTGTAAAATGAAACTCGCAAGGTTAACAACTACAAAGCAACTCAATGTGTGGTCGTAATTTTATTTCGCTTATAACTGGATAATGAGCAGTTTGCAGTAATTCATTGAGCCATACAATAAAGCTGTTATCAAACCGGAAAGATTTACTCCAGTCTTTAATTTTGTCTGAATTTGGTCTGCTTGCGCTAATAACTTCACATTTGCATTGGCGATTTTGAGTGCGAAAAATTCTAGCCAAGTTAACGGTCATCTCAATCAATGCACTGTCTGCAAGTAATGGGCCGTGAAATGTTTAGCGCATACATTTTCTTCCACAGCTTTCTTCTACAATGTTTTAGAAATTACATTTTGCCTAATGTAATTCCCTTTGTGTGCAGTTGACTGAAGTTTTACAAGTTCTGCCAGAGTTCTGCCACTGCCAGAGTTCAAATCGGCACACGTTTAAGAAATGGTCTTTATAATCTAGTTGCGTCTGATGAAACTCTGTGGGACCTGGTAGGTCTTTATAATGTAGTTTGATCTGGTGTGCTTATGGCAGGCTGGCCTTTTTCTCATTTTAGGTGGAACTGTTTTTATAGTTATCCATTTTACACATGTAATATTTTCTTAATAGAAATGAATTTCACTACTACATCAAATTCTCAGTCTTTTACTGTAATTGCTAATGTCACAACTGTTTTCCTACTGTTTTCACAATTTCCTTTGTGGCCCTTGTATACCTCCCCTGTGTTTCATGTTGGAAAGGAGAATTTCATCAGGCTCTTTGCTTTTCCTTCCTCTGCTATGCTCACTTTCTGCACCCAGCTCTTTCCTACACCATTTTAGAAATGGATCTGGACTTCCAGGCTACATTTTTCATCAATGCACAGCCCTTCCTTTGTTCACTGAAGTACTGTTAATGGATATATTTGCATAACATGCCTACACTATGTGCCAAATGCGTTCTTTTAAAATTTGTAGTCTACAAAATTGTTACAAGGAGGATAATCCCACTTTGAATTTTTGAGGGAGGCATGCGGAGATGAATGGTGTCTGTGGTTTGCTGATAGGCCTACATTTGGTAAGCCTTATTTGTTGTTGTACTATTTCTCTGGATAGCTGCATGCCTCTTATCTTTTCATTTCTGGAAGTACTACATTTGTTTTTGACACTGTGTCCATGCCCTTGGTGACTAACATGGCTCCAGTGTAATGCTTCTGTTCCTCTTGTCTTCGACCTCTGGGATTTTTCATTGCACCTGCATGTAGTCATCCTTCCCGAGTGGTTTGCTACCACTTAATCCTCTGTCACTACTGTGGTTTCACAAACACCAAAACTAGTTAGCATGGCTAACCAGCTCCAAAATGTTGTGTGAACTGTATGTGGGGAAAGATTCAAGATTCAAGAAGTTTAATGGGAGTCTTTATCATGACTTGAGAGTCAGTGATATTTGGGTGGCTGAATTCTGTGTTGCAGTGCTACTGGCAGCTGCCTCTGCTCTAGAGGTACCGAAGGTCGCTGAAGTAAATGAAGAGGTGGCACCTGCCGTTGAAGATGTCAAGGAGGTTGCACCTGTTGAAGAGGCCCCGGCACCAGTAGAGGCTATACCTGTTGTTGAAGAGGCCCCGGCACCAGTAGAGGCTATACCTGTTGTTGAAGAAGCTGCACCAGTTGAGGTTGCACCGTTAGAAGAGGCTCCTGCACCAGTTGAGGCTGCACCGCTAGAAGAGGCTCCTGCACCAGTTGAGGCTGCACCGCTAGAAGAGGCTCCTGCACCAGTTGAGGCTGCACCGGTAGAGGAGGCTCCTGCACCGGTAGAGGAGGCTCCTGCACCGGTAGAGGAGGCTCCCGCACCAGTTGAGGCTGCACCGGTAGAGGAGGCTCCCGCCCCAGTTGAGGCTGCACCGGTAGAGGAGGCTCCCGCCCCAGTTGAGGCTGCACCGGTAGAGGAGGCTCCCGCCCCAGTTGAGGCTGCACCGGTAGAGGAGGCTCCCGCACCAGTTGAGGCTGCACCGGTAGAGGAGGCTCCCGCACCAGTTGAGGCTGCACCGGTAGAGGAGGCTCCCGCACCAGTTGAGGCTGCACCGGTAGAGGAGGCTCCCGCACCAGTAGAGGAGGCCCCCGCACCAGTTGCGGCTGCACCGGTGGAAGAGGCCCCCGCACCAGTTGCGGCTGCACCGGTGGAAGAGGCTCCCGCACCAGTTGCGGCTGCACCGGTGGAAGAGGCTCCCGCACCAGTTGAGGCTGCACCGGTGGAAGAGGCTCCCGCACCAGTAGAGGAGGCCCCCGCACCAGTTGAGGCTGCACCGGCGGAAGAGGCCCCCGCACCAGTTGAGGCTGCACCGGCGGAAGAGGCCCCCGCACCAGTAGAGGCTGCACCGGTGGAAGAGGCCCCCGCACCAGTAGAGGCTGCACCGGCGGAAGAGGCCCCCGCACCAGTAGAGGCTGCACCGGCGGAAGAGGCCCCCGCACCAGTAGAGGCTGCACCGGCGGAAGAGGCCCCCGCACCAGTTGAGGCTGCACCGGTAGAAGAGACCCCTGCACTAGTAGAGGTTGCCCCTGTAATGGCTGAAGTGGCTCCAGCTGAAGCTGTTGATGAAGCAGAAGCCCTTGTTGAGGAAACCGCCGCAACACCAGAACCTCCTGCAGAAGCTGCCCTTGAACCAGCTGTCCCTGCAGCAGAGTTGCCAACAGAGAAACCTGATGATGCAGCAGCTCCAGCTGCAGAGACGGTCACCAGCACAGTTGTGGACAAAGTTGCAGCGACCACAGCCTCTGTTGTAGAAGTAGCAGAAGAGACACCTGCAGCCCCTGTGGAGACGCAGGCAGAAGATCCCAAAAGAGAGTACATCGTTGTGGTTCTGGAGGGAGCATCCAAGTCTGACAAGAGGCCCAGGGTGCTGGGAGTGGGGACCATGACCGGCAGGATCATCCCAGCTCCAGACAATGATGAAGTCCCTGCCACTGAGGTATCAGGTAACTTGGTTATTAGACTAATCTGCACTAACAATACATTGATGAAAGACTGCATGCACAGAAGTTGATATTCAAACCTACTAACTTACTCATTACATGCATATTAGAAGACACTTGTCATACTTCTCCTGGCCTTTAGTTGTAGAGTACACTAATATTTTGATATAAAGTTGAAGGTGTGTTTTTCTATTTTATGCCATTAAATTTTATTTAAGTGCAGGCTGAATGTTCCTTGAGCTAGTTAAGAACCTAATCACTATCAGATGGTTTTATTGAAACGTCCTAATAATAAAAAAAAATGAGTAATGGGATTCCCCCCCCTGTTTTAAATTTGGTGGGATGGCCTAATTTGGGCCAGAATAAAATCTTGTAATGCGAATCCACTCTAACATGGATTTTTACATTCCGCCCTTCAGGGCAGGCAGCGGCTTCTTAGGATGCAAATGCAGTAGTTCCACCTAAAAGGTACTGAATCTTTGATCATTTCTATCATGGTACAAGGACCAGGGGCCTGTCTCACGAAGCAAGTTCAACATGGTCACGGTGTCTTGGCGATAGCTTGCTTCACAAAACCAAACGATTGCAATTGCCGGTTATGAACTCGCTCTGTCAACCCAGGTTTTCCCATTCCAGCTATGAGCATGTTCCCATAAAAGGGGTGTGGTTTGTAACAAATGGCATGACAGACCCAGAACAGCGTATTTAACAAAAGATAAAATGTAGGTTGTTGCAGCAGCAAAAGCAAAATGATTCAGCAGGGAAAATGGAATACAAGCACACCTACAGAATATAAAAATGGTAGAAAAAATAAAAACTGCAATAAACTAGACCACAAACAATTGTTGGGTTATGGAAACACATGCTGCTGACAATTTCACCATGTTCAATAGACTGTAAAAGTGGGAAATAGGGGAATGAAATGGATTAGACGGATGGATTAGATTTATTTATTTATTTTTTTTAATTTTTTTTAAAGTTTTGATGCCGTATCCTGACCCTATCCTGCTCAGGACCATGTTAGCCTTGCAACCTCAGTTACCATGGTGATCTACCTTGCTCTAAAGTGAGCCACCTTCGTGAGACCGAGAAGCCAGGGCTAAGGCCAAAGTTAGCTCGCTAACCGGCTAATCTCTCTTCGTGAGACAGGCAATTAGGCTGCATAAACATGTGCACATGTGACTCAAAATGTTAGATTTCTACTCTCCACAAGTTCTGCCAATTTATTATGAACCAACATTCACTGTGCTTTTAACCGTGGTTTTCTGTCTTCCATCACAGTAAATAGCTCCTGAATGACGACTTGCTACCCTGTGGAAGAAGAGGATGTGCCTTCTCCCCCCTCCTTCCCCAACTCTTTCCCCTCACCTCCTTTTACCCCTAAACACAAAGGACTAAAATGCACTCCCAATATAAACACACACTCAGACACCATTTTTAGGTAGATGCGTGCTTTATGGAACCATGATCTTATCACATGTCAGCAGTGGCCCATATGGTTTCTTAACTGTTACAGCACCTCTGACACTGCACACTAGGCTCTTTACTCCCAGATGAACTCTGACCCCCCCCCCCCCCCCCCCCTCACTTTTACAGTCAACACCGCATTCACTCCAAGTACCTCCGGTATACCTCTTAAATCTTTGAGTCAGCAGTGTTCTTGACAATACCTGACCTCAGGTTTTTTTTGTTTTTTTTAAGTGTAGAACTGACAATCAAGGATTGCCACAGCTGGCTCAACTTGGTGAAAATGGAGAGGACTACCTCAGTTTTGCTTCTTTCATTTTCAGTATTTAAAAATTGTTACAGTTTCTGAGCCAATAACTTTTATGTCGATGAGCCTCAGTGGATGCGTATCAAAAGTATTTTTCTCCATGTCCCACTTCAGACGCACTTAATTTGATCACCAAAATAAAAGCCCCTTGTAAGATTTCATAAGGCTTTACCTTTTTTCTCTTCCTTTTAAAGCTCAGTTTGTCGGTCTTGACTTTTCTTTGGTTCCGTGTAGAGAGCCCGCTATTTCTCGACAATCAAATCGGTAGCTCATAGTTGCACAGTGAAGAGTATTTCCAATATGGAAAAGTTACTTGAGAGGCGGATTGAGGAATGAATAAGCAGCGTAATGTTCTTTGTGTCTTTTTTTCCCTTTGCGTTGAAAGACCTGTGGCGTCGGTCCAAAAGTCGGATGTGTAATTGAAAGGATTGAGGCAGGGGGGGCGCGTTATTGATATTGCTGTGCTTTTGTGATATGAAATGCTGATGTTTGGGTAATGTTACAGTACATTCAGAAGATTACAGTGCGAAATCCTCCACACCTAATGTAGTTCTCATGCTATTGAATTTCTGGCTTTGTTATAGCTCCACATGTACAGTATTTGAAAACGGACTGTGATTCATAGAAGGAAGAGGCAAATATTAAGTAGCAGGGGTGGAATTATTCTGAATATCGCTCACAGGTAGGGTCTGTATAGATGTCAGCGGATGCCTTTGGTTTAGCAAAGGCCAGAAAATGACTGTCTGTATTTTACATAAATAAAATAAATTAGAAAAAAAGTTGTCGCATTGTCTTAGTCGATGATTCAGTCTACTTTGTATTACATCAGAGGAAAGTAAAAATCAATGGTTTTTGTCTTGCCAAGATTTCTATCAAAGTCACAAACAAACCTTGGGAGGAAATAAAGGTCTTTTTAAAAAAAAAATGTGACCATACATTCATTCAAGTTGTCTGGAAAATTTTAATTGATCAATCTCATTTAGCATATATTTGAAAGCAATTTGTGTTTATATAAGCATTGCAAATATACAAAATTGCAGCTATTAAAACACTAAACATATAACTAAAATTTCATAAAAAATAGTCACAATAATAAAGCTCACAGAAATGGGGCTTGATTGATTAATTTTGTTATTTGCAATCAACCTTAGTGAAATAATGAAATATTTTAATACCAGCAGAAATAATGGACATTACATTACATTATAGGCATTTAGCAGACGCTTTTATCCAAAGCGACTTACAATAAGTGCATTCAACATAGGTAGGCAAGAGAACTACTAGTCACCAGAAATCGTAAGTGCATTTCCTTCCTAAACAAGCATCTAAGAGCATAACCAGTGCTAAGGTAAAAGTGCAATAAGTTAGCTACCTACTTTTTAATTAAACAAATGAGACAAATAAGTGAAGCAAATAAACAAGAGCACAGACAAATAAGTGAAGACAAATAGGCAAGTGCTAAGAGGAAGGGTCAGGGTAGTGTTTCCTGAAGAGGTGGGTTTTCAGCCTGTGGCGAAAGATGGGCAGTGACTCTGCTGTCCTGACATCAGTGGGGAGTTCATTCCACCACACGCAAACAGGGAGAGTGCAGAGCCTGAGACACCCATCCCCTCAAGGGTGGAGAGCAGGATCTGGTGGTTCACCGTGTCAAATGCTGCAGACAGGTCCAGGAGTATCAGGACAGAGGAGAGAGAGTTCGCTCTAGCGGCATGGAGCGACTCTGTCACTGCCAGGAGGGCAGTCTCAGTCGAGTGACCCACCTTGAACCCAGACTGGTGGGGGTCCAAGAGATTGTTCTGGTGGAGGTACAAGGACAGTTGATTAAAGACAGCACGTTCAACAGTTTTGGATAGGAAGGGTAGAAGGGAAATCGGTCTGTAGTTTTTGACCTCAGAGGGGTCAAGTGTTGGTTTCAAAAAAAATATGCATTAGAGTGTATGAGAAAATGTCAGGTTCATCTATCTGTTGGTATGGCAAAACACAAAGGTTATACTTCTTTATTTGGAATGCCACACTTGTGTGGAAGCATCCACGCTTTATATGTCAATGGGAAATTGTACAAATTCAGAAAATCTTATATTTACTTATATTTAATATTTCCATTCTCATCAAACATGTCTACATAACTTTTTTTCTTCATGCCACTAGGAAGATACAATACTTTTTTAACAATAAAATTGTTCCAACAGTTATTTATGTGGTGGAAAAATTGTGTGTAGAAAAGTTCCCAAGCTGGAGGGGCTGGTTGGTGAAATTTTGATAAGTAGTTTAGAAGGCATTTAGTTAAACGCGGAGGTCTACAATTTGTTTTAACAAACGTTTTTGGATACGTTTTTGGATACGTTACTTTGAATAAAATGCCTCATTGAGTCTAGTGAACACACATGAACGGTAAAAAAAAACAACTGTTGCATTCGCGTAATTTAGGAAAAACCGACAATGTTTGACCATGTCAGAATTCATGAAGTTGGAAAGATGGGGGGTTACTTCACTTTTAAGTGGGATACATCACCATGGTTACTGAGGCTGCACACCTAATCTGCCGCGGAGCAGGTGATCTTCGGGTACCGTTCTTTTTATTACCAATCTCATTCATTTGCATGCCATATTTTTGTTTCATATCTGGTTTTCTAAACGGTAGCAGTAATGGTTATTTAAAAAACGCCAACGCCTCTAAAAGTGGCGATGCCATTTTCTAGAGAGTTGATTGGTGAGGAGGCAGGCTTTTTATACGTTAGTGTCCGATAGTCTAACAATGGGGTGCATTTGGTGTGCAGCCTAAATTTACATATTATGTTTAAAGTTATGCCAAGATAGCTCAGTAATCCACTAATCTCGCTTCATGAGACCGATTTAGCCCGAGTTCCCAATGAGTATTTACCACCCGAAAGCTTAAGTGAGCGGTATTTTCCCATTATACCCACTATTTCCCATGGCTCTTCAATGCAGCATTAGGCTGTGTTGTTGTGCTGGGGGTTCATCGTCATGACGTCATGACGGCCGCAGTGTCTCCGCTCTGACCTGCTGGATCCGACTCGCGAAGAGGCGGCGCGCCGGAAAGCAACGGGATAGCAAGAAACAAGCAGTAATCAAAACACAACTTCTGGAACTACACTTGTATTGTTTTTATGTTAACGCAAGAAATCTATAGTTGTTTGCGAAGTAATTTTAGGGAACGTGGCTTGCAGACACTTGTTTTTACGAGCGAAGTAAGCGTCTCGGCCTTGTGAACTTGGCTAGCTAGCGTTAACGCTAGCTTCATTTAGGCCGAGCTAGCGCTAGCTGTGAAGCTTACTTTTTGCTGGCAAAACCACAACAAGGTAAGGGGAAGAAATGTATGTGCTCTACATGGGTAGATCACATCTCGCGGGATAGAAGACTGATTTTGGCTAATGGCTAGTTAATGATAGTTAACTGCTTTTGCTAGACTTAACTACGCTAATAGTGTCAGCTAACTACATGCTAGCTATTTGCTAACTAGTGCAGTTCTATCCTGGATGCTAAGTTATCAGACTATGCATTTTATTTGTTTTAATTATATTAACGTTGCTGCATGAATAACATATTGGAAAGCTAATCTTAGTGAACATTAGCTACTTAGTTTGAGCCGCATTAAGTTGCTCAGTACTTGCCAAGTATGTGTCAGGAACGTTAGCTAACTACCTAGATGGTCAGTTTGGAGCTATCGGCAGCTAACGACTCACACACTGACATGCCAGCCCGCTCAGAAAGTAAACATTAGCCTGTATGGTGGGAATGGCAACTACCGTGTCTTTAAACTTAAACCATTGCATTATAGGCATTGCCAGTATTCCAGTCGCTCATCATAGCGTCGATTGATCTAAATACATTTGCTTAAATTCTGGCATTTAGCCAGACGCATGGTTTTCCTGTTGGGAGTATTCGTAGTCATGAGTAGCCCGGGTACGTGCCCTTCTCTCCTGTATAGAGAGAACGTCAAGCCAAACTCCACCTAAAAATCTGGCAATCTATTGTTGCTTAACGTACTTACAACAACATGATTTTTTAAAATGGAGTTTGGCGAAATATTCTCTTCTTACAAGAGCAAGAACACAGTGTTATTGGGACTAAGTCATGAGGTGAGACTGGGTGCTGTGGGGCTTTCACATGACCACTCTGCACCCTATTAGCTTGTATGAAACTGAGATATAAACAAACAACAACATCTAGTTTGGTGCTGTCAAGCACCACCTCTTCTCCTTCCTGACCCAGTATGCTTTTGTTTTGGTAGGAATGAGTGATGACCTCTGTGGTGGTGTCAGATGGTGGAGGGAACATGGTGGAGTATGTCACTGTGATGGAGGAGCCCCAGCAGGTAGGCCTGTATAGCCACACAGTTGCCAATAGGGAAGTTAAAGTTTAGACAGAATGTGAAACAGATATAGAAGCAGTGTGAATACATGCAAACTCAATGGAAGGAGGCAAAGGGAGTGAGACGCGTGCAACTTGGCTCTAGGTGGCCCAAACTGAGGTGAAGAGACGTTCACTAGAGTTGACATTTGACTTCAGCAATAAATTTGCATGACATCGCCAGTGATCTTCAAGCAGCACTCTCCAACTGCTTGTGAATTTCTATCCCCATTTAGTATTTACAGCAGGGAAAATGTCCACTGGGTATTTGGGACAATAACACTGACCAGTAACATCTCACCAACTCAGTTCACTCATCAAGTCTTGTATGATTACTGAAAGATTTTGGAGAACATACTGGCTATGGCATGGCACAACACCAGGGTCAGGGGGCATGGGGCAAAAATGCTCTTGAAAATTTATAAAATGCCTGTGAAATTTAAAGTAAGGCAGCAAAAAAAGCCCCATATAATTAGTACCCCTTTTGCATTTCCCCCTGTTCACATTTTATTCATTGAGTTGTCAAATACTGTCCCCCGTGGGCCACTGTAGGTGATTCATGGAAGCCTTTGACGGGGGATTCTTTACAGTGCATTCTGGGTGAGAAAAATGGTCCGCTTTTTGCCAGTACACAGCCTGAAGCAGAAGAAAATGCCGTCCTCACATAAACCATTGTATCAACAAAAAATAAAACTACAAATACTCAACAATGGATGGTTGGGGCATGGGCTGTTTGGGGGCAGAGTGTGGAAAACGGCGCCATCCTCTTCTGTATGTCATGTCATTGTTTATTTGCAAATATGCAATGCAAATGTATTATTTCATAGTTCAATAAAATTGCTCCCAAAAAGGACCAAAATGCCCCTAAGAATCAGATCGGGGGGAAAAAGCCACCCGGACATGAAAATGATAATTGGATGCAGTAAAACCTGATTTCACTGAGATTTTCCCATGTTCTATTTTTGGTTGCTATACGGTCCTCCGACTAGTAGGGCAACGGTTATTGGCGCTGTTGTACCCACTGTCACATTAGTTTTTCTGCCTTCAATAACAGTATCTCAGAAGATGCTTTTCTTATGCGACCTCCAGTTCATATTGGAAACAAATGGAATGGTGGACAAACGGTGGAATTTTCCTTTTAATTCAGCTGTTCCTCTTAGAAAGAGTTTGTTTTCTAGGCAGTCTGTTTGAACAAAAGCATCGCTTCTTCTTTTCAAAGATGTGTTTTCTACTTGCGGCTAAGTATTTGGCTAGTAACGGTGCGTAAATAGCTGGGTAACCCGTCAGTGCTCTCATTCAATTAAGCAAGTTCACGTTTTGACTGGTTCAGCCATTATTTTCCTAAGAGGTTAGAGGCTTTTACTGGTTGATTGTAGTAGTTAAGTGTATTGTATTGTACACGTATGAATAAGAAGCAAGAAGTGAAATTGTATTGATACGATTTTACGATTACAATTTTTAAATTAAGCATAAATTACAAGGTTTCCCACTGGCCGTGGAATTTTGAGAGTTGTATTCTGGACAGAGGAAAGTTTGATCTGTTCTCCGGGGGAGACAGAAATCTTACAAATGGGTCACGTCACAGGAATATAGCAGAATGTATTTACATGTTTCACACATTCATTGCATTACATGGTTTTCAGCCCAGCTGGAGTGTAAATCCCACTGTTCACACCTTTTAGAAAAACACACACCAACAAACCATGAAGGCAAAATATTTGTCATCAATGGAAACTCTGACTTGGTTATGGAAAATCATGGAAAAGTAATGGAAAATTCCGGAAAATTTTGCGGTTATTGTTCACCTCCTTTTAGCGTTCAGCTTGATCCCCCGTGTAACGGCCCAGTCGCCCATGCCTTTTTGAATACTATAATCACGTTTTCCCGCCCCATTTTAATCACCCCCATTGCTCTTTTGCATTCAGAGCGACCAGCAGCCCGCTGAGGAGGAGGAGGAAGAGGAGGTGGTGCAGCAGCAGGTGGAGGCGGTGATCCTGGAAGGCGAGGAGGAGGAAGAGGAGGAAGATGTGGAGGAGGAGGGCATTGTGCTGCAGGAGGAGGAGTGCCCGGCAGTCATCGTGGAGGAAGTGCCCAGCGCCCAGGTGGAGCAGTGCTATGCCGCCCAGGTGCTGGTGTACGACGACGAGACCTACCTGATGCAGGATGTGGTCGAGGAGGAGGTGGTCACCGAGGTGGTCGAGACGGGTGAGGATGCTGTCTGTGGATATGTGTGTGTGTGTGTGTGTGTGTGTGTGTGTGTGTGTGTGAGAGAGAGAGAGAGAGAGAGAGAGAGAGAGAGAGAGAGAGAGAGAGAGAGAGAGAGAGAGAGAGAGAGAGAGAGAGAGAGAGAGAGAGAGAGAGAGAGAGAGAGAGAGAGAGAGAGAGAGAGAGAGAGAGAGAGAGAGAGAGAGAGAGAGAGAGAGAGAGAGAGACCGTAGTGAAATATCCATCCTACCTGCTTTACTACAGTTTTCTCAAATGTGGTTTTCTGAAACCTGCAGATAGATCCCCCCGTGTCACATGTCCGTATTATCTTCAATGTTGTCCTGTGATGAATCATGATTTCAAGAACGGCTACCTGTTGTTATTGCGTGGCTGTAGACCGCCCTCTGCTGGCCGGATGGAGTTCAGCCTGATTTGGCTTCAATGCAGGAAGCAGGAAGGGAGGAGGCGGGGAACGGGCTACCGCTATAAACAAGGAAGTTACATTTGTAAATGGTTCGACTGGGGAAAAAACCCTTAATTCCTCACCAACAGAGATGGGTTTTGCTCTGTATTTTTAATTGATGGGCCATTTCCCCCCCCAGTGACCATGTATCCTTTGCACAGGCCTATGTTGTGACTGCTTTTCTCTCATTTTCTTCCCCCTCGTCCTCCGGCAGTGGAGATGTCGGGCCACGACATGGTGTGTTTTGACAAAACCTTCGAGGCGGCTGAAGCTCTTCTCCACATGGAGTCACCCGGCAGCCTCCACAACGAACGCAACACAGGTAAATGATCATGACTCAAGCCTCCCTTTGGTCCTCAATGTGTGAGTGTCATATGGAAACTGAGCTACAAGCCAACGTGAGTATGGTTATATGATATATGGGGCCAATATTGTCCTTTTATTTAATGGATATCAGCCGGTCAGTGTCATGCACATCTGATATGATGGATATAATGCATTCTGATTGAGTACAGATTCTCTATGGAAAGGCCTTAACCTGAACTCGTTAACTAGTGTTGAATGCTGTTTCCGCCCTGACAAGAATACAATTTGGGGGATTTTTGGGCCATGAAATTGCCAAATTTAAATATGTTGATTAAATCCAAAAAAGATACGATGCATACACCATAAGGAGCATGTTCTGAATGGCATCTGATGGTGTGTTTTACCCCAGTGGAGGATGTTATGATGGAGACGGTAGTGGAGGTGTCGACAGAGTGCGGGCCCATCGAGGAGGAGTCCTTCCCCATCCCCTCCGAATGTGAGCCTGCCGCCAAGAAGAAGAGAGGAGGTCAGTGTTGGAGCGGACCGATGGCTCATTCCATTCATTCCATCTTTTTACTACGGGACTTTTTTCCCTTGGTCTTCCTAAATCACAGTAGCTTTTTTGTCGGTGGAAGATGGCAACAGGACACAGCGATACATTGCATAAGTAACTTAACTATAGATGAAATGATCTCGCCCTATAATTTAACAGTTGTGTGCGTGTGTGTGCGTGTTGAGTGCAGGTGGCCGTAAGCCCAAGACACACCAGCCTGCATCCAACGGCTCCTTTGACCTGGGGATAAAGAAGAGACCAAGGGAAGGCAAAGGTGTGTTAAAGCTCTGTCTGTGTTTGAGCCTATGTATGGGAAACACTAACTCCTCCCACAATTAAAGTGGCACTGTACACAGTCACTAAGTTCTTACTTAATAAATGTTGAATATCCATGGGAATAAATTAATTAAAAAATGTCCAGTCTTTATCGATGAAATCTACCCAGTTTCAGAATTTCAACTCAAAAACCCAAGGTTTGGCAGCATTATGAATGCTACCCTCATGCAAACTGTCATAGTCAATGGAAAATAAAGCTTTAAATATTAGCTTTTCCTTCATGGGATGCTCAATCGTAGTAAAAAAAAAAAAACATTACAAATGTTTTCATATTGTCTATATAAAGAATGGCTATCAGAATCTTTAAGTCATAGCGGGTGAATACGTTTTATAGCTCCTATAGCTTTTAATCAATAACTCTTTCAGAATTCCATTTTCAATACTGTCATTATGTATTCTGTTTTTAAAAGCCTTGAAATTTGAATAAAGTTTATCCTGCTTCTAGGGTTGGGTGATAGTGTATGTGTAATCTGCATCGTTAGCTGCAATGTTGCTTTTGGCCAGCAGGTGTCGCAGATGGAGGGTCCTGATTTTTTTTTTTTTAGGGTTTTACAGTCATCTCTGGGAGGATCTTGTGCTAGGCTGCATCAAAGTAATTTAAATCATGTATTCATCACCCAACCCCACTTGCTGATGGGCATCAATGCATTTATACATTTATATATTTATCATTACGCGTGGAAGCCATAATAATATTGTATTGATCTGAAGTATTTGGCTGTGTGTCCTCCAGGCAACACCACATACCTGTGGGAGTTCTTACTGGAGCTGCTGCAGGATAAAAACACTTGTCCCCGGTACATCAAGTGGATGCAGAGGGAGAAGGGCATCTTCAAACTGGTCGACTCCAAGGCTGTGTCTAAGCTGTGGGGGAAGCACAAGAACAAGCCCGACATGAACTACGAAACCATGGGCCGAGCGCTGAGGTGAGCCCGTCCTCCTCCCCCCCCTAACCCTGATTGGATCGCAGGCTTTTGGCGCTTGAGATAACCCGACCCCAAAAACCTCAGTTGAGCCCTAGTACCACGTTAAGCTGGTGTGCATGGTCAATACTGGGGCGGGGCCACTCAACCAGTGCAATACCATAAGATTCAAGATTCTGAGTTAACTGTTTCCATATGCCTGTGTGCGTGCAGGTATTACTACCAGCGGGGCATCCTGGCCAAGGTGGAGGGCCAACGGCTGGCCTACCAGTTCAAAGACATGCCCAAGAACATCCGAGTGATTGATGAAGACGAGGAAGGCGAAGAGGCAGAGGACAGCCACGCGGCCACGCCCACCCAGTTCCTGGTTCACCAGCAGGGCCCCCCCGACCCCCCCCGCCGCCAGCCAGCCTCAGCAGAGCTACGTCACCGTCATCCCCACCAACGCCGGCACCAGGTCGTTATCTCAGTCGACTCATTTGCCAGAATTGGAAATTTAATTAAAATTTAACAGGGTTTCCAATGGTCATGGAATATCATGGGATTTGTAGAGGTTGAATTCCAGCCAGGGAAAGTAAATTTTACAAATGTGTCGTATAGCAGAAGGTATTTTAAAACTTTCACATTGCATTACCTGGTGTTCACCCCTTTAGAAAAAACATTAACAAACTAGGAAGGAAGAACATGTTTAGGTCATGGAAACACTCCTGCTTATTTATGGAAAGTCATGGAAAACTTTAACATCAGTGCTGCAATGGGAACCCTGAATATGGGAGTAAGCCAGGCATCTTCATCTTTCTCATAAAACCCAAATTTAAAGGGATAAGATGTGATGTCCTGGGACCGTTGTCACATGTCACCCCTCTCTCTCCCGCCCTTCCCATCTCGCTCCACTGTGAACTATCAAATAAAAGCAAAAATGCCCCAAAATAATCTTTTCAAATGAAGCCAAGTAGAATACGTCTGCATAGATTCACTTAAACTTGAAAGCTCTCCAGGTAGCAGACAGACATTAACCTCATACTGATATGTGCACATTGGCAGAAACGTTATAATGTTCTGTCTGGCGGGGATTTAATTCCTCTTCCTGCTTGTGACTTCTGATTTCTGCTGCAGGACCATCCGAGCCATGCCTTTGGTCATGACCAACTCATTGGGTCAGGTGACCCTAAACTCCTCATCCATCTTCACCACTGCCGCTGGAGTCCCGGTAACGGTAGGCAACACCAGCGTCACGCCCAAACTGGTCATCCAGGCTCTACCCAGTGTGTTGCCAGCCGGCTCCAAGGCAGGCGAGAAGATCACCATCATCACCATCCCGGCAAACCAGCTAGCCACACTAATGCAGGCCAACCCGTCTGGCCAGCTAACGCATCTCATCCAGGCCGCACACCTAGCACAGGCTAGCACCAAACCGGCCACTACCACCGCCACGGTCCACTTAACGTCAAGCCGGCCCGTGCAGCAACTCATCCTGGCCAAGCCGGCCGCAGTGGCCCAGCCGCTGCCCCAGCTCTCTGTCCGGGTCAGCCACAGTCACTCGGCCCCGCCCAAGACGCCCACCCAGCCCCCAGACCCCGTCCAGCTCCTGCCCTCCTCCAGCAGTCAGCCTGAAGCAGCACAATCAGACACCCTGGCATCCTGAGAGCCCAGCCCTGGGGGGGAGGGGTAGAGGAACTGACTCTGGACACTGATGAGGAAGTGGAGGACACACTCTATACTTCCCCATCCACAGAGCAGACCTGCCTTCTGATTGGTCAAGGCCTGACCCCATGACTTTTGACCTCCAATGAGATGAGAGACCAGCTCTCACTAGGACATTTTGGGCTGAAGCCCCCACAAAGGATTAAAGGGACTCTCTTGTATAAAACACACCTGCTTCAGAGCTCACACTACCCAAAAGATATGGGCAGCCTTAGATTGTAAATTTAAAAAAAAATCCTTCTTTTTGTAATCATACATAATATAAAAAAAAAAAAAAAGCCTGACTTTGTTGTAAAGAAATGGGAGGGGGGGGCGTTTTTGATACTCAGCGGTTATGTATCAGTACCAACATTGTTTTTTTTTCTCCTGTTTCCTGTCTGTATGGTTTGTCTGAAGCTGTTATTCCACAGCACTGTCATTTTCTCCCAACACTCTTTTCTTTCCTATTTTTTTACTGTTCATAAAAAGGGAGTGAAAGGGTCAAGAAAAAAGAACTAGGTGGTGTGCTCCACATTTGAATTATCATATGCTATTTTTTTTCTTGTACTATCAGTGTATTGAAGTAGATTTTACTGAAATATGTATTATAAAAAATACAAATGTGAATTAAAACTGCTTGCCTCGATTTTGTCCAGACGTGCACATGAAAATAGACAAGGTGAAATATGTGAGTCCTTTTCCAAGTAATGCTAGAGGTAAATACTGAGTGATAGTTCCCTGGTATGTTTGTTGTATGTACAACAATGTCTGGTCACGGCCTCAGACGTTCCCAGGATGGCTGAGATGTACTTGAGATCCGGAAGTCAAGGCCACTTCATATGTGAACTAACCTAAACACCAGTCAGCTTGACCAGGTAATTTTAGTTATCTAGGATTAGGAAGTTTTAGGCCACATATTGGTGGGCTGTGATATGAGTGGGTAGACTCTCACTGTTCATTTCTTTCTCATAGTTATGCAAAAGTGTAGTGAAGTTATTTAATTGACAAATTAAGATAAGATTGTCCTACAGTATTAATGGACATGAATTCAATCATTCAAAATTCAATATGAATGCTGTTTTGTCGAAGTGGTTGTAATTTCGTAGTAAATAACTTAATGTCAGATTTTAAGGAAAAATCCACCCCAGATCACGAACACTTACCAACCCAGCTGAATACAACAAGGCCAGGCACGTTGTCAAAAGGCCTTCTGGGAAATGTAGGAAATAGACTGAAGTAGACGAGGCAGGTTGAGGGAAACTGGATACACAAAAAGGTAAATCACAAAATAACAATGTATTGAACATCACATTAATATAACTGTGTGTGGAGGGGTCCTTTAAATAGTCTTCACTTGACTAATACTAAAAACCAAACGTGTGGCTTTATTCTATTCCCATGTATGTGCTGGGACAACGGGCTACAGACAAGAAATGAAAGCACATCAAAAGATCACACCAACCAGGACATCCAAATAAATCTGTGAATGTTTTATTTTATAAATGAACAATTTTCCCTCATGTTCATTGGCAGTGTGGTCAGCAATAGCACTGTCATGATTACAAATGGCATTGCAGAATTGAGGATTATGCCAACGTCAATACACTTAAATACTCTATTCAATATCATACCCAACCTTATATATATATATATATATATCTCAATAGAAAATTATGTTGAATAATTTACTTAAATTGCATGGAAAAAATAAGTCAGTTTTCACATATGGAAAGAACAGATGTTGGTTTAAATAATACTTATTAATAATAATTGTTTCCAGTGTAATAAGTCAACAGTATCTCATGACAGTTTTTCCCCTCAGAATGAACTGCTGTGTGTTTGCTTGTAAATTAAAAGGGAATTTGATCGATTTAACCAAGATGGTGAATATTCAGTCCTCTGCCGGATGGTGACATGACTCCATTAGCTGCCATTTTAGTTAAAACTATCCAGCCTGTTCAAATCTACACCAAGATCAACAGAGTAGCCATTCCTGAGCAAAGACAATTCACCAACTCGGTGTGACTGGCAGCCTACATCAACCTATGGGGCTGCTCCCTGAAGCTGATGTCACAGAGCAGCGATAGGTGGTCGGAGGGGTAGTGGTAGGAGGGGAGGCGGTCTGGGCCGATCTGCTCCTCAGTGGGAATGTCCAACAGGGTCTCCACAGTCAAGGCATCATGGGTATACCAGATATAGTCCAGTGTGCTGCAGCTCTCCCCGGACGGGCGGATCTTCCACGTGGTATAGGCAGGCTCCATCTGTCCGTCAGAGCTCAGCAGCTTATAGGCAGAGTCGAGGCCGAGGGGGGAGGAGCTGAAGCGTCGGTAAACGTCCTCGGAGGGCTCGGCGTTAAAGTCCCCGCACACTATTAAAGGAACTCTTTCCGACACGGCGGCCTCACTCTGGCCTCGGCCGCCACCTCGGGACGTTATGCTTCGTAGGTTTTGCAGGAGGTCGGCGCCCTGCGCACTCCGCAGCCTCTCCCAGCCGCTACGGGCTTTCAGGTGGGTGACAGCCACGCAGAGCTGCTGGCCCGTCACCCGGCAACGCAGAGTCTGGACGATGGCCACCTGGTTGGTGGGCAGCATCATCGCTGACAGCCGCAGGTGAGCCGTGGTCAGGACTGAAAAGCGCGAGCGCCGGTAAAACAAGGCGCAGCCGTCTGGGCCATTATTCTGCTCCACGTCTAGACAGGGAGACCAGGGTTTGGCCAGGAAGCTGCTGTGGTAACCCAGGCTGGCCATGATTGGCTGGAAGGTGTCGAAGTAATGGTCCACTTCCTGTAGACACAGGATGTCGGGGCGGTAGGTGAGGATCTCCTCCAGGATCAGGTACTTCCTCTCCTGCCAGTTGAGAGCATCTAGTGGACAACGAACAAACCCATCCTTCCCTTCACCGAGGGCTGGGGGGGAGACAGGGAGAGACGTTATATCAGTGATCAGATTTCTACAGGATTCAGAAATAAATCATCCAATCCAACCAATATTTTTGCTGCTAATATTCAACCTATCTGACCATTTTCATGCCAAAACATAAGTAATAATAAATTACTGATTGTTTCCACAAGAATCAATGAAATATCCATCATATCAGACGTGGGCGACACTGACTGGACCAGATCCCATTTTTAATAAAACGCCCCTCGGTCTGTGTGGTCTTGTGTTACTGGAGGCATAAGCTGCAGCTGGATGTGTCCATAGAGCTCTACCTTGTGCTAGTATGTTCCACTGCATGACCCGTATGGAGGGGCTGTGGCTGTGGTTGTGGTGGCGGGGCACCGGGCCACTGGGGTAGACCAGGTCTCTGTGTGGACGGGCTGGACGCATCCGCAGCGCCTCCTCACACTCTCTGAGCAACTGGTCTGGGTCGGCCTGGGCCAGGCCCTCCTCGTCAGGCTCCTGGTCCGGTTGGGCCAGGGGGGCACTGCTCAGCGACTGGGCCAGCGTGCCAAACAACCTGCTGCTGCTGCTGCTGCCCATCGGACACACTGGTAGATGGGAGACAGGGGGAGAGAGGCTTGTGGTTATTAAAATGCACTACGTGTCAAATTAATTATGATCGCTTACTGTAATCTTTAGATACTGTAAACAAATGCCAGTGCTAGTGTTTCCCATGAACCCCATTGTTTCCTGATGTCAACATAGGAACTAGTGTGTCGTTAGTTAGCGTTTTCATAACGTGGCCGCTGTGAAGCCCTTTTTGTGAATGAATAGTCTTAGCGCAAAGGACAGCCAGTTCCCTAATCTGATTATCTTCATTATCTCAAGTCAGACGAGAGGAGAGGAGATAGGTCGGACAGACTGGATATGGGTCAAAGACAAATATATTAATCGGGATCATTTTGAGCAAATTACATTTTAGTGAAATTACACTGTCCCTCATTTTATTGGGAGCCCTCTAGAACCCTCATATTGTACTACTAACCCTGCCCGCAGATACCCTGCTATCTTTCTCCTTAGCTTCTAATCCATGTATTTTACGAGCATGAACAATATTCCTACTTCCTGACCTTTGTCCTCCTTGACCTATTGGTTGCTTGTAATGTAGGTGATCCAGGAACTGAAGCTTTTTCTATTGTTGCACTCAAAACTCCTTAATATTGGTTGCTTTTAATTTTTGGAATTGATTATTACACTCAATGTAAATCACTGTGTAGAATTGAGTCAGCTACAAGCATAGGCACCGGGTTTGTTTATTACCAGGGGGTGCCCTAAAAACATTTGATCCAAACATTGACTACTAATAGAGCTACTAAAGGATAACAAACAGGCTTTTCCATGTTTATTTCACGTACTTCATGTGTATCATCCAATCAAGTTAAATCACCCACTGTGGTTAAGCGAGCCGTGCTTTAACTTTTGTTGTGCGTCTACTTGTGTAATTACGATAAAGACGCAGCGTTGGCCCAAAGACGGTGGAGCGATGCCGTCTAAATGAAAAACACCGTACACCAGTAGACGCGCAACAAAATTTAGTAGTAGTCACCCGCATCAAACTATAACCGCAATAGTCGGCACCTATAGCTACAAAATTACAAAGTAAATGTCATACCCATGGCCTCCATGTTTCATCAAAAGCTTTCCTCCCTCTTGTGTCTGATGACAAAGACGAAAAACCTTTCTCTCCGTTGTTTAGTTGCCTCGTTTCTTTTATCCTCTTCCATTTCAGAGCTACATCTCTCTCTCTCTCTAAGCCAGTCTGCTCTGACTTGTCCTGTTTGACTCATCCCACCTCCCTCCGTCTGAATCACAGACACCCTCCCTCTTTCTCCCTCTGAATCAGACTCCCGTCCCTCCCCCTTTCTCCCTCTGAATCAGACTCCCGTCCCTTCCTCTTTCTCCCTTTGAATCACAGACTCCCAACCCTCCCTCTTTCTCCCTTTGAGTCACAGAGTCCCAACCCTCCCTCCCTCTACCTCATTGGGTGACGAGAGAGACATAAAGCATAACAGAGGGAGTAATAGAGCGATAACAACATGTACATGTTCCAAGCCAAATAACCATCTCAATGTGGTCTGTGGATGCGTTCACTCTGGTCCAATCACATGTAATGTCATTGCTATGACAAGTTTTCACTGTCAGTCAGTCAGTCAGTCAGTCAGGGACCTGCAAATGTTATTGCTAATGCTAGTTATTGCGGGTTGGTTGGTTGGTTTAGTGGGTGGTTGGGAGGTGCTGGGCGGGTAGGTCGTTGCCTATTCAGTTACATGTTGTGTAACTAACAGGTGTGGATGGCATGGCTATCCAGACAGACAGACAGACAGACAGACAGACGGAGACTATGGCTAGTTTTCCAAGACTCTCCACAACTAAGCATTTCCATGACGTAATAATGAATGTGTGAAACAAGTTGTAAAATACATTCTGCTGTAGTCCTGTAAAGTAAACCCCAATTCTGATATTCCCTGACGTTTCCAGAGAATTTATCAAATTCCCTGACCTGGCTGGAATACACTTCTCTAAAGTCAAACAAGGCATGATATTCCATGACCTGTAATATATAACAGGTTGAAATGGAAACATCTTGGCTTTTGGTTTTTGCTGTCTGCACAAACTCAGACTCGCACAGCATTATGGGTACATTTTGATGTCAACAAAAAACATGGTGGCCAGCAGCACTTTATTACTATAGGGGTCATCGTTTGTTTCTCCTCTATTAGAAGGAAGCTACTATTGCTCAGTCAAGGAGGAGGGGGGGTATGCTGCTAACTGGTTTCATGGCAACAGGGAGATTCAATCACAGGGTATCAAAGGTTCATGGACACAGATGAACCGGAATAAGTCTTTTTTCACATTTACATTCATATATTTCTACTTATATATTTCTACTAATATATCTGAATGTTGTATGTGTAAACACCCCCCCCCCCCCCAATTGCTCTATTCTTATTTATGTTGTATTTTTCCTCGCTGTATCCATTTACCTTTTGCTGCTGCAACAACCAAATTTTATCATTAAATTATTAAAAGGAAAAAATCCACCCCAAGACACTTGTAGACGACATGGAGAGATACTTCCAGCAGCTACGATGGAGTTTGACAGCAGAAAGATGTGTCATCTATCTAAAACATCAACGGTAATGATTTTTAATAAAAGGACGATATCAAGAAATACTCACAGAACAGGAACAGAGTCGATGAGGGAAATATCTCTCACATACACACACACAGAGTTTTCAGTCTCTCCTCTGGTTATCTGCCCAACGCTCTTCCTATCCTGCCTGTCGTGCTCTCCTTCATCTCCCCAACCCTCTTCCTCTACTCTGCTGGTGAAGATGCAGACATGGGAGTAACTGTTCCTCGCTCGCCCATAGGACCAGACAGCTGTGTGTGTGTGTGTGTGTGTGGGTGGGGTGGGGTGGGGTGCGGGGCCAGGACAGTGTGACTCTCACGGGGCAATCTCAGGGATTCCTATTGTGGCAGCCAGATGAAGGAGGGGACTCACTGACTGGCCTATTCAGTAAAGCGCCATCTTTCACTCTCTCACACACACTAATAGAATTAGAGCATTGCAGTGTAGGCGATCCAGAGGGGAAACTCAGTCAACTGGAATGTGAGGCAATAATACACAGCCAGGCAGCCAAAGAGCACGCACACACACTTGATCATTTAAATGTAGAAAAAGTAAAGAAACTTCTGTCTGTCAATCTATGATGGACCCCAACATGGCCATATTTCACAATTTGCTGCTGTGTAAGTGTAAGTGGCAGCCGCTGCTATTCTTTTCTATGGACATGTAGAGTGACTCAGTGAGTTAGGGACATTCGTTCTTAAAAAATGTGTTATTATTATTATTTGTTATTATAATAATAAAAGCATTTCTCTTGCTGCAGAAGGAACCTCCATCGTACCAGAGATGGACAAACTGACTGGCTGATATCCAGTTTTTAATAAAAAAGGGCCAATATTGGCCCCCAGATAAGGGTTTAACCCTAGTTGAAGAAGAAAACAGCAGAAAAGGGCATATGGTGAAAAAATAAAATGTCCAATTCAAGCATGCACTGGAGCCAGAGCGTGTTGCGTAAGCAACAGCTATCGAGGTTGGGCTCCTGTAGACTACACAGAGATCAAATTCCAGATCATTTGTCAGCACTGAAGCTCTTCTACCATGTAACAACCACACGACAATTTACTAAATGACCAGGGTGGCATATTAGATTAAGTGGTAAGGAGTAAAAAAAATGAATGAGGTCTTGTTCTATAAATGTGGCAAGCAGGATTTCAGTGGGTCTGATGATCAGACAGTGGGTCGTCTATGCAACTGCTGAATTCCACTACCAGAGAGATGCAGAGACCGTTATGGGTTTTAAAGGCCGATTCCAATATTGTTGGATTGAAACTAGCCAATATTTAAATGTGACCATTTTAATTAAAGAAATAAATACTAGTTTCAAGTGTTTCCCGCAGAATTTGAGTAAGCAATCATGTAAACGAACAGTATAACATTGCAATTGCATCGATTGATTTCATTAGGACCAGTCAACTGAGTTGCAGAGTGAATACAGTGGCTATAGGCGTCACTGCAAGTAGAGGGGAGCAGCACGCCCAGGTAACTTAACATTGTTTCATCACTGACATTTTAACTTTAACGTCAGTGTATCTGACTATAGGAGCAAGAATCTTACATCTCAAGTCTTTTGATAATATTTAAAATAAATATTGTAACTACTTTCACTGCATTTATTGTCTTGATAGTTATGTAACCCAACGTTCTCATCCCATGACAGAGGAAGGCCAGTAAAGATTTGCATGGGTTAGGTAAGAGACACAGCAACACAAAAGGTTAAGCCTGCTAATTTAGAAACCCATTTTGCGGCTGACCCAATACATGTCAGGAAGTGAGTGAGTGTGTGTGTGATCTGACCGTGAAACCAGAGACCTGACCTGTTTTATTATGACAATAACTAAAATAGACTAACTCTTCCTCCGGTCTCTAGCTTTAGCATAGGATGTATTATAGACATTAAATGAATGTCAGTTGCTTCTGACTCATTTTATGTGATTCCTACATTACATTAAGTACTCATATTTTGATAATCTCTTACAGATGTAAAAACAAACAAACATGGCACTATGTATTTGTGTTATTATTTCAGGTTCAAGTGCTATATTTATAGGGCAACTATGATCTAAGTTATTGTGGTAAGCCAATACATGTATTTGCAAAGTTAACAGTTGAAAAACATGTGCGTATATTTTTAGACTGAACACCCACCTATGGTCTGAGTTGAGTTCACTTGAAGTCCGTTTCGCTTTTTACGTATTGTGAACATAAAGAGCCCCCAGTGCGCTTGTCATTACAATCGCATTCCCAGGCCTTTTTGGCCCCATGGCTTACCACACACTGCTGACGTTACAGCAGCGCTAAAAAAAAACCCCAACACAGACAAAATATGGCTGGACATGGGGTTGACAAGGTTTTTTTTAAACCTTTATTTAAACAGGGTAGGTCCGTGCCCTTGATTGGACACTTGCATACTCCATTGATCTGACCTTAGGGCAAAATAGGGCAAAAACATGTTTTTTCTACCATAGGGGCCCCCTAGTAGCACATAGGGATGCAACGATTATAGATTTTGATGGTACGATTATAGTCTGAGGAAAAACCACGGTTTCACGATTATTACGCGTAAATTTATTCCACAACACTATGGATGTATAAAATCACATGAGCATTAATAAATTAGAGGTTTGATTGTATTTTCCCCACAACATTTCTTTGTTGGCTTTTTTTTTTAACAGTTGCTGCCTTTCAAAACACAAATACAGTAGCCAAATAATACATACAAAATAATAAAAATAAACAAAAAGTATGTCTCTTTGGAATTAAATATAAGCTACATCTTTAAACATCCATGTCAGTATTTCCCTTTTGAACAAAACCGAGTCAAAGGCTGCAGGACCTCTGTCTGCAAGGCTCTTCTGATCAACTATATTACAAAATAGTATTTTCAGTTCAGCTGCATGGTGATCGCGAAGATGTTGAAGTAAACTGGAGGTGTTGGACCCTTTAGCTGCGACTTTTTTCCGGCATGTTTTTGGTCGTCCTTTGTGTAGCCGAAATACTCCCACACTGATGACTTCAGCCGTTTTTTTGGTGGATACAAATCGCTTGGTCCCTCTGCCATTGTTTGGCAATGTAGCGTAGCATGGACGGACGTAGCCCCCCCTCGAACACAATGTCGCTCTCGTGACACCCACACAGATAAACAGGTACGGTCTGTCTGTTTTATTTGTTTCACTTAACTGAGCTGATAACGTTACACAGACTAAAGCTATCTCTCTCTGTCTCGCGTTTCTCTCTCGCTCTCTCTGACTGTCAACAGCGCTTGGCTTCCGCACGGCAATTTAAGCTGGCGCGCGCACCACTGGTGTAACGTTAACTTCGTTCCGGTCCCTTTTTTTTTAACCTTTATTTATTCGGGGGAGTTTCGCTGAGAGCCTTTCGTTCCGGCTGCAGCGGCTGCAGGTTGTGCCGGCAGTAATTTACCATTAATGCCCCGTTTTTTCTGAGAACAGAAACACTCAGTGTTTTTGTTTTTTTTATACACTCGGTGTTGCTGAGCCTCTACGGTTATATAACCGTGACGTTTTAAATCGCGGTTAATAGTAAAATCGGTTAATCGCTGCATCCCTAGTAGCACATGAGACCCTCACCTTTCTGAAGGGGCATCCTAATGTGACACTTACATGCTTAATTTTAGCCCTAAGGTCACAAGGAATGTGGGGCCAAAACTAAGTGTGTGTCTTCTTCAATAGGGGCACCCTATTAGCTTGGCTGATGTACTGGAGAATTTATCAAACTCCCTGACTTTCCTCAGAATACACCTCTCAGAATTCCATGATGTTCCAGGATTTCCATGACCAGTGGGAACCCCGTGTGGTCATAGTTTGCACTCCTTTTTTATTTTTTTATTTACCCACTACATCCCTGGTCGCCAGTGCCCGGACACTATAGAACGCAGGGCAAAGAGAAACAGAACTGCTAGAGCTGTGGAAGTGTTTCATTTGAGCTTCACAGTCCTGGCCCGGAAGTAAAAATATGGGGCACAGGTCAACAGTGGGCCCCTCAGTGTGCGTCTTGGGAGTTGTGACTACGTGGTGATTTCTTTTTTTTTCAAACCGGTGGCAGGATGCCCATAGTCCTGTTCACGCCAGACTCCATTAAAAAAAAAGGACCGGAACCAATTTAATAGTCAAAATGAGGTATGCGTTCTTTTCTCAATCATTAGGGTCTTCTCGTAAATTCGGCATTGAAATGACCCCACACAGCAGCACTTTGTTTCTAAGAGTTGACGTTTTATTGAAACAACTGCCGCCCGGTAATAACTGGCGGCTAACGATTCAGAAAATGTCTTCAGTCGTATTCTATGAGGCTTGTCCCTTTGCCAGTAAGCAAGGCGCCATTAAACTGACACGTTTTTAGTGAAATTCGACCAGAGGACCAACTACAAATGTCACTGGTTCTTGTTCAAAGGTAATGAGACGCACCTGCTGTTGTCGCCCCGGTGGGGGGTGCTCCGCTTGGCTTCACCTGAGGTTTGGTCGCACTGACTCCCCCTCCTCCTCCTCCAACGCCGGGGTGACAGTACCGTAGTCCCCTCGGGGCTGAGAGTCCCCCCGGTCTCCTGGAGGTCGGTCCTCCCCGTGAGGAGACACACAGTTGGTTGAGAAGCCTTGAACAGCGCCGGGCTGGATTCATTCCTCACCACGGTGGGTCCACAAGAGAACAAGCTGTGCTGGAAGTCCGCCGCTGTCTTTTCACATTAACCAACAAAATGGAGCCATTTATTCAACAGAACCTCGGGAATATAGCGCCTACACACAATTTAAACAACGATTTCCTATTAGTAGAGTTGCAAAGCCGGTAAGTTACATCATTTTTCCTGGTGAGTCACGGAACGCCGGCTTCCGAAGGGGGTTATGTTAAGTGGACTAGTCTGTAATGCTCAATCCAGGGCATTAAAATACATTACTATCAACTATATTCGAGACGTGGCGAATATATTTTGCATAAAATGTATCCGACACGTTTAGTTTCCTTCATACAGAAACGGGAACCTAAATAAAAATCTATATAGAAACCTCCCCCCCTCATGTTGTAAATGGTTCGCGCCGTGCGGAATCTTGTGCGTAAACGAAAGAGGCGGTAGCTCGTGGCAAACCATTCAGCGTTCAGTGCGCTTGTATATGACGTATACGTATATGACGCAGCAGTACTTTTATGTAAGACTCATTTCCCCTGAGGGACAACTTATAAATACAGTCTTGCTGATTAAGTCTTACTACTTACTCGTAACTCTATTATCCAAAAAATGCTTAATGTAAAAAGTCCTTTTTTTTTTTTTAACCAAAGCACTATGCACTCACTATTTTTGGTTGCTTCCTTTGTTTTGCTCTATGTAAGTGGAGTTAATTCAGGCTAAACTGAGTTAGCTGTCTCGTGCCGTTATGTAACCAGGTGAAGGGTCAGTAGTTTCAAGATCTCATGCTCTCTTTCTCTGTTAATCATTCATGGGCTCTAGGTGGCAAACAAGGCACACGCTGGATGTTTTTCACGGCTGGAACAAGTGGGTATGTTGCAAAATTGCAAAGAGTGGGTGAAAGGGGGCAAAGAAAATAAGCCAAACTATAAAAATATCAAGTTAGTCAGACTTACAAGACTTTAAAAACAAAGAGGTAGAGAATCAGTATAAGATCAACATGAGCAATCAAAAATGTTACAGATTTTTTTTGTTAAAAACATTAATATAAACGTTACATAATACCTATAGTAAACACATCTATTTTCTTAATTCAAAATTCTTAATTTTGGTACAAGAAAGTGATAAAATGTTCTCAAGCAATATATTTTCCTTGAACTTGGGTGCTCCTAACTCAAAATTAGTATAACTAATGTAAACAAACAATCTTGCTAAATCCAAACCTGCTGAATAACTGAAAAAAACTGTCAGGTTCCCATTTATAATTAGTATTTCTGCTTAATTACCTAAATAGCTCTTTTTCTTAATGCTTAATTGCTTAAGCAGAAGTTTAAACTTTTAAAAAAATACTGAAAATATACTACAGTAACTATAGTAGTTACTCTCTAACTCTGCTGAATGGATGGTTTATCCATACATCTGATGTCACTTGGAGACATATCCTCTTAAAATACACTATTTTGTGCTCACTTTTATCCAAAGGTTCTTACAGGACCATGATTGGTATAGGTGCCGGGTTTATTTTTTTTAATGTTTTTTTTTTTTTAATGATCCATACATTGACTACTAATAGAGCTTCTAAACAATAAAAAACAGCCTTTTTCATGTTTATTTCACGTACATTGCGCCTCATTCACGAAACGTGCATACGATCAGATTTGATCGTATAATGTTTGTACGAACGTTTCTACGAACGTTTCTACGAACATAGTCGGATTCATAATTTTGTTAGTATCTGAATTCGTTTGATCGTTTGGTACGATCAAATCCTGCAAATGCTTGGAAACATGCGGGAATGTGTTCATGTGTTTGGAAACATGCGGAAATGTGTTTGTGTACGCCTTACAAATACAACTACATAGTCCTACCATCTGATGAAGATGCAGCCTGGATTTGATCTGTGTCCAACGCCAATGCCGACTGGACACCCGACAGTGAGGTCTCTCCTATTATTAATTGATCCTCTGATCCATGTCGGATAGCGGCTCAGTGCGCTGCCGTGCTCCTGTGGCTGATAATACGCGTCTACTTCTCCTTATACTTTTTTGCAATCTAGTTTCATGTCAAACTTTCTTTTTTTTTTACCTCAGCAACGGTGTGTTTCTGCTGAAACAGCATTGACAGCGTTAATAATTTCTTGCCATGCTTTACTTTTATCAGTTCTTGTGACTCCGCTGCTTAAGCTTCTGAAAAATCTGTTGTTTTTTTCTCATGCGCGCAACACTTCCATTTCGGACTCCGCCAAGTTCCTCTTTTCCCCTGGTTTACTTGCACACGACCCTTCAGTCTGCAGCCTTTTACGGTGTTGAACAGCGTTTAACTATGCAAATTGGCTTCAACAGGCACGCGCATCCAATTTACGAACGATCGGCATTCATCAACCTATGAACAGGTGACAGGTGCCACTGACAGGCTCAGATTGTTATTCGAAGTGTCTGACAACATTACGGAAAGGATCCCTACCTACCTACCTACCTAACCAGAAGCAGAAGTTTTGCTCAAGGAGAAGTCTCGCTATGAAATCTGAAAGCTGAGGTGAGTTGTTGCAGGAAGAGGTTAGACAAAGGTTCCTGGTTAAACAAATGCCTATCTCTGTAGCGATCCTTTCCGTAATGTTGTCAGACACTTCGAATAACAATTTGAGCCTGTCAGTGGCAAAAACAAGCACTTTTAGTGGACGTACTTTGATCGCGCACAGTTGCCCCAACGGATTACGTTGCAGCCATTGCAGCCCATTTCGCGACCACCGGCTGAGGCGATCTGCTGGACCAATTCAAAACCTTTAGTACATATTTTGGGGTCGAAATGACTAATAGGGCCCAGGTTTAAAAATACCGGAATTACCCTTTAAGTCAATGGCACTGCATATGGACAACAGTTGTGACAAATCACTGCAATTAGGAGGCGTATTGATAGCTGTCATTCATTGCATTGTTGTGGTGCAATGTAATGACTGTAATGGTGCGAGTGAGGATTAAGGTGCAATTGTCTTCGCTTGATTCGCTAGATGATGAATATGGAGGGGAATGAAAGCACACCTTCGGTGCCTTTCGGAAGGAAGGATGGAAGTACAAGAACACACACACGTAATGTAAAAATAATAAGATGAAGTCTCATCAGCCTGTCTGTCTGACTACCAGATCTTTTTCAAAATGTTCCCCGTGGCAGAACATTTTCTACAATCCAATCATCCTGTATCTTCCCTAAAATATACAGGGACTGAGAAAGTCACAATGTGAGGAAGGGGTGGTGACTTTGAAAAAGGGTTTTAGCCTGTTAGAGTTCTTCTCCATCCACTTTGAGTCCTCAAAGTCTTAAAAGTGGCAATACACAACTTCTTAAGTAACAATAAATAAATATGATGTATTTATACATTTTCAGTCAGTGTCTGCAGATTTGGCTGTGTTAGCTGTCTTCTTCAGTGCCTGTGGCGGCTTACCTCAGCCTCAGGATAGATGCCGCTTCAAGATAGACAGCTCATCAGGGTGAGTGACAGGTGTTGACCGACTGAACGGGAGGAGGGCGGGACTAGCAACACACTCAACGGGAGACGTTGCATATTGTAGCTTTAACACAGAGTTGGATTTGAGACCATTTATCTCAAGGGGAATCTTAATAATGACTATGATGCTGTACTTACAATAAATAAATAAAACAATCATAAATAAACAACACTCAAAAATAAATTATTTAAAAATGATTGACTTCTAATTCCTTTTCCCGCCTTTTCCCTGCATTAATTAAAAAAAACCAACTACATTTTCCTCCTCGTCAAATGGATTAACGTTGCTGTATTTAATTACTGGTATAGCTATATGAAAAGGTCTGCACACTATTATTGGTATTGTCTTGTCTCACACCGCTATTCAGTGCTTTTTCATGACGTGTTTCTGTTATTTTGTCCACCCGCTGTACATGCTAGTCGGGGTGTCTCATTAATCTTTGTGGGGAAGCTGATCATGTGTAAGTGCAGATATTTGATAGTAACGCCCAAAAAGTCTCTCAGCCGCGCAGAACGGAAATGCTGATATCAGACTACATGGAGACGCGAAGAGGAAAGGTTACGACTCCTCGGAGCCGACTATTTCCTCAGCAGTTTTGTACCTCATTTGACAAAGTACTGCTGATAGAGCAAAAGCAAATGTGTGAAATGCATGAAGGTGTGTGTGTGTGTGTCCGTTGGCCGTTGCCTAAGTAGTATTTCTGGGCGATTACCCAGGCTTTTATCCTCATGAATGTAGTTTAAGTGGGGATCTTAACTGTGACTGGTCATGCATACACATTTAAAGCTTGGACTTCAAGTGCTAATATTAGTTAAGACGGATTAGACAGGAGAACTTCCCACCTCATCTGACTAAGGCCCCCCCCCCCCCCAAACAAAAGAAAGTAAAACTAAGAAAAACTAATTTTAATTTGGCAGTAAAGTGCACTAAAAATCACTTTGAAAGATGACTGATGATGTACAGTTATTATGTCAAGATCAGAAGTGTGTGTGTGTGTGTATTGAGGGTTTACTTTTTGCTTCAGCTGTTCCACCACTAGGTGGTGCCCAAGCTCCACGTCTCCACATCTACAGTATACAGTTTTCATTACTTTCCAAAAGCCGGCCTGGATTAATATGTTCACGTGTGGATAACGAGATCAGAGGAACAAATGCCAAACCCAACGTTAATATGGAATAGGAGCAACGATTCAAAGCCTTGAGCCCTTCCCTAGACGGAGTTAGTGTTCCCAGGGGAGGTCAGTCGTTTCATTGGACTGTAAAGTAATTTACAAGGGGGGAGGGGGTGCGTGGTAATCCAGGGACGCGAAGTCGAAAACCACAAAGAGTGATGCTGCACCGCCTCGTCATGGCCGTTGTTCCCTCTGACCCGAGGGCCTGCGCCCCTGGGGGCCCGTGGGTAAATTCAGCACGGTAGAGACCGCGGAACGTCACCCTACCGCATCTCTCGAGGTCCAAAATTAAAATGGCCATAAAAAGTTGCTGCCCTCGAGCTCCCCCAACAGATGGAGAAAGGGCGGCCGACGGGACCGGGCGATCGATGTCTCCTCTGCCGCTCAGACCTGAGCGCGATCGATTCCCTCTCTCCGCGAACAGGAGGTGTTGATGGACTGAAGGTGCTGCCTAAGGGAGTGGAAGAAAAGCAAAAAAAACAAACCCTACAAGGCGGCTCCGACCGAGAGGAGGGTTCAAACACACCCTCTACCCGTCTGTTCAGATGGAGATGGAGTTGAACTGAAATGATGTCATAGGATAGGGGCCTCTCCTCTCTCACCCCTGCAAGCCCAGGTTAGACCAGCCATGCTCTGATGTAAGTTATATGACAATAGACTCGACCTGGATAAAGTTGCCAACACCCTCATCCAAAGAAAAGAAAAGGAAGGAAAGAGGAAAGAAAGAACTTCTGCAGGTTTCAGAAAGCCAAATTAGAAGCCTTTGTAAAGCTAACTCAATTGAAGACCAATTTAACAAACAAAATAAAGAAACAAAAATGTGTCTATTTTTCTGATTCAACACAGCTAATGAAGTTCTGAAGCTATAAATGAGCAGCAAAGAATACGGACACTTGGGAATGGATATTTTAGTAATCTCCAACTGTGTTCATGAAAGTGCATGTGATGTTTGTCACATTGCATCAACCTTCCTTTCCAACTCTGCCTTGACTAAATATCACTTAATAAAAATAATCTATCATTATATGATGAAAAAATAACACCTCTAATGACAAGACATATGATAGTTTTTAAGGCCTCAAATTGAATACTGTTATTGACCTGTTTTGGATTTAAGCTACAAAAAGCTGATATTTTTTCAATTTGACCATTTTCATGTTTAAAGAAATTTGTATTGCTGCCAAAATTCCAATAAATGACTAGTGTTCAGTGTTTTCCCCACATTTTATTCTAATCAGGGTGAAAAAGCCTCTGTAGCAGCATTTAGAGCATCATGGGACACTAAAACTCTCCACTGAAGCCCAGACTAATGAAACGCTTCTAGGTGGGTTAGCAGCTCCTGAAGGCAGGGTGAGGCAGGTTTCATTACAGGTTTTACAGACTGACACCCCTGAAGCTGTTGAGGAAAATCCTCCCACATCACACTGGAATGATTCCTCTGGTCAGACATCTGATAGAAAAACAACAACAATAAAAACATATTCAATAGCTGTGGTCAGGGCGTTTATTCTCAAACTACATTAAACTTACATTGAACTTAAAAAAAAATCCAACCTATTGATAACTCAATCCTGATTTGTAGTTAAAAGACCAGCACCAGCGAACCGATATTTTGGATTAGCGGCATTCCTCATAAATGGCCCCTAAAATACAGTCTGATCTTCATCTGAGTCACAACCATAGATAAACACAACGTGATTTAACAAGTAACGTTGACTTGCGTTGACCTGACGGTGACCATTGGGGGTGTGTTTCGCCTCAAGGCTTGCGGGGGTGACTAGGTGTCCTCCCTGACAAAAGCCAGCAGCAGATCCACTCTCTCAGCACCCCCCCGACAGCTCTTTCTAATCGGCGGATGTTTTCCGCTTGACATCTCCAGGCGAAGGTCAAACTTTCTAAAAGCCTTGGAGAAAGCCGCGAGGGAATAAAACCTGCGTGTTATTCCTCTCTGACTCTTTTTTACTTCTCTTTGCCCTCGCTTTCTTTTTTTTTTTTTCCCCGTTTTCCTCCACCCCAATTGGTTCTCCACTCCGGCGTGTCGCTGGCAACTCTCAACCCCATTGCGTTCTTCACATCTGTTGGTTTATCGCTCTTTCTGTTGCTCCTCCCCCCCTCCCCGTCAACAGTCTTTGGTGCAGAAGGCTAAGACGACAAAGCGGGCGCAAGTCAGTGTGGAGTGGGTTAGCTTTGTAGGCTTTACATTTCAGGTGCCGTGTAGATTCCTCAGTGTTGAGTAAGTAGTGGGGGGTGACAAGTTGTCAGGCAGTGTCAAGGGGGGGGTAGTAACAGCCTGTGTGTGTGTGTGTGTGTGTGTGTGTGGCTATGCTGCGGAAGGTGAATACAATCATAGAGGGTTCTGTTGTTATTTAACGCTTCGGTTTCCCCCTAGGAATAACATTCCCGGTTGTTTGGCCTTCCAAAGTAGTTGCTGATGATTTTTTATTTTACAAGTGCAGACCAAAACACACATACACAGAAAAACACTCATCTTTATAAAAAACAACAACAACACTCATCTTACAAAGCGGCACTGGTTCCAGAGGAGTGGAGGCCAAGGTAAAGCCAAGAAATACCCAGCATGTAGTCTTTCATGCTGTCACCCTTCACCTCCTCCTCTTCCTCCTCCTCGTCCGTCTCTCCAGTTGAGTCACCCCGGTCACCCCGGGTTGCTTCAGTGCAGTGTTTTCTCAGCATTTGTGCATCGTCAATAAAACCGTAGTGGTAAAGAAAAAAGATTAGTGAACTATGACCTGCAGCAGGTGTTCATTATGAGGCCAAACAACCACCAATAATAAACTAAAATCAAGTGCAGCTTCAAAAAAGCACGAGCTGATAGCATGATAAATAAGCAAAGGTTTATTTATTTAATTTTGTCTTATTTTTTAATCATTTTCATGAGATTTGAATTTTCCGCAAATAAAAAGGGGGGTAACAATATGATTCAATATGATAAGAATATATCAGTGATTTGCTTGCGAGAAACAGACGCAATTTCCCAATATCATCAGTGACATTTTCACATAAATGTTATAAATGTTAAATCTTCTAAAGCTGCTTGAAGCGATAGCGGTAAATAAAAAGCTGGGTAGCTTATGGCCCCCAGTGGGTGATCATCACGAGGCAAACAAACCCTATCTTCATGTAACTTACATCAGTTTGATACGACTTATTATGATATATATACCATGAATTAATGTAATGTTTTACGTTAGCCTAAAAAGGTGGTAAAATCTATTCAGCAAAAAAAAGGGTGGATAAAATGTATTTAGGTTTAAACCTCGTCCTCCCAGGAGGGGCTGTCCTGTAGCGGAAAATATACTGTGAAATGAGGATACAAATAAACCGATAAACAAATAAACATAAAAATAAGGGAATGATCTTGTACACTCGACTTATTCAGTACAAGGGAACGAGGTCTATCTGGTCTCCTCGATGTGGTAAATAGTGACCTCGATGCATGTGCTTGAAAGTTTGTGAACCCTACAGGGGGTGGTCATTATTTCATATATTCCATCCATCCGTCGCCGTGGCAACAGGGCAAGCAGAGCAGCCCAGACGTCCTTTTCCCCAGCAACTTCCTCCAGCTCCTCCTGGGGGGAGCCCCAAGCGCTCCCGGGCATGCTGGGAGATGTAGTCCTTCCTGGGTCTCCTCCCAGTTGGTCTTGCCCCTCCTTAGCATGTGGCATAATTTCCTCTAAAACCATATGAAATTGGTAAATATAGATTCTTTATTTCAGTTAAGGAAAGGGGTCATTTTGTTTAAACAAGGACTTCATGGTAAAAACTTTCTATAATTACACTCACTGTGTATTTTGTTTCATACTCTGGCCATTTTGAGCCTTCTTTCCTCTTCTGTCCCCTGGTTTCACCTTACCACCCCTCTCTCTCTCTCTCTCTTTGCCCGACTCCCTTTCTGAAGCTTCCCAGCCGAGTGTTCGGTTGATACCGAGGCTAAACGTGCAAACGCAACGCCAGGTCCCGCAAATTAAATATGTAAAAGAAACAAATATATTCTTATGTTATTGGGTTTGCTTGTCGCTCCTTGTACGCGCACCCTGTTGTGGGGCGAAGCGTCAGCTGCCGTGGTTCAGGCCCATTAAATCTGAATGCCGCGGCAGTTACATGACGTTTATTAAAATTTTGCCGCTCGGCTCGCCAGCTGCGCGTGTTAACTCGGTTATTTTTAGGTGCCGGTAATGGCTTACAGATTATAGCAGGTTGCGGGGCCGACAACAGAGCCTCATAATAAGGACTTAATGAAATATGAGCCTTCAAGCTTACTCTTGTTTAAAAGGTGTTCCAGTAACACTCTCTCTCTCTTTTTCTGTCTATGTCTGTTGTTTGTTCTGCAGCTCCATTCTTTCCCTCCCTGTTCGCAGCCTTTGCATAAGAGGCCGTTTATCAAACCAACTGGGGAAGGGAGAAGGAGTAAAAAAAAAAAAGATTGATTACACTGTTTGAGTAGAAAAAGTTTTGCTCCTGTGAGTTCATTATTCCTCTGGAAATCTAATGGAAGCAGCCGAATCTTCAGTTGCACATATGATATTGTAATGCACCGACTAATGCACATACAACCGCAACAGGGACTCATGCATGCTCAGGAACAACGCTATGGCGGACGTTTATTTTGCAGACAATAACACCCCCCCCTCCCGCTCGCAGTAATGGACTGGCTGACTGGCTTTCTCTACCACTGCTTTTGCAGCTCTTCAACCCTGACAGCGCAACTCAGTCCTTGACTGAAGTTGCCGGTGTTTTTGTACCCTGCCCCCCGACCCTCCAGCAATGCCGCACGTTTATTTTTATACCATGCGAGCATACTGAAAAGCAGCATGATTCGCCCAGTCCTCTCCTGTGTCTCCGAGCTATAAGCGGGGGATCCAAAGGCTTTTTACTGGGAGCCACCCCCCCTCGATTCTTTACATTTCTTTCTGTCATTTCTGAATTTCAGCTTCTTTGCCTCCCTTCATCTCTCCCACCCTCGCTTGTTTCTCATTTCTCTCTCTCTGTCTGTAATACTTTCATGTGGGAATCTCTTTGCATGTTGTACCTTTACACACAGTACGCATGCATAACATTAAAGTACCTAAACATTAAAAAGACGTTTCTACTTATTTTCTCCATCATCTCCCACCTCTTCCATCGTTTTCTCTTTGCGGTTGCTAGCAACTGTGAAGCCCCTGTATTGGATTGTGGATTGAAGCCGATATTTTGTGGATAAAAGAGAGACACCTTCATGATTTATTGGAGTGCCTAGAATTGATCCAAATGAGCCTTTTTAATCCAAAGAGCATTCTAGCCCTCCTATTTGTCTTCCAAGCTTATTTCTTTTGCTGATATTCTTAAAATTTGACAATTTTCACACCAAAAAGAATTGTATTGTGTGTGTGTATCATATCCATCATATCAATGGCCTCACACACACATACATACATACTATGCACGCAAATAGTCAAACACCACAACACTACCCCCTCCTCACTCACACCCACACACACACCACACGCCATCTAACCAGCTCCTCTCCATTTCAGGTGTGTGTGTTGCAGTTGTGTTTTTTTTTTTTTTAACTCCCGATCCTAACTTTCCATTCCATTTAACATGATCAGTTCATTAGGAAAACGAAGCGTGGGGCCCTAATGAGGCCTTGTTAACGAGGGAGAGCAAATTGCCTCCACCAGCTCAGAAGAAGGCAAGCTAAAAAAAGAGAGAGAAAGAGAGGGGGCGAGAGAGCAATGTGAGAAACCTTCAGGAAGTCACACACACTCTGTTTGAATTTTTGAGATCAGTTCTTAATATGACAAGCCACTCTCAAATGACAATTCAATGATGAAACTTTATTGACTTTATTAGTTTTCGCAAAAGTAATAGGATTCTGCAGGGGAAAAGGCAAATAGAATATAGGCACACAATGAAAATATAAAATAAACAATGAAAACAGCAGGAATAATAAACATGATAAAAAACTAGAATTAAAGAAAAATATATCCAAGGCATTCCAAAATGGGTTAAAAAGCCTTTATTCTATTTGGCTAGTCTTTATGATAAGTTACACACCAAGAGGAAGTGACCTCACATATATACTATGATTGGTAAGCGGATTAGAATGATTACCAATGATCATCTCAGAGTGCCACGTCATGGTCCATAAGCATGACTCAGCAGATGCAAAAACAAAGATGACAGAACAATATAAAGATGCAACATGCAAAAGAGCTACATAGAACCACCAAAGGGGCATTCAAGAGGGCGCCATTTGTGGCTTTTAATGTGAAAATCCAGTGACGCTCACAGCAAAGATAGAAGTAGATTCTGGTTTAGTATGGATTTTAATAAAAAGATGGAACTTTAATGATCTCCGTGGGGATTTTGGGTCATCGCAGCGACAAAATAATAATAATAGGATACAGCAAAGAGGTATTACAGGTATTAAACATAATGCAACCATTCCAGCTTGTTAAAAAACATAGTATGAATGAATAGAAAAGAATTACAACATGATGAGGTTGTTCAAAATAATAGCGGTAGAAAATAGAGACAAAGTAAAAAATAAAGTAAATATGTACAATATGAAAATGCACAAAAATGTGAGGATCCCCCGAAACGCCGCAGGCAGAAACAAACTAATTTCTCTCAACTCGCCGACAGTTTATGTAAAGATAGAGGAAAATAAGAGGAGCAGCTCACAGCCGCAAAAAAAACAAACAGTTGATGCAATACATATTTCCCCCAAGAAAACAACAAGCTGGAAACAACGTCAGGAAGCAAACAGGCATCAGGTGTCAAGACGTGAATCCCGGGAATGTATTTTTGTGTGTGAAAAAGGAATGCTGTGAAACATGCCTTTTTCGAAAACAAATGGAATACAAACTTCCCATAACTTTCCAATTAACCATCAGATAGAGCTTTGCTTTTTTGTTTTACCAGAAAATGTCGGAAAATGCACTTCAGGAGTCACTTATTTTATTTTCCTGTCTCCAGAAAGTCTGCTTGGGTTGATGCCAGGCAATGCAAGTCAATGAAGAAATGGAGCAGAAATAAAACCTACTGAAAAGTGTTCTGTCTGTACTTTTCTATACATAACTACAACTACATACATAACTACAAGTGTCAAACACAAATATCCCTAATGCTTACACGGCTGGCCACCACTGGGATATTCTGGCCATAATGTTCTTTACCTAAGACCCGCCTATAAAAGACTATTGGAAAAGGAAAATTGTCCATATTTGGAATGGGGACAGTATCACTTTTGCTTTGTGGGTGCTTTGACTCATCATTGATCATCAGAGACCACATACAAGCCTACTAAACAAAAAGCAACGGTTACTTAGACAAGGGGATGTATGGGAATTGGAACAAGAAATAAAAAGGCTGATCAGAGCTGACAAAAGCAGCATAAGGACAAGGTGGAGAGTGCTCTGATTGGGTGCAGTGCAAGGAAAGAGACCATGGCCATGACAAGTGGCACCCATAAGAGCAAAGGGAGAAGAGAAAGTATTTAAGGTTTTAAGATTGGCCCTGTGACCCCCCCCTACACCTGCATGCCATTGAGGAAGAGACATAGAGTCACTGTCTACCAATCAGCTACCCAAAAGGCCCTCAAACTCTGTAGTGCCTACAAAAACCCAGGTCCTGGTGGAATCCCTGGCCACGCTCTTAAATACCATCCTCATCAATCGGCAAGGCATTTCTTCAAACATTTTCCAGCTTTTGACTTTTTCCAGGAAAAAGTCAGTCATTGTTCCTGTCCCCAAAACGGCTAAACCATCCTCTCTAAACGACTACTGCCCCATTGCTCTGACATGCCTCACGATGAAATGTTTTAAAAAGGTCATCAATGTTTCCAATTTGCCTATCAGGCAGCGCGGGGATGCTCTCCTGACCCTGCTTAATGTACTTTACGGACATCTCGATGGCCGCAAATCCAATGCCAAGGTTTTCTTCTTTGACTTCTCATCAGCATTTAACGCAATTAATCCCACCATTCTAGCTGAAAGACTCAGTCAGACCTTTGGCTTGCCCGGGATATCGTAGATCCTTGACAAACACGGGCACGCCTCAAGACTGTATTTTGTCACCGCTTCATCCTCTAACTGTGTCAGTCGTCATCCCAACAGACGCCTGATTCAATTGCTCTAGTTAGCCAGTTAGTTGGTCAAAACAAACTTTTTGAGGAAATTGGCCTCCTAAACCGTTTTTGTATAACCTACTGGTATGGTAACACAAATGTCTAACAAAGGAACAGGTTCAGGGGAACTGTGACTATTGTCAGCAGGATGCTTGGAGCCCAGTAGGACTGTCTGGGCGACATCTACAGCAAGAAGGGCCCTCACTAAAGCTGTATGGGTCTTGTCTGACTCCACTCACCCTTTGAATAGGGAAGTTGAGTATTTCCCGTCTCCGCACTCTCTCCTTAATGCACACCCAATTTTTTTTTCTCATGGTTAGGCTATGATGAACTATATGTCTGGCCAGCTGGCTCGCCAGACAGCAGCCTGAACTAGGTATAGGCTTTGGTGGTGGTTTTGGGATGATGATGGTAGTGATGATGATGATAATGACGCTTTGGTGATGATGCTGCAGATTGTTGTAATGTAATGTCATGTCTTGTGTTATCGCAAACTTTTTACCACCAGAAATTCCCTGTGAGGGATAATAAAGTTAATCAATCAATCAGTCAATCAGTCAATCGGTTATGAAATCTTTTGCCAGTGAGATAATATAATCCAAAGATTTAATTTTTCTGTTGTTGGAATTTTATACTTTCACATACATTTCTTAATAAATAAATAAATAATGAATAAATTAATACATTTCTACTCTACTTCAATTTTGACTCATGACATTTTAGTACATAAGTTATTACATTATTTGGCATTGTGACAGACCTTAAAAACGACCCCTGTATTTTACAGGACATGCTGTATATGAGTGTTATGAACAGAGTTGTAGATCATTGAGTACTTCATCAGTGCAATGGGACAGAAGCACATTTCCACAATCAAAACAGGATGCAACACCTTGTTCCTATGGGACTCAAATTATCGAGTGAAAATGAGGAGCTTGGTTGAGGAAACTTGGCCCAGAACAAAGCAGCGGAGTCGAAACCTCCCCTGGCCTTCTGGAGTGAAGTCTTCTACCCTGATGTCTGTAGCCCACACAGCCTGCCTCTGTAAACTCCATCCATCAGGACTCTTTAACGCAAAAAGGCTGACTTCGACACACAAAGTTTCCTCGCCCACTTGGTTCTCGGTTTCTGGGGAAGCTCCAGGCCCTGCGGTGAATCGGTACTTTGCTTCTTGGATGAGTTTTATAATTCTCCCCCTGTGGACAAGGAACTTGATCCACCGCTCGGGATGCCGTTCGGCCAAAAAGAAATAAAAAAATCAAAGTCTCTTTTCTTCTTTAAATGAGAGGCTTTAAGAGTCACCAGCCTCGCCTAGCCTGCCCTCTGACTTGTTCCTCCTACTCCTCTACCTCCTCATCTTCCCTCTCACGGGGATGAGAGGGTCCTGGCACTCTTTTAGAGGTTTTCCTCCGTGTGGCTGGCCTGTTCAGTCGATCCTTTCAACAATGAAATGGAAGTGTTTGATGAGTCTGCCCACGCGCCTCTTTTTCTCTCTCCACTGATGGACAATGATTTAGGGTGCGATCACACCTACAGTTGAATTTCTTTGGTCCAAGCCATAGTGCATTTTTGTATGTGGTTTGTTTAGGTTCACTCTGTCAAATTACAAGTGAACCAGGGCTTGTAAACAGTAATCTTGTGAGTCACATGGATACCAATGCTTTTCCTCTCTACACCACTCTTTCACTCTCAGTCTGTTTGTTGCCTCTCCTCCCTCTCGCTCTCTGGCTCTCATTCTCTTGCGCTCATATCTCAGCTTGCATTCTGCCTCGCTTTTAACTCTCAGTGCCTTCATCCCCCTTTTTTCTCTTTTGCTGCTTTTTAGCGCTGCTGGGCTGATGCCATCCCAGTGGTTGTCCTTGAGCACAGAGAGCTGCTTGGCAGTGGAAAAAGGCTTTAGAGGAGGTAGGTATCCAGACATGGAGAGAGAAACACAGGCTGAAAGAGCGACAGGTCAGACCAGGATACAGGATACTGGAAAGGTTACTTTCAAAATGCAATATATTACAGATTACCTACTTTAAGCAATAATCTGTGCCATTTTCATATAAATAAATGTCAATAACACAATAGTGATCCATCCAGCCAATTCATGAAAGCTTTTACATTTGCTGTTCTAAACACCAGGGGCCTCATTTATAAAGGTTGCTACGCACAAAAAAGTGGCGTTAACGGGGGTGAAATGTGCGTACGCATATTTTACCGCAAACGTCGGGATTTATAGAAAAATTCTATGCGGTAAAAGGTGCGCAGTTCTACGCATCCTTTCACCCATGCATAGAGCTCACCGCAAAGTTTTTCAGACACGGGAATCAGCGACGCCCTATGGAGAGATCACAAAATAAAGCTCAGTCCTCTTAAAAACATAGTTTTATAAGTGTGCTTTCACAGGGATTGTGGTCTGTTGTATCTGTTAAGCCACTACTTAAAACCTATTTTCATACAAAGCCATTCTCTTAACTCTTATTTTATTGATTATTTTACTGGGCCGGCGCCAGGATGAAGTGACTGAAGGGGCAATTTTTCATAAAATAAAACTCAGTGATTTAACCATGCAACAACCTCAGAAAGGCTAAATAACAACAACATGAGGCTACTGTTCAAAATCAAAGAATACATTTATTAATCAGAGACTCACATAAGAACGGAGCACTGCAGAGAATCTATGAACGATAACGATTCTCTGTCAAAATCAGCAGGGGGGGGCGCGTAGAAACAGCAGTTTGCGGCTTACATCTCTCTCTCTCTCTCTCTCTCTCTCTCTCTCTCTCTCTCTCTCTCTCTCTCTCTCCACAATGGGGGGAATGTATTTACCACCACGACAAGCAAGCAGGCTGAGAAACCGAACTAAGTGACGTGTCTGTCTGTCTATCGATCTCCTCATCTCCGTTTCAGTGGGCTACTATGGACGCCCTAGCATACACCTATGGAAATATTTTTCTATAGATACATAAAGCTTAAACTGAGGGGGCAAAAATACAACTGAGGGGCTAAGCATAGTTTACTCTCTCATATGTAGCTCCTTATGCTCAATGTTGTATAACTTAATAACTTAACTTAACTTCATAATTTTTAAATTGTTTTTATCATTTTGTTCATCGTCAGTTTGTCTACTATTTTTATTTTGTCTTCTAAAGCACTTTGTAACTTAAACTAAAGTTTATTTTTATTATTATTAAGGTGTGCCGGATTATTAGGGCTTGTGCTGTTCTCCACAATGTGGCACAGATGCCTCTACTGAGCCCCCAAACAGTACACCTTTACGGCGCTCAACCTCAGTGATGAGGACCTCGATCTCGCACTCCGCAAATTTCGCCTTTCTTGCAGTTGCCATCTCTCCGTCTTTCCCTCATTGATAGTCCAACAAAGGCTACTTAACAACGTCGGCATATTCATGACCTATTTAGCATTGACCATTTATGGATGATTGTGGGACGACACTGGGAGGAGTAGTGGGAGGACACTGGGAGGAGTACACGAGCGCACAATTCACCGCAGGTGGGTATTTATAAAGAGAAGACTGCGTACAGGTGTGCGCCGCACGGTTTTATAGATCTGAATATTTTCTTGCGTTAGTAGATTCTGAGGTTTGTGCGTACGCAATGTTTTAGGATGGAATCTACGCAAAGTTTTATAAATGAGGCCCCTGGTGTCTGGTAGGTTGTTTCTGTGAAAAATGATGTTTTTATGGAGTGATATCACTGCCACAATTTGCAAGTTAAAGATAAGTTTTGAAAAGTCCAAGCTCAATTTGCGGGAATTCATTCTGTGATTGTAAGAAAGTTTTGCATGCTGGAAGTTTGAATACTTGACAGAAATTTTTGAATGCTTGTATATTAATGTTATTTACGACTTATAGTACATGTAGTATTAAAAAATAAAGGTATGGCCACTAAAGTCGAAAAAAAAAGATTAACTACTCAGTTCATTATAGCATACAGTGCAACACCTGTGTGCCTTAAAAGTGGCTATATTTTGTTACTTTTCATGTACCTTATCATTGCTACTTATATGTGGTAAGTACTTGCTCCACTTTAATAAGTATTGATGGCAGGATGACAGGTTACCAAAACTCTGTCCAAGCTAGTTGTGACTCCACGCGACTTTTGTTTTGAAGCCCTGGTTTGCATGTAGGCTAATTGGGCAGTGTGAACCTAAACCAGCAAAATACAGAAATAAACAACATGAACTTTTCCACTATGGTTTAGACTAAAGAAAACAAACTGTAGGTGGTGGTCGGGCTTTTAGTGGCACCAAAAATCCAATAAGAACAATCTGAGGATCTGTGTTGACCTCACTAAGCTAAATGAGGCAGTGTACAGGGATACAGTATCAGTGGGCCAGTGGCTGGCACAGCTAAAAGGAGCTAAATAGTTTACAAAGCCTTGATGCCTGCTGGATTCTGGCAGATACCTCCAGCAGAAGAAAACGGGGAGCTTTCTACATTCATCTCACCCTGCAGGCAGTGCTGCCTCAACAGCTTGCCATTTGGCATCAACTCAGGACCAGAGTACTTCCAAAGACGCATGTCTCAGCTGTTGGATGGACAGGAAAATTATATTCCCATATATGGGGAGGAGAGGGCACAGCATGAAGAACGACTCAGTTTTAGGATGGCTCCAGGACGCTGGACTGATGCTAAATGAAAAGGGGGTATTCGCCAATACAGACCTCAGGCCAAAACGAGAGTATCGGCTGATGCATAAGGAGCCCTCACACAAAGACATGCCAATATGACACCCCGCCGCCTACATCGCTCACAGCCTATTGGACACAGAGCGAAGATATGCGCAACTGCAGAAGGAATCATTGGTAGTAATATGTGGGAGGTTTAGCTCATACCTGATTGGACTTCAGTTTTCCATAGAGACAACAGTGCAACAGTGAGATCCTATTTGCAGTCAGCTGATGGAATGGTGAAAAAAAAGGGTGGCTCTGCCATGACAGGAACAGGAACTGTGAGGTATTAGTATTATTTGCTAAAAGTCAACTTCTTTGGCCTGACACAAAGTAAGTTATGTTTCTCCTCTGTTATTCAAGTTATTTTGCTAGCACAGTTAAATATTTATAACCAAAACTCAAAGTTATGTGTCTCCTCTGTTACTGTTACTACTACTGTTAACATATTATGCTAGTTTAGTAAGCTCAGAAAGCAACAGTTTCTTTGTAGAAACAGTCTAGCTGCCTCGTCTAATTTGTAATGTATCAATTTAAGTGCACTTAACCATACTAAAAACACAATACATGCAGGAAATGGAGACTATACAAAGAAACATAAAGAATTTTCCTTTACCTGAACCAGTTGTATATCGATGTTCTTGTTGGCTTTGAGGTGCAACTTTGAGTAACTCCCATATTTGGCACTAAATCCTGAATAAGTAGATAAGTGTTAAAAATGAATATGTAATATCACCGTGATATTAACACATGCCATATCAGGCAATTAAAGGTTACGCATTTGGGTGTATTTTTTGGCAAGAACTGAAATAAAACAAACAAAAACCTTGAGTCATGGCACTATGTAGAAAGACAGAGTGTTGAAGTTTAACACATACAGACCAGAATCCCCTTCAGTCAAGCAAACACGCTAATAAACCACACAGTGTTACAGATTCTGTGGCAGAGACACCATTCACGTCTTCGTCACCTCCCGTCTGGACTATTGCAATGGAGTCTTATCCAGGGTCCCTAGCAAATCCCTGGATAGGCTCCAGTACGTTCGTAACTCTGCTGCCAGGGTTCTCACCCGTACCAAAGCCTTGCAGCACATCACCCCCACCCTCATCCACCTCCACTGGCTCCCAGTCAAGTACCGCATCACCTTTAAAATCCTGCTCCTTACCTACAAGTCCCTTCACGCCCTTGCTCCCCAGTACCTATCGGACCTTCTCCATACCTACACCCCTTCCCGAAATCTCCGTTCCTCTGACACGGGACTGCTCACCACCCCCCACAGCAGGTTGTGGACTCTCAGGGACAGAGCCTTCAGAGTGACGGCCCCCACCCTCTGGAACTCACTCCCTGTGGAGATCCGCAATGCTGGGTCCATTGAAGTTTTTAAACAGTGGCTGAAGACCTTCCTCTCCAGCCAGGCCTTTGGACCCAGCTGCTGAATTGTGGCTCTGTCCTTTTTTTTTCTGTCCTTTGTTTGTCCTATTGTCTTCCTACCTTTTAGCCTAGTTGTTATTTTCTCACCTTATCTAGTTCTTCTCTTTTCCATTGTTAAGTACCATGAAAGGCGGTAATAAAATGTCACACTGTAAAATGTTATCTTTGGAATAGAAACAACACAACCAAATCAGTTTCTGCATTTGTATTACTAAAATATAACAATTTATATAGGACGAAAATGTATTTGTAGCCATTTCTTTATTCTTTATTAATTTCTTCGTCTTTATTATATTATAGATCACCAAAACATTTTTGAATCAATTTGAATCATTTTCCAACCCTGGGATGAGAACCTGGGACCACCGCATCTGGAACCATACAGGTAGGTTCCATGGCTGTACATGTGCTGTGGGGTTTTTTGCTATGCAGATGATTCCCAGCTGTATGTCTCCATAAACCCTAAGGATTTCAGCAGATTATCTATTCTACAGCATTGCCTGGCCGCCATTAAGAACTGAATGACAACTCCAACTAAATTCTGATAAAACAAAAGGTTCTTGTTATAGGCCCTGACTTCTTATCAAAACATGTACAATCACACATTGGTCCTTTGTCTTCCAATATAGAAACCCCCACTGAAAACCTTCCCCTGTTTGCTCCTTTAATACTTGTACAGCACTTTGGTCAAATAAATATACTTGACTTGACTTATAGTATGTTTTCAGTCTGGTATATGAGCGTCTAAGGGCTCATACACTGTTATAATACAACATAATCTGTTATACCTATATGCTTTAAGTGTTAAGGCATCATTAACTCAACCACATATTCATCCACTGCACAGTGATTTTTAGCTGTACAGTCTCCCATCACCCACCACCTTCACTTCCTATGGGAACAGAGTAAGTATGTCTGTGCATGCATGTGTGTGCATGTGTGTGTGTGTGTGTCGTAAATAGAAGGTGTGGCATTGTGCTTTGAGGGTTTCTAATTTGAAGACAAGCTGTCATTAGCAGATATGTTTTCACTCTGGGAATTATCACTCCTGCAGTGTATCAACACAGCAACACGTTAACACCAATTAGACGCTATGGTAGATGAATTCAGTTTACATTCCTTTTACAACTGAATAGTTGTCTTTAGGTTCAAAGACAACATCCATACAGCGCTGGTCAGTCAATTATACAATAAATACAGTATGTAATTAATCAAACTGCTCAAACTAATCAAACTCATATCCGTCATTTCAGAGGTGGACGACACTAACTGGACCAGATCTGATTTAAAAAAAAAAGGCCAGTATTGACAAATCGATATGTCCGTCTAACCCTATTTAAAAGTCTGTGTTTTTACTTGAGTAAGTACTTACTCTCACACTTTAGCCTACTTTTACATGAATAGGCTTCATTTTCAGGAGTATAATGACAGCTGGCATTTAAAGCCAAAAGTCATTCTGGATTTTACCATCCATAATTGATGTGAGCTTAAAAAAAGGAACCGTCGTCTAAAAGGCTGGACTGATGATAATGCGTTCAATTATTAGCAAGCATTACGCCAAAATGGAAAATTCCGTAATTTTTGGCATGATGATTTGGAACATGCACAGAATCTTAATGATTGATGGTTAATGGCTACTGAGCCTTTTACTTTTTACTTTTTCTTGAGTCATGTTATAGAAAAGTACTCCGACTGAAGGGAACTGAAGTAGCAGTAGCCTGTACTTGAGTCAAATATTTCACCACTCAACTTTGACGGTGGCCGTTTTAAGAACTTACTTACTCTGAAGGCTGCCACAGCTGCAATGCTGGGAATGTTGATAGTAATGATGAAAAATCAACGCTTCCACACAACGCTGAAGAATGGCGCTCATATCCGCGCCAGCCCCTCCAAGGAGGAGGCAGATAGATGGATGGACGCATGAGCGGAGGAGTGGAGCATCATGAAGTCTGCCTTGATGGAGAGGGAGAGAGAGAGTGGGGACAGATGAGTGATGAGCGCGTCAGACTGATGATAATAGAAAAGACAGGATTGATTAGCAACGCTCGGCTGTGCGCTGGGAGGATGGAGAGGGAGATTCTGCAACACAAAGAGATACTGAAGAGATATTCACGACTCACAAAACATTTCTGAGAGACTGATGTAGCATGCACGTACAGTTCTGGCCAAGATTATTGGCACCCTTGCATTTCATGCAGATAATGTACAATATCTTCTGAAATAACTGGAAAGTTAAACAACTTTCGCAAGAACTGTACATCCTAGGGTTGGGAATATCATAACAAGATCATAACATTTTCATATGAATGTAAATGTAAATGTATGTTTTGGATTCATATAACACAGGAAGTGATGTACTTTACATTTCCTGTTTGTTTGATAGTTAGCATGAGCAGCGATAGCCACCGTGGCTGAACAGACAAAGAAAAGAGCGCCACCTACAGAAACTCAAACTCCATCAACAGAAAATCCAAGCAAAAAGACATCACAGTACTGGACACACTGTTTGATTGACAGGTTATCTCTGGGAAGAGCAGTGCAGAAACACCACAAGGGCTGAGCACGAAGGTGGAGACTAAATTAAAAAAACACCACAGCAATTAAGGTGTCAACTGTAAAGTTTCACCTTATCTAATGCACCATTTGGAGAGCACTTCTATCCAAACTTCTATCTACAATGCCATTTAGCATGCCATTTAGCACACACACACACACACACACACACACACACACACACACACACACACACACACACACACGCAGGGGATTATATACTTTGAGGTTAGCTTCTGAAAAAAAAGAGCAAAGACATTTTTGCAAACAAAAACAAAGACAGAAAGAGCAATTCAGTGTGTAAAGATTCACTGGCTGTCTCATCACAGTATTCTCGTAATTTAAATTCTGTTGCCAAGACACATACACACACACACGAACACACACACACTAAATGCCTTAACATGAATAGCACACACCTTGAAAGTATTTCATCCGGTATTCTAGGTGTATTTGAACTCCTGCACAACCCAACCCCACCCAGAGGCATTTCTAGTGTGTCATCTATCCCTTCATACGCAAACCCATCTCTCTGCTCTCGCCCCTTCACAGCGCTGTTTTGCCTTTCAACCTCAAAAACATCATTGTTTTTCATGCCGACACACTTTCATGTGTCTGACTATGTGTTTGCCCGGGCTTCAGAGAAACGGCAGATCTGTCAGTGCAGTTTAAATGCCATCCTTTGCTCTCTGCCCTCTCTCTCTCTATCCACCCCCATTCACTCTGAAACATGGTTCCTCCCTCATTCCATTTCAACCAAAAAGGGACATATGACATTCGTGTGTTATGATTTTTGTTCCCCTTGATGACATCGAGGAGGACTAGCGATTTATTCACTTGTTCATTCATCTGTTGGAAACACAATATTTTGGGCATTGCAAGCATCTCCACAAAGCGACAAAACTTAAAAAACACAATAAACAAGTTAAGCGCTAAGGCCTTGCTAGCCAGCTGTGAGCGTCTTAGCTAACAAAGCAGCTAACACTGGTGACTGGCTACAGCTGACGCTAACCAAGCTGAACACTTACAAACAAAAGCACACAACACACCAGCCGCAACATTTTCAAGTTTAAAAAAAAAAAAAAATAAATAAAACACCTGAAAATATTAGTTAGCTACCAATGGCACTGGAGTGACAATAAGAGAGCAGGGGGTGGGTCGGACTGAACTGTAGGCTCCTACCCACATGAGATAGTAGATGCAAATCTTTCAATTTAACATTGTCCTTTTAAATGTATGTACCAAGAGTGTGTGTGGGGGTGGGGGGTGGACCAAAATCCCCCCTGTTCCAGTTGTAGTAGTGTGTACTGCTACAACAACTAATGTCACTGCTAACGTACACTTAGCATGGCCTAAGTAGTGTAAACTACTTATAAATCAGAAGTGAGGAGCCGTATGCTTGGTCCGCAGATGTGTACTTTATTGCCGGAACTGAAAGCAAACTGCACATGCGGATTGATCATTGACACAACAACTCCCGCGGAGGAAGATGCACTACAACTAGCAGTTCAGGGGAGGCTGGACGATGCTGCTCCGTCTCAGTTGATGGATCTTGTTGCTCAGTCCACAGCTCATCCCACATCCAGTGGCGTGATTGATTGGCCGCTGGTGTGCTTGACCGAGGGTGCTGGCTGTTGCAGTGGTATTCTTTATTTCCGCTCTCCACAATGTATGATCGTGGGGCGCTGTGGTGGCCTGACAACAACTCCTGGAGACCATAGTGGGTTGCCAGGATACGGTTGCATCCTAATCTTGTTTCCAGGTCGCAGGGCTGGACGAGGATTACCTGCTCTCTTCCATAGCAGGCGCTTGACGTGTATAGGGTCGTAGGCTGTGGGGGCAAGAAGCGCTCTAGCAGTAGGCAGTTTGTTTCGCGGTCTTCTGCCCATGAGGAGCCGGGCTGAGGAGCCTTAAATGGCAGCTCCAGCGTCTCCATTGCTTGTTTTGAAAGTCAGCACACTTGCCGCAGTTTCGGACTTACTCCTCGATTTCTGCACTCATGCCTGGCCAGTATAGCACTTCCCGGGCTCGCTGCTTGCTCTTGACTATTCCCAGGTGAGATTGGTGTATGAGCCTCAGCATGTGCTGACGCATAGTGGGGGGCACCACTATACGCAGTCCCTTGTATATTATGCCATCAGACAACGCGAGCCTACTTCTTGAGTCCCAGTACAGCTGCACTGGTGTTGGCACTTCCTGCCTGTGGTTGGGCCAGCCTTGCTGAATTGTCTGTTGGAGCCCGCTTAACTCTTCTTTGGTGCATTCCTGCAGTTCTGAGTATTTATGATCACTGACTGACACAAAGCTGTGCATGGAGACACACTCCAGGCCAGCTATTTCCGGCGTACTTGCTGAGAGCTCTGGATAGAGTGTCTGATAGCTCCATGTCCTTACCTCTTCTGTACTTTACTGTGAGGTCATACCACTCTAGTCGGAGGCGCATTTTCTGGACGCAGTTCTTGTGTTTTATTATGAGGTCAACTGCGGCCACTGGCTTAACTTGTGATTGGAGTATGAGCGTAATACCCTCTTAGATCGCTTCAGCTCAACTGTGTGCATTAGTAGCTGATAATTGCCTAGTGTTATTGTGTTGCACTTTGCACCAGTGTCTATTTTGAACCTCACTGCTTTAGACAGAACTTGAATGTCTACCACCCATTTATCCTCTTCAGGGGGGTTTGTCTGTGTCATGTTTCTGTTCAGCACTTCATCCTCCGCCGAATCTTCCTGCACTTGCTCTACATACACAGAGTTCATTGCACGCTTCCTACACACAGCCACCCAGTGGCAGTAGGAGCATTCTGATCCTTTAGCTGGACACTTCCCTTGGTTCCACTTGTGTTGTGGGTCTTTACCACAATTTGGGCAATTTTGGGGATGGTTGGCTAACATTTGTCTTTCATGGATTTTTTCTCTCTGTCCCATTTTAGGCACGTTCCTGCTAGAGGAGGCAGTGTATTTTGGTTTGACGGACACTGCTGCTTGTGAGTCTTCTTCTCTGACGATCTTCATTTGCTTTTGTGACATTTCAAACTGCTGAGGGATTTCAATGGCTTTAGCTAACGTCAGCTCTTCCCATTTGTCCAGCAGTCTTTCCTGTACTCATTTTTCTCTGACCCCCGCTATTATGGCATCAATCAACACATCATCTGCATCAGCGTACTCACAATCCATCAGTATGAGTCCTTAACAAAGTGGTCAAAACTTTCACTCGGTCCCTGCTTTCTCTGTTTAAACCGGTGTCTCGCTGCACGCTTATTCTTCCTGGGTCTGATGTAAGTGGTGAACTTGTCAAGTGCTTTAGTAGGGTTTTCTTTCTCATCTGCCTCCCAGGGCAGCGTCTTGTAGATTTCTCTACCTTGCTCTCCGATCCACGTGCTCAGCCATTCTGCGCGCTGTTTGGCTTTGGTGGAAGACGCACTACAACGAGTGCGCCGCATAACAAAACGTTACAAGTAATAGTGTTTACTACTACAACAACTAATGTTCCTGCTAACGTACACTTAGCATGGCCTTGAAATGAGTCTTCCGCTAGCTATTTGAATTGCGGAGAAATCTGAAATAGAAAAATCAATCTTCCATTGTAACTTCAGTGAAAACATCAGCAGGAGCATCACCTAGTAAAGGCTACTACCACAGGCATCTCAGCCATGGCAGTTCAACAAGGACCTAATGAAAATCCTACAGGCTCTTAAAACACATAAGCACATGGAGATGCAGGCCCTTCTGGCGAGCATAACAACCACAACTGACCCAGAGGGGAGGGTGGGGGGGCTGCATCATTTGTTGCAAGATGATGTCTTTAATATGCAAAACCAGAATCCACAGAGCTGTTACACGAGCTCCTCTGTCTCAGCATCAAAGCAGATACAGTCTTTTTAAAGTGGATAAAGTGATTGATTTGTCTTTGATGGCTGTCTCTGCCTTGTAAATGTGAGGCAGAGACAGTCATCCCCAGAATGGAGGCAGTAAGAGATGAAACAGAGATGAGGAGGGAGGGAGGAGAGTGTACTGTTTGCACATACACACACACACACACACTGACTGGGATGAAAAATGTAAAAGGTAAAGATCATCGGAATGATGAAGCAGGCAGGTTTTGTCTGTCTCTGCCCTTCAAAATCATCAGTGCTTCTTTCCTCTACACTGGAAACACAAAAGAGATATGATGGGGATGGAGGGAGAGAGAGAGAGAGAGAGAGACAGAGAGAGAGAGAGAGAGAGAAACAGTGTGCATCAATTTAAACTGCAGGGGGCACTGTAGTCTCACATAAGAAGTGTGGTTAAATCAGACTAGCACACACACACACACACAAAAGCAGTGAGCCAACAGTGTGTAACATGGCGTGGGCAGCAAGCATCCTTGTGTCAAAATTCTCAAAGTGAGAACACCAGATCAAAGTTGGTGGATTCAGACTTTCATATGTTTCTCTCTCTGTAGAAATGAGGAGCAACCTTTAAAAAAATCTATCCCCAAACAAACTCCAAACAACCTAAATGCCGCAATCTAGATGAGAAATAACTCGCAGAATGTGATAAAAAGAATTTGTGTACATGTCTTAATTGGCCACAACAGCCATTATATTCGAGGAAATAATATGGAGCTGTTTTGCTGGTGAAAAAAAAAAAAGGAAGTCATCATAACCTAAATCTGTTAGAAAAATCAGTGTGAGGCGGGAGTGAGGCAGCTGACAATTTAGAAAAGGAAAAACTAAATGTGAAAAAGAAACTTAATTGTGTTTCTCCATCAGATGGACTGACAGCCGGCATCCTGCCGCAGGAAATTGCTGGCGCTGGAAACAAATGCATGCAACGCGCACACGTGCACGCACACACACACAAGAATCAAGGTGTCACCTGAAGCCAAGTGGGAAAGCTCAGTGGCATAATGTCAGTGTAGCCCAGTCTCAGGGTGGCGTTAGATTACCCCCTCACCCCCCACCTGAGAGTGCTGGTTCTTGGGGGTTGACTGATATTGTCCTTTTATTAAAAATGTAATCTGTTCCAGTCAGTGTCGTTGTGATGATTGTGATTCAGTTTGATTGATTACATATTTATTGTAGAGTTGATCAATACTACACTGGTTGTCTATGGGAAGCCCTTCAATCGATCAGTTTCCACACACGTACGTATGGATATGATTGTATTATTATTATTATAATTAGCATTATTACCTGGGTTTTAATGGAAGCTTTTAGTGTCTCGTGGTCTAAATGCTGTTTCAGAGGCTTTTCTACCCTGACAAGAATACAATTCTGGGGGGAAACACTGGTACTTGTACACTTTTGGCATGGAAATGGTCACATTTAAATATATTGAATATTGGCAAAAAAATCTCACTACTCACCTTCAAAAACCCATATTGGTTGAAACCTACTTTTAAGTAGTCAAGGCTTAGCTCTCACTGATGTTCTCACCAGTTACACTTCATCCCTCTGCGTTAGCTAATAGCAGAATAGCTAATAGCTTACTGCATTAGCTAGTAAAGAAATCCACCAGTGTCCTGCAGAAACCTCCTATCTCCAACTTCAACCTTTCAGAAAACTGGCTGATTCGATTCAACGCATTACATAATAGTTTTGCTTGGTCCCAGGGTTATGAAATATTTTGTTCATGTGAGAGACAATGTCATCTGTCAGTTACTATAAAAAGACAACACTGGGGAAAGACGCAAGCCACAATATGCAATGTTTCACCTTGAGACAGGAAGTGTATTGTTTGTCCCGCCCTCCTCCTCCTCAGTCGGTCTAGTTTTCCGCCCTAACACGTGTCTTTTTCTTCCTGCTTTCCTCCGTTGTAGTTGTTGCTGCTGTGTCTCCCCTGTTCTTGTGGCCATCACCTTGATGGCCGCAACCCAGCTCACCTCTGAATACAGCCACGTCAAATAGTACACACCCCATCATTGAAAAGACAATTGCAGGCAGGGCATTTAGCTATGAACAAACAGGTTTACAGAGTGACACAGGCTGATAGTGTATAATATATCCTATTTATTTATCTATTGTTAATTTAAGAAAAGTTGCATATTGCAGCTTTAAAAGCACATGAAGTGATCTAGCAGGAATTAATGTCTCTAGTTTCTGTACAAGCCTCTGGAGCAGCCAAAGTCTACAGAAAACTTCAGCCATGGTGTCAAATGAGTTCAAACATATGAGCACTTCTAAGTCGTTGCTTTTATGACATCATCATCTCTGCTTCCTGTTCCTGAGAGGAAGCTGTATTCTTTATTCTGTCTGCGGCCACAGTGGGTATACCAGAAGAAGAAGATGGAATTTTCAAAAACTATGGACATAACTGAGACGCTGGTAGCTTAGTGCTGACCTTTCTGCATGAGCTCACAAATTCCTATCTTCTTATCTATAGTACAGCCACTCTGTTTCTAGGAGCAGTCAATACCCATTTCTTTTCCCCTTGCCAGTCCCACCCAAAAAACTGCTGTTAAAAGCAAAAGCCAAAACCACCACCACCATGAATCCATTTGGTAATGAATGGAAATAAGAATAACAGAAGTGCTACTTGCCCGTCTTTTGCCAAGACGAGGCTACAGCACGCTTCATTTTGCTGGGGGGACCCGCTGAGACCCGCTCAAGGACACCAATCATGAGATGTGTGCAAGTAAAAACTATTAAAATACATGTTTGCAATATATACTATATACGAACGGGAACAGCTGCCGCGGAGCCCGGAAAGAGTTGTGTTTCTACTGAGTGGGATGTTTGACTTGTGGGATAATACAGAGCAAGAGAGAGGAGACAGTCGGGGAAACACAAAAGATAGAGAGAAACGACAGGGCCTGATTGAAAAGCGTCACTGACAGTGGATGAATGGATGACTGCTGTCATGTATCTGTGGGAATGACAGCTATCTTCCCCGTCACTGTGTGTGTGTGTGTGTATAGAGAGTGTGTTCTTCGCTGTTTGAGGAGTGACAGGGACTGAGGAGACAGGAGAGGAAGGACAAACACACTGTATATAGACAGTAGGTCTCGACTCAGGGTCAAAAAGCCTCCAATGAAACCCAGGATAAAGAAATTTAGAAGAAGGAGCCTGATGTTTCAATCGATGGCGGGTACTTCCTGGGTGTACGTTCCCCAGCAGGAAGGGAATGAAGACATACTTGCGTCTCAGGAGCAGTTGATTGTCTCCGAAGCTTCCCCTCTGTTCAGTCTGCCCAAAACCCTCGATCGACAAGCCTTTCGCCTCCGGGGTTTTGAAATCTTTGGTCCGGAAAGAAAGAAAGAAAGAAAGAAAAGAAAGAAAGAAACATCTAATTTCATTGTAGGTGCAGGTCAGGGAGGAACCTCTTCATATGGGAGGTGGTGGACGACACGGCCGATATCCAATACTTAATGAAAGGCCAATATTGCCCGGTGTATCAGTACAGATAGACAAAAGGCCAGATAGGGAGATAGAAAAATGATGATTAATGAAGACAATGAACTCGGTTGATCTTTCCTCGTAGTGTGTGTGTGTGACCGTTCAATGGGCTGCGAGAGACATATTGGGGAATGTTTTTTTAATGAGGCTCTGGAGGTTCGAGGAGGTCATTTTGAGGGAAAGAGCCTGACTAAACTTTATTAAAATAAACTGCTGCAGAGGAATTGATGTGGAATCGCGAGCACATGCCAGCACACAAGGATGTAACTCCTTTCCAAACCGGGGAGATATAAAGTGTGTGAGTGAGTGTGTCATACCTCATTAGTGGCTGGAGCGCTAATTGGTGAGCTCTTTCTCTCTCTCCAGGCCCACCCACCACTCTTCTTATCTCAAACACACCCCGAATGATAGACTGACACTACGGAAATGAATGTCACTCTGAAATAACTGAGAAATGTACAATATATGGTTTCAATATCGTATATCGTGATATGATGCAGTTTGATTGATTACATATTTATTGTACTAGTACTAGTAGTAGTAGTAAAAGTAGTAGCAGTAGTAGTAATTGTAGTAGTAGTAACAGGAGTGCTTGTAGTAGCAGTAGTAGAAGCAGTAGGAGTAGCAGTAGTAGTAGTAATAGTAGTAGTAGTAGTAATAGTAATGTAGTAGTAGTAGTAGTAGTAATAGTAGCAGTAGTAGTAGTAATAGTAGTAGTAGTAGTAATAGTAATGGTAGTAGTAGTAGTAGTAGTAATAGTAGTAGTAGTAGCAGTAGCAGTAGTAGTAGTAGTAATAGTAATATTAATAGTAATGGTAGTAGTAGTAATAGTAGTAGTAGTAGTAATAGTAATGTAGTAGTAGTAGTAGCAGTAGCAGTAGTAGTAGTAGTAATAGTAATATTAATAGTAATGGTAGTAGTAGTAATAGTAATGGTAGTAGTAGTAGTAATAGTAGTAGAAAATAGGAGTAGCAGTAGTAGTAGCAGTAGCTAGTAGTTAGTAGTTTCCACATATCCAGTACTGTAATGTATTACAATAGGCAGAAGTGAACCAGAGGCGGGCAGGAGTGACGTCCTCTTCGGCTCCCTATGAGGCTTGTAACTCTGGTATCCGCCGTCCTCCCTCCGTTCAGAAAAGGTTATTCCATCTGGCAAACGAGCAAGCAGTCATTTAACCGTGAAAGAAAACTAATAACCCAGATAATCCTGCTAAAAAAAACCAACAACAGATTTTGTTTATCTCTCCTTGACGGAGTGTTTGAGAGTGATGTCCTGCTCTCCCCGGTGCATTCTTTGTTCTATTGTTTGCCGATGTGTTTATCAGATTGCATTGTGGGACGGGTGACGGGACGACAGAGATAAATGGGATGTTTTGATGGCTGTTTGTGGCGCTAATGTATTTTAGTCACTCAAACGGTCTCTGCGGAAATAGAGTTAATGAGCACTCTGGTGTATATGGGGCGGATTAAAGTTATTATGCTGTGTTCAGATGAATAATGCGTGTTTGTTTGGCGCTGCAATGCTCTTAAAACATATTCTCCTCACTCCCAGGACAGTAGCGAGTGTCAGCCCACTTCCCTCGGCTCTCCTTTGTTGAGGTTGAATGACGCACATACACACACACACATGCGCAGGCACACAGGCACACACCCACACACCCACACACCCACACACACAAGTGAAATAACAACTGTAAAAAGCCTGAACAAAGTTTGGAGCACCAATTATCATCCCCGCCATCTGGAGGACTTGGGACATCAAACGCATCACGGTCGCTGAGAATAGCCACGAAAAATAACAGGTGATTTGCGGTGCCCGTGTCTTATTTCTTGGTGTCAGGAACCCCTGTTAGAAGTTTTGAACTGGTGTGGTCCATTATCCTCTGGCCAAAGCGTCATTACACTCTTGAGATCTGAGAGCTCTGCGATTTCACAAATTTCTCCCTGTCAGATGAGAAGAAAATCTTCTCTCAGATCAGAGCGGAGAATCGCCTCTGCGCTGAGTTTTGATGTTGGGCTATTCCCTTAATCCGGCCCCTTATTGTATTTCACCTACACTGCCTCTTTGGTTTGCTTTAATGAGCTGTTATTTATTATTCACCTCTCATAATCCAACTGGCCTGAAGATGCAGCAATTCATCAATTCAGCAATTTTTTTCTTTTTTAATACAACTTTGTCTGAAGCACTGCAGCTGTGGAAATGCTGAAACGAGTTGATTGATTTGTATGACGGCTGTGATGGGAGCAGAGTCACAATGAAGAAGTTGGCGTATTATTGCACTGCGAATTGTTGCCCTATAATTAGGTTTGGCTTTACAGGGCCACAATGAATAGGTTGGTTTTGGGTCCCCGGCCACGTAGGTACCAAGTTACCCAGAGTAAGAGTGTGTCTTACTATTACTGTCACTGTTGAGGAAGTTCCTGAACATGGATTTGAAATATATCAAACGACATACATGAATAAAACGCATTTCGAGAAAATCACTTGTTGACTATCAGCGGGCGGTCGGCTTTAAAGACGGCCGGGTTAGAGAGACTTCTCCTTCACCTGGAGGACCCCAGCATCCAACCAGCTGAGGTCCTTCACCTGAACGAATCGCGAGTGTCATGGTGATAATACCATTATCGCCATAGTAATGTCCGACAACAAACTTGTCGCGTCTGTTTACGTAAACGCCATCGACGTGATGATGTATCAGGGTCTTGAAGGGCTGTCCCATTTCATAGGGGAAAATTTCAACCACTACCCCTTGCAACTCTGTTCCGAGAGGCAAGTCAAAAAGCGAGGGACACTCGAAAACGAGGGGTAGGGGTAAAAATAAGAAATGGGATTGGGCCTTAGTGTACAGTATGTTGAGTAACTGATGATTAGTGATTAGCATCCAAAGTATGAAGGTAGAAGTTGATATGGTTTATTACTCTGCGGCCCCTAGATTCATAACTGAAAGCAAAATCTCACTCTTCATCATTAGTGAAGTGCATTAAGAGTCAACCTCGCTAAAACCAGCTAGCTTAGCTGCCTGGCTAACTTCGCTAAGTTACGTTCAAAGCATTTTAGGAAGAGAGCTCTTCTACCATTAAAAGTGATTGATTTTTGGTGGAATTTTATATCTATTTTACCAATCCCTTAAACAAGCGTGGCAGGTTTAGACGCAACATTAAAATTAACCATGCAGCCTCAGAGCTGCCAGACAAAGCTATCTACCGATTTTGGTGCCAATCCTAGTTAAGGTGACCAATGGGCCAAACTCCCAAAAAGTGCAGACCATGACATTGAGGCTTACACTCACTTCATGATCTATATAAAAAGTTTATGGTACTTTTTATAGTAGTGGTCCTCGGCTTACAAAATGATCACACCTTCAGAGTGTATCGTCTATATTTTACTGGTATCGTATGATGAACCTCATCGGTGTGTAGGGAATGAACTCTTTCTCGTCGTCTCCCATCGTTCCTGTTCTTCTATATGATGTCTCGTGGAACAGAAATGTCCTAAAAATAATCTTGAAAATGGATGCTGCGGGTAAAAACTGGTTCAGCTCTCCAACAGCTTTCGTGTCAGAGAACTATGGAGGGTGAGCAGAGAGCTACAGGTTACCCTTGGCTTTGAATTAATGAACCCCTAGGATATCAAGTAAAGAATAGAGAGCCTACACACACACACACACACACACACACAGGCATGCTGGCATCCTTCTGCTAATTGGAGCAGTAGTAAGTGGGAGTGAGCAGTCCATTCACTGTTCAAACCTGATGACTAGTTTGCTTTGATGTTCCAGCTCTCAGAATCAGATTATTGCTTTTTTCCCCCCAGGAACCACCAGTGTATGAAAATCACTATTTCAATTTCAGTAATAGCATTGCAGCTGCCAATCAAAAACAATAAGCCCTTACTTTTGTTATCATCCCCTCTAAATGTCAGATACAATATTTGTTTTCCTCTCGAATTAGATGAGAAATGGTAGAAAAGTTGACTTTCTCCGGGTGTATTCCCGCTGCTTTGATTTCATCCAGTAGAAGGATGACAAGAACATTGGACATCAAAGCTGTTTGGTTTCCTGATGGTTCACAGGAGAGGAAACTGACTGATTCTGATTTTAGAAGGGAAGAGAGGAAACACCACTACTGTAATGAAACAAGAAAAAAAAAGTAATATATTTTTGAAATTGAGTAACAACAATTTGTTGTACATTACATTTTTGGAGAAACGAGCCCATTATTGTATGTGTGCAATGTAAAAATACTTTAATTCCATGGTGCTTGTGTGTGCCTGTAAAAGTGTGTGTGTAGATGTAGAAGTAGTCAATGAATTTTCTACGCTGGTAGTGCTGGGTGTTAGTCTCTGTCCCGGCCTAGCAGTGTGTGTGTGTGTGTGTGTGTGTGTGTGTGTGTGTGTGTGTGGACCTGCAGGGTTGATCCAGGAAACCCCCCAGAGAGAGCAGCCTCTTGGCCATCCATCAGCCCCCACGCGGCAGCTCTCCTGTGGGGAGAAAACAGAGCAGCAGCCTCCCCACCAGCCCGGAGAGCCACCGGGGCCCGGAGGACACAGGCGGCAAGGGGAGAAACCACTTTCGCACCTCCTTTATTTCCCCGTGTTCTTTATGCATGACAAAACCAAAACCAAACTGGCAGAAATGAACTACACTGAGCAGTGAAGCAATCTGTAAGAAAAAAAACGACTCTCGCGGGAGAAAATATTGACCTAAAAAACACAACCAGTGTGGATTTTTCCAGCATAACTGCATATTGGGTACGGCCTCCCATTTGTCTCGACTCCGCAACAATGAGCCATCATTTATACATCTGTATTATTCACAAACCCATTCCCCTGTTGAAATCGATTTTCGTTTTATTTACTGGGGGGGGGGGGGGGGGTAAAAACAGAGAGGAAAAAGAAGCAGTTTCCCGCAGTATATTATCACTGTAAATCTGGGGAATGCACTGTATTTGCAATTCAAAAGATGGATTTATGTCGATAAACGGCGGTTTATTCTGTCCACGGGGAATCACCGCCGTCGATCACTTTTGCAGACAGCCATTTTGGAGGTGGAAAGGAAACATCGATACGGGGCAGAGAAGTAATACGGCGCTGATGAGTCAGCAGTGCCAGCCCTGCCTCATTCTGGAAATATACAGTTGCGGCGATGCAACGGGGAAAGGCTGGAGAACGGAAAATCAGAGAGACGGAACGATCGAACGAGGGGAGAGAGAGAGAGAGAGAGAGAGAGAGAGAGAGAGAGAGAGAGAGAGAGAGAGAGAGAGACGGCGTAAATTGAAAATGTCAGGAATTTGTTGTCTGCCACTGCCTCCTCTGACCTTTTTCCTGAAGGACAACTGTAAGAAACGACCACGGCGTCCACCAGATGCACAGCAGGCATTATGATGGATCAACTTCCGCAGAGGACTTCCCTAAGCACAGCAGAAGCCCCCCCCCTTAATCCCTGCTTTCTTTGGAAGTAAACAGCTTACAGAGAATAATGGGAAACGATAATGTGAATACATTTTGATTATTTGGCCGGGGGTCTTTTCATATTGAGATGTCGCCGAGGGAAAATCAATTACTGGAATGTGGACAAAATAGAACATAACAAATGCTTCAGCGGCCCTACACGAGCACCTCTCATTCTAGATGCTTATGTATTGTCGCAAGTCATTATCGCTAGACAATACTTCTTCGACGAGAACTTGGAATTAATGTAATAACGTCCCATCGACGGCAATAAACCATGTAATAGCAGTAATAACAGTAGTAATTCTATTCATTAATACACAGGACAAGATGTTACTATACCTTGTGCCATAATCCAAGGATCCAATCCAACACTTGTAGATGCCCAACTCAGATAAAAATACGAATGATACAACCACCACCAAATGAACACCATTTATGATAAATGATTACATTGACAGTCGGTAACTTTATGTGAAATGTATTAAGTTAATACATTTCACATAAAGTTACCGACTGTCAATGTAATCATTTTTTTCTTGTCAGTATTGTAATTATTAAATTATTGGGGTTTAGTACATTAACAGTAAATGTTAGTTAGTGTTAGTAAACCAAAGACCTCTACCATACATATTCATCCCTTTTTCAGATCATAATTAATAATCAAATTTGTGAATGGATGACATCTTTGAAAATGTTTAATATTTTTCACGTTAATAGGGAAAAGTTATTATAGTAATGGTAGGCAATTACATTAATGGGAAATGTGTTACATTAACAGGATAGCTGATGTGCTACAGCTGTTAACGTAAAAACGTCCCATCAACGGCAATAAGCCATGTAATAAAATAATAATAGTAGTCACCCTTTTTCAGATCATAATTAATAGCCAAATTTGTGAATGGATGACATTTTCAAATTTTTTAAATAATATTTGTGGTAAAAAGCAGCTATTGGCGATGTACCTTGTATTTCTGGGTCAATTAAATGACATGATGCTCGTTTTTTCATGAAGCTTGCTCTCTTGCTCTTATGATCGCTACCGCTATTGCGTAAAAACCCAGCTGAACACGACAATTTCAGGCACGTCCTCTGGGAGCTGTCAAAAGGCATTCTGGGAAATTTAGGAAATCACTAACTGAAGTAGGATTACGCCGGGTTCAGACTGGATCGCGCGTGCAGGAGCCTGGCTGTTCACACCTGAAGCGCATTTCTGAACGGTCAAATCGGTTAACATGGGCGCCGAAAGGAAACTGAAGCGCCTTCATGAAGGCTTCGCGGCGCTTCCGCGTCCAGGTCTGAACCCGGCGTTAGACGATACAGGTTGAAGGAAAGTAGGTGCACCAAAAAACAGTAAATTACAACACAAAATAAACCCCGGAATGCTTTGAACATCACAGATCGATGATATATAACAGTGTAAAAGTTGCTACAATGCACAGTTATGGGGAAAGACCCTCTGTTGAGGGACTTTCCATCATGAGTGCAGGGCCAAAAAAAACACACCGCATGTCTGGGGAGCCCCTGCCCTACCCTAAGGCGTACATATCACCTCTGCGTGGGCTTATCCATCAGCTGTGTTGTACTTAAACCACAACTCCCGGCACTGTGAACAAACAAACAAATATAACAAGGCTTGGCATGCCTCCTGGAAGAAAGCAGCACGGCAAGAAGCTTGCTAAGGCTAGCCAAGCCCCCAACCAGGCGCACCCTCTGGAAGGAATGGAGCTATGATATCCCGAAATAACGCCTGATGTGCTCGCCGAGCCCCAGCGGGGTCACGCTAGAAGGCTTTTAGAGTCCTAACCGTCGGATTTCATGGGTCACTGATGTCAGGACCTCAAATCTAACAGGAACCTTTGTGATCTAACGTATAGGAATTGGCCTTTCAATAACAATTGGATATCGGCAAGTCAGTGTTTCCCACCGGCAATATCGTGGAGGAGAGGATGTGATTTTCCTCAACAGCTTCAGGGGTGTCAGTCTGTAAAACCTGCCATGAAACCTGCCTCACCCTGCCTTCAGGAGTTAACCCACCTAGAAGAACTTCATTAGTCTGAGTTGTAGTGTCCCATGATGCTCTAAATGCTGCTTCAGAGGCGTTTCCACCCTGAGGAGAATAAAACTTGGGGGGAAACTCTGAGTACTTGTCATATTTTGGACTTAAAAATTGTCAATTTAAATTTATTGAATATACATACATCCTAATCTCAGTGTAAGGTGGAGTACAGTGCTGCATTTAAGCTGAGATTCTGCACGAGAGTATGTTTGTGAGCTAGGGAAGAGTGTGAGAGACCAAGAGAGTGTGTGCACTGTATATATGTGTGTGTTTGCCAAGCAATAAAGCAATGTTCGGAGCGGTAGAGATATTTACTGGAATGAAACGAGGCCGTCTTTGGGCCCTGGTCCCAGAAAGCGAAAGGAGAAAACAGTCCCACAGGCCCGTTATTTGATTTGGAGGGCTCCGCGACAGGGTATAAACTGATCAATTTGCTCCGTCACTCCGTGGCCTCTCTCAGGCTTTATGAAACCTACATCTGCCCTCCTGCGTCTCCTCGTTTATTCTCCCCTTTTTCTCCTTCGCTTTCTATCTGTGTGATTCTCACTTTATTTCATGAAAAAGCCAGGTGTGTGTGTGTGTGTGTGTGTGTGTAAATGGCTTGGCATTTACTGTATAGCCTAGCCTAGTGGACTGGCTGAATTTACCCTCACACAGTTGATCTCCTTTGTCTGTCTGGTAGCCTGCTACACCATTATAGCATTACACATATCTCTGGCTAGTACAGTGTGTCTGTGTGTGTGTGTGTGTGTTTGGAACAGCTGATTGCATCGGTGATTGCAAAATCAAGCTCTGCTAGCGTAGTTTCCATTCCTCTGTCTATGCAGGAGGTTGGGCCTTTTGTAGATGCTGATTTTTACATGTTTATTGAATAAAACGTGTCTGAAATTGTTTTTCAAATTAAAAATGACCTGAAACTCTACAACTAACTTAATTTACAAAGGTGGCATGATGAACCTTGGCCATTAAAGTCACCAAATCTCAACCCAAACATTAATGGTAAGTACAAAGTAAGTATAAAGCATGCGTGGTTCAGTTACTGGTCAACTAGCTGTTAAACGGGCAAGATGCGTGACTTAAGTGGCGTGGGATTTTCTACAACATGGTGTCTGGAGTTTACAGAGAATAATGAAACGAACAAGACGCAAGTTCATTCCCGAGGGCGAAAACGCCAGAGGTCAGAAGAGAATGGTGAGACTTACATTCAAGCAAGTACAACAGCAGTGTGCAAGAAGTGCATCTCAGAAACCGACCCAACCTCGAAAGGTGACGTGAAGACCGCGCTGAATTCCACTCCTGTCAGCAAAGAGCAAGAAAGTGGGCGGGAGTGCAGACCGGAAAAATGGCTGACAAATCCTGCCACATGCTGATGACGGAGGGGAAGTCTGGGATACATCACTACCTTTAATGTAAAGATACCACCAGTGCCCCTCTACTTCTAGGGTCCTCACATCCAGCACAAATTGCCTCATCTCTCTCTTTACCCTCTTGTCCTCTTTCCTTTGCCTACATGGTCGATAGTGCACTCTAAAGCCCGCTGTCTCTCCTGCTATTACGTGCCATTCTGTCCTGAGGTTGACTGAGATGGATGGATGGACGGACGGATGGAGCGAGGAGGTGGGTCACAGGCTTTGAAACAAGTGGAAAAGGAGGGCTGCCCGAGATGAGTGTCTAGCGTGTGAGAAGGGAGAAGACGTTGGAGAAAAGAGGGGGAATGGAGGCGTTGAGGGGAGGTGAAGGGAGAAAGCCTGACGAATGGACAGATTGACATGCAGGGAGAAAAAAAAGATCGGCCAGCCAATAAGATTCGCGCGGGAGGGAAAACGACAAGGTCAGATAATGAAATTGATTGCCGTGCACTGATGGGTGAAGGTGTTTTTGGCTTCACCTATCCGACAGGAGTAATGGCCGTGATTTCACTTCGATAAGGGCTGCTATTATCTTTGTTATTTATTTTAGAGTGGATGCATTTTGCCGCCTATTTCATTGCTCATCATTTAAAAGCCCTGTCCTTAATCCAGGAGCAAGCAGAAAGAAAGGCAAAGCACGTTGGTTGGGGTATAAATGGACAATCCAATTGCTGGATTGGGGGGCTTTGGCGGAACTCATCATGGAATGGGATGGAAGTAATAATCTGTGACATTTTCATACAAATTTGCTGCTCTAAACACCTGGTAGGTCTTCCCTGGGGAAAAAAATCCACTGTGGATTTTCCTGTGCATCCACAATGCACAGGAAGTGATGCGTTTTCATGTTGCCGTTTCGTTTGAATTAAATAGAAGAACTGGCTGCATCGTTTGATTGACAGGTGATATCTGGGAAGTGCAGTGCAGGAACACCGCGGCGATGAGCGTTGAGCACCGAAGAACCAAGGAATTACCACTTTAATCGATGGACACCAAAATCGCCCAGGTAGATCATTGGCTCTGATATGTTGGTCGACTTTTTGCCTTTTTTCCCCCCCTATGGCCGATCACTTCCCTCTTTCAGGAACATAGGTTCAGAGCGCAGGTAATAACTGGTGCGAGTGCCGGTGCGAGCGGTGGTAGTGTCACCTCTCCCCTCCTCAGTAAAAGGAGAGAAAGTCTTTTTTTTGGAAGAGAGCGTGATAAAGAGACCGGCTTTGGGGAAGAAAAGAGATGAGGCGGAGAGAGAAGAGAGAGGGGGGGGGAATGGATAGCATGTGGCAGTGCTGATAAGGAGGGATGATTGCATTTTTTTGGGAGGACACAAGGAGGATTTTGTGCACCTTGAGTAGAGGGAGGTGAGGGGAAGAGAGGGAGACGGTGATAGAAAAAATAGGAACCTCGGATGATATGAACTCACTCATTCCCAAAACCAGGATTAGGGCTCAGTGAGTGAGAGAGAGAGAGAGAGAGAGAGAGAGAGAGAGAGAGAGAGAGAGAGAGAGAGAGAGAGAGAGAGAGAGAGAGAGAGACATAGAGGCAGACAGACGTATCATCAGGCCTCCAGAGCTTGGGTGTGAGCGTCTCTAGGTCGGCGTGCAGTGCATTCACAGACCGGGACGTAGCTTGGTGATTTTCTAACCGTATTAGCTTGTGATGTCAACGTTTTGTTCAGTGATTCTCTTTTTAAAGCCAGCGTAGTTTCACTCACTCCACTTGGACGTTGATCTTCTGCTCTACATCAGTCTGTATTTCTATAGCATTCCTCAGCTAGCCACTATTGCATCCGTGTGGGGTAATGAACTGTGAAAGGCGACCGTATATTGGGCCTCCGAGACTCAAAGTATCGAGAAACGTTGCCGTTTAGCAAATGACCACCGTTGGACCCTGCATACAGACGCCCCGAAAATGGTTTGTTTATGTCTCCTCTCCCACTGGCAATGCTAGTAGCTAATGGAGCGCTGCCGGTGCAATGTCCTCCCCATGTTTGCTTCTTGTATGATGCTAACAGCAGGTGTCACTAGGGTTTGTATTTGTGTGTATGTGTGTGTGATGTCAGTAGTTAGGCAGTGCAGCAGGTTGCTCGCCGAGAAAGCTGATTCTATTAGGAAGCTATAGCTGTGAGCGCAGACGCTGCTAGCTAGATGCGACACATTCACACCCAACATTCCTCCATGGCCACAGCTACTTACCTTAACCCGTGTTGGTTTTTCCCACCCTGATAACACTGAAAACTTTGGAGATTTTCTTTGGTGTGAAAAATATTGGTGTCGGTATTGGCCTTCAAAAACCCATCGGTCTAACCCAACTACAAGCTAAGCGGCAAAAACAGCAACCAATGAAGAAGAAGAAGGTGACGTTTCTCTGCGAACTGATCACTAACTCTTCCTCAAATTAAACACCAAATACCACTATTTGGTGATGGGATGTTTCTTCCTCACCCCCCTTTTTTTGTGATACCACCATCGGCTACCTTAAGCAGTCACGGACTCGCCCCTTTATTGGGCTATCGATCCGCCCGCGACAAGGAAAGTAAAGTAAAAAAAAGCACCGCCCGTTAAGGAATTATTGTAATCCAGGGCTACATGACCGCTCTTAGCAAGACTCAGGGCTGTTTAGACCTTGAGAATTGAATGGTGTTGTAAATACCACTGGAGCAGAGGGAAAGAGAGAGAGAGAGAGAAAGGGGCGAGAGACAATGCACACAAGGCAGAGAAGCTGCAACATCATCAATCAGGGAATGGAGATTGCATCGCTACATGGATGCAGTGATGGGCCTTGGAAGTACACACACACACATACACGCACACACACACGCACACACACACACACACACACCCTTACCAGTAAACCATTTATTTTGTGTGTTTGCAGGCTGTTTTACTGTATTAATGGATAATAAATGTTACTATTTCTATTTGAATCCATATTCTTTCACACATTTTCAGTCACACGTTTTGTCCGAGCACGTCCACCGTTTCTTCTGTCCCATTCTTCTTTGATGCAGCCTCCTTGATGCTGCGACGGCCCAATTTCCCCACGGGGGTCTCGTCTAATCTAATCAAATCGAATCTAGGGCTCAAGAGGCTTCAATATATGAACATTTTTCCTAAAATCACTTTAAAACCAGTTGCACGTGTGTGTGTGTGTGTGTGTGTGTGTCCTAGTGTTGCAGAATTCAGTGATTTTAAGCTTCACAGTCATTTTCATGCCAGCATGGATAATAAAGACAATGTCGATCTCTACCTGCAGGGGGCACTCTTGCACCACAGGTAAGCACTCCACTTGGCAGTGGGGTGCACCCAGAGAGGCTGAGAGAACGTTGTTACAAATGACACACACACACACACACACACACACACACACACACACACACACACACACACACACACACTCAAACAAAGCCTTTTTGATTATCATTCAGAAGCAGTGTGGGTATGACCAATCATTTAGCACCATCAAATAAACAAAACAAAGATTCAGATCAACAGAGAGCCAAACAAGGTAGCCAGGTTGCAACACCCGCTTCCACACACATGCACACACACCTACACACACACACATTTAAAGCAACGCTTGGCTGGGTGGATCAGAGCTATTTTACACTGTGAAGTCACACACACACACACACACACACACACACACACACACACACACACACACACACACACACACACACACACATACCCATTAAAAAGGCTCACTTGAAGAGGAAGCCAGGCGTTGCTCTGTGGGCTAATAGCATCTCTGATGACTGGCATCACCAGCGCTTAGAGATGACACACGCTTGGAGTACAGTCGCCACGGTTACTCTGTCAGCTGTCCTAGAGTCGCCACGGTTACGGCAATTCATTAGCGTGCCCGCCATCTAATTGGTCCGTCGAAGGAGGGGGATTCTCGACGGGGGGTAAAGGTGGATGGTGGATAAAGACTGCGAGAAGTCGCAGCCATGATTATGGAAAAAATCTGATATAGTTTTAAATAGTGTCGTCCTCCTCTGGCGTAAAGGAGGCTCCACTCTGACCACACCTACTGAATATGTTTTAATTTTACATTTTTTCTATCAGATGTCCGATCCTTGGAATCATTCCAGTGTGGTGTGGGAGGATTTTCCTCAACAGCTTCAGGGGTGTCAGTCTGTAAAACCTGCAATGAAACCTGCCTCACCCTGCCTTCAGGAGTTAACCCACCTAGAAGAGTTTTAGTGTCCCATGATGCTTTAAATGCTGCTTCGGAGGCTTTTCCCACCCTGAAACTCTGAACACGTGGATTTTTGGGCATGAAAATGATCAAAATTGAAAAAAAACATTGAACATCAGCACACAATATTGGCTATCCAATGATAGCGGTATCAGTATCGGCCTTCAAAAAGCCATATCGGTCAAACCCGACACATAAAGGCGCTTATCATCACTCAGTCAAGGTGCCTCAGTATATGCGCTTCCAGGAATACAGTGTGTGTGTGCACTCGTAAGCCGGCGCCTCCGGTGAATAGATTATAGTGTCTTTAAAACAGGGCGCGCGTTTAAGCTAAATGCTAACACAGCACCCTGTCACCGCTCAGCTTTGTATAGAAATCCCCCACAGACGACAGGAGGAGGTGGAGGAGCGGTGCTATCAGAGGGAGGAACGAGACGGAGGAGGGAGGAAGGGTGGGAGGGGAGGGAAGTCTAAAATAAAAAACATCATATTTGTTCTCGCTGAGGGAGAATAGAGAGCCCTTCCTATGAATTATGCATCCACGAGAGTGGCGGGGGGCTTGGGGGGCGTGTCTTTGCGGATGACAAAATGTTTATTAAAAGTGAGCGCTCTTATTTTTTTGATTCTCCTTCCGTCACCTTTCCTCAACCCCCCTGATGTGAATGGGGAGACTCGGATCGGAGGCAAAAGGGAGGAGTTGGGGAGCGATAGCAGGGGAAAAAAAGTGCCCTAGAGGATGAGGTTGTGGGGTTTGTAAAGGGTAAAGGCTGAATTATGCTTCCCACAAGGGTTCGGTATCTTGACGGAAATGCGATATTATCCAAAACTATAGGGGGCAGTGTTTGCACTATTGTAGACAAATGGCAGGAGCACGTAATGAATGAGCAGCTTCTCAATGAGGAGGAAGAGTTGTTGTGTTTGCTTTTATTAGCTTTTGCACAGAACTTTTGCACGTCCATATGGCCTTTTTCAGCTGTGTTGTACAAGTGGGAATACCTCTTAACCTCCGCTAGCAGGTGCTCCTCAAGCGACTCCACTTTCTTTGGTTGACCTTGCGCGTCTGCGTAGTTCCATTTTTTGGGATGTACACGGTGCAGACGGGGACAGCCGCATGGACGTTCGAAAAGGGGTGTGTCTACTGATTTTACGTCACTTTTAGCCGCACAGACCCTTGCGCACCTCGCGGATGCGTCAAGCATAAATCAAGCTTTAGGCGGCTGATGCTGACAAATTTGTACTGTTTTCATACCAAATACACAAGTTTCCCCTCCAGAATCTGATTCTCATCCGGGTGGAAAAGGATCAATCTGAATCAATCCATTTACCGTTGATGCTTTAGATCGCTGAAAGTTTCCGCTATCCTGTTGTAGCTGTTGGAAATATCACCATTATCATACCATTTATCCACGGGAATAAGAAAAATACACCACCAAACGACAAAATGTACCCAGAAATGCAAAAGTGTTTTAGGGATAGTTCCTTTAAGGGCTTCCTGCAGTCAACCAGTGTCTTATTGATTACATCGATTGATACCCATCACGTTGGAGATGGACAACACTGCCCGGGCCCATATCTGATTTTTAATGAAAGGTCAATACGGGGGCAGGACAGTTACTTCAAATGTCAACACAGAGAGCACGGGATAGCGAGCTTGAGGGAATAATCAGCAGTCCGCGGGCTGTGCAACATGATGGACTCCTGGATTCTCCCCCTCACCCTCCACCACCTTTTCCCCTTCATATTTCATAGTGAAAGTAGTGGCATATCAAAACAAATGTCCCTTTTTACTCTTCTTTATCGGCCAATTCATATGACATGTGATTTCACCTCTATGCAGTTCACGAAAGCTTTTACATTTGCTGTTCAAGAATTTTTTAATGCTTGAAGGTTGGAATTTGTATGTATGCCGACAGGTGCAACAGCAAAATATGCTGTTTTTGCTAGGAAAAAATGAGAAAAAATGCATGCATTGTTAAATAGGTGTATGTTAGGGCATGCAAAATTAGCCAACAACCTGAAAAAGTCATTTTGTCTTCAACTTGTATGTGTTTGCATCAGTGCGTGTGTGTGTATATGTGTGTGTGTGACATTTCCTTTGTACTGCAGTTGATGTGGAGGCTAACTGCAAACACACCCACACACGCCATAATCCGACATACTTGACGCCTTCACCTGTTTCTGTTTGACACGATGTGCCGTCAGCAGGCAGATTCCCGTGCAGCTAGGAGGTGTGGCAAGCCTCGCTTCACATGTCGGCGGCATCGTGCCGGCCTGTTTATCAGCCGCGCACCCTCCCTTTGATCAAAGCTGACAGGTCACTGATAAGAGAGTCGCTGCTTCGATGACTTGAAATATAATTGACTTGTCGGCCTTCCCAGCTGTGGTGGGGACTAACACTAAAACCGTCAACCGGCAGTGGAAGGAAACGCATGGGTATTATAAATGTTTTTACTGAGGTGTCACTAACAGGAGGAGGAACTTTGTGGTAATGCCAATTGTGGTGCGTTCACAGCAAGGGAGCTTTGGAACCAAATAACCGCACAGAAGACTCCTGAAAATGCGGATGTCTGTCCTCGTCCAAGAGAACTGAACCTAATGCAAACAAAGTACAGGAAATGACCCCGAAAACACACGCGAGGGCAAACCGTAGTCTGGACTGATGCTTTTATTAAAACTCAGATATCAGCCACACTGTAATACCAAGTAAGTTCAGAAAACTCTTGTGGAAACTGATCACCTCCAAATATTTCAGTTCGCAAACTTAATTGTGTTAGGTAAGCAGTGCCTAAAAATGATGTTGTCATTGTTTGTTTTGTTTCTGTTCTATCAAAGGGGATATTGTCCAACTGCTTTTCACATATTTACAAGGTTGAGCCAGAAACAGAACTTTTTTTTAGGGCAAACGGGGAGAATGAGAAAATGTCAAACTAACTATTTACGTATTTACAAAGACCAAACCTTGTTATGAAGGAACCAATAAACATTTATCAGTGAGCTGGAAGCCCAGAGAGGCCGCTGATAGGCCCCTCCCCTCTCCCCCTGCTCTAGCGGAGGAGGGTGCTGTGATCAGACTGGCCAGTTGGCACTAATTTGTCTGAGCGGTACCAATTTTCTCCTATGTTTCAAAAAGTAGCTAGATTTGTTATTAGTTGCTTTTTAATAATAAAGTCGCCAAAGGGTCTGAAAAATCGCTACATCTAGCGACAAAGTCAAACACTACTCAGCACAATCCTGCAAATACAGACAAATGCATATCGTTATTTATTGTTATTGTTATTGTTTATTGTTAAGATGTAATTTAAATCTTCTTATGGAGTTCAGGAGAGTTTTGTGCTGTAATTATGGATTTTCGTCCTTACAGGGGGCTGCCATATTGGATGTAAGTTGGAACGAGAACATCTTGACGAACAATATGTCTGATGACGGCTGATGACGGATAATTTAAAAGAATAGAGCTAACTAATTTTTTTTGCTCAGAAATATTGAGCTATAGACAATTAAAACCCCTCACCCGTTCAGAGCACTTAATCATTTCTATTTGACAGGTTTTAATTATGCTACACACAATCTTCAAGAGTCAGTCATACTGTTCGGGTTTACAGTCAGTACTGCCCACCTCTGATATAAGGCTCTTCCTCCCTGACCACAGCTAGTCGATATGTTTCATCATTATTGTTTTTTTCTATCAGATGTCTGACCAGAGGAATCATTCCAGTTTGTGTAAAACCACACTTTTTCCTTTCTGTTGGGGAGCAGCTACACTGAACAACACGACCAGACAAGAATTAAATATATAAAATACTTCTTTATTACAATAGTTCTAAAATCAATGGATAAAGGGATACTCCGGAGGATCAATCTAAAAGAGTCCAACAGTCTGGTTTCCAAATGGTGAGAACAGGTAAGTCCTTGGACAGCAGGTCCCAGTTCAGCTGGCTGCCAGTCGCTTGAGAAGACACAAGATATCCGTCAGGGTGACCTACCTAGCAGTCTTTAGTTGTAATAACTTATTTTAGAACAAAAACAACAATAAGTTTTGGATGGAAAAGAAATCAGAAATATAATATAAATCAAAATATAAACACAGCAAACTAAAAGTCCAACACAGGGAACACCAAATTAATTCAAATGAATCCACTTCCAAATGAATCCACTTCAACTCAAATGAAATAATAAAGCCCAGTCCAACATTACTGAAGTTTGTCCATATAGAATGACTGCTGGCGGGATGCCAACGTTATAATTATTTAACAGGATAATTGTATAAAAATCATTCAACAGCAGCATTAACAACGCCAACTAGGTGACGCCTTCTCCAGTGTATTTTTGATGAGAATCGGCTATCGATCAGGAGGGGTACTTATCTAGAGGGAAGGGTGGAACGCGTCCCCACCCCTCCACTTTCATCAAAGGCTTCCCCCTCGCGCACCGTGCGTATCTGTAGCCTCCTCTGGCGTGATGACGACCCGGTCCTCTGCGCAGCAGCAGCTCCTTCGGTCCCGGCAGTGGCTCTGACAGTGGCTGTGCACGTCCCCCGGTCAGGAACACTTCTCGCGCTGCTCCCGGGAACTTTGGACAAGATGCCCTCTCGACTGTGACAGCCGTCCGACCAGTGCTCCTCCAACAGCGTTTCCCGATCGTTGCTTGCTCACCGTTCCTCCCCCGCCTTCTCCTCTGCTGCTGCTTAAATAAAAGGGCAGGGAAAACCCAAACCACCAACACCTGTGGCCTAATTACCCACACGCTGAAATTACGGAGGGAGGTGTGTCCGTCAATCAGCTCAGCAGGCAGGCAGGCAGGCAGGCACACACACGTCACCCTGTGACACCCCCCCAAACCAAAAGGTTCTAGTCCCGAGAACCATTCACCCATATCTAAGAGGGGGGTTACCCAGGTTGGACCGCTGGGAGCGTCTTGGTACTGGGCCGGGTTCTGCCTCCACCACTGGCCCACCTTGACCCGTCTGAAACATCAGTCCCCAAGTTGGCAAGGGGGCCCGATGGGCTCCTTGAACCGCAGGTCGGGACGGCTCCGGCGTGGAATACAGTAGGCAGGGGCGGAGATGGTTGCGGTGGAGGATGCGCTCTGGGCCATCCTTCCCCTCTGGTCTAATCTTGTAGACTGGGAGGTTTGCATGATGGCGTCCAACTACCACATAAGCTTGGTTCTCCCACCTGTCACTCAGCTTCCCTTTGCCTCGTCTCCTGTGGTCCACCACGAGGACCCGTTCACCTGGCAGCAGTGGGGAATCTCGAGCCGTTTTATCATACAGTCTCTTATTTTTCTCTGCTGCCTGTCGGAGGTTCTCTGCTGTCTTGCTTTACGCATAAGATAGCTGCTCTGCATGCCTCACAACCCACTCAGCAGTACTAACTGCTGCTTGTGCCCCTGTTGTGCCAGTCACCATCTCAATGGGCAGCCTGGTATGGCGGCCGAACATTAGGTACGTTGGTGCATACCCAGTGGAACTATGAATACTGTTGTTATACGCATGGACCAATCCAGGTAAGTATTCAGGCCATCTGTTCTGCTTCTCTGTCTCCAGGGTGCCAAGTAAATTTAACAGGGTCTGGTTAAATCTTTCACACCCCCCGTTCCCCTGGGGATGGTAAGGGGTGGTATGACTTTTCCGACAGCCATAAAGGTTACACAATTCCAAAATCAATTTCGACTCAAAATTGGGGCCTTGATCTGAGTGTAGAGTCTCTGGGCAGCCGAAAGGTTGTATCACACGGTTCCATAGGGCACAGGCAGTGGTGGTGGCTGTTTGGTCAACAGTGGGAATAGCCCAGGCAAATTTGGTGAATAAGTCTGTTATGACTAGAATGTTCTGGTAACGATCTGTAGGACGGCTCAGGGTCAGGAAATCCATGGAAACAATATTTAAGGGAGCTTTGGGCACAATAGGGACTAATGGGGCCCTATTCTCTAACTTAGCCTTTCGCAATACACACCGGGGGCAAGTTTGAGTCCAGGAATTAATGGTCTCTTCCATACCTGACCAGAAAAAGCCTCTTCGTAAGAGCGACATCGTCCTTTCCACACCTTGGTGTCCCGTTTCAGAGTGGTAGGCCTCCCACAGGGCCTTTATCTGGTCTGTAGGCACAACCACCTGTTGGAGGAGCTCATGCGTTAAAGAGTCTTTTACATTACGGCATACCACACCATCTCTCAGGCTCAGCCGTCTCCAATGATTCGATAGTTTCTTTACCGTTTCAGGGAGTTTGGCACGTTCAGAGCCTCTAGGTAACCAACCTCTGTGCAGGTACTCCCTCACTGTTCGGAGTGTGGCGTCCTCCCCTTGCAGCTCCTTCCAACGACTCGGGTCCCACCCCCAGCCTGTGGGTGCAACCTCTGCCTGGGCCCCGGGAGCCACCACTACACCGACCAGCAAGTCTTCCTCTAGCACTGGTTCTGCCAAAGCCTGTTCTGGATGTGAAACAGGCAGCCTAGACAGTACATCTGCATTAGTGTGCTCCCTCCCTGGTCTGTATTTTATGGTATAATCAAAATTTGCCAATTGGGCAGCCCACCTCTGTTCAACAGCCCCCAGTTTTGCAGTCTGCAAATGTACAAGTGGGTTATTGTCAGTTATCACAGTCACTTTTGCACCCCACAGATAGTCCTTAAACTTCTCCACAAGAGCCCATTTCATTGCAAGAAATTCAAGCTTAAATGAACTATAATTAGAGTCATTACGTTCTGCAGGACGAAGGCTGCGGCTTGCATAGGCTATGACTTTCTCTTGACCATCCTGTTCTTGTGCCAAGACCGCCCCCAAACCTAGATTGCTGGCATCGGTGTACAGGGCAAAAGGGAGTGTGAAGTCAGCATAGGCTAACATTGGGGCTCTAAGCAGTTCCTGTTTTAGCAACTGGAAGGCTGTCTCACACTCATTAGTCCAGTTAATGGGCGGCGACCCACCCCTTTGTCTGCGCCCCTTACCCACCAACAGTCCATGAAGAGGCTTAGCAATCTTTGAAAAGTCTTTAATAAAGCGCCGATAATACCCCACAAACCCTAAAAAGGAGTGCACCTGCTTTACCGTTGTTGGGGGGCGCCATTCTTGGACTGCGGACACTTTCTCAGGGTCAGGTGAAACCCCTTGTCCACTCACCAGGTGCCCCAGGAACTTCACTTCTTTCTGAAAAAATTGACACTTTTCTGTTCTGAGCTTCAGGCCATAGCGCGCCAGGGACTGGAATATTGTCTCTAGATGGTGCAGATGTGTTGTAAAATCAGGGGAGAAAATTACTACATCATCAATATAAACCAAGGCAGATTCAGTTAATTGGTTACCCAGACACCTTTGCATCAGTCTCTGGAATGTCGCTGGTGCGTTACATAGTCCGAACGGCATTCGTTCAAACTGGAAAAGGCCAAGTGGAGTAGTAAAGGCTGTCTTCTCTTTGTCGCTTTCCTCCAGCTCCACCTGCCAGTAGCCACTGGCAAGATCTAAAGTGGTGTACCACTCCGCTTTATTCAGGCTGGTGAGGGAGTCTTCGATGCGTGGGAGGGGAAAAGCATCCTTGTGTGTCACACTATTAAGCTTACGGTAATCCACACAAAACCGCCAAGCACCACTTTTCTTTTGGACAAGAACAATCGGTGCGGCCCAGGGGCTGCAGCTCTCCTTGATAACACCTTTGTCTAACATACCTTGTAACAGGGTGCGCATCTCCTTATAGAGGGTAGGGGGCAGTGGTCTAAACCTCTCTCTGATAGGGGCAGCATCACCTGTGGGAATGTGATGTTTAGCAATGTCAGTCCGGCCATAATCTTCCTCATGAGCAGAGAATACATGTTGCCACTTAGCCAAAAGTTGATGGAACTGATGTTGGTGTTCCTGACTCAGATGGTCACTCTGGGGTAGAGGGATGGTCCGCTTGTCCACCTCCACTGGGTCCTGCCCCTGACCAGCCTGGACGACCCCCACCTCTACCACCCCAGGGCTCACTTCCATGAGGGAGACGTCCGTGCCCTCCCTCACACTCAGAGGATCAACAACGGAGACTGTTACCAGCTTTTGGAGTCTATACAGGGAGACTGGATAAGGGTTAACATTACGCACCCTCACAGGAACCCTCCCCCCTTTCACAGTTACTAGGGCCCTCGATACCTCGACTCCTATGTCTCCTCCAAAGGGTTCCACTAGGGCACAGAAGTTCTTAAGGTCCGGCGGGGTTGATACTCTGGCCCACAGCAGGGCCTCACTCTGGGCTGGAACAGTTACTGCATAGCGGCAGGGCACCCGGGCGGTGCCTTCCCACTGCTCCTTAGCCGCAGCAGCTTGGATCCTCCTACAATCTGTGAACACATTATCCCACTCCTTCCCAAAGTTTTGTACCTGGGGGTTAGGGCAGAGTCTATCACGGTTCTTGAACAGTTGGTCCCAACAGTCCAAGATCACATTCATCCCCAGAAGGGCTCTATGCTCCCCCAAACAGTGATCCCTCACAATCACAATTCCGCGTGATGGCACCGTTACCCCCCCAACATTGAAATCTGCAACCATATATCCAACATAAGGGATTTGGAGTCCATTGGCAGCCCGTAAGGTCAACCACGGGAGGTCTTGGTTATCTTTCTGTTTACCTTCAAAGAGCTCTTTACATAGATTTTCGCTAAATAACGTGACCTGGGAACCAGTGTCTACCAAACATTTAACGTCTACGTTATCTACTTTAACCTCTGCTACAGGGCAAGCTCTAGCAATGGTGGCTTCTGCCAGTTGGTGGATAGGGTCGCATTTGGGGGGTCCGGCCACTTGACCCACAGTGGCCGGCGCAACTAAAAACCCTGTGGAGCTTCTCTGTGGGGACAGTGACGCCTAATATGTCCTGGTTCCCCACACTGATTACAAATGGGGCGGCCACGTGGATCCCACTGAAACTCTTGGCTATTTGCTGGGGCTCTAAACCTCTGCCTTGCCCTACCAGAATCCTCCGAATAAGCCATAGGCCGGGGTATAGATACAGGAGGACATGGGGGACTATTAATCTCTGCTCGTAACTCATTTACAAGTGCCTTTGCTGTTTCTGTTAATTGTTCCTTAACCTCTTTGAGTATCTCCCTACGAAATTCTTGCTTCCAGTCATTAACATTACTTTGTAGAGAGGGGTTAGGCCTATTTACAGCTAGACATAAAGGTTCTGCTGACCATTTATCTTCCTGCTCTTCTTCTAATGCAAGGGCTTCTAATTTTACCTCGTCAAATGACAGGGCTTGACATTTCCTTACTTGACGTCTCAGCTCTTGCCTGATGGGCCCCTCCCGTAGTCCCATAATGAACTGGTCACGCAGGAGGATGTCACTGTATTCCAAACCTGTACCATCTTTGCGCTTCAACCTACAAAATAACTCTCGGAGACGAAGGGAGAAGGATCTAAGGGACTGGTTAGGTTCCTGTCTGCAGTTAAAGAATTTGGCTCTCAGAACAGATACATGAGTGGTGTCACCATACAGCTCAGACAATAGAGCAAATATTTTGTGTGGAGTATTTCTACCAGCTTTCTCTAATGTCAGAATTTCTCTTTTTGCATCACCGTCCAAAAAACCCATTACCAGGTCTGCTTTTTGAGCATCACTGATTGGCTGAAAGCTTAACATGGTCTCCATTTGCGCCTGCCATTCTCTCAATTTAACCTCTGACCCCAACCCACCAAACCTCTGCACCCATGGCATTCCCATAACAAAAGGCATCATTGTAGCTTGCTGACCTGCAGCCCGTTCGGTGGCTGACTCTTCCTCCCCTGGCATGTTGTAAGGTGAAGTCGCTCAAACCCAACAGAAGATCCTGCCGACTACGCCAAAATGTCACCGGGTGGAGTGACTGTGTAAAACCACACTTTTTCCTTTCTGTTGGGGAGCAGCTACACTGAACAACACGACCAGACAAGAATTAAATATATAAAATACTTCTTTATTACAATAGTTCTAAAATCAACGGATAAAGGGATACTCCGGAGGATCAATCTAAAAGAGTCCAACAGTCTGGTTTCCAAATGGTGAGAACAGGTAAGTCCTTGGACAGCAGGTCCCAGTTCAGCTGGCTGCCAGTCGCTTGAGAAGACACAAGATATCCGTCAGGGTGACCTACCTAGCAGTCTTTAGTTGTAATAACTTATTTTAGAACAAAAACAACAATAAGTTTTGGATGGAAAAGAAATCAGAAATATAATATAAATCAAAATATAAACACAGCAAACTAAAAGTCCAACACAGGGAACACCAAATTAATTCAAATGAATCCACTTCCAAATGAATCCACTTCAACTCAAATGAAATAATAAAGCCCAGTCCAACATTACTGAAGTTTGTCCATATAGAATGACTGCTGGCGGGATGCCAACGTTATAATTATTTAACAGGATAATTGTATAAAAATCATTCAACAGCAGCATTAACAACGCCAACTAGGTGACGCCTTCTCCAGTGTATTTTTGATGAGAATCGGCTATCGATCAGGAGGGGTACTTATCTAGAGGGAAGGGTGGAACGCGTCCCCACCCCTCCACTTTCATCAAAGGCTTCCCCCTCGCGCACCGTGCGTATCTGTAGCCTCCTCTGGCGTGATGACGACCCGGTCCTCTGCGCAGCAGCAGCTCCTTCGGTCCCGGCAGTGGCTCTGACAGTGGCTGTGCACGTCCCCGGTCAGGAACACTTCTCTCGCGCTGCTCCCGGGAACTTTGGACAAGATGCCCTCTCGACTGTGACAGCCGTCCGACCAGTGCTCCTCCAACAGCGTTTCCCGATCGTTGCTTGCTCACCGTTCCTCCCCCGCCTTCTCCTCTGCTGCTGCTTAAATAAAAGGGCAGGGAAAACCCAAACCACCAACACCTGTGGCCTAATTACCCACACGCTGAAATTACGGAGGGAGGTGTGTCCGTCAATCAGCTCAGCAGGCAGGCAGGCAGGCAGGCACACACACGTCACCCTGTGACATTGATGCGGGAGAATTTTCCTCAACAGCTTCAGGGGTGTCAGTCTGTAAAACCTGCAATAAAACCTGCCTCACCCTGCCTTCAGGAGCTGCTAACCCACCTAGAAACGTTTTATTAGTCTGGGCTTCAGTGGAGAGTTTTAGTGTCCCATGATGCTCTAAATGCTGTGTCAGAGGCTTTTCCACCCTGACAAGAATACAATTCTGGGGGAAAACACTGAATCTGTGTAGCTTTTAGAATGTATTGGTCATGAAGATGATCAAATTGAAAGGTAAATCAGCACAAAATACCTTAATGCCAAAGCAGAAATCATCCAAATCTGCACATTTACTGAGAGGTGGAAGAGAGAAAAAGAAAAGAAAAGAAAAGAAAAAGAGATATAGAAGGAATGGAAAGCTAGTTAGTGCTCAGATGAATGCCTATATACATATCATTGGTGTTGTGTAGTTGTGTGTGTGTATGTGCATGTGTGTGTGTTATCCCCTGCAGTGCCACAGCCACAGCAAAATGAGGAACCCGAGGATTACCACTTTAACTAGCCAGCTGATTCTATCGTCTATCGAGCAGGTGTTGAGGAGCGTGTTACATCCGAACCGGGCAGGAGACATCTTTGTGTACACGGTCCGCCGATGCCGTTTTGCCCAGTGCAGAGATGTAGATGATTGAGTGCTACGAGGCAGCCAGACGAGAGAGTGTGTCTATGTGTGTTTAAGGTGTACGGTACATTGTACGTTTGGAGATGTGGGTTGTATTCTGCTCAGCCATATGGAACGCCGTGGTGTCAGAGGACTGACAGGGATGGAAGAGCAGAGCTGGAGAACGAATGAAATGTGTGCGTGCGTGTGTGTGTGTGTGTGTGTGTGTGTGTGTGTGTGTGTGCTCTCGTTTGTGTGTGGCATCAGATATTAGTCTGCGGCTTTGTGTGGCATAAAGCTTTGAACATAATGTCTGTCTCTAATCCAGCCCGCAGCTACGGCTGTAGGACTGAAGGGGATAACACACACATGCACACCCACACTTCACAGTGCAAAATGTGTGTTCGTGTTCGTACTAACACATCTTTTATCTTGAATCTGTTCAGTAAACACACCAGCAACTAATTTTTATCTATTCACACAATATCTATGCCATCTATTACTCTGTGGCCTTCAACGTTCACGTATGGGAATAGGGATATATACATTTAAAGGTGCTCTGTGTAGTATTTTCAAACATCAGTATACTGTATCATTGCAAAATGAATTGTGATACCTTGGTATAATTACTGAAAACAAATGAGACGGTGGAGACGATTGGTAGCCTCTATCTCACACCAGTGGTATTGTTACAAGTGTCGAGATTAACACTACATTTCCCATAAAGCCTGTTGTTTTCTGGCGCCACTACAAACAGCATCCCTAGTGATCTGCTTTGTGCTTGGAGCAAAAATAAATGTTCAGTAAATCTTAACTCTTCCAGTAGACTGATTAATTATTCATTAAATGCAGCAGGGAAGGGACATTTGTATTTATAGGATTAAGCGATTGATTAAGAGAAAATCCTGCATGCTTGAAAAGAAAAAAACAAACAAAAAAAACACGGCAGAAAGAGATGCAACGCTCTCTAAAGGTAGCATGATTTACCAAGGCTTGTCTCCCATTATCAAAATACAGAGGCACTTCCACAGAGCCTGGATTCCTCTTGCATTATGGTCACAGGAAAATGAAATGAGTTTATACATTGGTGGGATATGAAATGTATGAATGTAATAAGTTGACGGTTTCATTATATTTTATGTAATGGGTAAATCCTTGGGGTAGTCATTCCTTCTGACGGTTATTGTGTTTAACTGATCCTTTCCGTTAATGTAACCTTATTGTTCATATGGTTCTTTAACAGCCATTTAAAGCTTTTATTGGTGCTTTACGAGTGAATAGTCAATACGGCTCCAACCTTCAATTTCTTTTACTTTACGTTACCAGGGTATATTCAGTATAGAAATCAGATACTCAGTTCTGGCCAAGATTATTGGCACCCTTATGTACGATATCTTATGAAATAATTGGAAATTTCTTGTGTTGTATTTAACAACATGTGATCAAATAATAAGGATACCGATATTTAAAAAATCTTTAATGGCTTCAAAATTGAAAAGTGGCTATGGTCATGATTACTGGCACCCTTTCTAATACTTAAAGAAAAAAGAAAAAGAAGACATTTGGTTTACTGACCTCACTGCACAGGATTTCTGGTTAATGAATTCCTCAAAATGTAAACAGTTAACTCTTGCTGCCATCTGGGGCCACCAACGTGCAAATAGCCTCTCTTGCAGCATTAAAGGAATACAGCAAGTTTTTTGTGAGATTATTGGATTATCATTAGTCCACTTTCCCATTAAGTAATGAGAACATACACACCAAAATGTGTCCCCCGTTAATCACTGGCTACAGTTCTCTATGCTAACACTTTAGCATACACTGTGTTGCGTGATAGTAGGCTCCATGCTAATACTTTACATTGACCTTGCACACATCCAACCAATGAATGACTCTTGGACGTTTGCATAACTTGCACATTCTTTTTGCACATGTACATGCATACCTGACTTTCTACTGCTTATTTTTTACATTGCCATATTGTCTATATATTTAATTTATTTTTAAATTTATTCTTATTTCTTATAGTACTTTTTTAGTATATCTCCTAGTTTTAGCCCCCTTTCCCTTTTCAACTCTTAGCATAGTGATCAAGTATACCACCGCGCATTTCACTGCACTTTTGTATCACTGTAACTGTGTATGTGACAAATAAACCTTTGAAACTATGACCCAACATAGAAGAAACCATTTAATTATGTTCAGAGGCAGAAAGACGATAATAAAAGAGAGATTTGGGGGGGGGCCCTATGTGATACATTACATACATACAGTAGGGGTGAAATTTGTGCAGATTTGTGGAGAAAACAGACAAGGGAGGAGAGGTGAGAGAGGGCAGGCCAGCATATTGAGACATCTACCTTTAAGTCTTTAGTACAATTCAATTGGCCTTCAGGACTCCATTTTCTCTCTCTCTCTCTCTCTCTCTCTCTCTCTCTCTCTCTCTCTCTCTCTCTCTCTCTCTCTCTACTGCTTACCAGGCCCAGTGCTTCTGTGACTCACATCGGTTCTGTGCTTTCTCTCATCAAGAGTAATGGAAATACCCCACCCAACCCCAAACGCATACACACACACACACCCTCCCAGAGTGTGTGCATTCAAGCTCTATAAATTGGGTTTCCTGACTAGAGGTGGGACATATTGAGGCTATTGTTTTCCTGTTACCTGCATGGGTGGCGGCGGCTCTGTGACTGCTAGCACAGCACCGCTGTCTAATGAAAAACCTGCTGTCTCCAAAAAAAAGTCATTATTTTTTAAAGTGGTGATCATAGACTGTATAATAACGGCCAAAGTGACTGTGACGTCCCCCTCTGACCCTGCTGACTTTGGTCTGGCTTGTGTGAAGCCCAGGACGTCTTGTGTTTTTGGAGCTAGTAGGTGAATATCAACTTTAAGAACTGGCTCTGTAGTACTGGTTTTGATGTGATGAGTCTTTCTCACATTGAATCTTGGGGCTTCCTGTGTATTCTTCGGCTATGGTCATAAAGCAGGTGGAGCCAGGCTGAAAACCACAACTGCAGGAAAGGCCAGCCCATATTGCCTTATATGGTCATGAACACGCCCCAGTGTAGCCCAAAGCTGTGGCTGCTGCTGCTAATTGGACGTTCTCCTTCCATGAGACCAACAGAGAGCAAGTCAATGTAACATAACTAACCAGACTAGCACCAAAATCTGTTTTATTGTGATATTGAATTCACTGTATTAAATACTGTGGTTATTTATCACAGAGTTGGCTTAACATTAACTTCACTTAATCACTTCTCTTGAAGGTTATAGCCAGCTAGCTCGCTCGTTAGCTAATTAGCAGTCAACTGTTTAGCTAACTATCATTGCCAGTGTATATCACAGACTGTAAGCATGTCAGAGAGACTGTTAGCAGTTACGTATGGTGTCATACGTAGCTACTCTTTTCACATTCAGTGTATTTGATTCTCTACATGCTACCGTGGCCACAAATACAACACGTGCAGCAATCTATCTATCTATCTTAACATGAAATTGGCATACTGCCACGATCATTAACATGGCTTCAGCCTGCTCTGTGTAGATCACAGAATGGGAGATGTGCTGAATGTTTTACACCCTCAACGTATATCTGAGTTATTGCTGTAGATGTTTGTATGTAGATTTGGTAGCAGGCAGCTACAGCGAAGAGAGAGAGTGTCAGACACCTCCACTTATCCAACCGGTCCTCAGAGGAAGAGCAGCCCTGGCTGCAGCTTTAAGATGGATCTGGCTACTTCTAGTGCAGCTTTTCTTTTTGTTTGGACTTGTTTTTATGCTGTCTGTGATGTTGCGTGACCGGTGCGCTGTGTGTGTTTTGCAGACAGCAAACAGGCAGAGGTTTATGTCTTCAAGGGATACAGCTGTTCAAAGCAGAGCGCAGAGTCTTTGGTCAGCAGCAGCTGTGTGAAGTGTGTCCAAGTGTGTGTGTGTGTGTGTGTGGCTGGTCGTGCATGTTCAACACTTGCTTCATGTTGCGCTTTTCAGCTCGCCTCTGACAGAGTGAGGCAGAAAGATGAACCTGCGCACACACGCACACTGCTGTGACGGGTACAACCACATGATGCCTGAATGCATCACAATGCTCTCCCTCTCAGCAATGGAGGATGGCGCTACGAGCCACACATCTCAGCTACGGAGGCTAAAAAGCATCCCACACAGCAGTATTATTATTCCAGTATTTTGCATGGTGATATATATTACCTCTTCCCTTTCTGTTGCTTTAATTGGCTAGCTCACTCTCTATTGTGAAAATGGGACTTTATTATTTGTCCCACCGTAGGTCAAGGGGACAGGAGTGGTCTAAATAAGGGCTGTCGATGTTGTTGCAGTTCCTCCCGGTCACCAACAGAGGTCGATAGAAGTCATACATCACTTAATACCCTTTAAAGCAGAGTTCCTCAAATCCGGGCCTCGGGGTCCAGAGTGCTGCTGGTTTTCTCTCCTACCAGGAAGTTAATTACATTCACCTGGCATCCCAGGTCTTAATCAATCCCTGATTAGACAGCTAGAATGGAAACTACTTGGCAGAATAGAAAACTAGCAGTACTCTGGACCCCGAGGCCCGGATTTGAGGACCACTGCTTTAAAGGTTCCCTCGGTGAAATCTGATAACCCTTCTGTACTGTGAAGCTCCTTGGGTAAAGGCAGCCACCAACTGGCATTTCATGTCCTCTATCCTCTGCACTTGTCCATTCACCCAATTATTTTATTGTTCATATTGAGGAGGGGGGTTGAAATGTCAACAGGCTGGCCCAGTTAGCTGGTGATCAATACAGAATAGATCCCTGCAACATGGAAACTACCGTTCAGGCATATTGATGAAGGGAGTAGAGGAGGAGAAGGAGATGGAGATTCTACTTCTTACTCCTCTCCTCTCCTCTCCTCTCCTCATGATTGCTTTCACAATCACAGGTGTTTGAGGGTCATCATTACATGCGAAATAGAGGGGGGGTGAGGGTGGTGAGTTTGCAGAAATCCAATAACACACCACAAGAAGAACATCGACTGCTGACACGTTCCCTCTCTCCATGCTGCTCTGACTCACAGTCGGCGTCTTCACTCAGAGAAACAAAGTGTTTGCAGAAGCATCTGATAAATACATGCATCCTTACATTCACTTTGTGAACGTGCATACATCACAGTGAACGATTGCAGTCATAAACGCTAATCTAATGTGTGTGTGTGTGTGTGTTTGTTTATGTGTGTGTGTCTCCCACTATCTGCTCTTGCTCACCGCTGCCTCAGTTGCTGGAAGACAAAATCAATGTCGGGGGGGTCGGGGGTGTATAAAGCACATGTCAGCTCCTCGTCCTGGTTAATACTGGACGCAATAACACCACAGCTCCCAGCAATAACACCTATCGGCCTCATCAGCTCAATCAGGGCCTGATTTATATAGAGGCTTTTCCAGCCCGGGCACCAGCCAAATCCACCAAACACTGCTTTACAAGAGATAGGAGGGGAAGATTCACTTTTTTTTAACCTTTATTTATGCGGGGAAAGTCGACAAAACGCCGCGCTCTTTTCGGCTCGTTCACACTAGGAGCTTCCCCTTCGTCTTGATTTCGTGCAAAAGGGGGGAAAAAATGTTTTCACGGGATTGCAAAGACCGAAAGCATCCTACTGAAATGAAGCTACCTAGTTTCCTCATTCCCCAAAAGTGGCATCGTGTTGAATAATTTCATGATCATAGGGGCCCCAAGAGCCCCCATTTATAATACACCGTGTAAATTGTGTAAAATTAATTTCACTATTTTCTCGTTGTTTTTATGTTATCATATATGTATATATATTTTTTTACATTTAACAAGTGCACCTTGGCATTTATGACTTTCCTGAAATCTTTTAAAATTTTTTTATTTAATAATAAGGCAGAAGGTCAGCGCAAAAACCACACGGTTGTTTCGGCGAGGCGGCCATTTGTCCCGAAAGCGCAGCAGATCAGAATCCCAGTCGTTTGTCTGCCTGGACTGTGAGTAACACCCTCTCCATATGTTTGGCCTTTGGCAAAAAAAAAAGCTATTTTCTCTCTCTTTCTCCTCTTTCTCTCTCTCTCTCCCGCAATGCTGTTGCTTTCTCTCTCGCCCGCTATCACGCGAATAAACAAGCTGAGAGGCGCAGCCATTCACAGTAACTTTTTTAATTATCTTTTTATGCTGATTTTTTTTTTTTTTTTGGGGCTGCCATCAAGCCTCGGGGACTCACGAGCGCAAAACAATTACCAGTTGCTGCTTGTTTTCCATCTCTTATCTGAAGAAAGCTGCTGCCTCTAGGGTGATCAAACACCTCTCTCTCTCTCTCTCCCTCTCTTTCTTCTTCTCAGCTTTCTTCCCTCCATTTCCTGTTCTCCGCGTCTCGCTTTTTCCCTTCCCTCTCTTACTTCCTTTCTTATCTCCTCTCTCGTTCAGTGCCTCCACTTCCTATCAGTTTCTCTGTCCTCGCTTGCTCTTCACTCTCCTCTCTTCTTCGCTCTCAAAAAATACATCCAAAAGATAGACTTCTATGAGTTACTGATATAACGGACCGATATTGGTCTTGTGTTAAAAATGGGATCAGGTCGAGTCAGTGTCCACCACCTCTGATATGATGGATATAATGCATTGTGATTTGATTGATATGTTTATAATAATAACAACAAATTTGATATTGGGATATTTTTGCTTTCCTGTACTCAATTCTCTTCTTTCTCACTCTGCACTTTTTTTTTTTTAGCTGTATTTCCATCCATATGTAAATTAAGATATATCGAGTTAGAAAGGCTGAATGGAAACGTCAAATTCAGATAAAGCATTTCCTCAATTTCACAATAATAATGTGCTATGATCGCTCGAGGCAGAATGGTTTCTGTCACTAAAGAAATGATGCAGTAAATGGCAGTGGAATTCGTCAAATAAATGACGTAAGCTCAGCGCGGTCATTACTCAACCATTCAAAAGTGGCTTCGGACGTTTTCCTCCATAAGAAGCCTCCATTGTGGCTGTATGATCATTAGAATATCACCAAGTGCATTTCAAATATGACCAACATTATCTGACGCTAAAGAACAACAACAATAATAATAATAATAATAATAATAATAATAATAATAATAATAGTAAAACACTTCAAAAGTCTGTTTAAAATGTCTTTGATACTTGGATGGAAGCGTAGCTGGTCCCTCTCCCTTTTCATTTGCTCCTTAAACTGTCATTTTTGACATTTCTGCCCAGTTATTCTCCTTTGTCTGTCCGTCTGACAGCCTGCTATACCATTACAGCATTACACAGTGTGTGTGTGTGTGTGTGTGTGTGTGTGTGTGTGTGTATAAGCACTAGGTTCAGTTCAATTTTAATCAAACCAATTCAGGAAGTGGCCTTTCCTTCAAAAGCCTTTGGCAGCCTTTGATTGATTTGCAGGTGAATTGGCCCCGACTCTGACATTTTTGAGTGATGCTACAACATTGCCCTACGGAAGTCAATGGAAAGTCAAAGGAAACTTACTAATATCAGGTAAGACCTCCTTTTGCCCACAGAACAGCCTTCAAGGCCTGCATTCAACAAGGTGCTGGAAATGCCGACTGAATAGCGTCGCTCAGTTGTTGCTGATTTTACAGCGTCACACTTCTATCGCAAACATCCTTTTCCACCTCATCCCAAAGGTCTCTACAGGGTTGAGATCTGACAAAGGGTAGATTGTGGCCATGAAGGGATGCAACTGGTCAGTAATGTGTAGTTTGGCCGTGGTGTTCAAGTGATGGAGCCTGATATGTACCAAGAAAACATTCCTCACATCATTACACCACCACCAGCCAACTACACCAACCATTGAATTTAGTTTTTTTTGCTGTAGTTGGTACAATTACATTCTCATTCCTAACAAACCCCACCACAGTTCACTTGGAAGAGGCATTTTCAGTCAATTTGTGCGGTTATTTGGCTCCAGAGGTCAAATAAACCGCTCCAAACTTGCCCCCGAAGATATTATTTACCTACTTACGGTCCCCCTGTTAGGTTGAACCATACTTGCCATTCTCTCTCTCATCAACGAGGTGTCTGGATGTTTTTTGGTTTGGTTATGTGATCATTCTCTGTAAACTCTCGACGCAATGCTGAAATCCCATCCCACCGACCATCGTAGCACCTTTAAAGTGACTTAAGAGACGCGTCTTGGCCGTTCTGACGTTTCAGTATCTGAAACCCTCCATATCATCTGCATACTTGAAAACTTCATTCATACATGTCTCCTCCCTTTCTGGACGAGCAACCGGGAGGAGCACCTAATGAATTGGATACGGAGTGAATGTTTCCATCGACTTCACCGCAAGAAGAGGGATGGGTTGGGTGACAGAAAGAGAGAGTGCAAGAGAGAGAGATAGGCGGGGGAGGAAGAGAGACATAGTGGAATTCCAGATGATGAAATTGCTCTCGATCAATCCCATCGGCCTGAGAACACTCGCATCTCGATCGATTGGACCCGCGGTGTCTTGTCGTGGCTTCTCCGACGCATGGTTTAATAACGGCTGTGACACGTGCTTGACACCTACGTGCCTTTAAGCCGGCGCTTCATCAACCCTCCATACAGTCACACATCAATAAGACAGCGCTGTACTGTACTTCTTGTATTTCACTCTGCCAAGAATCCTTCATTTGGCTTAATATAACTCCTATTGATTCCCGTTGCGTGGTGGGGATCCAAGACAAGTACATCGCCAGGTTACTTTCAGCATGTATTCAGATTACTGATTACTTGCAAAAAAACTGAAATCAGTAGTGTAATCCATTGGATTTCTGCCACTCAATAATGTTACCCAATTTGCTTTCAAAACCCATAAAATCTACAGTACATAATACATACATGTATTATGTATTACATTGTAATATTAATTTTTTCATATTCACATTTTTTAATTTATCACTATTATAACAATCAACCAGGATTAACCATTTTTACATTGAATAAGGTTTAATAGTCTCACAGTCGAAATTACTTTTCCCTCTTTGAATATCCTTACTTTTCCTTGATATTATAACATATTACATCTACCAGATTTTGTGATTACATGTCATACATTACTTCCCAACTGTGCACATCTCTCATGGCTAGTGACATTTTCATTTCCCCTGCAACTTATATTATAATATTAATATTATAATATAATCATAATATGTTTTCTAACTCCTTTTTGTTAAATCTCTCTTTGAGCTCTACAGTAGGGGTGGGAATCACTAGAGAGCCTCCAATATATTAAGACAGCTCTTCAGCGTTGATATAATATCATGATTCTTAATGTTCTGTGATACTTTAAGTGCTGTGATTCGACACTGTGATATATTGTAGCGCATCACTTCGTATTTACTTCACTTCACTGCATTAAAAAGCTGAAATCGTATCCCTTATTTAAATCAATTGCACTTGTGGGTAAAAACCCATGAAACAATTATTAGATCAAATTCAGGCCTTTCAAACTTTCAAGTGCTGTTTTAATAACCATTTTCCTCATTATCGAGAATATCAGTTGACGCGCTTTAATTAAAAGCCTTGATATGTGAATTCAAATATCTTGATCCTGGGTGCCATTGCATCAATCCAAAACGCCAGAGTAAAGTATCTCTATCATACTGCATACATACGTTTTCCCCCACCCCAACGATAAAACCAATCCAATCTGATGTATTCTACATCTTGTTCAACTCCCTTTTCATCAAGCCACTTGACAGTAAGTGAGGCTCGGGTTACACTGTGTTTTAAAGATGCATTCTGTAAGATTTTATGCATTAAACTATAAAAGAAATGCTACCATAAATTGTGAGGGATCAATAAATCAATAAAGATATTCCGTGGAAGGGTTCTCATCATAGAACACTGCTTTGCCCCACTGCAGCACTTTCTATATTTGGTATCTTTTCCTTTTTTAAACCATTATTTATCCAGGAAGGTTTGCTGAGCGTGCATGCTCTTTCTCGGCGATGCCCTGCTTCACATTCATAAAGTTACAAACACAGCGGTGGACGAGAATACATATGCCTCTCCAGGAACTAGTCCTAATCACTCACCAGCTCCCGAATTCACTCCCGAGTCATGGTGGTTTGCAGGGTAGACCTAGTTGCCAAATAACTTGACCCACTTGAAACAGCGAAGAAAGGTAAGATTGTTCTTGGACTTGGTTGTGGCAGAGTGTGTGAGGTCCTTGGTCCTGTTGGCAGCAGACCCAGGTTCATGCATCTGCCCTGGTGAAGTGCCCTTGACCAACACGCTGAATCCCTCCAGGCGGTGCTGATCTGTAGCTGACCTCTGACCTCCAATAGAAAAGTGAACCCTCCTCTACGAAGATGAATTAAAGCTGCACTAGTCAACTTTGCATGTTGCACTCTGAATGGCAGTGAGAGATAACTGTCTGAAAATTTTGACCTTCAGTAACCAGTAAACCAGATACAAACCAGAGTTTGTATTTCACTCTCAACATTAAGACACTAAAACTGATCCCTTAACCTGCCTTCTGTTTCCCAGAATTCCTTTCAACAACCCTTTAACAACTTGTTGCTGTCAATCAAAGGTGAGCAAATGGGCATATAAACATCACATCATCTATGTTTGGCCACAGGAATAAGAAAAAATACACCAAACAACAAAATGGGCCCAGAAATACAGATTGTGTTTTAGGGTAGATTTTCCCTTTAATAACTCATGGTATCATGCAGCTTGAGCACATCTGCATCAACCTACATCTTTGTTTGCAACTGGACGCAGTCACTCTCAACCATCAAGAACCAACCACTTTTTTATTTTTTTTTACTCTCATTCATTCATCACTGGAAGGCTGCCCTGCGCCTCCCACACTTGGGGCAGATGAATTAAATGACTAAGAGATGGATCGAAGCTTGAAAGAACAGACTCATAAAAAAGAGTCACATTTTAATTCACCATTCAAACATATTGTAACTTGGTGAAAGTAAAACAAGGCATATTTCTCACAAGAAAAGTAGTGCACCGAGAAAAAATAAGGTTTTTAAGACCATATTCAAGACTCAAAACACAACATGTGGCCACATTTAAGACTATTTAAGGCCTTGAATTTAGATACTTCCATGTAAAACATTTTAAGCACCCGCAAACACCGCAATGTCTCCACTGAACAACAGTCAGAGACACAAGCTTTGCGGACAGTAGTGAAGCTTCCCAGGAGGACCGTCCTGACAAAATCTCTAAGAACAAGGTGTAAAAAAATTATCCATGAAGACACAAAGAGCTCTAGGTCAACACGGATGGATCTGCGGGCCTTTCATTGCCTAGCTACAGTCAGAGTTCCACTGATAAAAACATGAATGCTCGTTGTCACGTTTGCCAAAAAGTGCCCGGATGATCCTCAGGACTTCTGGAGCAATGGAATTTCCTATGGCGTCATACGCCTTGGTAATATCTGGCATGAACCACACACGCCAAGAGCCTCAAGCATGGTGGCGGTAGGATCCATCATCAAAAGGACCATGAGTTCTGCTTTGTTAAAGTTAACTTGGTTATCGAGCCCAAGGGGGCAATCGCTTTTTCCACATAGGGGGCATTGTGTGATGCATAGTTTGGCTTTAATTAATAAATTACATTACAGTCATGTTCACTCTCTTATAATGACTCTTTGGTTGAAGGTAACATTAAGCGGCAAAAAAAATAAATCACAGCACTGTAAATAAACATTAATTTACACTAGAAAAGTAACTTGTATGAGCATTTAAGTTCCTCCTGAAGAAAAAAACCTCCGTTGTTTGTCGTCCCTTGTGACCAAGCATTGTGCATTGCCGAAATGCCAAAAATAAATGAGCATCACTTAAGAAAAATCAATGAGTTTGTCTTTTTTTTGGGAGAAATGGGCTACCTCGTCCTGTGTGGTGTCCTGTTCGCTACAGCTGCTTTATAATGGAGGGCCTTTAATTTTATTTGTAAATAAATTAGGTTGAAATACGGTTGGATTCTGCGAATGATTGATCTCGCCAAATGCTTTTGGATTCTGTGAAAGATTGATCTTGCCTCGCTGGCACAATGGAAATAATTGAATTGAAACAAAAGTACACACACACACACACACACACACACACACAGAGGGAGGGAGGCGCTGTGAGATGCTGGTGATTTAAACAGCTCCTAGTGCTGGGGATATTTATTAGCCTCCTGCTAAAAGATGCTGACATTCAGCTTACTGTGGGGTGGCAGGTGTGTGTGTGTGTTTGTGTGCATCTGCATGTATGTGTCTATGGAGTAATGTGTGTGTTTGCGCTCACACGGATGACTGGATGCTTTGTTATGTGCTTGTGCATCAACGTGTGTGTGTGTGTGTGTGTGTCCACGGGCGAATGGGTGGGCTGATTACATTTCACAGCACGCCGACCCTGCCAGGCTCAAACATGTGTGCACTAAATCAGAGCTGTTCTTCTTCTCTTCCTGCTTCGGAGGCTGCTTCTCTCTAGGATGAGTCTTCCTCACACACACACACACACACACACCCTTCAGGACCAATGAGAACCCTCTTCTTTTAACCATACATTATACTTCTACTTTCCAATATTTCCGCATCATTCTATGAAATTTGCTTCGTAAATAACTTTACTTTCAGGTTCAGGCTCTTTAAGCAGGTTTGGATGTGTAGTGATATTAGATGCAGCGACTTTACAAAAGCTTAGGGTTTAGTGAACTGACATCCCTGCTGCATTATGGTGTGTGTGTGTGTGTGTGTGTGTGTGTGTGTGTGTGAAGGCTCTGAAGCCACTCCATGTTGCACTGTCTTAGACGTAATTGTCATTTCGGCCACTTGGGGGCACTTTAACACCAGAAACATAAAGACGCACTAACACTTGGCATGCAGCATCCACAGAGAGAATCAGCAGATAGACTTGTTGGCACGCACCCACACACATACATTCCCTCTCCCTTGGTTGGTCCCATTCTGTTTTTATTGTGTGTGTGTGTGTGTGTGTGTGTGTGTGTGTGTGTGTGTGATAGAACGACAGAGTTAATGTCCAATAAAGCAGCCAGGAACAAAGGAAGTGCAGCTGAATGAGAAAAATGAAGAGAGTGATTAACATCCTCGAGTGAAAGAACTCAGATCGGGTTGATATTATGGAGAGAGAGTATTAGTCATTTGTACAGTGCTTGTAGTGAGATTTGGATACACACACACACACACACACACACACACACACACTGCCTGCTGTCTGAGAATTCACATGACCTCTGGCTGTCAGCTGTCACTCAATATACACATACACACATGCCGGCACATCACTGGTGTGTCCACTTGCGTGTTTCCTTTATGTTATTCTAAAGGAAAGCTATTCTCACCTGACCGACCAATCAGATTCAAGGGAGACGAGAAGAGGACGATCCCGGCGGCCAATGGCGCAAGAGCAAGCAACGGCAAGGCGAGCAGGAAGCGAGAGCAAGAGGTTAAAGACGGACTGAAGCGCCTATGGCTCTGCAACTCACGCCGGCCTCCAACGGCAGTACGCAATGTGCTAGTTATCACCGGCGGAAGCTGGGACACCTGGAAGCTATTTTCTTCTAGGACAAGGTCATAGATTCATTTTTTTTGTTTTTTCTTTGTTTCATGGCTCTATCTTGAAAGGTTGTAAAGATTTTTAATTTTTTTTCTTTCCAGAAACAAAGTGCGCTTCTCTCGATAACAGAAGAAGAAGACAGACAAAGCAAAGTGCAAGAACATCTCTGTGTGTGCAGGATGCAATGAGATGTCAGTTGTTATTCCAGGGTTGCGCAGCTGAAAGGAGATGACTAGTCCTTCATGGTGTAGCATATCTGATCAAACGGTTTGCTTGTATGCATTTGTTTTGTTCTTTTAGCAGCGTTATCCAAGGTTTTTATGTAAAAATCCAGCCGTCTTATCAGCCTAAATAGGGCTGCAACACTAATTCCCCGCTAATTGAGCAGCCGTAGATTCACCCTATTTTCCCATATTAAATTCTGGTCTCAGGCAGACAGTGGTTATGGATAAGCATCGCTGTTAGAGAATGAAAATAATACAAACATGTGTGTGTGTGTGTGTGTGTATCTCTGCACAACTGGGGGATACCGGCTAGTGTTTAATGTTGGAGTGAACCAAAGCATTGCAGTTATGTATGTATTTAAAAGCAGGCAGAGTGTGTGTGTTGTCAGAGCAAACTAAAATCCAAACCGATGCGGGCTCATTGATTTGCGAGGAGAAGGGTGCTGAGGGATAAGAGTTACTATGCTTTTGGCATAAACAAATAAAAGCCCCTGTCAGATAGAGGTACACACTGAGGATGGAGATGTAGAGTAAAGACCCGTGCTTTTAACCAGCCGGCACCTGCACTCAAATCAATACCCTCTCACCAAGACGGGCGAAATCCAGATGCTAAAAACACACACACATGCACACATGCACACGCACACTAAATGTGGGCAGCTCAACCCTGCTCCCCACCTGTCAATAGTAATCCTGTACGTCAGAACTGAACATTGGAGATACTACCAGTGTGACACACTCTCCATAGGGGCCTGGCCGGTGTGTGTGTGTATTCTTGAGGTCAAAATGTCTTCACAAGGATAGTGAGACGAGGAAAATCTTCCAAAGCGAAGACATTTTGCCAGTTCTCACTTCTACAAGCGGGTAGCTTAGGGTTAGGACTTGGGGTTTAAAGTCTTAAAGCTCCACTCTAACATTTTCATGAACAAAACATTGCCTTATTTTCAATCAAAGTAATGTGTTTGGGCTGAGCAAGAAAAAAACCCACCCATCAGGGTGTGTGACGAATTGAAACTGGGATATGCATGTTTAACATGCATCTTTAAAAGCGAAGGAAAACACACAGTATCAAATTGCAGACATTCCCTCCTTTTGTCCTTTTGGTGTCCTTTGCTATAACCAATGGTTCTCAACCCTGGTCCTTGGGGGCCAAGAGCGCTGCTGGTTTTCTATCCTACCAGGTAGTTAATTGTATTCGCCCGGCGTCCCTGGTGTAATCAGTCCCTGATTAGATGGCTGGAATGAAAACCGGCACCGGGATTGAGAACCACTGCTATAAACCAATCACAGGCCTGCTGGGTTGGTAAACATACGCGTGCTGTGTGCAGTTTGTTGGTGTCACGTTACATGATTTCTGGGTATTATCCTCGAACTTTTTACAATTACGTCCCAGGGCCCCTTGAGGCCTCCAGCCTGCAAAAATTGCATAATGCCGATTTAAAGCCCTCCTCCAGTATTTTTTTGCATTTGCAAACTGTTGCAACTGTTTAATGATATCCTGTGCCTGCTATACATCACCATCATGCACCATCAAACATTTTTGATATATGTGTACTTTGAGCATGAAGTTCAAAATTTGGAGCCCCTCCTGAAATACTGCACTCACTGCCATCTGTCTATCAAGTCAAGTCAAGTTTATTTACACAGCCCTTTATCATGAACAAACCTCAAAGGACTCTACAGGCCTAAGTCAGGCCTGATAGACAATCTAATCATGACACACAGTTGATGCAGAATGCTGAATAGAAGGCCTCAGGTGACTTTCAGACCTGAGTCTGAAAATCAATCAATTATGACAAATAAGATGTTACAGAAACAGGTTGACTAGAAGAATTTAACAGAGGAGGACATAGGAAGCCTACATAATTTGCCTAAGGTAGCCTAACCTGGCCGGCACCACCAGCCTAAGGCTCTCACCTGATCTTTCTTCTCTTTCTACTGCTACTATCAAATAAAGGCAAAAACTAAATCCTGAAAAATAACTTTAACATTTAAAATAATAAATATAATGTTGTCTCCTCCTTGCTCCTAAGGGGGGTTTAGGAGAAACATTTCAGATGAAGGTGATCACAAAATGAGCCAAAATTCAGATCTCCCCTATTTCTCAGGAGATAAAGAAAAGACAACCTCGAGCAAAATATTTTCCCCCTGGGATGCCAGCAGACACTCTCAGCCATTTATGCACTCACTCAGACAAGCAGGGAGCCAATCAGTGGCACTGATGTGGTCAGGTGAACAAGATTGTGTCGATTCCCAAACCAGACAAAACTAAGGTTGGTTATACGATTACTCCTGGCAACCAGGTGGATTTTTGTCTGCAACGTCCAGCTTCATGCAGGACTCGTTCTCCAACGCCATGGCAGTGGAAATGGGCTTCCATGTTGACAATGAACCTATCTGCAAGTAGAACCTAATGCTAAGCTAATAGCCAATGTTGCATTCCCATGTAAAATGACCTACAGGCTAATTGTGTGGCATACTTGTTTCCATAGTGTTGCTATGGAAAGCGTTATGTCACCAGAACACAATATCTGGTTTGGGGAGAAAACTTGGGTTGCAAACATGAAGTAAAGTTGGCTGGAGGAGGGCTGTAAAGGAAACATCCACCCTGAATCCACCCACCTGTAACACTGTTAAAAACAACTAATGGCAATGTACCTTTCATTTCTGGGCCCATGTTGTTGTTTGGTGGTGAATTTTTCTTATTCCCACAGATAACTCACCACATGTAAATGACGTTGTGTCACGTCAGGATATATTCAGGATATAACGCTGCGACAATAAAGTTTGACAACAGAATATTTTTCAGCTATCTCAAACATCAACAGAAGCCCCATTGTTCACAAACTAGCTGGCTAGCTAGCTAACACGTGATGCCCATGTGCACAACTTGGATTGAAAGTTCACGCCCAAAGGCATTCTGGGAAATAGATTAAATCACTGCTTAGATTTAGACAAGGCAGGTTTAGGCAAAGGGTATCTACACCAAAAAAGTAAATCAACACTTAATTAACACACAACATCATCAAATTGATGATGCATATTTTAACTGTTAAGGTTAGAATTAGGATTAGGTGTAGATAAAGGTAAGGATTAAGATTAAGATGCTAATAAACTGGTCTATTTTGCACAGGCTAGCTAGAAGTTAAGGAATGAATGTAATCAATGGAAGTCCCTCGCAAGCAATGTGAGGGACAATTTTACTATCCTTATGAAGACCTTCCTTTGATCCCATTGACTACCTAATTCCTAATCCTAATCTTAACCCTAAACTCAAATCCTAATCTTAAACTGATCACCAACAAGGAGAGGAAGGGGGGAAAAAAGCAAGAGAATGAGGGAGAAAGAGACAAGATCTGGTAAGAGCTGAACCCCAGGGACTGAGAGAAGGTAGATGGACAGCCAGCGCCAGTGTATGGGGCGGGGTGGGCGAGAGTTATTGAAAGAGAGTGAAAAGGAGAGAGAGAGAGGGACATTTGGAGCTAGATAGATAGAAGAAGAGGCTTAGCTCCTAGGGGACACTGGAGAGTTTTATTATCACTCCCGTCCCTGAACCACCTCCTCCTCCTCCTCCTCCTCCTCCTCCTCCTCCTCGCTACTGTTGGCTATTTTCTAGCAATCCTGACCTGTCACTGCACCTGCCTCCCAGGACCACCTGCAATTAAACACAGAGGGAGGAAAATAGAGGGAAAACAGAGGAGAAAGAAAGAGGGGCATATCAAATCCATCTCCGCATGCAGAGGCCTCGGACAAGCACCTGTGTTCCCCCCACTCTCAAGGAAGTGTGTGTGTGTATGCAGTGGAGGATGATAAGGGATGGCTAGCCTCATGCTATTAGCATTGACAAGCCGTCCTTAATGTAAACGCCAATAGAGCATTTGTCTCTGTCTGACGCTCTTTTTTCTCAACAATGATTCCCACTCAGTGTGAAGGTAGCCCGCCATTCCCCAAGTGGCTATTGATGGACATGGATTAGTTGTCTCAGTGGACGGAAGTAGGCAGGAAAACTTTTTAGTCGTTTTCATCCATGAAAGACAATCACGGCGTGGCACAAAAAAATGAAATTAAATCACTGTCTGATTGTCGCGCTTCAAAGGCGATGTTGTCGACGATGGCTGATGTTGGAGGTAGACAGCTTCTTCATCAATTTGTGACTTTCAGCGCATTCCAGGAGTTATTTCGTGATGAAATGTTGTAACGGTTAGGGTTAGGGTTAGGGTTAGGGTATTTTGACCTCATGAGGATACAACATTACATTCAACAACCCTCAGAGAAGGGGCGTGAACTTGTTGCATTCAATCAAAGGTGGGCGTATGGGCATCACTTTCTAGCTAGCTAGCCAACTAGTTGATGAGCACTGAGGCGTGTCTGTGATTGCAGTCATGCCCCTTACTCAAAAAACAACATCCCTTGTGGCTGCATTGCATTCTGGTCTATTGATTCAAGTAATCACAGGGATATGAAAAATACAACGCCACGCAGAAAAATCGACCCAGAAATATAAGGTACCATTAACTAATGTTTTAAGGTTGGGGGGGCGCAAACGGACTGACCCTTTGAGTCAGTATTTACATTTTTTTGTAAGGCAGTGAATGACTAAAAAACAATTTCTTCACTGATCACAGGAGATGATATTCATTTTCACGCATCATTTAACCAGAGGATGCAACAATTTTTGCCTGAAAAGAAACTCCCTTCCAAATGCAGCAAAGTCCAGTGAACTAAAAAAAATGCATGAACAAATAAAACATGGTATGTGTAAAGCGTGTTATATATTTCTCTCAGTTCTGTAATGCATTTTTTAATTGCAATAACTTTTCACAACAATGGTGAAATCAAGGCAAGCAGGTAGGGAATAATTTCTGGTTAAATCAAACTATAACATTGTCTGTTCCTTGTCCTCTGTGAGGGTCTAAGGCTGCGGGAAGTACTAACCATTTATTGTTTTCACATGTTGGGCACTGTGAAGCCCTTAGAGACTGTAACGGTGATTAAGGGCTATACAAATAAATGTGATTTGATTAGTCTGGCAAGCTTCAACAATCAACAGTATGCTATCGTTTATTCAGGAGATTGTGTAACATAAAGCATCAGCTATGAGTGGTGGAGTGAAAAATCCTTGGTATTGGCAAGATTGTATGATTTGCTTTGAGAGTGACCAGTGAACTTGGAGGTACAGCATGTTGATGTGACACTTAACTCCTTTGGAAATGTGCCTGGTAAAAAGTGATCTTGTAAAAAGAGGGGCGGATATCCAATGAAGACATGATGTCAGGGGAGCTCCCACTATAAATCAAAACATTTAAAGTAGTATTCCTCAAAATCCTAGTTTTGTTTTAATTTAGTCTCCATCTTGCCTCGTTGCTGTGGTGTTTCTGCACTGCACTTCCCAGAGATCACCCGTCAATCAAACAGTGTGTCCAGCACTTTGACGTCTTTCTCCTTGGATTTTCTGTTGATGGAGTTTGAGTTTCTGTAGGTGGCGCTCTTTTCTTTGTCTGTTCAGCCACAGTGGCTATTGCCTCTCATGCTAAGTGGCTATTGCCTCTCATGCTAACTACTGCTAACCACCACTTTAAATACAAAGTTCCCATTTTATTGCGTTTTTTTATGTCATATTTTAGATTATATTACGTGAAAAAAGTGCAAAAGATCCATAAATTAGCCATTTCCATGCCATTTTCTTTTCACCTTTTACACCGATGATGGGTTAACTTCAAAGAGACTTAAACGCATGTAACGCCATTGATTGACAGAGGAGAGACAGCGCTAGTCTTGTGGAAGTTAACAGCATGGGTATGAAGGCTTAGTAATTATTTAGGTATACAAATGTGGCTGTCTGTTTGCGTGAGGCGGCAAGCTCGGATGTGGGAGCAAATGGATGCGCTGTGAGCTATAATAGATGGCTATAAGAGGGAAAGAGGGGCTGTGCATGTGAATGAAGCGTTTGGCTCCCTCACTCCCAGGCATAGAGAGACTCTATACGGGAACCTCTCTCCCTCTCTGTCTGACAGTCAATCTGGAGGGTATGTTTTATTCATGGCTCGTCCTCTCTATTTAACTTCGCCGGCAAACACTCTCTCTTTCACTCCCACTTTATCTTTCCAGCTCTCTCTTTCCCCGTCGCGCATTAACGTCTCTCTCTAGAAACCGGAGTTTTGGACTGACACGGAGGTCGATACTGATATTTTTTTGGGGGGGGATTGAAGCTACCAATAGCCGGTGTTTTGTGCTCCATTATTACGCTCTATGGCACCTGTGCGATGCTTTGTTTCGGAAGACTTTGCTTCCTCTTGCCATCGTTGAAATTGAAGAGTCATAAAACGATTCGTGAGATTTTATTGAAAATCGTCCAAAACTCCCCCCCCAAAAAACTCAAACCCCTCATATTTTTTTTCTCTCAATGAAAACAAGAAATACTACAATAAATACTAAATTTTTATCACCAAAACAGTTTCTACAAAGACAAATACTAGTGGACAAATCACTTCTAGATGGAATAATTTCATAAAAACACAAGTCCTAAGTTGGAAATAAGACAATAGTGAGCAGCTACAGCATTTATACTAGGCCTACAACCAACCAGACTCAACTGTCCCTATAGCAGGATTACCTGTAGACATGTTCTCAGGTCAAGGGATTCTTTAAGATAATATGGTTCCATAGTCTTCTATGTGAAGATCCAATAAGCGCCTCTTCTCAGTAATTGATTGACTGACTGGACCATATATGATTTTTAATAAGAGGCCAATATCGGCCCCATATATCACATAGTATAAACTACTCTCTTTGACTTTTACGTCTCATTGAGTGACAGTATCTCTCACCCAGACACACTCTCTCTCTCTCTCTTATTTGGGTGTTTGTGTGTGAGCGGTGAGCGGAGTCTACAGATCGGGCCGTTCTTATCACCTGTAGCGGCAGCAAGACATACGTAGCCAAGCATGGAAATGTAGTTACTAGTGTATCACACCCCCACCTGACTAACACGCTGGCTCAGCCGACCCGACCCCCCATTTAGGTGTGAGGACATGGAGTGTTTTCTGATCTTTCTGGAGAAATTAAACTGCAGCTCTTACTTAAAAATAAGACTTTTAAAATAAAAACATCAACTACGGTACTGGGTTCAAGTCTCAGTCCTCATCCTTTCCGTGTGAGTTTGCTCCCACAGTCCAAAGATTTGAGCATTTCAGGTGAATTGCCCAATGCATGCTGGGATAGCCTGAATAGGAATAAGCGGGTATGGAAAACAAATGAATGTCTTACTTTTTTGTGCAGTTGCTGCACAAGATGTTCGAAACCACTCTTCTCAACACATCTTTGGAGTCTTTTGGATACTGCCGGCGTGACGTCACCGCTAGACCCATACCGTTTCTTTACCACCGGCAATTATTTCAAGCGTCAGAGCCAAAGAGCCATACATATGTCTTTTTCTGCATGTGTGTGCTGCTGTGCATTCAAGTGTGTGTTGTTCGTGCATAGACGTGTGTGCCAATATGTGTGTGTGTTTCCACGTGAGCTGCACATGCAAAATCATGTAAGCACTTGTTTGTGTGCAGGTGCACAGCCTGTGTGTGTATCTGTGTGTAGGTGTGTGTGATCGGCAGTGTGCTGGAGGTAAGCCAGGGGTCAGCTGAGAATAATGACAGGATGGACTCCATAATTTCAGCTTCATTCAGCCTTGATTGCTGGCTCAATATGCTGTCTGTAGTAATCTAGGCAGCTTTGTATTGGGACATCCATCGCTACAATAATCATGTCTGAGCGGTGTCGTTCTCCCTCTTTTAGGGCATCCAGGAGTGAAATGAGCTTCAGTTCAGCAGATGCAACTGTCTTCGGCTGGGTCAAGAACATGAGCCTGGTAAATTCAATCACCAGTCCATCCAGTTGCAAATAGACATGATGGAAATAAAGGTAAATCTAGCGTATATTGGTTCACTTCTGGTAAATTTGGAGAAAACGGGGACACCAGGGTCAGAAATGAACAGGGGGCCTGGGGCAAAAATGCCCTTGAAAGTTGAAATGAAATGCCTGTAAAAGTAAAAATGAGTTTCCAAAATATGCCTCCAATAATTAGAAGTACCCTTTTTTGCATTTCACACACACGTGCACGTCCAAAATCACATAATACTCTTTTATGTATGTTATGTTTGCCTATTTCACTTTGATATTAATTCTGCAACCCATGACTAAATTAATGCAACCATTCAAATGACTTAAGTAAAAAAAACTACAGTCAACCGACAAAAAAAGAGAACATTTTATTGTACCATAAAAATCTGCATGTGGTTATTTGGGAAATCATGTTTTCCAGCATCATTGGAAAATATGGCGATGGATTTCAATATCACCAGAAAGCTGAGTTCATTTGCCCTCAGTGGCCTAGTTGGGGCACCGTCTGGTCTTGATTCACAAAAATAGGGCCCAGAGAGAGGTTGGAAAATGGCACCATCCTCTTCTGTGAGGTCTGCTGCCAGTTTTCTGCATTGGGACAGAAGTTAAAACAAATCTTAGTGGTAGAAATTGTTTATTTTCCAATACAAATGTATTCTTTCAAAGTTCAATAAAAAGGATCAAAATGCCCCTAAAAAAATCACATCAAGGGGGCAAAGAATTTCCTCTGAAAGAAAAGTTCCTAAAACAGCATTTCCAAAGACTTGGGCCTCCATCAGTCTACAGTCTGCTCTCCCTAGGAGTGGGCGTCCAGGAAAGATCACAGCAAGAACGGTCGAGGAGGTGACAAAGAACCCAAAGGTAACAGCTGAGGATCAGCAGGCATCTCATGACCTTTCTAACATCCGAGTCCACAATAAGAAAAACACTTAACAAGAGTGGTGTTCATGGAGGATACCAAAGAGGAAACCAGACCACCTGGACCACAAAGCTACTTGAAATGTGGTGGAAATGTAAACCATTGAGTTGCCTGATTAAAAAAAAAAAAAAAGAAGCTATGTAGTCAATTAAAAATCTACTTTTATGTATAAGTAGGTATACATGTGCTTCAATAAGTCAAGTAATATGAAACTGATATGATACACTTTGGGTATTCCACGAAGAAAAAAACATTACAATCATTTTATCCAAAGCGCCTTACAAAGGTGGCAGTTGACTATGTGGGGATCGAACCCACAACCCTGAGACTGAGAGTCTCATGCTCTACTGACTGAGCTGTCTGGGCCAGGGATGGCAGTTCTGATTTATCTCAATAAATAAAATGAATAATCTAGATAATGAAAAAAAGAAATCGGTCTCAATCATCTCAGCTCTTCTTTCTGTTACGGTAGTGACAAATCTTTAGAAAGGACAGAAATTCTGGAAAATTCTGAAAATATGTACAAATTTGTGACTGTACCTTTAGTAGATTTGTGTATCATAGACTTGGACTAACACATATATGCTTTAGAATTGGGGAAAATACAATACAAATTTGAATATTTTTACACCCAATATGAACCGTTTCTGTAGAATCATCCATATTTATTATATATACACTTACATATAAATCCATACACATATATGAAAACTGTATATACAGATACTGTACATACATGACATAATACATATATGCATATACAGTGTATATAGTACATACCACTAGGGGTACTGTGTGTACTCCCAAAACTGTGTGTGTGTGTGTGTGTGTGTGTGTGTGTGCCAGTGTGAATGAATGCTTGAGAATGTGCCACTCGATGCAAAACGTGTGCCCAAGGCTATTTTTTTTTTCTCCCTGCCACTTGCTCGCTTGTTGAAGGTGCAGTAAGTTGCATTGGGATGGAGATTTATGCAGCACACCGAGATGTGAATACATCCAAACCCACTGAGGCTTCCTCTCCCTGTTCAGGTGTTTCAACACAACTCCCTGACAGCAACAGGCAATTATACACATGCCAAAAAGTTGCAAATAGCTTTCGAAATGTTTCCCAAAGAAATCTCTGCTTCGTCAGTTTGTGTTTAAGAGCCTGTCAAAGCGATGTATGTTGAAGGAGATTCTCAAAAGAAAGAGTCTGCCTTATTGATGAGAAGTAGTTAGACTTGAATTACATGACTTCACTGTGATCAGTTTTTGTTTGAGGTCTTTAATAAGCATTTGATATTCATTGATTTAGTCTCATTTTCTGCTTTTTTCCCCCTCCAGTTGTTTAATCAGCGTTTGGTATTAATTTTTCTGCAGCTTTTGTCTTGGAGTGTTCTGGCTTGGGTGTAACCAGTATCTGTATTTTGATTTGGAGTATTTTGATTAAAACCTGGGGGGGAAAAAAACAACTGATCAAAAACCTTACTCTCAGGCTAGAAAGCCTGAAAATGACATTAAATTATTAAGAGAAAGAAGGGATTATAGACCGTGGATGTAAGTCTAAATTGTTTTTTTATAGAGTGCTTTCAGATGTTTATAAGTGTGCTTTGAGTAGATTTAGATAGCAATGCATGTTATTAATGATGTGTGTAAAGGCACAGCACTCAATCGTTCTCTAACCTGTGTTTGAATGTGTGCGCATGGTTGTTTGCATCTGCATTAACATGTGTCATGTCTGGATTGTGCCTAGATCTGATTTAACTGGATTACACCTGGCATTCAAATATATCTGTTATACATGTTGAAATCGTATTTCCCTTTTCCCCTTGCCAAAACACGTCACCTTGATGGCTGAACCAAAACATGTAGTTTACTGATGTCACCTTACAGGTTTTCTGCGTAATGGAGACCTTACACTTTGTTGTTAACGTGGCGAAATGCGTGACCACTTCTGAAGGTGGACTTGGGCGATCAGATCTTTCAATGCGGTACTTTTACACCTGGGTTTTAGGTGTTTTTGCTCTATTTGAATACCATCCGATCACCCAGGATGCAGGTTAATGCCAGGTGGACGACCGCTCTGGGTGTCATGGTCGGCTGACAGAGAAATATTGAGAGGTGAGAGAACCAGGCAGAGGAAAAACATTCAGTCTCACTGACTGGCGTTCCACAGGGAAATGTCACCGCATGTCAGCTCGTCAGACGAACAGGTTCACACACACACACACACACACACACACACACACACTAAGGTTTGACTGAAAAAAAAAAAATCAGATATGGTGATGTTATGCAGTTTGCTTGATTTTGGCATGAATACAGTATGTATTATTCTGATTATTATCCAGTTTCAGTTTGAGTTTTAGTGTCAATTCATTAGTTGATTTATGTTGGATATGATTACCTTCCTGTTTAGTGAAATGCGCAGAAGCGAACTTTATGAATAGTCTACTTTAATAAATACAAAACCGCTTTACCAGCACAATGTCGTAACTAAGTGACTCACTGAAAAAAATCCAGCATATTTATATTATATAGTTTCATAAAAATATCCAATAATTGGCTTCATTAACCTTTCCTATGCCTAGTTAGTGTGGGACTTCAGGTTAATTAAATGTTGAAAATATTTTCTTTCATACCTTTAGAAGCTGATGTCTAATTTGAATATACAAAAAGTAAAGAAACTTTGCAGAACAGTGTCAATCCATTGATGGATGGACCCCCAGCGTGGCCATGATTCACCATCTGCTGCTGTGTGTGTGCCGCTGCCATTCATTTCTATGGACATGTCGAGTGACTCAGTGAGTTCAAAAACACAACCCACCCTTCCAACCGTGCGTCCAGTAAACACAACTATACCCAGCACTACACACACCGCCTGTTAATAGAACAGCTAAATTAGAAAGCTCAATAACTCAAGACGAAGTCCTAATACACGCCACACTCGACTGCTGGGCAATTACTGAAACCAGGAGGAGGAAAAAAAAAAAAAAAAAAAAAGGGAAGACAACAACAGAGAATGATAAGTGAGCGCGGTACCGCCTCCACATATGAGATGTGTAGAAAATTAGATTTCCAGTTTCCCAGTGAATGGTGGTGCGGTAGATTTGGAGCCATGGGCATAATAAATGACCTCGGTGTTAATGCATCTGTGACTCTCTTCCCGTCTCCCTCTTCACATCCTCAAACAGAGTATTGACTTTTTCCTACGCCGTGTTTATTTGAATTTCTCATTATCTTGACATTTTGAGGGAGGCTCGTTTTGACTTATTGAAATCCTTTGGTTCTTTGACTCGCGCTCAGAGGAGGAATCTTCTCTTAGGGAAAGAAAATGCTGTCTGAAGCACAGAGTCCATCGTAGTATTTAGCTTGAAAATAATTCTATTTTGTTTGTGATTTTGCATAGTAAAATACAAATTCTTGCCTCATTAGTATAATTGTCAATGTAAGATAGCAATGTTCCCTGTAATAGTTTTTAGTTGACCCTCTGTTTGTATTGTTGACTGGCATAGGGTCAGTTTTGCAGTTCTCTCACTCATGGTGCAGGCTAGGATTAGAGATATCAGAGAGGAATAAAGAAGATAATCAATGAGTTATTTCTCTTCCTGTTTTTCTGATCGCTGATAGTGTATAGGATCAAAATACAGCTTACTACATTGCTCTCATGAGTAATGCGTAATTGTCAAATGTGCCTGTTCATATACAGTACAAACTACAACCCACGAGTAGTGAGGGGTTCTTTCCTTATATCCATAAATCAAAACTGTCCGCCAACCCCGAATCCATTCCTGAAGCACTCCGTGGATGAGGCTTCAAACGTCATCGATGACGTAACGATGTTAAAATGATACAAGCCTCGATACGGAGGTTCGCGGGAAACTGCCCTACGTTCTCGACACGCGCTTCGAGGCTTCGGTATCAAGCGTAACATCACTAATGTTAACCAAAATGCGCGCACTCAAATTGGAAACTGTCATAATTTAAACCAAAACAAAAACAAACATGCTTAATCAAAATTGTGTTGGTGATTATTTGTTTATGCCTGTTGTTTTCTGAAATGAACAAAGTAAATTACTAACACTGCAGTATGGTGTCGGCCATCAGTAGGGCCGTCACAACTCCCATTTTAGCAAAGCTACACTGGCTACCTGTTGATTTTAGAATTGATTTTATTGATTACTTTTAAAGCAGCGAAAACTTGGCCCCCTGTCCTATATCCTGGAACTTTTATTCCCTCTATGTTGGTGAATTTCAGATCTGCCGATAAAGCCCCCCGGTCCAAGCTCAAGTCAAGAGCTTCCTTCCTGTGCTTCCTATGAGCTTTTGCTCTCAAAAGCCACAACATTATGGAACAATCTTTTTTTCTTTGTGCCTAAAAGCAAGTAGCCCCGTTAACCGCTTACCAGACAGACTCACCTATGATACCACTTCTGTGTGAGGATATGCATTGTATGCAGTAATGCAGTGACTTATTGGACCACAGGTTAGGAAGGAAAAGACGATGTGAAAAGAATTGACGCTGGATTTGTCAGGGGTTGTTTTGCAATACTTGCTGTCGCAGAATAAAATCAGTGAACTGATGGAGCTGCAGCTTAAAACTGACTGCAGAAATATTTTGAGTACAATGGTAAGGGAGCTGCTCGAGAAAGCCCCTATCAAGTACACACCTGTCCAGTGCATGGCCTCTGATGAAGACAAGTGCAAAGATAATATGAAGAGGATGTTGCATCAACCAGGATCCTGGTTGATGCAAATGAATGCTGCTAAATGAGACAAGCCAAAAATAATTTGGTGAGTAACACAGAACCCGTCTGAATTCAAAGACTTGGAGTGTGATTTTCCTGTTAATAAGGAGCTTTTCAAGCCATTTTGGGGATTTGAACCAGCGGGTTTCTGGTCACAAGCTCACTTCTCTAACCTCTAGGCAACCACCTTTGTCATTTAGCCTGTATGTCCGCCTATCTGTCAGTCTTTCTTTTATCTGTTATGGGATTGATTGCAGATTCCAAATAAAGATGCGTCGTAAAAGCTGTTCTCAGGTCTGGTTTTATCTAATCCCCTTCATCCTCAGATCGAGCGGCAGTGTGTATCTGGAGAGCCAACATGGTATATCACTTTATTATCTTCTCTCTCTTTCTATGGAGACTCCCTTTGTTCTGTCACATAAATATCTTTGTCTCCTCTCCATCTGTCTTTGATTATCAATTCTTGTATGGATTATCAATCCCAGACAGCCTAGCGTAACCGGCACCACCAACCTTCACCGTCAGTGAAGACAAGGAAAACCTTATTAGGAAAACATAGTAAGGAACCTTGGGTGGGACGATTCAAAGAGGGATCCCCACCAGGATGTGCAATAAGGTGCTGGGATAAAACAAGAGAAGACAGCAAATAAGACAAAGAGAAACATGAGCAAGATGGGGCTTCGATCAGCTCAGGCCAGCACCGGCGTCCACTGCCAGTTAAGATCACTGCGCGAGAGAGGAAAGATAGACAGACAGCCACACATACTCATAAAGACAGCAGACAGACAGTGATGTAGACAGACAGACAAGAGGCAGCAATGGACTGGGCACCCAACGGCTTGTTCGTATTAATAATGCTGTCTAAACTAATGTAGCTCTGTGCCGAACTCGACAGGGTTTGAGTTTGGATTTGGATGATTCCCAGTATAGGAAAGCACTCTGCTGCCTGCCACTTTCTTCTTGGGACAGAAAGGCAGATCTGGAATCTTGAATTGGGAAAATGGGTAGTCAAAATGGGATTAGGGACCGGGCAAGGTGGGAAAGTGCCCCCGCGGCCCTGGACCACGGTAGGCCACCAGGGGCCCTGAAAGGTTTGGGGATACCGTATTTTTTTATCAGGGTACCGTGCTCAGCCACAATTCCAAATAAAAGGGGCCCCAGACACAATAATCACATAAGCATTTAACCTATCAATTTGCTATATAATCCTGCACAGAATATGTGCATCTACCGCGTCACATCAATCGTGTTAACATTAACATAACATATGACTGGGGCCCCAGGGCCCCCAGGTGGGTTAATCCGGCCATGGGTGGATGTTTTAGTTAATATTCTGGCAGCAACATTTTGTGCAAGGTTGTTACTACTGGAGTTTGGCAGTCTTGATGAAACAAATACATGTGCAAGGGTTTCAGTGTCGGTCGTTCTTAAGAAAGGACACATTTTTTGACAATGGAAAATTGTGAGGGTGGAAGAATGCTATCTTTATAAAATCTTGAAGTACCTCAATGCCTGCAAAGTAATGAAAAATGTCACACCTCTGTTTTAAGAGAAGGTAGAGGGTAACCTTAGCACTATACTGACACATTTTTACTCCGGCATGACATTTAAAACCCATAGGCTCTTGGCTACAAGAAATGATGGTGATTTATTTTCCCAAAACCAAAAGTGACAATTTAATTACATTGCAAAAGTGACTTTAAGGCAGAGTACAGCTCCATAGCAGGACTCATTGTTAAGTGCCTTGGGTACCTTGAAAGGTGCTCTTAAATTAAAGTTATTATTATTATTATAATGATAACAGGTAAATGGTTCACCCCTTATTAAACCACATTACCCCACCCACATGGCACAGTCCAGGTCAACATATAGGGGTAAATAGCTTAGTTAGTCATTTTTAGAACTGTATTTCAACATTTTATCTCATGGAAAACATTTGAACAATATTTATATTTTTTACTATTGGTATTTATTATCCTTTATTGACATGATTTTAATAGTTTTTAAACGTTTTTAACTGATGTGGGTGTGCATTGTCACACTCCTGATGACAATGCAACGAGCAACATGCACACTGGTTATTAGACAACTGATTTATTCTAGGTGACACTGTAGTGATTGGACATGCCAACTGCCTGCTGCTGCTAGTCGAATTCATATAGATTAGATCCTGATTATCCTGATTAAACTTAACTGTATGAGGAAGACGATTAATGGTGTGGCGAGGGAGGGACGCAGTCTCAATTTGATACATGATGCTATCTGAACTATCAGACTCCATACACTCAGTAGGTGCACGTCTCCTGACACTTCGCTTGAGCATAAATGCATCAGTGTCGTCCGACACTTGCCTTACGACCATATAACAGGCTTAAGCAGGATAGGGTGCAGCTGTCTCCTGGCAGCAGGCAGGCAGAGCGAGATCCGCCATCTTTGTCCATGTTGAACCCTTGGGGAGCGGAGCGGAAATGGCCGGCGACATTTCCGTATTCTACAACACATTTCTTTTCAGAATGGCTCTAGTTTTACCTTTCTTGCTTGGAAGTCTTACACCAGATCTTATAGTCAACCTATTTACCAACCTTTTTAGGCTGATATATATCTTAATGACATAAACTCATAATATACATGAAATGGTTCCAACTCACATTATATATTCATATAAACACAATATATATTCATATATTTATGTAATATGTAATTTATGACTATTTTTATTGGGAGAAAGGATACATTAATTTGGGCATTGATTAAAATATTAAATATTGTTCTTTATTGGCTTAATTACCATGACCACCAACTAGAGGTCATAGTTTACCCACCTTTTTATTTAACACCACATCACTGATTGTAGCCAAGCCTTATAGCTGCTGTGCTCAAGCCACATGTCTACCCACTGGTCCCTGTTTGGATAAAAAAGAGAGAATAGGCAGAGAAAGAGAGAGACACACAGATAATAAATAAATAAAAAGTGGCGACTTCAATTAAAGTGGAATCAGGAAAGCCTTGTCAGTCAGCCTTCCACAGGATTAGCCCTGTGCTCCTCTGTTACTGTTGACTCCCAGTGCTGTCTCACTGTTCCCTATGGCTGATCGCTCTCTTTCTCTGTCTCTCTCACACTATCGCTCTGTCTTCCTCACTTACTCTTGGTAACATTTTACTTGATGTGTTGCTCATGAGACATCTTAAGTGCATTATAAACACATTGTTAGTGTGTGATAATTATTCTAATCAAGGCATGATGTAATAAACACAATAGAGGGCTTTCAGGTGATGTAACACCCTCTCTGGTGGCCATATTGGAGGTCATGGACAACTTGGCCATCTCAACAGAACTCAATAGAGATGGTTACTTTCTGTGCTGTTTTTGACTGGAAACTGATCTGATTGATTTTGTGGTTAGTTAACAACAGCTAGTTAGCTAGCTAACCTTAGTATCTAGTCAGCTAACATTCCTTGATTATCAAATTCAAGAATGCCAAGTCAATACTTGTGGGGAACAATCTTCCCAAGTTGTCTTGGCGAGAACAAACGCGAGCATAGAGAAACATCCTAACAGTTTGAAATGAACTGTGCGCTCGTGTTGCGCACGCGACCAGTCAAAACGCCCAGCTCTTTCAAGTTTCAAGATATTACATCAAACGCGCCCAAGAAATGCGAACACAAGAATGCCCAAGAATGCATATTGAGAAAGACCATGTTGTAAACACATCTCATTTGCACGCTAGCTAACTACATCTAGTAGAAGCTAGCGTTAGCAGTCGCTAGTAGTCACATAAATTAGCTTGCTGGCTAGTCAGCTAGCTAACCGTTTGTTTAGGTTAACTGAGCTGACTCTTTTCAAGCTACAACTCTAGCTCATAAGACTATTCACTTTTACTTATAACATTACTGATTGGACCTATACTTCCACACCACGACAATCTTTGTCTTTTTCTAGCCTGGTTGTTATATATTTAGACATTATTTGTGCACAGCCAATTCTCCAATGGACCTCCATGATGGTAGTTAATGGGAGATTTGTGACACAACTGCAACACCTGTATACGCAAAGATTTAGGGGGTTGAATACTTCATGGGGCAACTGTTAAATTGAATGAAATTGTATGATCATCGTCTGAAAGTTTATCTATGCTTCTAATGGGCTTATGTTTGTAAAGGCATCATAGTGTTTTCTCACTCTCTCTCTCCCAGACTGGGGGCGTGCAAGCAGCATAATGGGCCCAGGCCTCCCTGTCTGCTGCTGGTTTTATGAGTCGAGCTTGACAGGGGCTCAGCCAGCCAGATAGACAAGCCCAGGAATGAGTTTCCTTAATATTAAACAAACCACACACACCTACACACACACACACACACACACACACACACACACACACACACACACACACACACACACACATACACACACAGAGTAACCATGCTAAAGTATTGAGTGGGATATTGGTTTGAATTTTCGCTTCATCAAACTTTCATGGGAAGTTACAAGTGAAACTACAGTGTGGCCGGTGTGTGTGTTGAACCTCCCAGTACATGATGAGAGTGACGTTTGAAACACAACTGACTTTGGAAATTAAACTCTCTGACTTCAACTATACTTATCCTGTTTGTTTGTACTGTAATTACCACTCAGTTGTACAGTATTCTGAACTGAGAAAACTATTTCATACACAAGCAGTGTAGTAGCAATTGGTGCCAAACCTAAGAGTAACAATTAAATAAGAATAAGAAATAAGCAAATTATGCTAACTCTGAGGAACACTGTACACTAGTGGTTCTCAACCACTATCATCAACCTAGAGATGATAGGGGAGTTTGATTTATGTAGTGTGAAAAAAATAATTTCTAACAGAAACGTTCTTATTTTTTAATGCTTGTGAATGCATTTTGCATTTTTCCAAAAATTCATTCCAAAAATGAGCAAAGTTTCCTGAAAACAAACCAAAATCATCATTTGGTGTCAAAGGTTACTTTTCTTCATGGGGTTGTAAACAGGTGTCCCTTTATTTTGGGCAGTTGAGAACCACTGCTATACCAGGCTGGTCTCCCAAAAAAAAGTTTTAAAATGCAAATAGCATGCTCTGTGCATGGAAAGAGAGAAATATGTGTCCCCCACTATGAAAGGATCACACGGAGGAGAGACGACTAGAAACAGGCAGTAGTTTAACGTTGAAATAGTGGAAAGTAAAGATGTGGAGGTTGGGTGGTGGGGTGGGGGTGGATGGGCAGATACATTTACCTGCAGTTCAGCTCCCAACTCATGTCAAGAAGTTTGTGCTCTTCTCACAAAATGTTGCGAGACTGTGTTGGCTGTGCACCACCGTATTGCCTCATACCAGATCTTAGCCACTGTTTCTCCTCCCTGCTTGGCCATGCAGCCTACGAAATCCCGCAGCAGTGATCTATATTTCATAGTCCCGCTCCATGAGTAGGTGAAACCCCCTGTGCTGCCGGCAGACCTCACCTCAGTACTAACCGCAGTCCTGGCAGAGAATGCTGAATTAATAGCTAATAATACGGAAAAAAAATACAACTAACCAAAAGGAGCCTGAAGCAGGCAGCCAACAAGTTGCAAACTCAACAACATTCTTGCATTCTTTTCTCTTTCTCTCTCCCTCAGTTTGCTGAACCAGCAGGTTATTAGATTATGAATCCCCGCTGATTGTGGCATTAAAAATACATGGCCTACTGTAGCAGCCTGCGCTGTCTTCTTGGAGGGTCCGTCTGAGGCAGTGTGCATGTGGAGTTGGGCTGGACCGATGCACAGGGCCGATATCGTCCTTTTACTAAAAATTGGGTATTTTCCAGTCAGTGCCAATCCAGATATGATGCAGAATGCAACTTTCCCAAGTCTATACCTCCCAGTAGACATTGCAATTTGTTTGAGTCAATTTTTAAGGGCCCTCTTAATCATAATAATTTAAAAAATGTATTATTATTTTTGTTGCACGTCTGACAATAGGAATCTTTCCAGTGGTGTGAGAGGATTTTCCTCAACAGCCTCAGGGGTGTCTGAGAAACAGCCTCACCCTGCCTTAAGGAGCTGATAACCCAGTTAATTTCATTAGTCTGCCGATAACTGATGTTTCAGTGGAGTGTTATAGTGTCCCATGATGGACTAAATGCTGTTTCACAGGCTTTTTTGCACTGAATATTGGCAAAAAAATATCAGCTATCGGCAGCCTCAGTACAAAAATATTGGTATCAGGCTCAAAAAACCCACATGAGTGTGTGAAACCATGATTTCACGGCCTGCAGAAAAGAAACCAGACCACAGGATGTGTGTGTGGGGAATGGCTTAGCATTGGAACAGCCAACTGGTTTAATCAATAATGTTGTAACGCTGTGTTTAATTGGTTGTTGTCCGTGGTTTAGCTCATCCTTTTCTCTTTTGCCAAGAGCCTTGCACTCAAGGCTTTTCCTTATTTATTAAGTATCTGATGCTAGCGAGAAAACTACAACTAAAACACAGAGGTTGCTGTTACACTCACCCTATTAATCTTTTTTCTTGTTTTTATTCAGAAAAAAGTGTTTTTGGATGAATTTCACGAATGGTAGGCAGGTTAGTGGGCTTATTGTTTACCCAATTACCAGTTAATTTATTAAACATCTTAAATGTTACAAAAACTGTTGTCAATGTGTGCAGAATAGATCGCTACATTATTACATTGGCCTTTTTCACGATCCAATATGGCTCCCTGATCCGGCGGGTACGCAGAAGTCTAGTCTCTCTCGTTCATCGGTTCACCTGATTAAGCAGCAGCCGGGCGAGCTGAAGAACGGACTGAGCCACTCAGTGAACCACTGAGCCGAGTGAGCCAAAGGACCGAGTGAGCCGAAGGGCTGACTGAACCGGGTGAGCCGAAGGACTCAGTCAGTCAGCGGTTCACTGAATGATTCAGTCAGTTCTTCGGCTCAGCGGTTCACTTAACTGCTCAGTCGGTCATTTGGCTCAGCGGTTCACTGAATGATTCAGTCCGTTCTTCAGCTCAACGGTTCAGAGAACGGCGCTCAGTCGGACCGGTTCACTCACACAGTGAGTCGAATCAACTCTCCCTCACTTAACCGATTCGGTTCTTTTGAACGATTCGTTCGTGAATCGGCCATCACTAATGTGACGTTCACTCCGTACGAAGAGAACATAACATCTGCACAAATGTTGCGTATTATGACACTTAATTCTGATTGGCCAATCAAGGCATTCGGCGTAGAGAAACACGTTTCTCCCTGGTTACTGCAGACACGGTTAGACACATGGACTATTTTTCTAATATTACTTTTAATTCATTTGGAGAGCATAAAACCTTTGGTTGACATTATCCCTTCACACCTCTTTAAAGAGGCATTTGACATTAGTGACATAGTGTTTGTATAATTAATAGCAGCCTAGGCGATGTTTCATCTTGCTTGAAACATGCAGGAGTCCCACCTCTCCTTAAAAAGCCCCACCTTGACCTCAAGCACAATTCTTAACAATTTTCGACACCATCTACAAATTGCCATTTTTATCCAAAAATCCTTGTAAAAAGTCATCCTTTCTCAACTTCTGTCCTTCTTAAAACCAAAAAGCATCCTTGAAAAATTCCAGTCTTGATAAATCTGCCCTCCTCAGGGTGTTCAACTTGCTATTGACTGTTGACTCTGGTTATTGTGCCATTTTCATTCTCTTTGACTCTTTCTCACATCAGTGCAAAACAGTTTCCAAAGCAGTTTTAATAGGAGTTTTTTTTTAGCGTAATTCTATATTGTGAAAACTTAAAGGCAGAATTTTCTTGCTTTTCATCCGATTAGTGTAACAATCTCACGGTTACACTGTATATTGAACACTGTCTGTGCAGCTGCAGCCATATGCTGCGCCATGCTGCACGAACGCACATAGTCCTTGAATACTGAGTGCATGTTAGTGTGATGTGTTTACTGTCCTGTCCCTACTCTCTTCTTTGGGTGAAACTGCGATGATAGTATCTTTATTATCATCTCTAAAGAAAAGAGAGAGACAGCATGCGGGAGGGAAAGTCTGTCTGTGTGTATGCTGTGGTTAATCGCTTCTGACATTGTTATCACTGCTGTTGCTTTGCTACACATACCATCCAAATGTCACATAACAAGCGCTGAGCTAGGGACACACACGCACACACACACAGCTCTGAGGATAGGTTGTGGGTTGTAGTTATTACAGGTCTTCAGCATGTCAGAAAAGCAGAAAGTTTTTTTTTCTTTTTGTTCATTTTCATCATCTCCTGTTTTGGGACCGTCTCTTCATTACATTACAGTCATTTTGCAGACGCTTTTATCCAAAGCGACTTACAAAGGTGATAGTTGACACTATGTGGGGATCGAACCCATGACACTGAGATATCATGCTCTACCGACTGAGCTGTCCGGGCCAGATTGCCCGCCATTTGCTCTACCCTTATTTGTTTTCTCTTTTCTACGCTCTATCACTATGTTTCTGCTGCTGCACCAAGCCAATTTCCGCACATAGACCATTAAAGCTGCAACTTATTTTGTCAAAATGCACCAAAACCATCTCTAAAGCCACACCACAGTTCCCACTCTGTGGTGACCAGACAGGCCACTTCAATTCTTATTATTTGAGTGGGAATGGGAGGCGAATGAAAGAGATCGCCAAAAGCAGCTGATATTGCATCATCACCACCATCATCATCATCATGTCCTCACTAAGACCCCCATCATCAAATCCCATTTAAAAAAAAAATTAAATTGTATTTAACCATAGAGGCTGCTTGGAAACAAATTCTTATTTAATTATTGAAAATGGAGGAGAACAAGACCAACCATCAAACAACTTGACAGAACAGTGGCTACGTTTACATGCGGACAATAATGCGACTATTGCCAATACTGCAAATAAGGCAATAATCCAATTATGCCATTATGATTCCATAATAGGACAACAACCCATAATAATTCTGTTTACATGGGTGAAGTACTTTTATGATTATCCAGAGAGAATTCTGGGCATCTGGGGTTATTTTGCTTAAAAAAAACCTCACTCAGCAAAAAATGTTACCATTACAGTGCTTACGCCCAGGGGCGGACTTAGTGATTTTGGGGCCCTAGGCAAATGCAAACATGGGGCCCCCTGAATCCCAACCTTCACACTTGATTTGAATTTCTTCTGTACTGTTTTTCAATAAGTACATTTTTTTAAACCGATGAAAAATCAGCGTATAGTTATTGATATTCTTGTCTTTTGTGGGGCCCCATGGCTGCCGGGACCTAAGGCAATCGCCTACTTTTGCCTAATGGTGAATAAAATCAGGGCACTCAAGTTACCGTGGTTATGCTCATTTATTTTTTCTACTCTCAAAAAAATGTGTTGTTGTTATTTGATACAAAAAAGAAAAGGGGGCCTCTGAAAATTTTGCCCAGGGCCTCCAGCAGTGTAGAGCCAGCCCTGCTAGAACATATTCAGAGTATGGTGATTACAAGAGCTCTGCCTTACTCGCAGCATAATCACATTTTCCAACGTGTATGTAAAACGTGGCCAAAGAGATGCTTTGCTAAGTTAAGTTGTTTTTACCGTACTTGACCTTGGTGCGGCTTTGTGGCAACTTTTGCACAGGGATTTAAGCCTGAACTGCAACTGCAAGCCGCATTTCCACATTTGGCTCCTGGCTCCAGTTTTGTCAGCCAGTTTGGGTGTAGTGGGATCCAGTTAAAGATGCGATGGACTGTTTGATGCCGTTGCCATGTTTGCAGCTATTTGACCCAGTTGCAGAACAAAACCTCTTAGCTACCATCTGAAATCAGAAATGGGGATTCACATTTTAGGTCAGTAGAATGAAGCTCAGTGTGCATTTTAACAGTTTGGCTGTTGCCAATCCAGCCTGAGGGAAGTGGTGGATCTAAATTTGGCATAATTGCACCGTCACTAGCCCTCAAACTAATTTGTCTGTGAAAAACCGGTTCATCTCAGGGAAATAATTTTTTAGCTAAGAATCAAGTACAAAAATAACAAGGTATTTGATAATATATAGTCCCTTTTATTATCTGTTGTCTGTAGATATTAAATTGTTTAGCCCAAGCTGTAGACATTTCATCCTATTGAATCCTATTGGGTCTATTGAAAGACTTGAAAGGCTCTGTCCTTGTCCTTTGTTGGGAATGCCTCAACTTAGAGGGGGTTGGGGGGGTGGAACTGTCAAACTCAAAAGGGTCTGTGTCTCTCTACCTCTCTTTCTCTCTCTCTCTCTCTCTTGCCTTTAAAAGAGGTCTGGAGGGTTAATCATTGAATACAGATGGCTTTTGTTGACATAACGCCAAGTTCTCCCTGCCTGTAACACTGATATGATCCCTGAGTCATTCAAGAAAAAACACTTCCCGTTCTCCACTTCTCCACCCACCCCCCTTCACGTTCTCCACTTCTCCACCCACCCCCCTTCCCGTTCTTCACTTCTCCACCCACCCTTCCCGTTCTCCATGACTAAAAAAGAGATTGTGACATAGAATTTTTTTGTATTTGGTTCACACTGCCCATAAACCTTGGAAACCTTGGGTTTCCAAGGAGCTTGTTAGTTAGACAGAGTTTTGCAAACCTGTCATCTTTTTACAATGTAAGTTATCCAAGTTACAGGCACGTGATTGTCCCAAAAGCGAACCGAGGAAATCAAGTAGCGTCAATGACATGAGCGTGACATCGGAGGAGGGGTGGGGATTGCAATGAAGGAGCTGAGCACCGGACTGCAGTAAACCACATCTGGTTTTAGAGAAGACCGCGCACAACCTGTATAGATAATTAAAAGAAGAAAAGGAGAGGGGGTGGGGGCGCTAGAGCAGTGAGGGAGGGAGCAAAAAAAAAGGGAAAAGAATGCAACAAAAAGTTTGGGATCTTGTGTGAAAGAGCTGGAGGGGTGAGCAACAGGCACTCAGGGCTTTACAGTGAGAGATTAGCAAGCAGGGCATGAATGAAAAAAAGCAAGGCAGAGCGAGAGAGAGAGAGAGAGAGAGAGAGAGAGAGAGAGAGAGAGAGAGACTGAATCGAAGGTCTTTTCTCCCTGGGATTTGGTTTGACTCAACTTTGGTTTTGCAACTCAGTCTATGACAGTCACATAGGCTGAGCAAATCAAGGCTACACCAGAGGGACAAACTCAAGTGTATTTCTGGGATACAAGCTCAGTCCATCCAAAGGAGTGCGTGTGTGTGTGCATTAGGCAGTGTAAAAAGAAAAATGACCAGAAGGTCTGCATCCACTCATGGAGATGGAGTCGCAGCAAATGGACAGAAATGTTCTCAAAATGGGACTCAGTCGGACCTCCAGAGGACAGTCCAGGAGGATGGCGATGGTTCCAATGGGAAGGTGGAACTGCGCAAGAAGGTGACCTTGCTCCGGGGAATCTCTATCATCATCGGGACCATCATCGGAGCCGGGATCTTCATTTCCCCCAAGGGAATCCTGCAGAACTCAGGCAGCGTGGGAATGTCGCTGGTGGTCTGGGTTGCTTGCGGCGTGCTTTCGCTGTTTGGTGAGTTGAATAAGAGGTGCGCTCAGTAGACGCCAGGGCAATCAGTCCTCCTTTGAGTGCAGTTGCGACAAAGTAAGTGACGGAAGCAAAAGTTGGCGGGCAGAAAGGAAAGGATGGAAGTTACGAGGTTTTTTGCCTGAAGGATAAAATTTGCACAGCATCTCTTCTTGTGTAACAAGTGTATCGTAAAATGAGAGGCTTAAGAATCAGTGAAGTCTAATGTCTTGTACACTGCAAAAAATACCCATCTGAACAAATCGTTGGTCTAGGATTGAGACCTTTTATGATTAAAAAAGTGACAATTTCTAAAAAACTGACATAATTTCACTTAGTGATCACTTAATGTTAAACTGGTTCCTAAGGCATGTAGAGGCAGGACGCAGCGAAACTGAAATAAGCCTGCGACAACGAATAACAACGAATTAAGGCTAGTAATTTGACATCGAAATGACTGACAAAGCAACATGTGGAAACACCGCTGTGCACATCTTCATACTGTAGCGTATATTATTGTAGCGAACTTAAAGCCTTTGCTTATGCGCTGTAATGATAAATCTAAGCACATTATCCTTAAACACCTTTCCTTAACCCAGTAACATACACACGCATGCACAAGCTCAAACACTGTAGCTGCTGCTTAGCGGTGACTCACGCTACATCAGGCTTTCTTTGAATTCTTTGACAAAAAAAAGTCTTTGTGCTGCACACTATGCCAGCACAAAGTCAACCATAATGCTAATAACCGTTGTACATAGTGCACTTTTCAAAGCAGGCGTTGCGATGTGTTCAACGAAGAGGCGATAAAAGCAAAGCGGAATCCATGAGTTGGAAATGTGAGAAAGCCTGTGCGAAACCTAGTGAGCTTGTCAGGGACATGCAGGAAGTTAAACCCAAATGAGCGTAACACTTTCAGGATATTATGTTACGGTAAAAAGTCATATCATGTCGTCTTTGGAAACTGTTTTGAATTGAATACAGATGGCTTTTTTTGACATAACACCGAGTTCCTCTCTGCCTGCAACACTGATATGATCCGAGTCATTCGAGAGCAAACACTTCCCCATTCTCCACTTGACCCATAACTACATTTCAAAATAAAAAAAGAGATTGTAATGGAATCAAGGGTGCATTTTTTGTCTTCTTCTGGGTCTTCCAATTTGGAATGAATGACAGTGTTTGGTTTCAGTCATTTATACGTCTACAGTCCCCAAGCATGCTGCTGTAAGATAAGGGAAGCCGGTCGGTCCTGCTGCTGTGGTGAAAAGCTCAGCGATAAGACATCAGTCAGACATTCATCAAAGGAAATATCAAAGTGTAATATGCATGTACAACACAAAATTGTTTGCCAAAGCATTCTCCTCTCTTGTCATTGCACCCTGTGAGGGATTACAAATAATTACGCCACAGCACCTTGGCGTTTCAATGACTCTTGCAAAAATCCCACAACATTGCATCAGTTTGTACTTTTGCGTAGAGCTTGAACGCGATTCGCCGAGCGCCCCTTGTTGCGTCACAAGCTCAATATTTGCCCACAGCATGGCCCTCCCACAACCTCTGGTGTGTTTTCATGGAAAGGAAAGGTGTCAGAATGGCATTGAACTCTATCCAACGGCTTTATCTTGAGCCCGGCGTGGCAAACAATGGGCTGTTCACACCCAACGGGCTGTTGTGTATCTGTTACATGTCTGCCATTCAGATCCATTTATGATAGAAAGAGAGACTGTGTTGATCGCAGGGGATTCTCTCAGGGAAGTCTTCAGTTCAAGATGATGTTGTTTGATACTATAATACCGGAACGATTGCCAACAGGCCGAGTAAAACAGTGTCATTAAGCTGTTGACATGATTCCACGGTTGGTGTGAACTCATCTTATGCTTCATCGGTGCAGCATGGAAGTTAGGTCAGCCACTACATTGTTCTTTTTGCCTGAAGCTTTCCATTTTCTCCCAAAAAAGCTTTTTTTTTTGCTGGAACCATAACTAGGTCCAAAACAGAGGCAGAGGTTGAATGAAAATACCTCCAAATACCACTGCTGCAGAGGGCATTGGGGAAACAGTGCTGTGCACATCTTCATATTGTAGAGTATATTACTGCAGTGAATATCTTAAAGCCTTTTCTTTTTGCACTGTAATGAAAGGTCCAAGCCCATTATCCTTAAATACCGACCCTTAACCCCTTCCCTGCTTCCCTTCATTCCTATGCCCTGAACTTCTAATTAAACTTCTGAATTAAACTTCTATCTGAAGTTTTGCAACTCAGCCTGTGCCAGTCACATAGGCTGAGCAAATCAAGGCTACACCAGAGGGACAAACTCAAGTGTATTTCTGGGATGCAAGCTCAGTCCATCCAAAGGAGTGCGTGTGTGTGTGCATTAGGCAGTGTAAAAAGAAAAATGACCAGAAGGTCTGCATCCACTCATGGAGATGGAGTCGCAGCAAATGGACAGAAATGTTCCCAAAATGGGACTCAGTCGGACCTCCGCAGGACAGTCCAGGAGGATGGCGATGGTTCCAATGGGAAGGTGGAACTGCGCAAGAAGGTGACCTTGCTCCGGGGAATCTCTATCATCATCGGGTCCATCATCAGAGCCGGGATCTTCAACTCGGGCAGCGTGGGAATGTTGCTGGTGTTGATAAATGATAAATCGCATGCGGCGTAGTTTCGCTGTTTGGTGAGTTGAAGAAGAGGTGCCCTCAGTAGATGCTGGGGCAATCCGTCCTCCTTTGAGTGCAGTTGCGACAAAAGTACGGAAAAAGACGGAAGCAAAAGTTGGCGGGCAGAAACGAAAGGATGGAAGTTACGTAGTGTAACAGTAACTGAGCTAAAAACATGAGAGGAAAATAGAAGATGCAGCAGGTTTTTTGCCTGAAGGACAAAATTTGCACAGCATCTCTTCTTGTGTAAGTATATCATAAAATGAGAGGCTTAAGAATCAGTGAAGTCTAATGTCTTGTAAACTGCAAAAAAATACCCATCTGAACAAATTGTTGGTCTAGGATTGAGACCTTTTAAGATTAAACAAGCGACAATTTTTAATACATAAAAATACATACTGTGATTTCACTTAGTGGTCACTAAATGATGGTTCCTAAGGCATGTAGAGGCAGGACGCAGAGAAACCGAAATAAGCTGCGGGGAACAAAGGAATTACGACTAGTAATTTGACATCAAAATGACTGACAAGGCAACATGTGCAGCGATCCAAAGCAAAAAGTCTTACTAACGGGCTTGATAAACCCCCGGCTCTGAATCACATTTCCCTGCTTATCATGTTGATAACAGTTTGTGTACAGTACCATGGTACAATGCTTTGTCCTGAACAGTGTTTTCATGCCATCGGCGTCTAACGGATATTCACTGATACTATTAGTGTCCTTCTTTTTGCGACTAATGGCTAACGTTGTCTCCTAATGTATTGTGAGGGAATTTTGTGAGTGAGACAAATGTTTGAGATGTCAAAAATGCCTGGGGTGTCTGTGGGAAAAAATGACACTGATGTCTATCCAATCATTTTGCCAAAATATGGAATCTTCAATTTTCACCCACAACATAAGTATAGGTTAAAGTTTAACAGGGTTTTTATGATAATATAGTGTCTGAATGAAAACCATTGTAATGCTTTAAGCAACAGCTGGGTCCAAAACAGAGGCAGAGGCAATCAAAAACCTAGAGGTACCTCCAAATACCACTGCTACAGAGGGCATTGGGGAAACACCGCTGTGCACATCTTCATACTGTAGCATATATTATTGTAGCGAACATCTTAAAGCCTTTTGCTTCTGCGCTGTAATGAAAAATCTAGGCACATTATCTTTAAATACCCTTCCTTAACCCCTTCCCTACCTTCCTTCAATCCTGTGCCCCAAACTTTTAATTAAACTTCTGTCCATCGAAAGATTGGCTCCTTAAACTACGGGGTGAGACCCAAAAACGGTCCCAGAGTAATTTATTTTGATGAGCGTGGGGGCCCAGGGGAAGAAGACTAGATTTCTATAGATCTGGCCCAGACAGTTTAAGAGCCCCCGGTCTAATGTTCTGTGTCTAACTTCTTTTTTCGGAGCCAAAGCCAATCCGTCACCTCTGTCCCTCCAGGAGCCCTTTCTTATGCTGAGCTGGGGACCTGCATTACGAAGTCCGGTGGGCATTACACCTACATCCTGGAGGCCTTCGGACCTCAGATGGCCTTCATAAGACTATGGGCTGACCTCATCGCTATAAGGTAACCCACAAAACAGCCAAACTGATGGGACCGGCTTGCCCTTTGACCTCGCGAGGCGGTAAAGTGAGTTTAGTCAAGGCCGGTGAAGTGAGAAAATGCCCCAGTGACTCGGGGGCAGCAGTGTGTACACAGCCGAGGCAAAGGTAGTATAAACAGTCTGCCGGCTATCCTCGGCTGCTCCGATTCCACGCTCGCCTCGGGCTACCCGGGACTCAATGGAAACCATGGGAAACGAACAGAGACAGAGAGAGAGAGAGAGAGAGGGTGAGAGAGAATGAAAACAAGAGAGAGACAAAGAGATTTCCCCGGCTGCAGAGGCTCAGTGACTGCTGTGGGAAATGAAGAGAGCAATACTGATGAGCCATAGACGGGCCCTCGGTACCGGCCGGCCTTATTTGATTCTTATCGGAGCAGAGCCTACAGAAAACCACCCGGCTCTGCTCTGCATGAGGACGTGATTAGGGGAGTTTGAGTTTGCCTAGGACCGTCAGATATTACACACACACTCATATCAACTGAATAACAGACTAATACCTGAATCAATAGAACTTACATGGAGATATGTGAGGGGCTGAAACGGACAATCAGAGTGGGGTTTACGGTAGGCTGAAGGTTAGAGAAGTGGCTGGAGGACTGCCAGGTTGAATCTGGGAAAATCTGGGGTCTGTAAACATACCCTGGATAAGATAAAGATTTTTTTTTTTTTTTTTAAAACTACAACTAGTCTAGTTTTAATGAGGTGGGTTTTAGAGGACAGCAACACTAGGAGTTCATCCCGGAATGTAATTTGAAGAGTGTTTTTACCCATTATCAGGCATTATTTCCAAATGTATAATGTTCATAATGTAATATAACGTATTAAATGTTCAGAATCTCACAAGCTAAACTTTTCCCTTTCTTATGTAACATACACATACGGTACATACATACAGGAACATGCATACCGGCATGCAAATGCACACACGCAAAAAGGTATTCACCCTGTTTGATTTTCTGCATTTTTTTGCACATTTTTACATTTAGTTACATACAGTTCAAGTTCAAGTTGAGTTTATTGTCATTTCAGCTACAATGTAGATGTGGCACATACTGCCAAACGAAAATTTCGCATTATGTTGTATTATGTCGGTTTCTGCTATTATATTATATATTTGTAATGGAGATTAGTATAGTTATAATCATTAACAAATACTGTGTCTACTCTGTGTCCTTCTACTCCTCCAGGCCTGCAGGGTTGGCAGTGATCTCTCTGGCGTTTGGTCAGTACATCCTGGAGCCTCTGTTCATGCCCTGTGGAGTCTCCCCCATTGCTGCCAAACTGGCCACTGCTGTAGGCATAAGTATGTATGGACTGGATCGGTGTTGGTAGAGTTTTTGTGTAAATAACCAAGCAATGACACAAAAAAAACGCTAACAACCATGGTGCAGATGTTGCGCTGTCCTCCAGGCACCAACTGGACAAATGCTGGAATGCTAAGCTAATTATGGCTAGGGATTGTTCTTAATGTTTTTTTTCATTGCAGCTTCAAAAACCATCAGAATCCAACTCAAGAAATAAATAAATGCTTACTAGAGGATCACTCCAAAGCAAAAATTTGCTTTTTACATTTATTCATTTTCATTAATTCATTTTCAGGTTAGACTGAAAGGGGGTGGGATCCAGAATCCCTCATTTGGGCCAAAACATTATGTCATGCTTGAGAGGACAATGTTCTACTGAAAGTAGAGCAAAGAAGACAGCCTGCCATGTACTGCAAAAGGTTCTCTCTCTCTCTCTCTCTCTCCATAGCGTCAGTCATGTACCTGAACAGTATGAGTGTGACCGTGGACAGCCAGGATTCAGATCCTCCTCACATTCAGCAAGCTCCTGGCTATCGCCATCATCATAGTGCCTGGGATGTACCAGCTCTTCAAAGGTAAGATCATCTTCACCATCACCTGCCATCGTCATCATTGCTACCATGACCCCTATCAGTACTATACAGAGAGCCCCACATACCCCACAAAAATCCTTTTCTATGGGGCTATATATATATATATATATATATATATTTATTTATTTTTTTCCCCAGGAACATTCCCAGAATTCACCAGTGCACATTTGCACTGTGAATATAACCTTTATGGTTAGAATGAGGGGAAAAGCGTTTTAAAATGTCCCGCCACTCCTCTCCACTCCACTACAGACTCCTCCTTGAGTCATCTCCCAGGATTTCACACTAATTATGTGCTCTCTTGTCCATGCCTCTTGGGTTTTCCCCCCAATGAAAGACTAATGGAAGTGGTTGACCCTCCTATAACCTACCTGCTTGTTTCTTGTTTCTTTTTGTTATCTTTTTACCTTGTGAAGCACTTTGTAGCAAAGTGTTTAAGGCGCTATATAAATAAAGGTGACTTGGAGTTGGTGACTAAAGCATGTACCCACTGTGAAGCCGATCTTCAGAGTTTGGCTCATATATCAGCCTCCTTATATCATTATATATCAGTATATAATGCCTCCGACAAACCTCACCCCTGCATATGTGAAGCAACTGTGCCTCAAACGGTAAAACACCTGAGTGAATAATTCAGCTCGACTTTTTGGGATGTTCGTGTTTGGTAGCTTGACAATTGCCGAGCCCAAACAAACCTTCGCCCTCCAGATGCCACGCAACAGCGAACTAAGAAAAACCTTCATTAGGCTCCAAACATTAACCTCTGCAAAACTAAATTCACAACGGAACATTTAACTGTCTGCTTTCAAGAGAACATTGTTCAAGACTCTCCTTGTGGGCTACTAAAGGCTTTTTCAGCTCCGTAGTTCTTCGCCCAGTGATCGTTCGCCTTGATTCATGGCTTTCAACGAATTCAGCAGGAATCGTGTGTGCTAGTTGGCTGTTTTATCTGTGTTTATTAGCAGTTTTTAATACATGTGTATGTGATGTGTATCATTTCGGGCCTTAGGTAAAGTTTAAGTTGTAGGATCTATGTCTCCTGGCTCATAAGGCAGAGTGGTGCCCCATTTATCTGTTTTATGGTTATGACTACTTTTATGACTATTGTGATGGCTATGATTGCTTGTTGTCTTGTGTAAGAAAGCTTTGCAGAGACCATTCCACTGCTGCAATGCTCCCTCTGGAAATAAATGAATGTGTGTGTGTGTGTGTGCTTGCAGGGGAGACCAAAAACTTTGAGAATGCCTTTGAGGTGAGCAGTGTTCAGCTGTCTGGTCTTCCTCTGGCCTTCTACTCAGGGATGTATGCATACGCTGGGTGGTAGGTATGGTCCTCACACACACACATGCACACACACACACACACACACACACACACACACACACATTCATTTCTTTACAATTCAAAGCCATTATACATTATTCACCATATTATTGCCACTGGAGGTATTGAGAATCGTTTCCTTTTCCAGGTTCTATCTGAACTTTGTGACAGAGGAGGTCGATAACCCCGAGAGGTGAGTTCACCCCATGGACCAGATGCATTAAGATGGTTTACCGCTTGGGATGCACCCGTATGGATATCGGCACTGGCTAGCAATATTAGGCTAAATTAGAATAGGTGTTGGAGAATTTTCCCAATACAACCCAATAATACCTCTTTCCCACACCGAAGGAAGTAGGCTATAATGTATCCTTTCTTTGTAAATCTCTTTGAGGTCTTATGAAACCCGTTGCTGCATTTGTTTTCTAGTAGACGGCAACAGCGTGGCCTCCCGCAATTCCCTTTCTAGGAAGAAAGTCAGTTAATAAGAGGAAAAGAGGCGGAGGGAGTCATTAAAGTTAATCACAGTCTACTGCTTCTGTTATTATCACCCCTGCCCTCAGGACGGTGCCGTTGGCTATCTGCATCTCCATGGGGATCGTGACTTGCTGCTACGTGCTGACCAATGTGGCGTACTACACCGTCATGTCAGCGGAGGAGCTCCTGGCCTCGGAGGCCGTCGCCGTGGTAACTGACACAACGAGGATGTGTGAACTATTAGCCTGGTTGCCACTACATGTTGCGTTCCCACCAGGCTGACTCTTCATTTGCATTACTCCATTTCTGACCAACGTCAGGGGAAGAAAGAATATTCTAATGTTGTGCTCAAGTATAGAAGCACTGTTTGTTTGCTGAAATTTTTGTTAACTCAGTCGTTTTACAGTCAACATAGTATTAGTATTTTACCAGGTAAAGACTAGGTACTTACTCTGGGAACAGTTAGACCTGAGGGGTCTGGAGGGTTCATATTGGGTGAGCATGTCAGCGATGTATTTTGGTCCAAGACCATTTAGTGACTTGTAGACGAGTAACAATATTTTAAAGTCAATTCTTTAACACACTGGAAGCCAATGCAGGGATCTGAGAATTGACGTGATGTGGTCAAACCTTTTCGTCTTTGTTATAGCAGCGGCGTTTTGAATGAGCTGTAGCTGTCTGAGTGCCTTTTTAGGGAGACCCGAGAGAAGACCATTACAGTAGTCTAGCCTACTGGTAATAAAGGCGTGAATGAGTTTTTCTAGGTCTTGTTGTGACATGAGTCTTCTGAGCCTTGCTATGTTTTAAGATGATAGTAGGCTGATTTTGTAACAAACTTGATGTGGCTGTTAAGGCTGTTACATGGTAAGAATAAAAAATATTTATATATTTATATATATATACTTAAACAATAAACAAAATACTTAAACAAATAAAAAATAATAATACTAAAGAAATACTTTCTTTGGTATTACTTCCGTCCGTGCAGCTTCATCGTAGTTGTCACAGGGAATTAGACTACATTTTCTAGAAACACATCTATTACCCATCAATTCCAGGAACTATCTTGGAGTTATTGAAGGTTTATATTAGCAAAAGCCCAAGTTTAATTGTGTATTTTCTAGGAGTCAAGGCAATACCTTTTCTTAAATAATATTTTTTTCTTCTTCTTACATACTTAAGTAAAAGCAAAATTTTAAATACTATAGTATAAGCTACTCAATGACAGCAACGAGAGTAACTGCGATTTGTTACTTCCGCCCTTCCACCAAAACGACCTGTCAGACCTACGCTTTTCAAGACACTACTTGATCTTGAGTTGTAAGTTGGCCCTGGCAAGCCTGAGCAGTGGAAAAGTGTCTGCATCATTTCCTTCGTGCACTTAACATGTCATCATTAGCGGATGGTCTCTCAGCTTCCCGGCAACTGTTAATGCGATTCTGCCGTCCCAGCCTTGTTAATGCTAATCATATCACGCACATTCCCTAATAACAGCCACCTTCTCTTACTAGGCCGAGGACCACTATGCTGCCGTTACCCCATGGCTTGGGAAGGCCCGTTCACTAAAAGATCCCTGATCAGATAATAGCTTTTTCTAATGGAGTTAGCTTTATTGCGCTGCACACGATGAGTGATAGGAGAGCCTTAAGGAAGGTGTTAAGAGCATTTATGTGTTCTTAAAAGGATGTGATGGGATGTGAGAATCGCACTCGGTGCTTCCTAATGTGCTGATCTCTCTCCGAACCTGGAGGAAAGTTAACATCTCAAACTTGATTTGCATTCTAAAACTTGACTCTGTCTAAGAGAATGGGCGAAACTTCACTTGATCCGTTGCTCATAAGAAATTATAAGGCATTAGAAACACATTAGAAATGCATTGAGTGCATCGAGTGCATCATATTCATAACCGTGATAAAACACACAAATGTGTTTTTGGGGAAACTATGGGAACACTTTGCATAAAGGCCGGAAAGTAAGTGAGTTTTGAAAGCCAGAAATCTCAGCACCTGCCGATGTAATCACTGAGTTATTGGTATTGATGTATAACCTTATCAAACCCCTGCAGATATATCATTGTTATGCAATGGGGCAGTAAAAGTCGTACTTATTGCCCCTTTAAAATGAAGGGAAAAATTTACTTACTTTCCTCTTCTACTCTCTCACTCCATTCATTTGTTTCCATCCTCCCCCACGTCTACAGACATTTGCAGAAAGGCTGCTGGGGAAGTTCTCTGTGGCGGTGCCGGTGTTCGTGGCCTTGTCGTGCTACGGCTCCATGAACGGCTGCCTCTTCGCATTCTCAAGGTGGGCCTTCCTCGTCCTCGCTGGCCTCGGCATCATCCCTCCGTGCCGCCAGCATGGAGACGATAACGATGATAAAATACCTTCCCTTGCATATTTACATGATGATGAATTTTTACATTGGCGGTGCTATATGGAGGGTAAAAGGGGGGTGTTGTGGTATAAAAGGTCACAACACATTGTGATAGCTAGAATCACTGTGGAATGTGTAGCTCAATGCTAAATGGCCTATGACGACAGTGGTAGCCTTCATACAATAAAGCAATAAAGTTTATTGGCATAACAAAACTGTTAATGCAGTCTTTTCATGGCAAAGTCAATGTTAGACAAATCTTTTTTCTGCCTTTTTTCTACAATGAATCAGTTCATCATTGACTCAATTTGCATGCATATTTCTTTGTGTGTGTGTGTGTGTGTGTGTGTGTGTGTGTGTGTTTGTGTTTGTGTCTACCAGGATGTTCTATGTGGCGTCGCGTGAAGGACATCTCCCTGAGGTTTTGTCTATGATCCACATCCGCAGACACACTCCGCTGGCTGCTGTCATTGTACTGGTGAGCTTCCTACAACAAAAACAACTCCGTTAACAACAACAATTAGCTGTCAGCAGCCATTAATAGGCATACATGCCAGTCTCTTAAAACTTAGCTTACATGTATTTTAAAAAAATGGTAAAAAAAAAAAACAACTCACACGAACAACATCAAACACATGATTTATAACTTTTATTTTTCTAGCAGATGTCTGACCCTTGGACTCATTCCAGTGTGGTGTGGGAGGATTTTCCTTTTCAACAGCTTCAGGGGTGTCAGTCTGTAAAACCTGCAATGAAGCCTGCCTCACCCTGCCTTTAGGAGTTAACCCACCTAGAAGAATTTCATTAGTCTGGGTTTCAGTGGAGAGTTTTAGTGTCCCATGATGCTCTAAATGCTTTTCCACCCTGACAAGAAAACAATTCCGGGAACGAAACACTGAATACCAGTAATTCCACTAGTAATTGTCCACAACAATAACAACCTTTTTCACATTTGGTGTGTGTGTGTGTGTGTGTGTGTGTGTACAGTACCCTATGACCATGCTCCAGCTGTTTGTGGGAGACATCTACAGCCTGTTAAACTTCATGAGCTTCCTGCGTTGGCTGTTCATCGGCGTGGCGGTGCTGGGTTTAATCTACCTCCGATACACCCGGCCTGAGCTCCCCCGGCCCTTTAAGGTCAGTGGTGTGCTCACACGTATACACAGTGGTACCCATGCTGAATCTAGCCTGGGTTGGCACTAACAGCAGCAGCCGTGGTAGAATGCCCCCATCTTGCATCTATCCCACAGTATCCCGCATCTATCGCCTGCAGCTGCCACTGTAGCATGTTGTGTTTCATTTTAAGTGCAAGAGAGGGGTAATTTCAATATTTTCTGCAAGCCTAAAAGCTTTTTTGTGATATTGAAGCAATTTTATTTTCTCAAAATTTCAGTTTCATACAGCATTTCAATTCTGCTACATCATAATTCACATGAAACTACTGGCATAGAAATCCAGCTGTTAAAATCGTATGTATCAGAGGTATTTAAATACAAACTTTATATAAAAAGTGCAGTAAAGCCTTTCTGTTGTCTAATAAGCATGCAATAAAAAATGGAACAGTCACATGGCCACATACACATACTGCACATGCATGTCTATCTAACAGTATGCACATACAGATAACAGTAACAGATATGAATTATCATTATCATGTCTATGTCTATGTCATGACTTCAATCTCCTTCCCTGGCCCCCAGGTGCCTCTCTTCATCCCGGTAGTGTTTTGCCTCACATGTTTCTTCATGGTCTTCCTGTCTCTGTACTCGGATCCAGTCAACACAGGGATTGGCTTTGCCATTTCCCTCACCGGCATCCCGGCCTACTACATCTTCATTGTCTTCGACCGCAGACCGAAGTGGCTACAAAGGGCTTTAGGTATCTCACACAGTGATGGAGTTGAAGGTTGAAAAGTTTCAACTTTTTCTGTCCCAGGAGGAAATTACTAAAATAATATACACATTGCAAGACTAAATATGCCACGCAGTTGTGTTGTAGCATAGTAGTAACACTGCTTTGCTAGGAATGTCATGAATATTTCACATTATTGTATTCATGAAACTGACTAAAATCTGATAGAAATCTGATGGTTGTTTGCACACTGACACTGAAATTAAGCACCATGTACCAATACCAATACCAATACATGTATGGATGTTGGTAGAGGTTTGTCCCATTTGCTGGGCTTGTAAAGTACTACCAATACCCTTTACAATGCTAGCTGTCTGCAGATTAGCCAACTGAGACTTCTAAGCAGTCCAGTACTAGTAGCTAGCTTCAACACAGACCGAAGGATGTTCAGTAATGAGTACAGCCTGTACTAGAGGCTAGGACACGGTTAGCAACTATTTCACCAAATGGGGAGAATAAGACTTGATTATTGGCTGAGGAGATGAACAGGTCACTGTGCTACATGGCTGGCAGCCTTGAAGGAGGCGGCTGCCCTCCAGTCAACACTCAGAAGAAAAGTACCTTATGCCTGGATGTGTGTCTCAGAGAAGTCAATCTGAAATATGAAAAATAAATTTGAATTGGGGAAAATTTGACATTATAGTTAGAATCTAAATTCAATAATAACGCTCAATTTCAAGCCACTGCCTTCAATATTCAAATTAATTAATTCATTCAACTAATTCATCTTTTTCAATTCAACAGTTCCAAATGCACAAAATGACAAATTCAAACTTACGCAGGTCAAATACGATCTCTGCTGGCACTAATTTCTTTCCATACAAAATCATGCTCACGCTTTACTGCTAATCGTATCTTGTTTCTTGGTAAGCCGTTGTATATTTTGGCTGGAGAGTAGAGATCATTGTACTGCTTTCTTTCTGTCCTCAGATTCCTTCAACAAATTCTTGCAGATCCTCCTGGAGGTCATTCCTGCTGAACAATAACACCAGACAAATACCGGATCCCCTGTTTGGTGCCTTCGACTCACAGTCTTATATTGAGGTGTAGACAGAGCTGAAACTTTTTTTTTACTCTCAAAATGATTGACAGTGCTTTTTGTACAAAGATTGAAAGCTAAATATGTACTGTATGTTCGAAATGTTTTTTTAAGGGGCAAATGTTTTATGTTGATTAATAAAAGAGGTGAAAAGTGTTTCTATCTATCTATTTTATTTGAATCTAGTGATAATTCCTGCAAGTTCATTAGATAACACACACTCCCCTACAGCAGTTGTCCACACACAGCAAGAGAAAAGATCCAAATATTATCTGCACTGGCCACAAGCTATCCCTCTTTGCCTTGTATTTCCAAGCAACCATTTTGGCGGTGGAAAGTAAGGGTGCGGAGGTTAACTATTGTGAAACGTGAAAATGGCGTGTCCAGTTCCTGCTATCGTTACATAATGTTTTCATGGTGGAGGAACATCATCTTCACGTCCACAACTCAGACACTCTGGTTTAATAATAATTACCTTGAACAAAACCTGACAAGCCAGTGATTTCATTTATTTTGCCTGTAACTTATTTTGCCTGTAACAAGTTAAATCAGTTTCTCTCTTGAGTTCACTTAGAAGAACCCATTCTCTGATATAGGCTTTTCTAGGCCGCCTCATTATTGCGTCCCTCTTCCAGGCAGGTTGGAGCATGCAGCTGGACCGACCGTGACATTAGGTCGCGTGCCCTAGAGGAGCCTCTGCCATTTGACACAATCACTTATTATGACTTCCTGTCACCTCCCTGACCTTATCTGGACTGTCTGCCCTCCTTGGTAGCCCACTCACATTTCACATTAGCCATGCAGATCGCATCAACACCATCCTCTTACCTCCTGCATAAGGAATGAGGTGGCTGGGCCTGGCGTGGCCTGGTGTTGTTCTAGTGTTCTGGAAGGTGTGTGTGTGTGTGTGTGTGTGTGTGTGTGTGGTGTGCAGACTGCTGATGTGGCTGCTCTCCATCCCCCCCGGGTGGGATTTGCAGGTAATCTGTCTGTGTAACCACTGCCCTGTGGCATGCTGCATTCCCTCCTAGCTCCCTGTCCTGTAAATGGAGGGCTTTTACTGCTGATGAGAGGATGGCAGGATGGAGACAGAATGCCTCGGAGCTTTCACTTTAGTGGCGAGTCATAAAAAAGCTGGCTTAAACTCAACTAGCATAAGCCTTTGTCATGCTGTTGGTGGTTAGTCACAAAGCTAGCTTTACTCACACCGCAAGCATATAAGCCTTTACCACACTACTGGGGGCTAATAGGGTTGTCGGCCTCAGCAGCAGCAGATGAAAAGCACCTCATTGCTCAGGTTTGAGGGATGAGGTAGAAGGGGTTTAGTTACCCTGCTGAAAAAACAGCCTAGCCAAGCTGGTTATGCTGGTGGCCAGTTTAATGCTGGTCATGCTCACACTATAAATACTGGTTTAGCTGGTGACCAACTGAGTATAGTTGATCTACCAGCATCAGTGTTCTCATTTACCATATTTCCTTTTTTTGAATTAAATATATAATTATATATATATTAATAACAGACCATGCTTTTAAGACCAGCAAAAGACCAGCAATGGCCATCAAAAACCAGATCAGGCCATCAACCAGCTTTAACTGTCCAGCTCAGTTAATCTACAAACAGTTGGTTTTTGGCTTTATTAGCTAGCTAGCCAGCAGGCTAATTTAGCAAAGCAACCCATGTTGCAAACCAAGCAAACCAACCAGATGCGACTACTGACCTGTGCTAGTGCTCAATTCAGATGTGTTAACAACAAGACAGTGATGCTTAGCTGTCTTGTTGTAGCTGACATTATCTAAACACAATCAGATGTATCAGTGATGAAATTGGTTTCCAGTCAAAACAGCACTTAAATTAACTATGTTAATAATTATTCAAGACGGCCAAGTTGTACATTTTTAAATGCAATCGGACCTCAAAAATGGCCACCAGAGGGTGAGCTTTGTCACCTGAAAGCCCTCTGTAATACATATATATGCTAATCTATCCAGTCAATTGCAATCAGTCAACTCCAGATTCAACATAACATAACTCAGGCCATCTATAAGGCTAAGAGGAGTACAGTGTCTCAGTCAAACTGAATTAGATCAAGGTTATTCAGTGACAAGGCTACAGGCTAATCATGCTCTGGATAGCCTACCAGAGTGATGTTTGCATATCAGTACTTCTCAGTGTTTTGAGGTTTTAAATACATTTGCACATAAAAGGCTGCTCTTTATATAATGTTTCGAGGGAACTGCATGTGTTAAGTCATCACAGTAATTACAGTAAATATTGTTCTGGCTCTGTTGTTTCTGTACAATATAATCAGGGAAAGAGATGTGTACATATTAAATGGAAAAATAAATCATGTTTTGAATTGAAAATAACGCAGTCTGAGGTATCTGAGGCTCTGAACCTCTGAACTAAATTTGTATTAATTTCTCCCTGTCATATTATGGCTCAAATCATGTCCAAACAGCCTACTTTGATCTCCAGTAAGCCATCAATCTAGTTTTAGCCACTCAGATACGATAGACCTGAGCATTTGCTAGAACATGCCAGCTGTGGTTCTACAACTACAATAATCAAATTAGCAATATCAGTTTTGTTAGCCGACAATAATACTGTAATGTGTCATAAACGTAGCTAGCATTAGCTAGAGCCATTTCCACACAACTGGAAATGTGATTGAACTGTCGTTAATCTTGCATTTAAACACTTGTTTCACGAATATTTGAAAATGTAAATGAAAGTATTCATGCATTTACATATATTATTCATTCCACTTGGCAACAGGTATTTCCGTGTTTGTGAGGTCAGAATTCAGGAAGTTGCAACTAGTATTTACGGTATTTTCTGGTAGTATTTACGACCTGAAAGCTGACATCTACTGTCTTTCCCAAATTATGTGAATACTGCATGACAACATGCTAGATAGAAACAGACATACGGGTACAGGAAGGGGTTTTAAAAAATACCAAAGAGTTGCTGTGAACCTTTCTGCTCTACAGATACATCCATATATATATATGTCCAGTAATCATACTATTAGTATGATTCAGTTTGATTTATTGTATTATTCATCTACTACACTCTATAGGAAGCTCTTAATGTGACTTAATATATTAATAATGTAATAATAATAATAATAATAATAATACAAATAATAATACAAATAATAATAATATATTATTGTTATTTGCCTGGGTTTCAATGGAGAGTCTTAGTGTTGTTTCAGAGGCTTTTCCTCCCTGATGAGAATGAAATTCTGGGGAAATACTGAATACTGAAAATGCCCTAATGCAACGATACTGAATTTCAGCACAAATATTGGCTATCTGCCTTTACAAACTCAACTTCCTTAAGTGGAGCATCACAATGGGGGTTAAGCGTCTTATCCCCTGTGGCCCCTGTGTCCTCTCCTTTTGCTAAAAGTTTTTTTACTTCCAGCACTTGGCACCCTGAGCAATAAAAGCATGCTGAACTGACTTCTGTGGGGAATACACAACGATGCATCCTTTCCATTGAAAATAGAAGCCAGCACTTTAAAGGAAGGTTCCCAGTGCATGAGCAGTCTTCAGGGTCAGTAAAGACATAAGCCATGTTTCCCTTCCCTATCCCACCACTCGCAACCCGAGTTCCTCATTAAACCCAGAAATAAAGCATATCAGACACTCTATTTTTGTGCCGTAACAGCTTGTTTTTTGAAAATAATAATGATAATATAAACAGATGAAAAATGATCGTAAAATAAATGCTTTAATGTATTTTTTTTTGATTCTGTGTCAAGTGGTTTGACCTTTTTATTTTACCTCTAAGCAACTCGAATGAGATAATTAACACACAGGAGAATTGAGCTTCCAGGTGCACAATGAAAAAAATGTCAATCTACCAAAGGATTTGATGATATATGAAATTACTACCCTTGTGTGTTCGTGCAGTGTGTGTGTGTGCACGTGAGGCTCTGTTACCACACCGTATCAACACCGGGAACATTGATGCTGCTAGCCAAGAGATAACACACACACACACACACACACAGAGCAAATGCCAGGAGTTGGCTTGATACCAAAGGCTAAAGCTCTCATACACATGTGAGTGAACACACTGCCAGAGTCCTGGCTGCAGGCCTAGAAAGAGGGGTGGGTGGTGGGGGGGCTAGAATAGCATTCTGAGGACACATCCAAAGAGGCACACCACACACACCAACACACCAACCAATGCATGCAGAGTGGATGTCGACCAATATTACCTCTTATTCAACATGAAATAAAGAAAATTTTAATTTGACAATCACTAAAGGTGACCTGCATTCGTAGCTTAACAAAGCCCTAACCTGCCATGAGATGAAGCCAGGGAAGAGTTTCCTCCTTCAGCTGGTCCTGAGGCTTCGTCCACCCAACCTACCAGGTCCTACAGAACCTCAGGACAACAGACCTAACCACATATCCCTCAAAATACACCTTTTTAAAATTGCTTTTAAATTTTTGCACCTTGATTTTAAATGTCTTTCGCCCACAATCATTTGTTTTCTTTTCTCTATATTTTATTGTCATCTTGGTTGTCTTTTATCCTATGTGATTTCAATGTAAAGCATCTTTGAGTACCTAGAAAAAGCTCTATACAAATAAAATGTATTATATTTGTACAGGTGCATATTGCATAGGTGTATATTTACCTTTATAATATGATAATGCATCTATGTGTCGGTCTGCTGCTACTCTCAAATCACATATTTTCCACTGCTTTGCCTTCCATAACGTCACATTGGTTAGTTGACACACAGCTAGCTAGCGAGCACTAATTAGCTAGCATTGTTTGGAAACAAACATAAAAACCTCAAAAACATTACTTCAGAGATTACCGTCGATCTTTCAAGTGAAAGTTGCCAAGCTTTGAATGTCTGTAATCGAACTATTAACCATGAACTATTGTTCATGACACTGATTAGATGTTGACGGCCGATGACCACAAACAGTTCAGCGGTACCCAACTTTCCTCAGCCGGCGAGCTTGTTGCTCTATAGGAAATGAATGGTGATGATTTTAGCACTGAAATATCTCAAGGTCGTGTCCCTCCACTTTCTCCAGTGTTAGCATTTTCAAAATCACATAATGAATTAGTAATCGTATTTAGCCCTTCAGTTAGCATCTTGTTAGCCTCCTCCTAGACCCCCCACAGTCCATTGGCCTTTCTCAGTCAGCCTACCTGGGAGACATGAGTTAATTGTGTTTTATCATTAGCTTCTTTCATGCACATTGTATCTGCCCCCTCCTCTCCTCTCCTCCTCTTTCATCCTCTCTTCTCCCCTCCTCCTCTTTCATCCTCTGTCCTCTCCTCCTCTTTCATCCTCTCTTCTCCTCTCTCCCTTCCTCCTCTTTCATCCTCTCTTCTCTCCTCAACTTTCATCCTCTACTCTCCTCTTCCTCGTTCATCCTCTCCTCCTCCTTCCTCCTATCCTCTCCTCTTTCATCCTCTCCTCTCCTAACTCCTCTCCTCTCCTCTCCAGTGACACCCTCAATGATTTCACCTCTTAATGTGCTGTAAAGTCATCAAATAAATCAAAATGCTCATCTCCCCTCCTTCTGTCTCCTCTCTCCTCTTTTGTCTGTTGTTCTCCACTTCCTCTCCTCCTCCATCTCCTCCCGTGTCCTCTCCCTTTCTCTTTTCACTCTTATTGACTTCTCTACGATTTGCTCCTCTTCTTGCTCAGTATGCAGCTCCATCCCTGGGACTGCCTGACCTTTCAATGAAGTGGCCAACACACACACACACACACACACACACACACACACTCCCATTTTCAGTCAAAACACTTGAAAGTGTAGTTCCCTCAGTGGACACATGGGGGTGCTACAGTGCAGTAGAACACTCCCAGCAGACCCTTTCCTTTTTTTATTGAAAGTTTCAAGCAAAGAATGCTCTTCACTTGAGTGCAAACCTAAATGATCCATTACAAATACATTATCTACAAACCTACAAAGAGCAGGTTACTGAGAGTTAAAAATGTTATTCAAGGTAGACAGACTTTTTTTTAGTGTACTTTACTTGCCATGTATTTACTTGGCAATGTGATTTCAAGGAGTCCGGGAATGAGGTGGATTCCTATTTACATTTGGGTTCGCTTTTAAAAGCTGACATCACCAACGTCTCATCAACAACACACAACAATAAAGCCTTTCTAGAAGCTCCACTTAGTGTGTGACTCCACCGGTGTGTTGTCCAGATAATGCATTATAGATTAAACTGACAGAAATAATCACCGTGCTTCCGGCAAACCAAGGTCACTAAATATTTGAGGGATGGATTCTAGATTTGTTTTCATCTCGAGAAAAGAAACACACAGAGAGAGAAAGAGAGAGAGAGAGAGAGAGTGGAGGATTGATTGGAAGAGATATCTGTAGGTTCTTATCCCATGTTGTGTCTTACTCTTGTTATTTTCCTCCTCTAACACCACGTTGCTTGAAGTTGGTTCTTGTCTTTGTGCTGATACAGACACGGTGCATGGTACGTATCATCACACTGTGAAGCAATTATGATGTGTTATTGTATGGTGCATCTTTTCAAACCAAATAATCTCAGTATGGTTTGAATGTAGAAACTGCATTTTCCCGCTAAATGTCTGACTGATGACTGACTAGATGTTATTATTATTTGGTCAATGTGCTAAATTAGTAGACGCAGGTCACCAAACTATCAGCTTATTGGCCCTGGATGTACCCTGATGTGACTTTTCCTGTTTAGATATGGCTTCCAAAACTACCAGATCAAATTTGGACTCACTCATACCCAAATGACGCCCATGATATCAAGAGAGGAAGCCACAACAACTCACCAAAAAAGAGGAGCGGGGGAGATTCTTCTGGCAAAGTGTGACTAATGGAGCATGTCTCCTTGTGTGTGTGTGTTTGTGTGTGCATGGTGGGGAAGTGGACCATGAGGTTGCAGGGTCGTCCCCATTAAAAAAAAAGCAGCAGACCCCCCAGGTAACTAGGTTCTACCCACAGGGTTACTCATGGCCCAAATGGATGTGACAAGAGGGTGTGTGTGTGTGTGTGTGTCTGTGTCTGTGTGTCTGTGTGTCTGTGTCTATTTATGAACAGAGATGGATGATATGAATGCAGGGTATAAAGAAACTTTTAAATGTTTGTTTCTGCATTTAAAAGTGTAGATGCACATGGGATACGAGGCTTACTAAAGCAAAAAGGCCTGAGGGGTGTTGCTGTCATAGTGGCTGACTGACACACACACACACTGACTGACTGACTGACTGACACAGCACGGTGTGTGCGTGTGTGTGTGTGTGTGTGTGTGTATGTGTGACTCAGGTCTAGTGAGCAATACTCCACAAAGGAGTGAATGAGGTATGGGGACACACAGTAGGCCTGACAGGACGAAACCACTAATTCAAACTGACCACAGCCTGGCTCCAGAAAGGCTCCCTTAATTATTGTTGCATGAACACACACACACACACACACACACACACACACACACACACACACACAGAGAGAGAGTTACATGATATCCACATACCAATAATGCACAGTCTATGCATTTTCCCTCTTGATATAAGAATATTTCTGAAGGTCTCCTGGATAAAAGTGTTTCATTTCTCACAGTGAGTGATACATATTGCTGCTGTCATGTGAAGGCCTCATAACTGGCATTTTAGCAGTTTTCACATTGTGACTTACTGTACTGTACACAATCCTTTATGGGCTGAGCGAGTGCACACGTGTTAATGTGAAAATGGGAGATAGAAGCTCAAACAGCGAAACGATAACAGGTGAGATGAGAGATGAGGTGTGTTGTTATGAGAGATGACCTGGTGTGATGAGATAAAATATTAGAAACATTAGGTTTTGGGTTGAGGTTAACATGTGATGAATTGACATGGCATGAGAAATGAGGTATAATGAGATGTGATTAAATGAAAGGAGATGAGATGTAATGAAATGAGAAGAGACGAAGTGAAAAGAGATGTGGTGATATGAGGTTTAACGAGATATGATGAAATGAGGTGAGGCTTAATGAGAACTGATGAAATGAAATGAGATGAGAGAAGAGGTTTAATTCAATGTGATGAAATGATTTGTGAGGTTTAATTCAGTGTGATGAAAGGAGATGAAATGAAATGTGATTAAATGAGATGAGATGTAACGAGATGTGATGAAATGAGATGAGAGATGAATTTCATTAGCCTGGGTTTCAATGGAGAGTTTTAGTGTCCCATGGTCTAAATGCTGTTTCAGAGCCAGCAAAGAATACAATTATGGAGGAAACATTGAATACTTTTTGTAAAATGTTGTAAAATGCTTGTCAATTTCTTGGCCATTAAAATGGTCAAATTTGAAGATATTTAATATTGACAGAAAATATTGTCAGCTTCAATCCAAATGCATCAGTGTCAGCCTTCAAAAACCCGCATTAGTTGCGCCCTGCAAACAGTAAAGGACTCTGGACTAGTTGGTGTCACCATAAAGCTTTGGAAGGCACATTTACACTAAAAACAGCAGTACTGTGACATTTACATCTGAATGATCCTCCCTATCTCTGTTCACTACCCTTTTTCATATCACATCTGAGCATGGGCAACTCCACCGTCACACACACTGCTTCGGTCTGGTGCAGACGAATAGTGTAGCTGCTTGTTGCCTGGCAAAAAAAGACCCTCCGACCAGTATTTCCATTGGCTGCCTGAGTCCCACAATGGGACTCACTGTTGCCATAGTGTTGGTCCTTTGATGCTGAGAGAAAGAAGAAGGGATACGATGGACAGAGGCAAGAAGAGGGAGCGCAGTGAGAAAGAGGCAAAGATGAATAGACAGAATAGACTGCTCTACATATCTCCCTGGATGTATGGATCTGGATGTTGAAAATGGTATCAGGAGAGCCATGAAGTTGATAACAATATATATAATTTTGTAGTAGTAACAAAGATTAATTTTGACCCACCAGACAGAATACTGCTGGAGAAAAACATCATGCAATTCCTGAAAGGTTTGGTTTTTGTGTACACTTATTACAATCGCATTAGATCCGATTTTGTTGAAACTTGGGGAAACGATGCGTCTCACCCCGAGTGGCAGCGAGAGGTAACTGTTTGTATTTTTGAAGACTTCACTACCCAGAAATCGTATTGCTCTCATACTTCCCTCACACCTAAATTTAGTCTTCTTGGTGGTTTGTCGTGGCAGAGGTGGTGAAGAAGATATTTTCGTAGCAGCTTCAGCCGTCTTTGCGTCTTTTGCGTCTACATGCTGTGGTTGGGAGTCAGAGCAGAGGAGGGAGGCGGGAACCCATCTTGTTCGTCCGTCTTGTCTCCCCCCCATGACCCAATAAACAGGTAAAGAAAATTCATTAATTAATGTGGGGAGAGACAAGGGTCCCAAGCTGAACCCAGAACATCATAGCACAAGGTGTGCACCTCACCCAAGTGAGCCACCGCAACACCCCATAATATTTATTTTGTGACGAAACATTTTCAGTATCAGTGTCCACTTCCGTCTCATATCAGGTGTTTGTGGGTCACAGGTGAAGCCCTTTACTTCAGTTAAATCACATTCATATTAACTGAGTCCATGTCAATATCAATTATTTCCCTTTGTATACCACACACCTTGTGCACCTCTGAGCTGCAATAAAGTTTTGTAAGAAGAAGAATGTCCCGACCGCTACAGTACAACTTCTTCAGCGAGATTCGAGAAGCTCGATCTCGATGCTGGGTCAACATCGAGACTTTTTACTTTGACCTGCCAAACTCCGTTTACGAGCAAAAAAAAGGTGTGCGAATAGGGCCTGCTAGTGCACGGGCTTCACTTCTGTGCACGTACATCCCATTTTCAAATCATTTAACATCGGCATTGAGCGAGAATAACTTCATCTCCCTCATAATAAAAGCTACAGTAGGCAGTGCGAGATGAAGAAGATCTTGTGGAGGGTGTGTGTGCGTGTGTGTGTGTGTGTGTGTGTGTGAACGATCCCTCCCCGCCCTTCCTCCCACAAAGCTCATATTTGGCTATTGATTTACGACTGGAGCATCTATCCTGTTTAACGGGAGAATGCCGCCCGGACACGGGGGAGAACACAAACGGCCTCCGAATGATTAAGTGCAGGCTGGGATGCTCGCATGTGCGGTTTCTGCAAGTGAGCGCGTGTGCACGTGTGTGTGTGTACGTCCATGCGCGTATGCATATATCTACATTGGATCTGTGCGGTGTTTGCTCGGCTGCACGCGTGTGTGTGTGTGTGTTTTTCCTCTATCGGTGTTTGTGCTGCGCCCTCCCCTGCGGCGCTCCCATGATGCTGTTGATAATAAAGATGGAGGTTACCGGGGGTTAGTGGCTCCACATGTTGTTGCTCTACGCGGCCCCCACACCCCCCCATGATCTATTAGCCCCCGCTCCAAATGAGATAGCACTATCCCCACGCCCCGTGTGTGTATGTGTGTGTGTGTGTGTGTGTGTGTAAACAGGCAGAGGTTATCCCTCCGATGCACACGGCGGTGATTTGTTTGCATGGATTCCAGGTTTGATGTATGCTATTGTAGCAGGGGCCCTCGCAGCCGATGAAGCCATTACGGAATAGAGAGCGTGCGCGCACACACACACACACACACACACACACACACACACACACACAACAGATAAGCGAGATTCGCAGTGACACAAACACTTCATCCCTCCTGGCAATTCAAAAGTTGACACAGCTGATAGGTTGTGGAGCAGGAAAACTAATCTAAACTAATGTATTTACACTTCCTGGAGCTGCATGGCCCCGGCCCGCCGTCGGTGCACAACTCCTCCGGTGTATCCCAGTATGTCCCAGTATGCAAGTATAATTTATACTGGTGTGTGTGTGTCAGAGCTGAGGCAGAGCTTTGGGGAGCTCAGCAGGGATCTTCACCCGGCCCGAAGGCAGATGATCCCGCCAATCCAGCTCTTCCTCTGCGGATCAGTCCCAAAGCTCCTACTCAAAGGGCCAAATATCCCCTCCTGGCTCCCCCTGCTGAGCCCCCCAGTCCGGCACCAAAGACACCTAGACGGCAGCTCCGGCTTCTCTGTCACAGAGGGGTTTTTAAAGCCGATCGTAGGGTTATGAGTTGCGGGCGTGAATTCACGCTCTGCATCTAAAATACCAGCAAAAACGTTCAAACCTGCTTATACCCCGCTTAATATCTGAGGACAAAGTGGACTGACGACTGACAAGATATCATTATTATTTGGTTAAGGTGATAAATTAGGTCACCAAACTATCAGCTTAGAGGGAACATCAGTCCTGAATGCTTCCCGTGGTATTATTTTCTTTACCTTCTAATTACATTTCAGATGTTTTTCTTTCCAATAAAATATTTAAATCTTCAAGATCAAAGTTGGACTGAACTGGAAAACAAACATCAAATATTGTGCATAAACAAGATATATCCAGATTTCTGACCATTCACTGCAAATGGCACTGATCGTCCAGTTTCTCAAATTGAAAATGTAGGGAATAGTAATTCTACGTACTTCTGACTTCAGAGAGTACCGGGTACACAAAAAGACGCTTAGTTCAACAAGACTGAATACCACGTTGCTCCCGCCCCCTGGCCATAAACGTCAAGCTGTCTGTTCCCAACGATGTCCCTGATAATGAACGGGCGACTCTAATTTCTAACCGACTTTGGAGACTTTCCAAAGCCAGCGCATCATTGGTCGATCGCCCCCGTGGCCGGCGCACTCTCGCTCGGCATCCGTCTTTAGATTGCGCCCTCGACAAAACAAAAAGAGAAAACCGCGAAAGATAAATGGAGTAAAGCAAACGCCGGAGTTACGATTTCTTGAAATGCCATCCGGAACCCCCTTGACTTCCGCGCCTTTGTCTGGCATGTAAATCCAGACATTAAAGATGACGGACATGTTCTCGAAGTGTTTCGGAGGACATCTCTTTAGCCCCGGGGTTAGGCGAAGATACAATGATGCATCGCCTCGTCCTGGTTCAGCCTCATCAGTTCTCCCAGTGCCTCCTGGGAAGTGGTGTCCAAACATCGCTCAATCATTGTCATTGCGCGAGCTACGCCGTATGCTGTCGCATGTTGAGGGGAAGAGAGTTGTTTGTGCGCGATCCCTACTGTAGGCATGGCCGCTGAGCGTTGTAAGTCATTAGTTAGGATAACAGATGGTTGTAATGTACACCGAGAGCACGGAGACTATTATGGAGGCCTTCATTATTCATAAAATGCAGATTACTGACACTGTATACTTCTGGTAGGCCTATGGTGGGTGGAGAGGGAGTTGAAGTCCTTAAACAAGGAGGCAGCAGCCCGAGGAGGCAGGATGAATTAAAAAATATGGTGCGTATGTGTGTGAGAGGGAAATAAAGGAAGGGAAAAGATGCCGAGGAATTGTATCTGCCACCCTCAACTGATGGACGCCGATTCCTTAGCCGAAAGTCTCGGGAACAATTACAAGCTCACAGGATTCCTCGACGCTTTCTCAACTTTCAACTCGTCCCATTCTCTCATTGATTTTTTTTTTAGCCAATTAAAATTTCCAACAAGAGCAAGCTTTTGTGCAGAGCAGCCGAGGAGAGACAACGGCAAGCAGTCATTGGGCAAATATTGAAATCTGCGGATCACATGAAAACTTGATCAAACTTGATCAATCTGATGTGAGGAGGCAAACACGGCGGTGGCGGCTCCGCATTGAGTCTTTGGGGGAATCCAATCAGACAAACAAAATGAGCCTGGTGTTTTTCATGGTGCTTTCAAGTTAGATTTCTACGGAGCAGCACACTTGTTCTACAAGCAGCAGCCCACACACAATGAAACTGATATGGGGTGAAAAAACATCTGCACATTGTTCGTCGTAACATTGCAAATTCCCCACGCAATATGCTGAAAGCAAAGCAGCTTTTATTCCCTCCCAGCCTCTAAGATGATTGTCTCAGTTTCCTCCTACAGTTGCCATGGCTACGCAAACTTACTTTTATGAGAAGAGAAATATCAAATGATTTGATGAGTTTCTCCTGTGGTAAAGAATGTATAATAATTGCCACAGTTATTCATAGTTATTAAATTTTTTTCAGCTCCATAGTATAAAAATGAGGATGCATTCTTACAACACATGCATGCAACACAATAAGCATAAACTGAACATTTGTAATTTGCAAAACAAATACACTGCGTTTAAGGCGTTATTCAGGTTCATCTGTTTCCATGAACCTTTGATACCCTGTGATTGAGTCGCCCTGTTACCATGTATACCACCCCCCCCTCCCTCCTTGACTGAGCAATAGTAGCTTCCTTCTAATAGAGGAGAAATAAATATTGACCCCAATAGTAATAAAGTGCTGCTGGCCACCATGTTTTTTTATTGACGTCAAAATGTACCCATAGGTAGATGTTTCCATTCCACCATAGCCTGTTTAATATTACAGGCCGTGGAATGACCTGGAATATCATGGAATTTAGAGAAGTTAGAGCTTGTGGTTTTCAGCCCAGCTGGAGTGGACACCAGACTGCTTCTTTTAGAAAAACAAACCAGGAAGGAAGACCATTTTTAGCTCATGGAAACACTCTCACTTTGTTATGGAGCTCACTGGGGTTACTCTAACCCAGTCATGACGTTTACAGGCATCGACCCAAAACCAGCTTACTGAGTAACCGGGTTAAAAATGGAATTCTCTGTGCATGCAAACAAGTAATCACTGGCTATGAGACATTCCATGTCTTTTCAATATTTGCCTGTTAGCTTGTTAGCTGTAATGGTAAAAGAGAAAGCCCAGCATACAGCCTCTGGCAGGGCTGACTGACACTAAACCTTCAGGCAAAACTCACCTTCAGATGCTAAAAGGATCAGCTTCCTCTGTGTGTGTGTGTGTTGGGATTGAGTAGGGCCAGAAGGCTGCCTCATACATAATCATCATCATATACACTTACAGTAGTAGCAAAAATTCAAAATACAGTTATAAAGGGCTTTACAAACCAGACAAAAACATGACAATTGTGTTGAAAATGAGTAAATTAATTCTTTGACATGAGTTAGAGAACTATAAAATGGCAAAATACAAACAAAAAAAACTGATATGTGATTTTAGTGATTTTACCAGCCTAACCTCCTCAGACACAACAAAGTCTAGATAAACTTTGGTATTGGTATTGGAATGCAAACTAGTACCCTCCTGGCTAAAACTGTGCTCCACTTCATGGGGGCTTACAACCAAAAAAATGTCAAAATATCTTATCAAGGAAAAGTTGACAGAGCTCCATGCTCTTTTCCAGCAACACCATGTAATAGGTAATGAAGTCCTTCAAATCTTCAATAATGTAATTGTGAAGATTAGCCATGATGTATCTACTCAGTTACTTATTACAGTTACAACACAGTACTCTTATATTGGGTTGGTATAACTACTATGTATGGAGTAAAGATATTTCCTTGAGGCATTCCGCATTTAACATATAGTAATATATTTGATGTAATTTTGAATGCTCAGGTGGAATTTTTAGTATGGAGTAGTATGACATAAATACATACAAATTTTAGAGGGTGAGCCATTTGATCTGTTGAGTTTTGTTTTGCTCAATATGGCTTGTTGTTTTTGACAGCCCTATCACACAGTCTAGACTTCTGCCTTCCTCTGGCTCTGACCTCCAAGATCTGAAAGCATCTCCACCACACACACATTACATAGACAAACATATGCATCCATGCATGTGCACATCTGAACATGCAGACACATTCAAATGCATTTTAACATACACACACCTGCAGATACCTACAGATACACAAACTTTTAAATTCCCTGCAAAGTGCTCATGTTCTTCCTCCCTCCTACAATTTAATGCACAATAAAAACTGCACTGGTGATTTACTTCCCCCTGCAGGTCATTGGGGCAAGCTACACTTTCTTTGCAATGATAATTTGTTAAATAGGCTCACGATATTGCTACATTTTTAATACACTGAAGATGGCGTCTGTGTTTCTTTAAACATCATAATTCTTAGTGGAGAGACTTACCTGTTGACATTCACATAAAATAAAACAGAAAAAAAAATCGAATTCAATTGAATCTTTTGACAAAGAGAAAAAAAAGGCTGATGTGTTTTTTTTTTTTAGCTCTCATCAGCTTCTCAGGTGATCTCAGGCTGCAAATCGTTTTGGGTGATTGTTTGCCTTCGCCTCCTATGAAGTTGCAATGCACATGTAGACTTAAGGAAACTCCCAGTCTGCCGGTCCCTTGGCAGTAAGCAAAATCATGTCGCATTCACTCCCTATGGGAATAGCTCTCGGAACAACTTGACTCGGAAGTGCACGCGTTTGAAATCGTTTGAATGACTGCAGCTTTCTTTAGACTTTGGTAAAATCTATCATTTTGTCCTGCTGTGGCATTTTAAAAGTTGCTATGACAAAATGACTTGTGTGATGAAAATCCTTATTTTTATTGGTTTATCATGCAGGTATTTCCTTGTTGGTGATGTCAGAATTCAGGAAGTCAGAGAACTCGGGGACCACTGCCAAACCCCAAGCCCAAGTAGTATTTCTATCTAAAAGTTGAGATGAACAGTATTTTCTAGTAGTATTTCTATCTAAAAGTTGAGGTTAACAGTATTTTCTAGTAGTATTTCTATCTAAATTTGAGGTTAACAGTATTTTCTAGTAGTATTTACATCTGAAAGTTGAGGTGAACAGTATTTTCTAGTAATATTTACCAGATGAAAGTTGGGGGGAACAGTATTTTCTAGTAGTATTTACATCTGAAAGTTGAGGGGAACAGTATTTTGTAGTAGTATTTACATCTGAAAGTTGAGGTGAACAGTATTTTCTAGTAGTATATACATCTGAAAGTTGAGGTGAACAGTATTTTCTAGTAGTATTTACATCTGAAAGTTGAGGCGAACAGTATTTTCTAGTAGTATTTACATCTGAAAGTTGAGATGAACAGTATTTTCTAGTAATATTTACCAGATGAAAGTTGGGGGGGAATAGTATTTTGTAGTAGTATTTACATCTGAAAATTGAGGGGAACAGTATTTTGTAGTAGTATTTACATCTGAAAGTTGAGGTGAACAGTATTTTCTAGTAGTATATACATCTGAAAGTTGAGGTGAACAGTATTTTGTAGTAGTATTTACATCTGAAAGTTGAGGCGAACAGTATTTTCTAGTAATATTTACATCTGAAAGTTGAGGCGAACAGTATTTTCTAGTAGTATTTACATCTGAAAGTTGAGGCGAACAGTATTTTCTAGTAGTATTTATATCTGAAAGTTGAGGCGAACAGTATTTTCTAGTAGTATTTACATCTGAAAGTTGAGGCGAACAGTATTTTCTAGTAGTATTTACATCTCAAAGTTGAGGCGAACAGTATTTTCTAGTAGTATTTACATCTCAAAGTTGAGGTGAACAGTATTTTCTAGTAGTAGGCTCAGCCCCTACTGAGTGGAGGTCACAGAGGTCACAATGAATAGAGCACTGCTGCATTTAAATGTGTGGTGGGAGCTCAGTAGACTGCCAGTCAGAAGTCGGGGGGCCTGGGGGTCACGGTCCATCCTCTTAATGTGTCCCTCCTGGTAGACGGGTTGGGGTTTTTTGGTTCCACACTGCAGTTGTTTTATTATCTGTTGAAAACAGCCTGATTACTGCAGGGGCCTGGAGGGAGACATGACCTTTCCTGCTGCTTACACACACACACACACACACACACACACAGGCCTCATTAGAGAGGGATTGACACAGTTGCCTGGAGGACAACAGAGAGAGAGTGGAGGAGTGTCGCTCTTCTCCTTTCTCCTTCCCCTTTCTACTCAGCAGATCTCTCTCTCTCTCTCTCTCTCTCTCTCTCTCTCTCTCTCTCTCTCTCTCTCTCTCTCTCTCTCTCTCTCTCTCTCTCTCTCTCTCTCTCTCTCTCTCTCTCTCTCTCTCTCTCTCTCTCTCTCTCTCTCTCTCTCTCTCTCTCTCTCTCGTTGGAGAGCTGTGCGGGACAACCAGAGATTTTACAGTCTTCCATCTTCTCTTCGTGGGGAAATTGCAGCAGCAGAGAATGGCAAAGCAAGTGAAATTAGCTTAGTCCTGGTTACACGCTTGCCACCTTTGAGCTTTTTGGCAAATTAAACTATAACAAATAAAACTAAAGTCAAATGGTAATAGCCCAATACTACAACTGAACAACTAATGCTACTGCTAACATACAATTAGCAAGGCCTACTACGCTAACATTTTATCCTCAACAAAGTTCTTAAGCACATTTACAATGAAGAAGTCCAACAAACAATATGCAAAACCTAAATCAATCAATCTTATATACCATATCAGGAAACCAGGGAACCTGAAATGAATACTAGCATCAGCTGGTCAATAAAGGTTACTACCACAGACATCTCAGAGATGGCGGTTCAACAAGGACCTAATGAAAATCTGACAGGCTCTCAGACACATCAGCACATAGAGAGCATAAAAATATAATGTGTACAATAAATAAAATATATTTCAGATTTTCCTTCCCAAGGACGGTGACGAATGGCAGGAGACAAAATCAGAAGCACAAACACGTCATGAACACAAGCATGAACAGGTGAACACACACACACACACACACACACACACACACACACGTTATGAAAAGATGAGTGATGGGCTGAGGTGGAAGACGCCTTCATTTTCTTTTTTTCCTCCCTCCTTTTCTCTCTCTTGCTCTTTTATTTCACCCTCTGCTCTGACAGCTTGGTGTCTGTATGATAACAACTGCTCATAAATACTCATACAAACATACATGACTGCACCCTTGGGTGGGGTATGCAAGGGCCACTAACCACCTTGTCTATCTTGTCTTCAGGGCAGTTAAAGTGTCGAAAATAGTGTACAGTGTCTGTGTGAGTGTGTGTATCAGTCTGTGTGTGTGTGTGTGTGTGTGTGTGTGTTTGCAATGAGTGTGGTGCGATCACAAGGGTTTGCTGAGGCTCATGGGAGTTCAGCTGCTAACTTAGCAACTTGCCAATTGTTTGCAGCGCAGCAACTTGCAATGAAGCCCTGGGGGTGGTTCAGCGTGTGTATGTGTGTGCATGCTTTTGTAATGTCGGAATGTCAGATTGTGTGTGTGTGTGTGTGTGTGTGTGTGTGCATATACGTGTGTGTGCTCGCCAACTCCTCCCTGTGAAGTGGAGGACCAAACCAATCCCAGAGTCTGAGAGAGGCTTGCAATGTCAGATGATGCAAAGACGGAAATAAGAGAGAAATACAAGGAGAGACCAGACCCTGGTGGGGGAAAGAGAGAGCGAGAGAGAGAAAGAGAGAGAGAGATAAAGACAAAGGAAGACATAAAGCATCACATGTCTGTCACATGCCATTTATGGAACACAATCCAGTATGCAATCAAAACGCTGAAAATGTCAACTTTTGCGCATTCCGGGGAGCGTTTCATTGTACGGTCTTTGTCAGCGGCAACTTTCCGGCGGAGAGATTCTCACATTCGATCTACTTTCCAACAAAATTTTGTCAAATGAGCACAAACACTCGAGACGCACCTTCGCCCTGGATTTTACCCCAAAGGATTGCACCATCGCATCCTGTGCACTGGTGAAATGTTGCACCGTCTGCAGCACATCTTGCATGTGACGTCTGGTCGTGTGTTGTCCTACAGCGACAGTGTCAATCCCATGTTGTGCGACTGTATTGTAATGCGTCAGCACCAATTACCCAGGTCCAGATTCCTTGTGCAAGCGATTCTGATTCTCCTCTGGATATTAACAAATGTGCAGCGCCGTGGCTCGGACACAACTCATTTTTTCCCACATAGGGAAAGAGTGACATGAGCGCGATGTCTTCAAATTCAAATAATGTGCTTCGTCCACAAAAAGTGAGAGAAATAGCAGTTTTGGCTTCCTCTTTAACTAGATCCACTGACTGGCTCCCACTGCTGCTTCGGATGTATCCACCTGTTTAAGCTCCACCCACAAATGCCTGATTCCTTTAATGAATAATAGCTAGCCAGCCAAGTGGCTAGCTGACTCTCAGCATGTTTGATGTTATCAATCGGTAGTGCTGCTGTAGATCATCAGTCAAACCCTGTTGTTTAGTAGCACTGGAATACTGTATAAAATAAACTAACTAATTTTAATCTCTCGTCACACATGAGACTTAATGAGCTGTCTGATCGTTTCATGCATCCAACACATTTAAAAAATATATATACTTTCGTGAAAAAACCTCATTGCCTGATCAGATAGATTTAATCAATAACACATATAAACAGTTAATTAGCACTATGAGAAATGCAAAATTATGCTATGTCCTTTCCTTCACACAGGTAGAGAGGCTATGAAGGTAAATATGTTGCAAAATGCGAGAGCTTGTAGACTTGATGTGAGAACATGTAGAATACGATGTGAGAACATGTAGAATATGATGTGAGAACTCATATGTTTAAATTTTCACTTGTATAAAATAAAATAATCACAAATGTGTTTTTTTTACTTGAGTCCATTTTCCAGTACAACCACAACTCGGTGATTACAACCTCTCGAACCGGTCAATGCAACTTCAGAAATGTGTACATAACAAAGTGACAAATCTGCACGCCTTGACTTTTGCAACACTTCTTGCGACTTCACAAATGTGCTCTACCGCTCTGCTCTCTCACTTCCACAGCTACATTTATCGCATGAAGTGTCAGATTTGGGTCAAAATGTATCAAACAAACAAAAGATTGAAAATATCAAACAATATTTCAAATTAACAGCAAAATTGATTTCATTACAAAGAAAAAGGGTGATCTCAAGAGCAAAACTTAAGCTCTAAGACAAAAAAGTACTGAAAATTATTTTTAGGCAAGTCCATATTTCTTGCCAATGATGACCCAATCCTCTCGTGTAGGCGGGCTTTAGAGGGATACATCTCCATTGGTCAATGCGTTCTAGAGTGACACCTCAATCTTCCACAATGCTTGCTTACTCCAGATATCAAGTAAAAGCTAAACCTGCTAAATAAATTACAAGCCGGCAAAGAAGCTAGCCCATGTAGCTATAAGTGCATTTTCAACAATGGAATACCTGAAAACACTAACAGCATTTTAATAATATTTGATGACACACAAACCATGTTATTGAAATAAATAATTGTCTAATTACTAATTATTGGTACTCAAATGGACCACCAGCATCAATCACTTTCTCGTCCACCGCTGTAAGTGACGTGTGGTCACGGTGATTATGCAGCAGCAATGCATCACCTAAGTATGTCCAATGTAGTATACATCAGGGCACTTTTCACCTACACAAAATCAAGACTAGTATGTGGTTAGTAAGAGTAGCTATGCCTGGGTCCTCCCCTACCTATTGACTGAGATCTTGGGGACATGGTAGTACATCAGAGGTTGGACCTATAATGAACTCTGCCTGAACTCTGACTGCACCTGCTGAACTGCTTCCCTTGGGTTTCTGTTAGGTCTTTGGACTCTGTCAGTGCCATCTCTAATTTTACCTTTGCAGATTTAAATTCCTCTGGTAGGCTAGATGTAGACTAAGATCAAAGATCCCTTTCCCATACAGAGCTACGCTGCTGAGACACCGTGGGACTCCAAGCCACTTCAAAACATACAAGCTAACCAGCCTCTCTAGCTCTCTATACTGTCAAGGGCCACATGATGAGTCAACAGACCAAACTACAGCCACCACAGCTTTAATTTGTCTGCTAGTCTTGACCTCTCTTTGCCCTCATTGTCTCTAACTACCTCCTGAATCTGCCCCTTGTCATTTAGGGTGACATCATACCACCTTCCTAAGCTTTTGACAGGCTTCTCTAACACTGTTGGGATTGCTTCTGCATCTGTGCAGAGTGTTTTGTTTGCCAGTTTCCCCTTCACATTGGAAATGCTCCTAGACATACTCAGCTTAACTTTTATGCTAACCCAAAAATCATTTAATTTGCTGCAGCCCTCCTTGCAGTCTTTCCCCACCTACCACCCATGTTGATGCCCTAATGATTCCCTCCATTGGCATAGTGAAAGCTAGAGGGGAAAAGTGTGGGACCTTAAAAAGTCTGAAAAAGCTTTACAAAAAAATACTTTTATTTAAAGACTACTACATTTCAGTTCTTAAAAAGTATTAGTATGTTTGCTCTTATGGGTCTTACTAGGAGTCATATTTTTTTCACCATGCAATGACAGGGGTCTTTTTGCTGCATGCCCACTTTTAGAGTAATGCAGAACAGAGTTAGTAGTTCAAGATGCATTATATTTGCTTTTCTAAAAACAGTTGGGCTGTCCCTTAACAATTCATTTCCTCTGGTCCCTTTTTCTTCTACTGCCCATTTATAGTTTCAGAACTTTCATTAGATATGTTCTATTGGAAATAGACTTTGTTTCTTTAATTTGTTCCAGGTAAACTTTCTTAAAAAGTCTTAAATTTGTCTTGTAAAATATGAATTCAAAATAAATATACATTCAATGCCAAAGAATTGTTCTAGTGTAGGAGTGTTGGCATTGTCGCAGATGGTGTGAATAGCTTAACATTTGTGTCCATGTGAAACATTTAATGTCCATGTGGACATTGTTGAACAAATACTTTTTCCAGATACTGTCTCAGTGGATTTGTCTCCTTTTGTCCAGTTTTACAAACTGAAACATCTCCTATTCAGAGAAGTTTTTAACAATGTTCCTAAAGCACTCTGCTTTATTCTTTAAGTGCAGGACATCTAGGAATGGGTCAGTGACAGATTTACAGTAAGGTAGCACAGGACCCGCTGCTCAAGGCACTTCATTATTACTGTCAGTAATAAGTCGATTGTTGCGGAGAGTGATCTTGCTGTTCTTTGGAATAGCATCATTGGTTCATCTTTTGACTGTGAACAGGTTTGGCCCTGTTGAACTTTTGAATGTACGTGAGGATTATTTGAATCACAGTGTGGTTGGAGCAGCTGAGGTATTCTCGGGGAATTGCACCTTTGATGACGTAGTGTGAGTAGAGTCAAGACTAAAAAGAGGAATTTCCCAGAGTGTGAAATTGAAGTCCTTGTGAGGGAAGTCAAGGCAAGATGAGAGGTATTGTTTGGTGGTCTAGGTTCAGTTGTTACCAGCAAAAACCAGTTTGAATGGCGATACCTCACATCAGAAGGTAATGACACCAGCTCCGAGAGCCCGGGCCCTTTGGCCCGATATAAAGGCTGACACCAAGACGCTGCACATCAACGGTGTCACCAGGCACACCGGAGCGCTCTCCCCTTGATGAATGTCATCTCGATAATTGGGGAAAATCCAATTAGAGGCATTGTGCCAGAAATTAGTAGATGCATCCTAAATGTGCCTTTTGTAAAGCGTGAACCTAAACACGCATTCAACATTTCACACTCATTTGGTTTGACAAAAAAAAAGACATAACAGACTTGACGAGTGTGCCCGGTGATGAAGAGGTGGCCAAAGAGGAAGTATGTGTGTCACAGCTGTGCCCCTGCCTCTCCTTATGTTTTCCTGTGTTCCCCATTCCTCCTGTGTTCCATGTCCCCGGTTTGTCTCTCTCTGTTTGTGTGTGTGTGTGTGTGTGTGTGTTCCTGTCCTGCCGCTTACCTGGAGCCTACACACCTGCCTGCAATCGGCTCATCATCTCCTCAGCCAACACACCTGTCATCCATCAGTTCATCACCTCTCCAGTATTTCAACCCTGGCTTTTCTTCCACTCATCGCCAGATTGTTGTTTCTGCCTTTGTGGTAGCTACTCTCCTGGGGCCTCATTTATAAAGGTATAAGGTATCAATTTAAAAAAGTGGCGTTAACGGGGCTGAAATGTGCGTACGCATATTTTACCGCAAACGTCGGGAAACGTAGAAAAATTCTATGCGGTAAAAGGTGCGCACTTCTACGCATCCTTTCACCCATGCGTAGAGCTCACCGCAAAGTTTTTCAGACACGGGAATCAGCGACGCCCGATGGGGAGATCACAAAATGAAGCTCCAGTCCTCAGATGAAAAAACACAGATGAAATATAGAAGGCACACATTACATTTCATAATGTATAAGGTGACCTGTAATTGTGGATATATATTTATTATTATCACCACTGACCTAAGCCTATCTTATAAGGTACAAAATTGATGATTTTATATGATGATATTGAAATCACCTTTGTGCCGATCTCGTTGATTGGCACAAGGGCTATAAATAGTGCTCATGGTGACTTGCATAATGTGGAATTATGGCTGCTTTGGCATTGCTTGAAGATTTGGCAAATAGGAGACTGAGATGTGAACGCGTGTTCAGGGACCACGAGGACTTCCTAGCCCATGATGAATGGCTAATAAGCCGATTCAGATTACCAAGAGCCATTCTCTTGGAACTCTGTGCTGAATTGGGCCCAGTTTTGGAACGACCCACCCGGCGGAACAGGTCCATCCCTGTGCAGGTCCAGTTAATGACCACTCTGGGCTTTCTGGCAACTGGGACGTTCCAGCGCGAACTGGCTGATAAGTCTGGAATATCCCAGCCATCACTAAGCGCAATTATGCCAGCCATCTTGGATTGCCTTATTGGAATGACCCCTCATTATATATGGTTTCCTTATACTGTTGGTGAGCAGGCCAACATCAAAATGCAATTTGCAGCAATGTTCGGTTTTCCAAATGTAATCGGAGTAATTGACTGCACTCATGTTGCGATAAAAGCACCAAATGAGAACGAGTTTGCGTTTGTTAATCGCAAGCATTATCATTTGATAAACGTTCAAATCATTTGCAGTGCTGACATGCTTTTGACAAATGTAAATGCTCGATGGCCTGGCTCAACCCACGACTCATTTATTTTGAGGTACAGTAGTGTAGGAAGAAGACTTCAGGCTGGCGCTGTGCGTGATGGTTGGCTTTTTGGTAAGTTTTTATTTTTTCCTCCTAGAGAACGCAACACTATTTATTCCCAATTGAGTGGTTACTAGATAATATTTTAAACATGCAATCATCATGCAGGTGATAGTGGGTACCCTCTGTCCACTTGGCTCCTCACCCCCTTCGCAAACGCACAGACTGCGGAAGAGAGGAGGTACAACGAAGCGCATGGTCGAGCCCGTTCAGTGATTGAGCGCACTATCGGGCTCCTGAAATCTCGTGGAGATGCCTAGACAAATCTGGTGGCATTCTGTTATATCGGCCTGAGAAGGTGAGCGAGCTCCTTATCCTCTTTTAAATCCCTCTTAAAACATATTTTAGTTTGTGTGCTTTCACGGGGTTTGTGGTCTGAACTTTTATCTGTTAAGTCACTACTTAAAACCTATTTTTATACAAAGGCATTCTCTTAACTCTTTTTGATTATTTTACTCATGTAACTCTGTATAACTTTGAAACTGTTATCATTTTGTATACCTTTTTTTATTTTGCACTTTGTTTGGAAACGTGCTGTATAAATAATAATTATTATTATTATTATTATTATTAAGGTGTGCCGGATTATTAGGGCTTGTGCGGTTCTCCATAATGTGGCACAGCGCAATGGTGTTCCTGCACCTGCTGACATTGTGCCAGATGACATGGCCCAGGATCACCCTATACACGTGGAACAAGCTCCTCCAGGGATAGCATTACGCCAACAAGTGATGCACCATCTATGAACAGTCTAGACAAATGGTATACTTTTTAACAAGTTCTTTTAATGCAGTACACATTTCAATTAGTACATTTTTTATGTCGTGAATTTCATGGGTTAAATTGTCAACTGAGGTAATTATGTCCCTCTGTGACTGCAGCACAGCATCGGTGAGGACGAGGCCACTTGCATGGCTGGGGCCTGGCTGACTGGACACTCGTGGCCGAGCTGTGTGCACTGGAGACGCCGCTGGGGCCTGGCGCACAGTGTGTGGTGCCCTCCTCACCTCCACCAGCCACTGCCACACTTGACATTGTGTCTAAATAAAATGGAACAAAATACTTCATGCATTTGTCTCGACTTATTTAAATACTGTGTGATTTTTGCCTATAATGTAGATAGTTTAACTTTGGTATTACAGAAGTTGGTTTACCGGTTTCTGTGGCATCCATAGCTGCATCAGTGTCCCCCTCTACCTCTGGCACAATTCCAGACAAAAGGGTTTCCCTGATGATGCCTGCAATCCTCTGGTGGAGCTGTGAAGGTTGGGGTTCTCCCTGACCGCCACCAGTGGTACCCACACTCTGCCGTTACGCGGCAATCCGTTTTTTGGCCTCAACTTTCAGATCTGACCACTTTTTTTTTTTTTTGTCGGCAACAGCTTGCAGTGTGGAACCAACACAGTTCACTGCTTCGGTCACATGTTTCCATTCTACTTGTTTGCGTTTGTTTGAGATGCCTCTACTGAGGCCCCCAAACAGTACACTTTTACGGTGCTCAACCTCCGTAATGAGCACCTCTATCTCGCACTCCACAAATTTCGCTTTCCTTGTCGTTGCCATCTTTCCCTCATTGAGAGCCCGCCAAAGGCTCTTTAAAAATGCTGGCATATTCATGAGCTATTTAGCATTGACCATTTATGGATGATTGTGGGAGGACACTGGGAGGAGTAGTGGGAGGACACTGGGAGGAGTACACGGCCGCACAATTCACCGCAGGTGGGTATTTATAAAGAGAAGACTGCGTACAGGTGTGCGCCGCACGGTTTTATAAATCTGAATATTTTCTTGCATTAGTAGATTCTGAGGTTTGTGCGTACGCAATGTTTTAGGATGGAATCTACGCAAAGTTTTATAAATGAGGCCCCAGCTCACTTTGCTAATTGATATTCTCTATTCTCTCTCATGTTTGCAACATTTAACACCTGTGTTGTCTCCTGTGCTTCAGGATCCCAGCCCCTCTGCTAACCTGCCTGCTTACTCACTCTCCCTCACTACCTCCGTCAACCACGCCGCCTTGCCATCTCCATTCCTCCTGCCGTCTCCAGCCATCCTTAGCCATCTCATCTCCTTTGAAGTACATTACAATAAATCTGTTAAACATCATCTGCCTCTGAATCTGTGTTCTGCGCTTGGGTCCACTAGAGAACTAAAACTGACACTGTGCGCCCGGCCCCAGCGTCTCCAATGCAGAAAGCAACCATGACACATTATTACACACCATCATTGAAAACAACAACCTTGTGGCATTGGGTCCAGTTACTTAACACCTTGAATTTGTTGCAATTAATTGCCACTTATGAGCCCATAATGATAGAAAATTGAAGCTTTTAGACTACAGCAACAAATAAATGATTAAAGCCTGGATGTTCCTCTGCAATGTTGTCAGAAGTCTGTATAATTTGATATGTATCAAAGAATTGATTCAAAGTTTCTTAGAACATTTTACAGGAACTCGTTCATCTGTCTAGGTGTTGTTGTTGTTTTTTTTACAAATTCCAACTTTTGCGTGGAAAGTGGTGCACATATGTGTATATATATGAGGCCCCTGGACTATTAGAGCATGTTGAACATACCTCTTTACGCAGTCTGCATTCACCAGCAAAGGCATGAGGCTTTTGGCATAGCGTGCACAAGTAGTTGTTACCACTGTGCACATCACACACAGTGTATAATGGCCAAGTGAATAGCATCCTGATGGGGAAAGTATGCTAAAGTGATACATAAGTCATTTTTTTTTTTGGACCAAAGAATCTAAAGTACCCCATGTAAATATCTGGCACTCTTTTGAAAAACTAACAAAACATTTAAAATATTATTTTGGTTTAATGTATAAAATAATTCAAGCATTAATTCTTAAAACAAGACTTTTTTTCTGATTGTATCAATTCCATCTCCATTCTCTCCGATTGAGTTTGGACTGTGTTTTTTGCGTGCGCATGTGAACAAGCCCGTGCTTGTTTGCTGGTGTGCGACAGTGTGTGTGTGTGTGTGTGTATGTGGAGTGTCACCGTGGACTCTGGAGACAGCGAAAACCTTTCAAGGGCCCAAAGTGCTGCTGTTCAAAGGTCTCCATTATCTCCCTCTCTTTCTGTGTTTCCATCACATGATGTTTTTCCATCTTCCAACCTTTCTTATTCGCTCTCTCCTGGGGTCTCCGTGCCCTTTCCCCTCCGCCCCCCCCGCCCCATCAACAACACGAAGGCCGAACAACGCCGGCCCCTTTCTCCCACCGGCTTGAACTTCAAACACATCATGACTCTGAAAGGCCACGGCTAGTAAACATCTGATGCTGCACCTAGGGGATGGGAAGTAACCTGATTACACCGGAATAGGATTACTGTAATCTCACAGCAAACCACTGCTGTCAAGGGAATGAACACAGAGAAAAAGTGTCAATATAGTCCAGTCAATGTGGTCCACCCTTATAGGATTTATTACATTACATTGATTACATATTTATTGTGGAATTGATTTGAAATAGATTTGATCAGATTCCACACACAAGTATGCATGCATAAGTTTTTTAGTTTTAGTGTCCCGTGATGGTCTAAATTCTCTTTCAGAGGCTTTTCCACCATGGCGAGAAGAAAATTCTGGGGTAATGCTAAATACTTTTTGGAATTTTTTGGTATGAAAATTGGCAAAATTTAAAGATATTGAATATCAGCTTCAATCCAAAAGGTGCCGGTCTTCGAAAACCCATATTGGTTGAACATGAATGATGCACGTGAATGGATCGCAAAAAGTGTGTGTGAATTCTCATTATGGCACACACCTAAACGTGCACTCGAATGACCTGATAGGCGACGGTAATGTGCTTTTCTTTGTTTGGTTCGTGCTTTGAGGTGCAGTTCTGTCGGGGATAATTGACAGGAAATGCCTCTCTCCCTCTCTCTCTGAGCTGTTAAAGGCAGCAGATCAGAGGAGCCCTTTTTGCGCAAACTTCACAACTTGACGGCCGTCTTTTTTACTCACTCATTTTCACAGCCGCCCTCTTTCATTCCTTCCTTTTCTTCCTCCTACGTCTCTCTCTCTCTCCTTCATTTTCCCCTCTTTCTCTCTCTCTTCCCTTCATCTCCTCTTCCTCCTCCTCCTCCTCCTCCTCTCCCTCCTGCAGCCAAAAATGTGTTTATCTCTGAGTGACTTCAAAAAAGTCGAAAGCCCGAATCGCAGCGGTGGTGACGACTGGAATCTGTCAAACCCCCGGTATGGCACGCCATTTTACCCCACATGAAAGAGACAGAGTTTATTGGAGCTGGTGAGAGAGAGAGAGAGAGAGAGAGAGAGAGGTTGAGGGAAGAAAAAGGGAGGAAGGGAACCGGAGGAAGAAAAGGAAGAACGAGTGAGGAGGGGTGCTGCTTGAAAAAGAAAAGTTGTCTGAATCAACACGTTTTTTAGAGTGATTTGAAAACTAGGACAGAGCAGGCTTCGTCTCAACGTGCCCCACCACCACCACCACCACAGTACACCCACCCACGCCCGCAGCTTTTGGTTTCCACCAGAGGGACACAACAAACCAAAAGCAAACCTTCCGGGGCCTACGAAGGAGGCAGGCCCGGCTGCTCCCTTCCTCCCCAGAGCTGGATCGAAAGCTCAAAGGATCGCACTGGAAAAGAAAATCTCCGCATTTCAAAAAACTGGAATAAACAGGCGAGCGTAAAATGCCTGCTGCATGGGGGACCCCTTGTCCTGACACAACGTCATTAATAATAGTGACATTAACAGTTACAATATAATTTATAATAGTAATTGTAACAATATCATTGATAATGTGATTTGTAACAGTTACAATGTAATTCATAATAGTAAGAGTAACAATGTCATTAATAATAGTAAGAGTAACAATGTCATTTATAAGGTGATTTGTAACAGTAACAATGTAAATCAAAATGTAATTTGTAACAGTAACATTACAGGGCTGATGTACCTGCCGAGGCCTTGAGCAAGATACTGTGCAAACAACAAGACAGTGATGGTTAGCAGACCAGATTGGTTAGCTAGCTAACAGCTAGCTACCTAACAAGCTGACGTTATGGAAACACAAAGTTGGTCAGATGTCAAAAACAGCGCATAACTGAATCATGTCTACTGGACGGCCAAGTTGTACGTTTAGAAACGCAATCAGCTATTCACAGCCACTGTTGCCAACATGGCTGCCACAGGGCGTTACCTCACCTGAAAGCCCTCTATTACTACCTACCCATTACTGCAGACTGAAGAGAGCTTTGCTACATGATGACACACACACAAGCCAAGCAGTAAGAATGCAATTTCATTGCAATTCGTAGGAGGAGAGCCGGTGAGGAAAGTGAATTGTGAAAACTAGAACTGAAATGTGTGGCCTGTGAAAAGGTAGAAGGACGACGATGCACAGTAGGATGCAGGCAATGGGTATGGGTTTGTGCTTTTCAATGTGTATCTACCTCACGTGTGACATTGATGTCAGTGAAGGTTTGGCGCTAAAGGCAGAGGAACGTAAACTGTTTGACCCCAGTCTCAGTGGGTCAGACCATGAAAACATACGTGCGCGCACACACACACACACGCATGTCGCACTTTACCTCATCCCCATGGCCCCACTGCAGCAGCATGGGCATGAGGTAAAGTGCAATGTGTTTCATGGTCTGACCCACTGAGACTGGGGCCCAATCAACAGCCACCCTGAGCAAAGGAGGGCTCTAGTGAACACTATCAACAGAGCTTGCTTTCTGTCTGCCTGTCCATCTGTCTCTCTCTCCCTCCCAGAATCAGAAAGTCTTTATTAGCAAGACTACTAGACTTGTGCTACAAAGCACTCATGAATAACAATAAAAAACTCATACTACATGTTTTTCCCCAGTGAACCTCTATGACAACCTACAGGACCACGCTATAAGTGGTTCAAATATTTCACATATCTTATTATATTTCACAGTTAAAAGATACCAAAGTTTCCCGAAGTAAATTTACTGGTTAGGTAAAAGTAAAAAGTAACCCGTTTAAAATGTACATGGGGTAAAGTTAGCGAATTGCTTTCAAAACATTGTTACATTTTATAGACTATCTTGAATGTTCTCAAGATAAGATTCAGAAATCCATGTCATCATTAAATGGACTGAAAATGCCCATTGTCGTCGTTGAGTAACGTTACCAAATCAACCTATCTTTTGCTACTAGCTAGCTAGGCTAGCAAACTAGCTAGACAACAAGTATGCAAACACAAACCTTAACACTGCGGCTGGATGGACGTGCTTCATGGATAATGATAACAAAGTTACTCTACTTAAAATACTTCAGTCCAAACATAGCACTGACTTAAAAAAAAAAAATTATCCAAAAAGTACAAGTATACATAAAAGCTACTAGATTACAGTGAATTACGGGAGTGAATTTGTGACTTCCACCCTTTGATTTCGTTTGTCCATTTCATTCTTTCATTCATCCTGTTCAGCCTGGCACACAATTAAAAAATAAGTGAAGTAAACTGAAGTAATTTTGGAAGCTGAAACTTCATCGCCTGTTGATCAGCTGAACTAAACTTTTTTTTCTGGGGGTTAGCGACAAAAACAAGGCAAGCTTATTATCAATGTTGTGATGTTGTGATAAATGATTCATATACGAGGGGGAATTCAAAGGGATCTTATCAGAGGACACACACACGTGCGCGCGCGTAGCACACATGAATGAATCAACACGCAATTTGCGATCAGAAGCATGTTGACTATGCAGCAATGATTCTGTTTCATCTCTTGTCACCCTCCGCTTTCAAGATTCTGCCTCACAGAGCACTGAAACGTGCGAGGTCAGAACTTTTATTCAGTTTTTTTTAATCATTTATTTAATTTTCATCACCAATCAGAAGCGGTGCGAGGCTGTGCCTAAAAGAGGGAGGTGAGCTGTGCCTAAAAGAGATTAAAGAAAAATAATAGATGTGGATAGTTGAACTGTAAGATGTTCTCTGGCCAAGGGGGTTCTCAAACTTTTTGATTCCAAATTACATTACACCACCATTTGATCAGATTTTGTCCCCAAAATCCCATCTGAGAATTTTTGTTTGATATGATTCAGCAAAGAGTTACATAACTACTTATTCTGCAAGTGGGGAGATAAGAGTAGAAAGAATGAAAATTACGATCAAAATCATATTCAAATCAAATCATATTCACAAATTACATATTTATTTACAAATTACTAATTTACTAATTACTTAGCAATTACTTACAAATGGCATTAGTACTCTTCGAGTACTCTCTTATTGTGTCAACTTCTAGTGAATTAAATAAGTAACTAGATCAAGTTCTAAATTATTAACTAGAATAAAACTGAACTAGAAAAGGTTGTATTTTCTCAAGAAAAGTTGTGCTTTCTTCATCTTAAAAGGGGTAAAAAGTTACATTTATTGTTTTAATAGTGTTTTAAGTGTTATGAAAATAATCTAAATTGCAAAATGTGTTAAATTGTGTAACAGCATTGATCTCTAGGTTGAAACGTTCATCCGGGTAGAAAGTTGAGAACTCTTAGAGGTTAAATGTTTTATAGATTATAAAGCGTTTCATATTTATCGTGCATCTATTCAAAGGATGATTGAATCATTGGTTAATTTTAGTGTTTTTTGATTAACTTTGATTAACTGAATTATTTTTTCTTTTTATTAATAAATCTTTGTTCTCTGGGTCCACGTACATTAATTAATTGATTCCTCCATTTCATGGAGGACATTATCATTGTGGCGTTTCAAAATGTGCTGAACCGAGGGGCCTACTGCACATGCTATAGAGGAGGTACGATGCCCCAGGTGACCGCTATGTCTGTGGTGTAAACAGAGTAATGTGTTTTAATTGTCCCTATTGGAAGACCGAGGTTGGAACATATGCAGCACTGATCTGACCATCTGTTGGACCTTGGACTGCTTCACACACACACACACACACACACACACACACACACACACACATACATACATAGAGGGTGTGTGTATCATAGGTGCAACAGATTGTGTGTGTGCGCCTGTGTGTTCAGGTGTGGTCAGACTCTATGCTAATTTGCTAATCGTGCCAGATTGTGCAATGGGAAATAAGTACAGCCTAACATACTGACCCCTTAGGGCTTTCACTCAGTGACTGACGAACGCACGCACACACACACACACACACACACACACACACACTTATCTGGAGATGGGCCATTACACAGCAGATGATTGCATTTTGGTGTCATGATGACAATGGATAACATAATGATCATTATATGCTGGGTAATATGTCCATTGGGGCATGTAAGACAAATGATTATGGATATGAAAATGAACTACTTTATCAGTTTTTTCGAGTGAAGTAATGACATCACAGACAGTTTCAATGATGATAGTGCAGTACCCTTCTTCGCTAGTTTACTAATCTCAAACTCTAGAAATTTCAGAATAGAGTTAAAGGATTAAGTGATTCAACTAATGGGTAGGTGAGTTAAAACATGTCTTGCTTTTACAATGCCAGCGTATTCCTGCTTTCTGCATTGGCCGCTTTTACGTCTTTTAACAAGCGTCTTGTTTTAGCATGGTGTGTCTAGATCTGATTTCGCCGGATTATGATTTACACTTGAATTAAAATCGAAACACACACACACCTTCACACACACATCGAAATCGTATTGCTCGTTCCTTTACCTAATTATGAAGATTGTCAGCGATTTTGATGCTGTATGAATCTGCCATGTCTGTAATTTATAAGGTAAAAAGTCCAGGAAACAGAAGGCCCCTGACAATACTAATCCTGTTAGAAATGAACAGAATAACTTATTTTTGCCACGCAGTTTCTTTTTCTTCTAGACGTGCACTTCTCTCTTCCTCCTGTCATGAAAAATAGTGGAATTATCAGAGGAAAACTTCAAGTTTCACTTTGCTGAATCAGAAAGTGACAAATTGTCCCATACAAATGCGGTTGGGGCGTAATTCATTAATTACACAAGGTGCCCACTAATACTAGCCTAGCACATATAATAAATAAATAATTGTATTGTTAATGCAAACAAATTCATATTTGAAAAAACATGGAAATGAAAACAACTGCAGACCTATCGGAATATGGTCTGCAGGGCTAATTTCTCAATGGAAGAAAAAAAAACAAAGAAAACTTAAGGATGAAACCTTTAAGAGCACTATTGTCCAGAGTGTACGGTGTCCCTTGCGGTACATAAAGGCCGTATGTTCCTCCAGTGACACTGCCATTAAGCTCTGAACTATGGCATCTTCTCTACTCTCCCAGATGAGAGTAAGCAGTTGTAAGTGTAGTAGTCCTGAGCCTGTCTGCATTAATGTTACATCTCCGCCACCTTACACTTGCTATTACTAATTATTCTAAATTATGTTCCGCGGTGCCCCACCGCTTAGGCGCCTTGCCCCCGACCAGCCGTCCTTAGCAGGGAGAGGGGGAGACAAGCCACAGTCCCTTCCTGAATAAAACATCCTAATAATTTTACTTAAGCATTTAGCTCATGCATTATGGATGAGAATGAAATCAGCACAGAGGGCAACGGAATCAGCATGTTGTTGACAGCGTGTGCGGTTGGTTGCGTGAGTGTGTGCAGTAATTTATTTATCAGGAATATTTAATGAAAGTGTCCAAGGCACCGGGGAGCACCGGAGCAGCACTTAAAGGAAAAAAAATCCACCCTAAAACACTTTAACGCCGTTAAAATCAGCCATTTGGCCATGTTTGGCCAAATCAGCCATGTTTCTGGGCACGTTTCGTTGTTTGGTGGCTTTGGACTTTTCTTATTCCTGTGGCCAAACGTAGACGGTGTTATGTCATGCTGAGATATTTTCAGCACAGCTACAATGGGAGTTTGGGAGAAATGGGAGAAAACCTTTCAACTATCTAAAACATTAGCGGTAAATTTTGGGTGTTGGTGTCAGGCCTTCAAAATAAAAGAACTTCTTCCTAGACTCAACCTTTTGCACTGAGGTTCAACAATCATACAGGGAAAAATCCATCATAGAAGACACAGAGATACAAAATTCTCCACTGACAGTAGCCTCAATAGACCAGAATGCAATGCAGCCACAAGACATGTTGTGTTTTGAGTGAACTTGGCGGCTAGCTACCTAGGTGCTACCCACATGCCCACCTTTGATTGAAAGCAACGGGGGGGGGGGGGGGGGGGGGTTGTTGAAAGGTATGGAGGAAGTAGCAAATCACTAACTGAAGTAGAAGGAGACGAGGCAGTTTGAAGGAAAGTGGATAGAACAAAAAGGTAAATTACGAAACATGGATGGATTAGTGGCTGGTTTGCCAGCTTTTGTCTGCAGATCTATACATTTGTTCATCCACGTGTGGTACAATCAAAGGTCGAAACAAGGTGACACATTTGTTACTGATTGGCCCAGACGGGGACTGCATCATTTGTGGGGGGATGACATGTTTGTTGCCATCTTCTACTGTACAATATGTTTTAACTGGGTATTTTTTAGTCCATTCTATTTTACAATCTGCCACTCCACTTGATTATTTCCCCCAGGGCCCCTGGGCCTTGCTAAATCCATGCTTGGGTTTCATCTTCAAATGGATCCTATTGTAAGAGTATTTTTTTTAATTGTGCATGAAACTGTAGAGCTGTGCAGGCTTCTATCAAATGGAATTTTTTTTATTGCACTTTGTGAAAGGATTCCTTGCATCTGAAAGAAAATTTTGACTCTAAAGAGACTAAATACTTAGACGGCAATATAATACGAAGACTAGGACAGAATTCCTACAACTCATTTATATATATTTAGAAATTATTTCCAAGCAATTCAGTAGAACCACAGTGGTAGTTGTTTCCCACATTTCCCTAGCTGGTCCGGGGATTCAAACCGGCAACCTTCCAGTCACAGTGCCCACTACTGTACATATATGCAACATTATATGTGAACTTATGATATTGCAGAGTTGTCGGTCATAGAATCAAACTGACTGGTTTGAGCAGCTAACCTGGCAGGGATACACTTAACCTGACCTAAAATGTGTGTGTGTGTGTGTGTGTGTGTGTGTGTGTGTGTGTCTATTCCTGCTGTCACAAATCCATAGACGAATGCCATCTGGTCCTGACTGCCACCTCTAGGGATCTCTGCAATGGCCACCTCCTGTCCTCCCTCACCACTTATATACCCATCTATTTTTCCATCTCTCCTTATCCATCCATCCATCCATTCATCCGAATATCCTCCCCTCTGGCCCCCTGCCCCGGGTATATGCAGTGCGGCCATTATCGACATGTTTTTGTCAGAGCAGTCCATCTGAATGAGTCCCAGTGGAACTTTGGCATGACAAAAGGCTTCAGAAAACTCAGTAGATACATCTGTCACCCTTTTTTCTAGAGTTACAGTAGCTGTGTGTGTGTGTGTGTGTGTGTGTGTGTGTGTGTGTGTTGGGAGAGCAAGGAGAGAGAGGAAGAAGGAAAGCCAGAGTCTGTAATGTGTTGGGAATACATCCCAGACACAGCCACCATGGGAGTTGACGTAGGAGTGTGTGTGTGTGAGAGAATGCTTTAGACATGCCTGTGGATGCATGCATTTTCTATGCATTTGTTTTTCTATGCAACTATGTCAGTATGGAGGCATCTGTGTGTGTGTGTTCTGGTGCTCCTATCCTTATGGGGACCAAATGTCCTCACAGAAAGTGAGGACATTTTTGCAGGTCCTCATTTCTACAAGGGTTAAGATTTGGGTTTAGGGTTAAGGTTAGGATTAGAATTACAGAAAGGGTAATGGTTAAGGCTAGTTTGGGTTTTGGTTTATGGTTAAAGGGGCAATAAGTACGATTTTTTTCCATAGCACAAAATGACCATAATATGTCTGCAATGGGTAGATAAGGTTGTTCAAAGACATTTTGCTATCAAGCTAAAAAAGCGAATGTACAAAGCAGTATTGTCATGCCAGTATTTTGCATGGTGATAATGATTTGCGTCACATCTCATTAGCTAGCTTATGTGACTTTACTGTTGGTGTCAATTACAGGCCACTGTGCCTCAAGGGGATGCGAGAGGTAGGGGATGGGGGCCAGAGAGCTGTCAATGTTGTTTCAATTACTACAGGTCGATATAAATCTTTTAATCTAAATATGATTTAGGTCTTGGGTTTAGGTTTCATATTAGAATTAGGTTTATGTTAGGGTAAGGGTTAAGGCTAAGGCTAGGTTAGCGTTAGCACTTGGGTTTAGGATTAAGGTTAGAATTAGGTTTATGTTAGGCTAAGGCTAGTTTAGTGTTAGCACTTGGGTTTAGGTTCAATGTTAGAATTGGGGTTGGGTTTAGGGTTAGTTAGAGTAAGGGTTAAGGTTAGGCGTGTAGTGGTGAAGGTTAAAGTCAGAGTAAGGGAATTAATGTAGTCAATAGAAGGTCCTTACAAGTATAGTAATACAAACCTGTATGTGTGTGTATGTTGGAAGTGACAGTCACAAAGAACCTCTGTCAACCCACTGCAGTCAATTAGAGGCTCCGAGCCCTGGGGGCGACACTCCACGACTTCAGTTCACATCTCCACCTCCACTCCTTCCTCGCCTCCCTCCATTCCCCTCCAACTAAAACCTTTCTTTCGTTTGTTCCTTCAGTTCTCCACTGAGCGCTGTGACAGCCGCTGGAGTCAGGGACTTTCATCCAAAGCGTCACCTGTCACCGCCATCGACTGGATTTCTGTTGTTCTACCAGAAGGGTGTGTGTGTGTGGGGGGGGGGGGGGTTAGGAAGAGAGGAAAGGCGAGGGAAGGGGGTGGCTGACATGTTTGGTGATGATAAAGAACATGAAGAAGAGCATAGTGACACAGAGTAAAGGAATATGTGATTTGAGGTTACATTTCCATTTTACATTGTAAGCATGCAGCTGATGCTCCACAGTGACTAACGGTGCAATCCATTGTACTCTGAACTCAGGGAAAAAAACAACCTCCGACACGGAAAAGCGCAATAGAACGGTCATTCAAGTCAGAATTCCCAGTCGGAAACTCGGGCAAGATCCGAGTTTGCTGATATAAACACACCTGACATCACAGCAGTATGGCACAGTAAACAGAATCCCCTTTGCATAATTTTTTACTTGCCATTTTTGTTATGCAAACTTTGGAATTTACATTTGCAATGTAATTCGGTTGGTTTGTGCTTAACTTTACGAGATAGAAGTCTTTACTAGCGTGCAGTATTAGCCTTCTAACATTAACATTACTAGTTAACTGATATGCGCTGTTTCTCTTCTCTAATGGCGCTGTAGTAGTTGATGTAGGTCCTCTTTAGAGGCTTGTGAAATTCAGAGACTTGCCGTACAAAGTTTGCTGCGGGCGTCCATGTTTCTCAAGCAGATGCACTGGAACACATTTCGTTTGGAAGTCGGGAATACCGGCTCGGAACTATTGGCTTCCGACTTGCAATGGATCGCGACATTACAATAAGGGCGATGTAACACAACCTCTGGCAACCATATTGGAGGTCCTAAGCACTTAGGCAATAATGGCTGAGATTAGCTGATTGCATTTTTGAACCTAACACTTGGTTGTCTCAACAGGATGAACAGACCTGGTTAATTTCTGGGCTGTTCATGTTTGTGTTTTGACAATGTCAGCATGTTAGCTAGCTAACACAACTGCAAAAAAACTGCAAAACTGCAAAGCACCTATTGTTGCTTGATGTCTTTGGTTGCTTGTTCAAACTTTGCTTGGTTAAGTTAGTTTGACAAAAAGTACCTACAAATAGTCTTCCTTACTGTAGAGTGCAAAATATGAAATGCTTTGTGTGATTTGTCTTTGAATTTTCTATAACCAACCTTTTTTGATATAACCTCAATGTAAATCTTTATGTAAAGTGACAAATATATTTATAATGTTCTACAATTTGAGCTACATGCAATAATATATGGTTGTATAGTGTATGGCCGTGTAAAGAATGTGTGCATGCTTGTCTCTTTCTATATATATACACATATATGTGTGTGTGTGTGTGTGTGTGTGTGTGTGTGTGTGTGTGTGTGTGTGCTGAAACTCAATAGCCAATTGCCATGATGTGGCCTATATGTGGTAACCCCCTTCTGTAGGCCTTGTGCTGTGCTGCTCTATAAAAGTCTATTACGTTAATGATGAACACAGGGGACACAGAGTGAGAACCACACATATTTAAACCTTGAGGAAACCCGTTCTCATTAGCAGCAGGCTGCAGTTAAACCTTAATTAGTAGGTGCACACCTTATAAAACCCTGGCAGGCAAACATGCTGTGAACACACAGAGAGGCAGAAAGAGAGAGAAAGAGAGAGAGAGAGAGAGAGAGAGAGCGATAGCAGACAGATATGTTAGTTGAGGAACAAATCTGGGTGTTGTTGTGTTTCATTGGTCAGGCAGCACCATCATCTAATGGTCATGTACTGGCTCTGAAAATGGAATGTCACGTGGGAATTTGATTTTCAGCACCACAGATCCAGCCGAATCCACCTAATCCACATCAGAAGACAACAATACACGGCGAATCCCATCATCTGCAACACAAGCACTGCTGATTTGTGTGCGTGCGTGCATTGAAACTCAATGTTGCCACACATTTGTGTGTGTGAGTGCATGCACGTGTATAGTGCACGTGTAATCCGTGTTCTGCCTTTCTGCGATGTGAGTCCCGGACGCTGTGTTTCATGTAACGGAGAGCTCTTACACAGCATCTGTTCTTCTCAAGTTCTTCAGACATCCCTTCCAGCAGCCACATCACCGCCAACCCTTTCCCCTTTGAAAAAAAGAGAGATTTAGGACATTTCATGATTCAAGGAATGTGAAAAAAAGTCAACTTACAAACACATTATTGTGTGTTTTTTTTTTTAAAGGAGACAAACTATCAGTGCTTTAGGAATCCCTACTGGTGTTCCTGGTGGACAGGAATTATACTGGAAAGGAAAAAAGGAAATATTGGGACCAGTCCAGGCACTCATCCTGCATTTTAAAGTTTAAAAGCCTTTAACTGGAGAGGGACAAGACATTTAAAAAAATATCTTGATTTTTTTCTTGGGAAACAAAACATTGTCAGCCTCTAGGTTTCCTCCAGGAATTAGTCAAGTGAAATAGTGTGAAAAAGGAAAATTAAAATCACAGGTGGACAGAATTAGGGTCTTTACTTCTACTGCTGATCTTAACTTCATGCCGAAAGTATGACATTTGTTTTCATGACTATACAAATTACAGAACACATTGATCATACTGTCTCTGAACTTCGTCACAGATCGTCTGCTCAGCGTATAGGATCATCACAGGCAATCGATCTCGCATTACACAGTTTGTGCAATTATCTGTATTTAAAGGCTTTTGTTTCAAAGCGAGGTGAAAATATGACACCTACTCTTGACAAAACGATTGCTGGCGTCAAGGTAAAACCCTTTATTCAATAGAGAAGTGATTCATTTCCTTGAGAGATTTGCCAACGAAACAGTTTCAGAGAACGGAATCGTTTTGAATTACCGAGTGATGAACTTCTGAAAATATATCTCCGAATAATCTTTTGGATGGGCTGTGTCTCATTCGTGCTGTACGCAGTCATGACTCATTGATTTGTTAGAATAAAGAACCCAGAGTTCATGTAAAGGTCTTTTAATACTGCTGGTTTGGTCTTAAAGGTTTCTTTACTGCACCATAAAGGCTTTATGTAGAATTTGAGCATGGTGAGAATCTTTCTAAAAGGTTCCTTTACTGCACCATAAAGGGTACAAACCTAAAGAAACATTTTCTGGTACTAAATAGAACCATTTTAAGATGGTTCTATGATTGTTTGACCATGATAGATGGCCTTACTACAGCTCTTTTTTATGGTACACAAGATTGGGGATTTCAACCCCATTGAGTTGAATCTTCTTCAGCCACATGTAGCAACTATATATACTCATCTACGGTGGAAACTACTGCTACTGTCTGAAACAAATTATAACACAGTGCCTATTCTATGTCTTGTTTGACCTTGTTTGACCTTTGATGTCTGCTAGCATAACTCAAATTATCCTAGCAGACGTTAGATATTGATTTGCAGATATAGAATGCTGATATTGGCCTTTTCTAAAACATTACATAATATGGTCCAGTCCACCTCTGAACTGATTCTAATCACACTTTCTGATCGGATTCAAATGGTCAATTTTAAAGATATTGAATATTGGTGCAAAAGCGCATCACATATCAGGAGCTTCAGTCTGCAGGTATCAGTATCAGTGTTGGCCCCACCTCACTTTCAGTTTCTCTCCCCTGTCCTGTGGAGATTGACAGATGTCTGGGGGTTGTTGGACCTGGCACACACACACACACACACACACACACACACACTACTGTCTACTGCCCTCCTCCCCCTTTCTCCCACACCCTCCTCTCATTGTGAAACACTAAGCTCCTTAACACCCCTCTGGGAGCCATTATGGTGAGGGGCAGAGAGCTGACATATTGATTTCTGACATTTTCCCCCCTCTTCTTTCCACATCAGGTTGGGCGGCTGTGGAGACAGGCGGGTCCAGGTTGCCTTATCGCCAAGACTGGGTGGTCGCTGTTTCTCACCGTGTGAGAGGAGATAAATTCTATCAATATTGTTGCCATTCCTACCGGTCACCAGCAGGGGTCCTAGATTACGTGATACCCCTTTAAAGCAGTGATCTATTGCAGGCAGAGACAGAGAGTGTACCTTTCATTACCTCTTGAGTTGTTAAAGTAATAATCTGCAACATTTTCATCTCAATAAATGTTGTTTTGCTAAACACTTTATTCTTTCCTTTATATCCTTTTCTGCAGAGATCGTTTTTATCTGTTTGAGTGCAGTGTTCCAACATCTAGTGGAAAGCCTCCCAGACAAATGGAGGCTGTTGTAGCAGCAAAGGGGGGACCAACTCCATATTAATGAGATGTTGGACGAGCAGGTGTCCATATACTTTTGGCCAAATAGTATATCTACTTATATTTACTCATACAAACTGCACAAATTTGTTATTTGTTATTTTCCTCTGGACATTTTCTGCATATTTCTGTGTTACAATTGCTACAGCATAATCCCTCAATTGTTTATATTGCTTTTTTTATTACGTTTTTATTGTTGTTGTTTTTTTGTAACAATTTTTATTGTTTCTACTGTTTTTCATTGTCTACTTTATATTCTAGTTGTGTGCTTATATTCTAGTTTTCTTTTTCCCTGCTGAATCCTATTACTTTCCCTGCTGCAAAGGCCTAATTTCTCCACAGGGATCAATAAAGTTTCATCTTAAAAGGTGGTGAGCTGCTCTTCAAATATAAAAGTGGCTGAACTGAGGTTTAGGCGGGTTCAGCCTGTACTACACCCGGAGCCTTTATATCTCTCTCTTTTTTCATTTCATTCTTTCTCTCTCTGTCTCTCTGTCATTTCCCACTTCCCTAATGACTACAATAATGAGGCATTATCATCAGCTTCGACAACAGATGCTCTGAATATTCAGCCGCTAAATCTCTCCCTCTGTCTCTTTGTCTTTCTTGCTGCTTCATCCCCTCTTTCCGTCTCAGTCATTGATAGGATTCTTTTTCTTTTTTTTTCTTATCAGAGAAGCCATTTCTCAACAAATTGGAAGCTCATTACATCCCATAAGCATCTTTTTTAAATCCAGCTGCTCTGACTTTGAGAAGTTTTTGGAAGTCCTTTCAGCTGCCTGTCTTGCACACTGTAAAAAGTGCTGCCGGCACTAGAATATTGACTTGAATGTGTTACATAGTGGGAAATACCCAGCACAACCACATTTAACATATTTGTACTGTTAGCTGCATTGTAGCAGTTTAGAGACTCAGGAGCTTCCTTGCTCAAGGGCAGCCTAGCAGAAAAAACAAAATAATTTATTTTGTACCAGGAGCTGAGAAGTGTGTTTTATAGCAAGATGACTATTCTTTTTCTGCTGATTGGTTTTGGTTAGACAGTTACGAAAGACTTGAGCCCTGGGACAGGCGGTGTACCTGAAGGGTACGTTAGCCCTAAGCTAATCCAAATGTGATCTTGTTTTTAGCATTTTATCAGGGAGCATTCAGGAGCGACGTTCTCTTGAAGCTGATAGTTTGGTGACCTGCATCTACTAATTTATCACTTATCACAAATAATAATATTATGTTGCGAGTCATCAGCCATTGCTACCGGAAATTTGTAAACGGTGACCAACTTCACTTCTCAAACCTTTTTTGACGCCAACGTGGCGGCCCCTCACTTTTGCCAGCGTGCCACAGTGATCTCACCCCTTTCTCCTTCTTTCATTTGATCCATCCCTTCATTGTCTCGTGGCTACCGGCGCCAACTCATCCGTAAAGTGCTATCGCACTATTGTAGATGCGGCGGGGTAAACCGGGCTAATCAGGATTGATAAGTGATGGGGCCATTAATCCCCCCCCCCAAAAAAAAAAGATATGATGAAACCCTGTCGCTCCGTCTCTCACACTTGACCTCCTCTCTTTCATCTAGCCTCCCTTTTCATTTTGCCACACATCCATCCTTCCTTTCATCTTTCTATCCGTCTGTTGCCGCCAGGAGGAGGGTGCCTGGGGAGTTGTTATCCAGAATCCACAATCACACTGGTGTCAGTACTGGTGGTGGTGTGGGGTTGGGGGGGGGGGGGGTGGCAGAACGCCGTTATTTTCTGTTATTTCACGCTCCTGGTTGGCATTTCTTCATCATTTTTCATCATAGGGGTTTTTGGCTCCGTAATCGCCCCTCCAGTCCGATAAGGTCGCGATAAGCCCGGTGGAGGAATCACATAATAGATCTGAAATATTTTTTTGGGGCCGATTTGGAGGTAATTACCAGATCTTACCTTTTTAATTCTGCCGGCGGCTCCCTGTGATCTGTGGGAAACGAGGATGAATGCGGCGTGAACCTGTTTTAATTGGTTTTTAGATGACTTTCGCGTGAACTGTGAAATTGTCTGGTAATCAACAGAAAGGACAGCTGCCTGGAAGGATTTCAGGTTTCTCATTCTTTTTACTAGAAGGGGGAAAGGTGCAAAAGGTTGTCGTTTGCCTCGGGAACAGGTGGGGAGGAAGACCACCAACGGGTATCGTTTACGTTAAATCGAATACTGATATTTACCGGTAACCGGCCCCGAAGTTCTGTCTGCAGCCCGGTGCCCCAAAATAAGCACGATGTCTTCAAATGTAAATGACACGCTTTGTGCATGAAAAGCGAGAGAATAAAAGGATTACATGGAGGAGACTAGAAACAGGGAGTAGTTTAACATTAAGTGCAGACATTTACCCTTCGACTCCGACGACCCGGGTTCACTCCCCGACTCCTGCCGATCTTAAGTTTTTCTTAATGAAACCAACCTAATGACAAAAAACTGAACAAATCACAATTAACTAGTAAAGTTTTATTCAATAAATAACTAAACCATGAATACAGAAACTAAGCAGAATGCTGTGTTCGTATGTGGGGTGTTGGAAGTGTCTACAACAAAATAAACTAAATCAAACTAAATCCGCCCCATGCCATGAGAGAGAGGGCGAAACCCAGAGGCATCATGGGCTTTCTAGGCCTGTCCACAGGTGTCATCAATTAATGATCGGGGCTGCTGCTGCCACATCAATCTGCTGGGCTGGTCTGAAACAATACGAAAACACAGAAGAGACAGCGGGGAAAAAACAGGAACACAACTAAGGAAAGACAGAAACGAAAACCTTCTCTTAACCTCAGTCGAACTGTTTAAGTCATGCAAACCTAATCCCAACCATAACCTAAACTGTTAGCTAACCTTTTCACACTATTCTTCCCATAATCCTTTGGTGGTGGAGGTCCTTCACATTAGTTCACAGCAGATCAGATTTTTCAGTTCATGCTCATTTCACAAAGATTTTGCAGGATCGCGTTGGCTGCATGCGATATGCGCAAAAATACCAAAACAGTTAACAACCGATGCAACTCATTGTCTCCCGTTGTGAATGCCCCCCTCCCTTGTGGTGTGCCTTCACGCCGTGAAATCTCCTCCTCGGTTTCAGCTCGGTGTTTTGTCAATATCAGATGGTTGTAGAGGCCCTTCGGCTTGGCATCATAGCGGGCATCGCTGGTTTCCCTGGCACAGCTTTTATTGACTTGTTTACCCTGAGAGAGTGTGAGAGAGAGGAGGAGGAGGAGGGACGACTGTGTGGGCGTTTGATGCCCTCCATCTTTCTCTGTCAACGTGACTTCTCCTCTGTATCTAATCCTGCCAGGGCACCAGCTGCTCCCAGAATGGCATCTCCTAGGGCGCTACACACTTCCTCTCAGAGCAGCCACCCCCTCCAATACACCCTCCATAACCCGCACCCCCCAATCTCTAGTGGGGGGGGCCCCATGGCCAGGCTGCGGTCGGTGAAGCCAAGTTCACACTGCTGGAATGATTGCAGTGACAGTGGTGTTTTTCTGCTCGTCCGCGGGGACTTTTGGGTTTTATCTGCTCTGCTTCACTGAGCCCCCGCCGCCGCCTGACAGTCTGACAGTCAAACGGACTGATTGACTGACTGGTTGACTGACTGTACTGGCTGATTAACTAACTGGACAAATCGCAAGAGGCCCCTGCATATTCTGAGGATGTGCGTCTTTATATGGGGTGTCCGAAAAGTCGTGAAAAGTAAAAGGTCACCTGTCAAAAATCTGCAGTTAGAAAAATAGTTTTTCTGCAATATCAAACAGGCTTTATAAACAAGGTATAATATCATTATATAATATTGATTTCATGAAATGACAATCAATAAATGATCATTAAAACTCAACATTACAATTGTAATGTTGATCGGAATTGTATTATCGGATACAGCTGATAATATGGAAATGTAGTATTTCATTAACATATTAATATGAATATATTGTGGTGTATTATTATTATTATTATTATTATTATTACATATTAATTGATGAATTAGTCACTCCTATTAATATTAATACATATTAATACATTATGGTTAAAATTGGTAAAACCATGCCCTAAATAACCTATTAATCAAAGAGTAATATTTTAACCAATCAGAGCTATTGTCAAAACAAGAGGAAAACTGGACATAAAACACTGAAATAACATGTAGATCAGCTGTAAAACTGTTACCTATACCTGAGCCTGGCTGCTGTTAGAGGCAGAAAGCCTCGTGAGACCAAAGAGGGTCCGGACAGGTTGTGTGTGGCATTGCGTTTGTCCGGCCCACGGGGCGTCGCTTCGGCTTGATCGTCATCGCGGGCGACGCCTGTCAGTGTCCTCTTTGAGACCCATCTGTTTCCTAACTTGGGAGTTCACCAAGAAAATCAATACGCCGTCGCTCGGGGGCGGAGGGGGGGTCAAGGCCGGCTCCGTCAGACTGCCGGGTGCTGACATCTGGGTGGGGCGGGGAGGGGGAAGGAGGAAGGAGGTGTGGACGATGGGTCGAGGTGCTCTTTGAGGTATCTCGGCTACCCTTCAGATGAGGTTGAGACGGATGTATTGGTTATTAAGGTGTACAATGTGTGAGAAAACACAGGAAAAGTCTATTCCTTTACGTTTATCTTAGTAGATAAAGGGCACGGGGTAGCATGTCGTGTGTGTGTGTTTGCGTCCAGTTTAAGAAGGTGTTTCTCCAAAAGTGTCGAGCACTTTTCCCCCTCCCCCCTTCTTGCTGTTTTCTCGTTTTATCTTCCCCTCCCTTTTCCTTTCCCCTGTCATTGTCTCTCTCTTTGTTCACTCGTCCCTCGTTTCTCTCCTCCTCTCTCGCCCTCTCTCCAACCTCCCCTTAAAACTCAGATTAAAGGCATGATGCAAACTCCCCGTCTCTCTCGCGCGCGCTTGATCCTTTTTTGCGAACGAGTTGATTCGCCGGCGGCCCCGGGACGTCGAGGAAGGAGCTTTTTATAGTCGTAGCGTAAAAGCAAGCGCATCTGCTTTTTTTAAGACCTGTGTGCAAAATAAAATGTGGTGTAAAGCTATGCATATTCCATCCCGGAGTTGAAATGTTTAGATTGTAGTGTGCCGGTAAAGATTACAAAGTCAATGAGACGCAGATGTCCTGCAGAACTTAAGCCAACAGTCCAAGATGTTGCAAGAAGTCATTGTGTGGGCAGTATTAGTGCCTTGTAATGTATGTATTTCACGTACCCAATTTTTCCACCCTTTTCATATTGCACAAATCTTGCATTGTCTTTCTGTATCAGTAAGTTCTGGACAGCAACAAGGCCCTGGGTTCGAGTTCCGTCCCTCTCCGTGTGGAGTTTGCATGTTCTCCCCATGTTTGCGTGGGTTTCCTCCAGGTTTTCCTCCATTCCAAAGACATGCAAGTCAGGCGGATTGGAGACTCGAAATTGCCCGTCTATGTTTCTATGCATTTCCCTTCTACCCAATGCATGAAGGTAGGGAACCTGAATAGGAATAAGTGGGTATTCTTATTCATATTCTGTTCTTCTTTGATGTATTCTATCACTATTTCCTGTTTCAATGGCCCAATTTCTTCACAGGGATCATTTAAGATGCTACGTGCATGAATGCCACGTGCATAAATTCCAGACATTAGTATAATTACCGTAAATGAATAAAACTTTGTTTGACAATGATATATTGATGTTTAACAGGGCTACACACAACACCTTTAATCTAATCCAATCGAATCCTGCCATATCTGCTTTCCTGCTGTTTCTCAGTGCATTGTGGTGTACTAATGTGGCGTTCTTTTGCCTTGTCTTGGTATTTTAAAGCAGAATGGGCAGACAGATGCTGCAGGGTGGCGTTCCCTTGCACACACACACACACACGCACACACACGCACACACACACATTAAACACATTACAACATTTGCGTACTGGCAAGATGCTTGTGCTCTTCCCCTTGTCTTGTCTGACGTAGACGCTCCATTAGTCCTGTGTTTGTGCGTGGGTGTGTGAGTTGAGAAGTGTGTGTGTGTGTGTGTGTGTGTGCATAAGAGGGGCAGTGTGTGGGTCTTGGTGGGGCCCTGGTGAGGTCAGAGTTCACAGTCCTGATGGCCTGAGGAAAGAAACTCCGTCTCAGTCTCTCTGTTTTGGCAGCGTGACTACGGAGGCGCTTGCCTGACCGCAGCAGCTGAAACAGTCCGTTGTTGGGGTGGTGAGGATCCTTCATGATCCTGCAGGCTCTGGTTCTGCACCTCCTGGTGTACAAGTCCTGCAGGGTGGGGAGTGTAGTTCCAATAGTGCGTTCAGCCGAACGCACTACTCTCTGCAGAGCCTTCCTGTCCTGAGCGGAGCTGTTGCCAAACCAGGCAGTGATGCTTCCTGTCAGGATGCTCTCTACAGCTCCAGAGTAGAAGGACTGAAGGATCCTCTGGGAGACTTTAAATTTCCTCAGCTGCCTGAGGTGGTAAAGGCGCTGTCTTGCCTTTCTCACCAGAGTGTCAGTGTGTGTGGACCATGTGAGATCTTCTGTGATGTGGACTCCCAGGTATTTATACCTGCTCACCCTCTCCACAGTAGTCCCATTAATCCCCAATGGTGAGTATGTCCTCCGTTGTTGTGTCCTCCTAAAGTCCACAATCAGCTCCTTAGTTTTGGTGACATTCAACTATGTGTTATAACTATGTGTTATAACTATATAACTATATAACTAACTATTATATACTGGTGAAATTGATATTTTAGATATCAAAAATTACAGTTCCAACTAGTTAGCTGGCCATTTGTTGATAACATGTTCTTTTTTCCTCATGCTTATATGATTAAACTCCGTCACACTCTATAACACATTTTATTTTCCGCTCTCTCTTTGCCCTTGCAGCCTTGCTGTTCAACTAGGATGGCCAGGGGCGATGGGTAACGGTGAGACCAGTTACACTCGAACGACTTCTTTGAGATCCAGTTCTTAAACTCATCTGCACCTTCTGTCGACGGCTGGCTCACCAGACAGTTCCCTTTGACCGCCCTGTCCCTGAGAGTGCATGCTCTCTCGGTCGCCAGGCATTTTCGCTGTATTCCAAACCTCTGCTGCGCGAGAACCTGCACCCGAGCCGTAGGCGTTGTTAAAAAAGCAATTTCATTTTAACTAGTAAGGATGTTAACACAACTAGTTGATGTTGTTTTATAGATATCTTAATGCATTTTTACTAGTGAAAATAATAAACAGCACTAGTGTGGGTATACAGATGGAAACTAGCATGTTGTCGAGTAATGTGCTAGTGGTTATGGGTAAAATCTTCTGTTCTCATGGGAGGGATGTCGATGCAAACTTGTTTGTGGTCAGATCGATATGCACTGGATATATAGATTATTGTAAATTTAGCCACCTTTGACAGGCAATGTCAGCTTTCTACAACTTCGGGGATGCTATCGGTGACATCGGCCGTTGTCTAGTGAAAATGTTCCTCATTTCAAGATATCTACTTGTCTACAGGTTAAACTAGTGAAAATGTTAAGTGTGCATATCAATAATTAGGTCATTACCCATAAAAATGCTATTTACTGATCTCTAGATACCTACTTATCTGAAATTATGCCAATTTAATATTTATTTAATACAATCAATTTAGTTGTTACTAGTAAAATGTGACTTTCTGATATCAAAAATCAATGTTTTAGAAGTGAAAATAATACTTATATACTTAAATACTTATAATACTTAAATAATACTACACAATAATTATGGTATATTTAGTCACATTCAACATAATTTTCCTGTTGAATTGTAAAATTCCTGGAGATTTGCTGTATTTTTCACCCTGTCTTGCTGCTCTATGGTTTTCAATTCCTGATGTGACACAGCTGACTCTAAACCATTTTTCATAACTCAAGGGGTATTAGAAGTACACCCATTTGCATCCCCCCCCCCCCCCCCCCCACCACCACCAACTTTCCCAAAATTGTTCTCAATAAAAAAATAAAAAATAAATAATGTACCGCATGTATAGTTCTTCATTAGAGAATTGTAAGTGGCACTACAGTCAACATTATTTACAGCATTACAGACAGCTGGACAGAGAGACAGTTAAAATCTGTGTTGGAGCCATAGTTGTTTTTACAAATCACATGTATTTGTATAGCCCTTAATCACCATTACAGTCCCTAAGGGCTTCACAGTGCCCAACAATTGAAACAATAAATGGTTAGTAAATTCAAAATATCAATAACTCAAGATTCAAGATTCAAGAACTTTTATTTGTCACATACACACACGGGGTGTGCAGTGAAATGAAAAAGTGGCAATGCTCAACGGGAATGTGCAAAGGGCAATAGTACACAGTATTTACAATAAAAAAAACAACACAATATTTACAGTATTACAGTAAGAGCACTATAAAATATGGGAAATATGAGAAATGTTAATTATGTGTAGTCATTACCTAAGTGTGTGTGTGTGTGTGTGTGTGTGTGTGTGTGTGTGTGTCAACACAGATGCTACAGACCAATTAGAGCACAAGCACATGGAGACGTGCCATGGAATTGGATGTCGTTGCACACTGACAGAGCAATAGAGGGATTGAAAGAGAGGGATGGAGAGAGAGATTGAATGAGACTGATGAGGATAGGGAGAGAGAGACAACCCAGCAAACATTTTGGCATTGAATAGATGTCGATACGATAGGATGCACCAACGTTGGAAACCCGTGCAAATAAAGCGCCAAAAGTAGTCGTCCATTCGCTTTTACCTGCATCGCTTAGTGAAATCGGGACCTAAATATCTTCATGATATCAGTGCAAAACAGTTAACAAGTGCCATCATATCATACTGTGGAAACTGTGTGCTCATTTGGGTTGAACTCTTGCACACCCGTCCTTGAAATCCTTCACAGCAGAGGGTAGATGAAGACAAGGGAAATTCGCAAAGACAACACAGAGAAAAGCTGAGGGAGAAGAGGGCGAGAGACATAGAGTGAGACAGCGAGAGAGAGAGTTTGTTGTGCGTGCTACGCCAGGGTGAGCTGTGGCCCGTGGGTGGTGCAGATTAAAAATTCATCGTCCTGAGCCTTTTTATGACTCGAGTTAAGTATCAATTTGAGGAACCTTCAGGCCGGCTTTGGTACGCCTTTCAAAGTGGATTGGAGAGGAGATGGCAGGACAGAGATAGGGAGACTTCTAGAGCTTTCCGTTTTCCATCAGATTTGGTTAAATCGGGACAGGCAGGGCGGAGAGGCAAAGATGGGAAACGGGGGGAAATGCAACCGACAGGAGGAGAGCAAGAAGTGACTGAGCATGTGTTGGCATGTAAAGGGAAGTTTGAGGGAGTTTGTTTGCTTTATGCCAAGCACACACTACGCGACTTTCAAAGTCGTCACATCCCTGCGCTGTTCACACAACACAACTTTCCATCTTGTCGGGTATCTTGGAGTCGTTGTGGTTTACACACTGCATGACTGATCGGTGACATTACGAGATCTTTCACCAGGAGGAATCCCCGACGAGTCTGTCACATGAGAAGTGACACGGGAAATGACGCGAGACGAGGATGTTTTTCTTCCACAAATGGAAAGAAGAAGAAGCTAGCGATCCAAGTTGTTTCTGCGCTGATTTGCAGCGAAAAAAACAAGGAAGAAAAAGAAAAGAATATGGAGGAAAGAATGGTTTTTGGTGTTGCAGATGTTACAACTCCTCCCTCTGGTTTCCCCTCACCTCGTGTCTTGCGCTCTCATTGGCTGTAGCTCATCGCTGCTCTCATTGCCGGTCACAACACTTTTCAGACTACAGGATTCGGACTCTATCTCTACTCAGGTCCAGATGTTTATCTCTTGGCGATCTCTTTTGTCGCCGATCTCCAAAAACTGTCTGCAAGTGGAAAATTAGGGCTACTATTGTCTATTGTCTGAACTCGGCATAAAAGCAGTTATTTCAAACAGTGGGTTCCCCCTCAGTTTGGTTTAGTCAGACAAGAACAATGGAACTGAGACCTTATAGAGAGGTGCAGTTTCTCTGTACGGTTCCAAACCACCCTGGAACTTTATTTTGGAGTACGAACATGATACAAGACAATGACAGGAAGCACTGTGCATGATGGGCTAAGGATGCCGGAACTAACAGCAATAGAGGATGCCGAGAAAAAGTAACAAATGAAAAATGTGTGATAGGAAAACATGCAAAACGTGTGAAAATAAGTCGACAATTGTAAAAAATATCAAGATATATGAGAAAAATATGAGAATATGTAGAAAAACAAATGCATGAATTTACCGCTTCGAAAGAGGATGCACAAACACAGGATGCAGGATGTGCAAAATACACGTCGCATTTGTATTGGCGGGTCTACAGAAGGCCATGCATGCTGTACATATACAGTATATAGAAAGTGTCTAGCCTTTTGAAATAACTTTATCAAACATATTCAATTTACAGACGTAGATAACTTATGAACAAACATGCAGATGTGGCAACAACAAAGCTTTTGTGTGCGAGAATGTACTTTTGTTTTTGAGGAACGTGCATTAATGTGTGTGTGTGTGTGTGTTTGCATGTCTATGCATAACATAGCCTGGGGTTCTATGACAGGAACGGCAGTCGGATTGACTCGAGGAAGGAGCTCACCCAGATGCCACAGGGTTTCACACACACACACACACACACACACAGTGGCGTTCACCACCCGAAGGCATGTTCGCACCTCTTCCCTCTGTATTTCTTGCTCTCGTCGTAATTTGGTTTTCTTCCTCAAACTCCGTCTTTCAATCACTTCTCCTTCTTCTTCCATCCTTCTCCTGTGCGTCTGTCTTCCTTCCTTCTCTCGCTCTAATGAGGTACTATGGGGGGAAAGCATATGCTCAATTAGCACTTGAAACTTGGCAGAAGGGAACGAGACGCTACCAATTTCCTGTTTTCTCCATCTCTGCACAACATAAGCATACACAAGACTCCGGCTAAACTTTATAACTTCATTGTTGCGTGCGTGTGTGTGTGCGCGCTGCGCTGTGTGTGGGTGTGTGTGTGTACGCGCGCAAGCTTCTTTGAAATCCAAGCACAACACCAGATGTAAAAATGTGCAGGTGTATGCGTTTGAATGTGTGCGTGCATGTACATGTGCATGTGTGCATGCGTGTGTGTGTGTTTGTGTGTGTGTGCAGCAAACATTTCCCCATTAGACTGATTAATGGTAAACATATTTAGTTTGGCATTCCGACAGAAAACCACGTCTGCCTGCTGAAAGCAAAACAATGGCAAAGAAAGAAAGAAAGAACGAACAAAATCACTTTGAAGGAGGAGAGGCCGGGCCTGTCCGTTTGTCTCCTGAGTCAAAGTCAGGCTTTCCAGCTGGCGTGGAGGAAACCTGATCTAACCCCCCACTCCCCCTCCCCAATACCGCCTCCACTACCACAAGGATGGAGGGAGTAAATGGAGAACGAAAGGAGGAGGTAGAGAAATAATAAATAAATGATGTTGGTGTCTGTAATCTTATCTATCTGGTATCTGTCTATCTATCATGAAAAAAGAGAGAGAGAAAGAGAGAGAATGAGGACAGATGGAAGGACAAACCACAGTCCTATCAAATCACAAACAAAACAGTTAGCCAATGTCCCCCGGTTGAGGGCCGAGGACCCATATGGTGCCCTGGCATTGCCTGGCTGAAGGGTGTGTGTGTGTGTGGAGGGGGCTTGGGGTGTCACTCTAAACCCCGACCAACCTCAACACCCCCCCCCCATCCCCCTCCAACATTTCCTTCTTAAAGCCGATATTTCTTGTCGATATAGTTCCCGCTAATTCCCATCAGCCTCTTTCACCACCGGCATCGGCGTCGTCGCTCTCAGAGTTTCTGTCGCCGCTATTTCCAATTTCAATCTCTAGTGTAAATAAACAAACAATACCGAGGCAAGTGTTACGATCGAGTACAGGACCCAAGTGCAAACCACAGAACAACAGAGACGGAGTTAGGAACAAAACCAGGTTTACTAGTGAACAGTTCAACAGGATAGTAGTGCAGGGATGGCAAGGGGAAGCAGGGCTGGAGCAGGAGCGGGGAGCAGAGTAGGGAGACAGGCAAACAGGTGACAAGCAGGGGTCCAGGAGACAGACAGACAGGCAGGGTAGACGAACGGTGGAGGTGTCGGCAGACGGGCGTAGGGAAGGAGACTGGACCTGGGCAGAGGAATCAGGGTTAGTACGCAAGAAGGGAACTCTGAGAGAAACTCTGCACAGCGGCCGAGAAACGATACTGACTGAGTAGTACAAACAACGATCTGGCGATGAGTGGATGAAAAGCCGGGGTTCTTAAGCTGGTGGTGACGAGATGATGGATAGCAGGTGTGCGGGGTAGCGCAGGTGATCGGGATGAGGTGATGATGTAAGGAGGAGCCAGAGACTGGAGCCACGCCCGCCAACACACACACACACACACAGAGACAGACAGGTAGAGACAGCTAGGAGGCAGAGGTGGAGGGCGTGACAGCAAGTTTGTTTCTATTTCGACTTCACTGTTAAGGTAAACGTCGGGGTTAGGGGTCCGATTCCCGCTCGGCTGAGCATCGGCTCTGAGGAACAGTGGAAAGGTTTCTGCTGAAATTCAAGCAAATAAAAAAATCAAAGAATGTGACGAAGAGGGTTCTATTCACGAGTGTCTGTTTGCGTTTCATTTTTCATGTCTCTGCGTGTTGAAAGACCTGAGCACCATCTGCGTCTCCAGACAGACTCTATATCAAAGGGCCAAAATCAGCATAGTCCTTTTCTGATGCTACCGTGAAATGCAGTTAAACTACTAAGTTGAATTCCACCAAACTGCTCCCCGACACCGCACACAGCGCTGCACTGACAAAAGCTGAGGCTCTGCCCTTCCTCACCTCCTCCTCCTCCTCCTCAGATCATGTGTCCTGTGGAATGTGGAGTGGATAGCTTCCTTTTTCTTTTTTCCCCCCCTCCGCCTAAAAAATAAACACATGCAACGTGCAAAGTCTGGAGGATCGGTTTTTCAAGTGGTGTGTGTGTGATGGGGGTGGGGGGGTGTAGTCTGGTGAGGTTGGGGTGGTGAGATGGGACCTGGGGGGGGGGTTAGAAAAAGATACAGAACAGCTGTGACCCATTTTTTCCTTCCTCTCTCCTCCCTCCTTCAGTCTTTCTCGTCTCGCCCCCGAACTTCCTGCAGTCCGTCAGGAACTGGAATGTTGTGGTATGTTGTGGGACATTACGGGACGTTATGGGACGCTGCGGGACGCTGCGGGACGTTGCGGACTGAGCTCGGTGCAAACCTCCGACCTCAACATGTCTTTTTTTGGCTGAAAAGTCCCTAAAAAAGTATTGGTGGAAAAGTTGCAAATGTGGCCAGTCAGAACATTGCACAATAAGCTCTTGAGTACCATTAATAGGGGATATCAAAATCTGCACACACACACACACACACTCACACACACACACACACACACACACACACACACACACCTTTGCTTATAGCACACGGTTCTCATTGTTTTATGAGCTTGGAGTGTCGGGGTGCAGCAGTCCTCCCAACTAGTTTCAGGGTAATTCTATTGCCAACAGTTTGAAGGTCAAAGTCATCGTTTGCTATGACTGTCACATAGCAGGAATTCTCCACAGTTATTCAGCACATAAAGACACACACACACACACACACACACACACACACACACTGACAGATATACACACACACACCCCTCTCCTGCCAGATCCATTCATAGGCCGTCTTTGTCATTCAGCCAAACGCACATCTGGATCCGCTAGAGTTGCACAATGGAAGGAATCTGCAGCGTGTGTGTGTGTGTGTGTGTAGGTTTGAAGGTTTGTGAACCCTGCAGGGGGTGGTCATCATTTCATATATTCTAGAGGAATAACCTTATTAAATCCATATCTAAACCTCAAATCTTAATGAAGATATCCCAAATAAAGAACATGTGCAAATAAATATGATACAATCGCATCATATTTAACAAAAACTTGCGGTCAAAGATTTGCGGACTCCTTCAATCAATAACTTTTGGTACTTCTTTGGTAGATTTGCTTGAATGTTTAGGATCATGGTCTTGTTGAACAGTCACTTTCATCCCAGCTTCAGCTCTCAGACTGATGGCCTGACGTTCTGTTTCCCTCAGAAAGATGTTGAGTCGTCCAGGTCCAGAGGTAGGAAAACAGCCAAGACCATGATACTCCCACCATGCTTCACCATAGGGAGAAGGTTAATTTGGTGGTGGGCAGTTTTGGGTTGTCGCAAATTTTTTTGGATTACAACCAAACAGTTTAATTGTGAGAACAGACTTCTAGAAATCGTTCAAGTTTCAAGACAGGCAGCTTTGTTCAAAATGGGGTTCACAAACTTCCAAGCATGACTGTAGAGTATGTCTATGCATGTTGGTTCGCAACAGTGTAATCCTAGTCACTGTAGTCACTGTATTTGGTGTATGAAAAGCAAACTGCAGCTCCATTAAAACAATGAGTGATTTTATCCATCATTTCCATTATAAATTAATAAATACATAAATAAAACTTTTTTTATTTTTTATTTTGTCTCCATCTTTGTCTCTCAGCCTCATGGCTGTGGTGTTTCCATTACTGTGTCCATTACTGTGCGTCTTACGTCTTATGTCTTTTTCCCTTGGATTCCTTGATTGTTAACCCACACAGCTCTCATCAACAGGGTTGTACTGGCGGGGAAACCTACCTAAACACAGTTTACCCACCTTTTTAATTGCAGAATAGTTTACCATCTTTATTAGACATAAATCTATAGGTTGAATCAGCAAAGAGCAGGAGAGCAGTGGAAATGTCTTGGATAATCACTGGGTTATCATTTATTATTTGCTAAATTGTGGGATTACAAACAAAAATCTGCTCACCGGGGTGCAGCCAAACAGAATCAGCAAAAATTACTTTCACATTAGGGTCAGACCTGATGCATCTGTTTGCATATATATCCCAAAATATTGGTACTGCCACTTCAAAAACCCATATCAGTTGAGCCCAGAGAGCTTGGACTCTGTGGGGCTCTGGATGCTCAGAGGGTTGAGGAGGGTTTATCCTACCCAACCCAGGATCCGGAGCTTCCAATAGCTGGAGCGAGACCAGAGGTTCCCCTGGAGCCGTGCTGCCGAGACAAGAATAGCACCCAGTAATAGCGGAGGGAGAAAATCAAAGTCTGGTCCCCTGGGAGGGAGGGGGTGCACACATGGTGGTGGCACAAGCGAGCAAATGTATCATTGAGCGAACACACACACTTTTTCACACCGCCCTCATGTCATTTCACTCCCAGTGGGTGATGACCGGGAGGCCAAGCGAGGCGCGCAAGGGTGTTGAACCGATCCAGGAATAAACACCACGGCTGTTAGAGCTGTATTAGACAGAAAATGCCTTTGGCTCACACCCTTCACTCCCCGGGGCCAGGAGTGATATGTGTGTGTGTGTGTGTGTGTGTGTGTGTGTGTGTGTGTGCGCATACATGTGTGTCACAAAACATATGTGTGTGTGTGTGCATGCGTGTCACACTCGTATGCCGGGTGTGAAGCGTGAGCAGGCCGTCCAAGGACACAATAGAAAGCCGGCCTCGGGGATAGGCAGATAGAAAGACATGCAGAGAGACTGAGCGGCACTGAATGAAGCCAATAGGATTAAAGCAGCAATATGACCTTCACAGATGCTGACTGTGAAAGGAGCTCGCGGTTGACATCCAAACGGGCAGCGTGGCTATTGAGGATTTGAGCTCTCATTTTGGGTTAACTCATCTGCACCAGTGCCGCCAGGTTTAGGAGTTCGATTCTCACAAAAATGCAAGCACTCACGGTACAGATTGGCAGTATAGATAAAGACGTAAAGTGGAGTTTATTTGTATAAGAGCAAGGAAAAACTCCCACGAAAAAACACATTGAGGGAAAAAAAAATCAAAGAAACCTCGGGAAGGGCCACACCCAGAGGGATCCCCTACCTGGACGGTCAGGCGGGTGGGGAGGGTGTCTGAGATTTGGGCAAACAAGAATCAAATGTTGCACGAGGCAGCAACGCCAACTCTGGCCACATCCACACTAAGCCGTTTAATTGTGAAAACGCATACTTATTTCTGCATTTTTTCGAAAACGCTCTCCCAAGTGGATAAATTTGAAAACGCCGACCTCACAATGTAGTGTGGATGGCGAAAACGGATAATTTTGAAAACTGACATTTTATTGTCCCTCAATCCAGGCTTAAGTGGCCGGCCGGAGTGGTCTGCGCATGCCCATGGAAGAAAGTATGCGCTTTAGACGGCTTAGTGTGGACGTAGCCTCAGTCACCAATCGTCAACGGTGACATCAGGATCGTCATATGAATGACACCCGGAGCCGGGGACGGCAGCATCGTCTCAGTCACCGTGGAGACCACAACCGCCGCATGCAAGTAGGGAGTAATGGGTATCGATATCGCTTCACACAGGACACTGATACTGCCCAGTTGATACCGCTCTTAGACGAAAAGACACCAACATGAATGAACAGGTGCCACAACTGGGAAAAGGCAACAGGGCATGCAAGCTAAATTCTAATCAGCAGGAACCTGAACTAGTGCTAACTAGTCTGACCTTACTCTGAGTCACTCGACCACGTGAAAGTGAAAATCAATAGGTTGTAAGTCCTAAAGACATCTGTAGAATGTGCAGCAAGGAAAGCGGTCCATGTATTTGATCTCTTTTTTTCTCAGTTCCCTTTGTTGTAAGATGTAAAGCGTGAACCAAATTAGCATTTTGGTGGCATTGGTCCAAAGGCGACGCCTCTGTCGGTTTCTGTTGGATTGTTCATGTGACTTGGGTATCTGTTTCATTGCATATGGCTTCTAAAGCCTGTACATTAATTATACGGTACCAAAGGGTTTCCAAAAAGTCTGGATTCAGAAGGATAAGTAACACCATGTCTTTACCAAGTTATCACCACACGCAGCAGTTGGAGGTGTAGGTTTGAATCCCATACTCATACTTATTGAGTTGGCAGTTTCCCTATGATTCCAAACTTTTGAGGACAAGCTATAGTTTCATTTTGGTCCTGCATCAAAGAGACTGAAGACAACGGACTGAAAAGCAGCAAGATGGTGCCTGTTGCTGTCTCTCAGAGTGACTGAGCAGAGTACTCGAGCAGCGCTGGGAACCTCAAAGCCCATGCAAAGCCCCTGCTGATGAAATCAAACAGATGTTGTGAGTCCTCTTGACACTTGATGAAACAGTTGGAAGTTTTTCAGCAGACCGGGGGACTCTTGGCCTCCTCGCCACGCACCTGCTCCTGGTGCTGTGGAAGGCTCAGCGATGTTCAGATATTCATTAAGGAGATTGCGATGCCGTGCAACAATCCTCTTTGAAAGACTTGCGAAAGTGGGCACCCCGAACCTATAAATAAGCCTGGATGCATGCAGCTTTTTTTGTGGATTTTGTACTTGTGTCGTCCTACATTGCATGTTATAGCATAATATGATCAGAAAAGGCAGTCAGAGAAGATTCTTTCTATCTAGGCCTACGGTTCACAACAGCTGCAGGAGGGGCAGATCAGACACTGGAAATCTCCAATCCAGATACAGAAAAAAAAACATTTTAGCACCCTGAAATCCATTCTGACCTTTTATCAGAATCATAATGACACGCCAAAATCCTGAAAGCAAAAATGTTGGAATAAGTTAACACTTGTGTTATTGCCATGTACATTGTTTTTTAAGCACTGAGGGCCCCTCACTTCTTCTTGCACGTGATAATGAAATTCACTGAAATCACTGGTGTCCTGGATACAAGATTTTACAATTTGTCAGTATCCTTACTTAGCAAAGCAATATGGTGAAAATGCATTCACAACCTTCCTCTATTGATTCTACCACTGCATCTAGACTAAGAACATTTTGAGTTTGATTCAAGCAGGATTAGTATTATCAGTGGACCTCTGACTTCTGACCAAAAAACAGTAGATAATTTGCACTTGAATTTTTACTTTTATTATTATAAATCACGGGACGTCCCAGGTAATGTTCCCTGTGCAAATAGGGCTAAATTCTTCACAACTGGAAGCTGACTCGATCAGGTTTTGACATAGGATCCGCACTCTCCTAAGAGCAGGCCTGGGGATGATGAAGGGGACAGGGAAAGAGAAGGGATAAACAAGAGGGCCTTTAAGATCACTCTGTTGACTCTAATTTCAACGCTGATTTGTTACCCCCCTCTCTTAGCGGCAGCACCACTTGAAAGTGTACTTAGATCCATTAACATGTACGCTTCCGCTAGCATTACTTACGTCTTTGTTGTTCTCTGTGGGTTTTTGCTGCCTATTCTTTATCTAGATGGAGCAGGGGAAATACATTGTTTGACTGCATAATAAATATCCACATGGTTTGAAGATCCAGAATTAACTGCAGCTCTTGAGACAGCATGCTAGACACGTGACAAATGTTTGTCTTGGGCCTGTAGTGTATTTTGTACCACATATGACAAAAAAAACTTCTTTTGTGGTAGAATGCTACATGTTTTGTTGTCTGGTGAATTGCAAAATTGTACATTTCATGTAAGAAAAATAAATAATGTTGAGACCAAGCATATATTGTTCAAAGCGGATTGTTTTCAAACAGCATTTAAGGAAAAATACACCCTAACCTGTATTCCTGTAATCTTGGACAGTTCAGTATGAAGTAATGTGGAGTACAAATCCCTCTATTAAGCTGCCATGTGCACTGCCTGCTTGATTTGCATGCATTTCAACAAATTATTTGTAGCATGTTTTGGCTGTTCTAAAGGCACTGAAATATGAGGATTATTTCCCAAAGATAGTACCTTTGTCTAGAAAAGTAAATATTATAATAATAATAATAATAATGAATATTTAGTTATTTCCACTGTCAACAGACTTAAAAATGGTATGAAATGATAAGTGGCACTTATATGAGCGTAAAGAATGAGAAGAGCTACAATGTAAATTTAATCAGAATGTTAATCTACACTCGCTTCTGTTATTTCATGTTTTTTCTTAAGACATGGACCAAAGATTTCATTAAAAACCTGCTTTTTTGTCCAATGCACCCCCATTAAGTACAATCCAGGAGTGTTTACTTTACATCAACATACACTTCTGTATGGGGGTATTTAACTGCACTAACATACTGGTTTAACACATTGAGAAAATAGTCTACAGTATATGGGTGTTTTGTGGCTCACCGCTCATAGCAGCTGCGAGGCTTTAATGCTACATTAACGCTCTCATCTCTCTATGTTTGCATAGAGTGGCCTATATGGGTGGTAGCTTGTTTAGAGAGCACACAGGTGTGCAGGTAGCAAGAATGACTTTCAGAAACAAATGAGGCGCTGCTTCTGAAAACAAGAACAGCCGACACAATGATAGGGCAGATCTTCCGAAAACGCAGTGCTAAAGTGGTTCTCAAAGTGGGGTACGGGGACTCCCTTAAGGCCTGGTACACAAGGCACACACAAACAGTTTGCAAGATATAGAACGTCTCTGCATAAATAGAACAGGAACATTGACTAGCTTCCTTGAGCCCTGGCTGAGGTTATAAACCACTTATCACAAGGCAACAGCAAAGCCACTAGTCTAGAATCTCTTTCTCTAAAAGAAAAAGTTGAAAAGAAGATTGTACATGTGTCCTGTAAGTACGTAGATAATGCAAGATTGGAATATCATCCTCTTGCTTTGCCCAGTTGGGGCATGACCCAACAGGGGTCATCATTCTGCATAGAATACCGCCGGCGAGAGGCCGATTGGGACAACACTAAATTTGCATTCTCTGTCTTGAAAAGCAAACCCAGATATTCCCTGTGCCTCTCCACAAATGGTATGTGAAAGATAGCATCTGTGAAATTTACCAAAGTGAACCAGTCAGCCAGTCAGATCTGAACAGGCGATGGTGGAAGCTTCTTTAATGTTTTGTTCACAGCTCTCAAGTCCAGAATTTGTGTCAGAGAGGAGCCATCTTTTTTGGAACTAGGAAGTATCTGCTGTAAAAAACACAATTCCTGTCCCCGTCCACAGATAGCATCCTCTCTAGCAAGGACTGAACTTCTTGCCCCAGAGTAAGTACCGCCACAGCCAGGCCTTCTGGACTTCAGAAGGTTCTGGTGGGGCTCACGATGCAGAGAACGGGTTCCGTGAGGCACAAGGTTCTAGGATAGGATAGGATAATTCATACTCATGACAATTCTTGTGAGGGAATGTTCCCTGCTATCCACACAACATCTTCCCAGTGACTCTTGGACTCTCTACAGTGGTATTTGGTTCAAAATTAGTGTTGATTACCAGGGACAGAAGTAATGCTGTGTTCATCACATTATTGTGATGCATTCAAGTGAGTTCCATAAATGATGGTTACATTTCAAAGTGAACATTCTATTGTTTGATATTGTTGTTTGATAACTTGATTGGGAAGGGAGGGTTAATGCTATGTTAGACCCACACTGCACGCTGCTGCTGTGATATAGATATACCCTGAAGCCCACCACACCGCATCTTAGTGTCTATATTGACTATCTTATACAGTAAGGCTGGCACAAACGTACATAATTGTTCTGGGGGTAGGGACCAAGGTCCTTTCACTTGTTCAATCATACAAGGTAAGGAAGCATTATATTCACTTCTACGAGGCGGCGGTGTAACAGTTGTGCACGGTTGGCGAAACACTGAGTGGAAGCTTTGTACAGTGGAGGCAGAAGACTGAATCAAAACAACAGAGAGCTCAATAAGCAAGAGGAAGAGTGACAGGCAATAATATAGGGTTATATACAGTCGGACCGGGCTCTATGATGTAGAGCCTCGTCCTAGGCCAGTCACGGCCTGTCAAGGCCAACTTGGTGCCATTCTTGTGGCAAGAATTCATGTTCGAAATGAAGCAAAACACCACTTCTTTGATGTTGTTAATTTAGCAGTATTGCTTTTTGGGCCTCTACCTGAAATGCAATAGGTGTTCTTATGTTACAAAAATTACACATTTTGCTAGACAAGAATGCGAGAAATGCTCCTTGTGTTGCCCTTGTGTAGACTCTGTAATCTACCTTAGCACAGTGGTTCTCAAAGTGGGACACCCAGGGGTCTTTGAGGAGGTTCCAAGGGTCTTTGGGGGGGTTCCAGGGGTCCTTGAGGTAGTTCCGGGTGTCCTTGAGTTGCTTCCAAGGGTTCTTAAGGGGCATACAGGGGTGCTTGAGGAGGTTCCAGGGGTCCTTCAGCAAAATGAGTAGTTTAATTTCATATATCTGACCAAATCTCACTATTTGGAGGTCAGTGACATGAAAGGTTTTGGGTTTGCAGTGATCCTTGTGAACTAGTTTAATTTCACTTTTGTTGGATTTATTATTTTTGTTTAATATCAATTAATAGGCTTTCAAAATAAGAGGTTATCTCAGCAGTGTGGAACGTATAGTGACAGAACATTCAAAGTCAGAGTTGGCAACTTCACATAGCCATTTGAACCATACTTTTTTTTCTTTTTGAATATTTATATTCATATTTTTTAGACATTACGTTTCCTTTTCCTTGTGTCCCTTCATGATGTTGGTTATCTTGTTACTGCTGTCAGTTCATGACCCTGAACTGTTTTAACCATCTTTGTCACTGTTACACTGTCACTGTATGAATTACGCTAGATAAATAAAATGTGTTTTGATTTGATTTCTAATTAACACTGAGGCTGGGCTTGATGTGATTGCTAGACATGGAGTGATCCACTCCCTTTATAGCTTTGTTAAACCTGGTAGATCATACATAGTGATATCTGTGGGATATAGTGATTAAGACATAACACACAAGATATAGACATAAATTCTACCACACATAGTTTGTAAAAGAACTCCAATCATTGACGACAGAAAACAAAGCAGCTGTGGAATGACAACGGAGACACATTTCACTCACAGTGGTAATTACACTAGTGGAAGTAAGACACTCAAAGCACATTGGGAAAATGGAAAATAGATCACAGTATTAACAAACGGTTCTGTACTGAATTATATCTGCAAAAAAAAATAAGGATCCTTGAGACAATAAATGTTCCTGATCCCTGGTGGTGCTAGATGTGATCTTTAACCATCTAAAGGAAACATGCCTTGTTTATGTCATGTTTTTATGATTCAGCACTTCTTTTTTTCATATTTGTGTTATCCTTTTCTATGTTTCTCTCCATGTCAGATGTATGTTTTTCTATTGAGTCATTCTAATTGAGTCTTAAAACTAGCAACCACACATTGAACTTGTGACCGAGCCGGCGGCTGCTTTTCTTAACCTTTGCATGGGCTGCTTATAATAATGGGTATTTGTTTGCTGAATGACACAGGCAAATACAGACGAAGCTCTTCTAATAAATAACAAATACACACGCTACGTTTACATGCAAAAAAACAACATAAAAGTTGTCACATTGATGCATTGGATTGTAACTTTGTGAGATGTGAGAAAAGTTTTTGGGTGCAACTTAGGTCACTATAGTGCAGTAATAAGACTAAAGTAAATTAGTCAAGTAACAATTTATTATTAGGCTGCATGTAAACCTTGTTGCTGAGAAGTTAATTGCACCTCTTGCAACCTAACAAATTAAAAAAATACTTGAGGGACAATAATAAAGTTCCTTGCGATACACTCCTCTTTCAGTTCTGCAGCGATTCTGTGCTACCTCATTCTGTAGCATAAGGTACAGAAACAATAATAATATCATACAGTATTTTAAACTGAGAGATTGATTGCAGTGGGTTATAATATAAGAATAGGAAACATATTAACGGTGCAATAACCATAATTATTATTGTAATTTATGCTAATATGCTAGTCTTGTATGCGTTTCCTTGGTGAAGCTGTTTCCCTGATGGTTTTCCTCTATAAATGAGAAAGAGTAGAAGACAGAAAAGAAGAAAAAGTTTCTAAAAGACATTATCCGCCCCGCAGCTTTCACCTGCTACAAAGTCAGATTTTTATTTTATTAGTGTGATTCATCTTAAATGTAATTTAAGATTTACTGATGTTTTATGACACATAGGAGGGCAGTTACTACAAAGCGTTGCCTATTCCACAAATAGTCATTTCAGGGTTCCCATTCCTGGAAGATAGAGAGGTGTACTGCGGTGCAGGGAAAGTCAGGGAATTCTCTGGGGAAGTCAGGGAATATCAGGGGAATTTTACAAATGGGTCACTTTACAGGAATAAAGTATATTTTAGAACTTGTTTCACACATTCATTGCATTACCTGGTGGTTTTCAGCCCAACTGGAGTAGAAAACATACTGTTCACTCCTTTTAGAAAAACTTCATTAACAAACCAGGATGGGAGAACATTTCTAGGTCAGGGAAGCGCGCCACATGGTTATGGAAAGTCCTGGAAAAGTCCTGGAATTTACACTCAGTGCAGCAGTGGGAACCCTGTCATTTGGGCAATTCACTTCAATTGAAAACTGACACAAGCATAGCCCCATATGAAATAATAAACTGTCAAACATTCATTTTGACTACTTTGGGTACCAGTAATGATATCATTTTGAAAACATCCAAAAGTGGATAACATTTGGCAAATTATTTTATCCAAATACCTTACATTACCATTATTTATAGCGTGGGAGACCCCAGTGGGAATGGAACCCCCAACCCCGGCTGTATTGCTGCCTTGCTCTACCACTGAGCTACACCTGGCCATACTTGTGAAGCGGCAGCAAGCAGATTCAGATATAATTTTTCTATTATGTGTCATTATTTTCAATGAGTAACTTTGTCTACTTAAAATGATCAATAACACAATACGAAAACAGAGACTGAGCACCAGTTGTGACTCATAATAAAATATGTTGAACTTTCCTGGTATGTTAATATACCAGGAAAGCAAAATATCCCTTGAAGTAAATTGTTTTATCAACATTAGCCAACAGTCATACAATGGAAGTATTATTATTTTTTTTTTATGTATTTAATTTTATTTATTTATTTTATATATTTTATTTATTTTATTGTATTATTTTAATGGTTTAATTTTGTACTGACGGCAAGAATACTAGGAACACAGAGTTCCCATACTCAGTGGATGAAATGAGACTCCCTGCCTCCATGCCTCCCTGTAAATGAAGTTATTAAAAACTATAACTGTATAATTGAATGTCTATAAATAGTCTTGAGAGTAACACTTAGTGATGAAGAAAGCTGTAATTCTTCTCAGCCTGACAGATGAACTTCTGCTCATCTGTCAATCTAAACAAGTTGTACATAATTAAAGAAAAATGACAGTTATTTCAGGTCATTTGGGGATCAGAATGAGATCAACATGAGCTGATATGTGATTATTTCACTTGAGTTGAATTTGAGAAACAGGAGAAAATGCCTTTAGTCTCATCTTAGTGTTAAAAAGAGCTCATTTGTGTCCAGGTATAAAAGGTATAATATGAGATCTCTTCTTGGATTTGGGGGTTTTAAGGGTTTAAGTGTCATTTTGAATTATTTGTTATGTTGTTATACTAAAGGTAGTTGTACAGCAAAGGCAGTAAAGACCAAAAACTTGATGTAACTTAAAATAATGTCTGATACTGTTTGTAGATAATAAAAAACTGCTTAGCTGCATATGCTATGGGTTGGGAAAGCAAGTAGCTGAACCCAATCACATTATCAGTATTATTAGTCTTAGTGAGCTAGTAGATCTGTCTCATTTGATGGACATTTCATCCAAAGCGTGATAAGAGTGAATGCATTTGGATTATGGGTGATCAACAGTGGTCATTTTAAAAGTAAGCTTCCCAAAAAGTAAAAAAAAAAAAGAAAGCATCCGATCGGAGCATCATCATCACCATCATCACCATCATCACCATCACTGTCCACCTGAAGAGAATGAAATGGGTCGGAAAGAAATGGGGGATGTGACCTAGCTGCCACTGCTCCACATTCTGGTGCTAGCACAGGATGAACGAGGTAAGAAGGTGGGAGGGGTGGAAATGGGAAAAGGAGTGAAGGATGGGAATTTGCCCGGGGCGCATCGATTAAACAGGGAGTGGGGAGGAGTGAAATCTCAGGGCTGACATAGCAGGGACAGGCCTGAGGCAAGACAGGTCTTTATGTGTGTGTGCGTATGCATCTTTGAATGTGTGCCTATGTGTGGGTCTTGGGACAGGTCCTCATTGACCCCCGGGGTCTCGGCGCTGTCAGGAGCGTTTAGCCTGGATTGGCTGCGAGCTCTCCCCTGTGGTTTTCGTCAGACTCAAGAGAGACAGGCTTCCCTCGGACACCGGGGCTAACGGGCGACGCACCGGCCTGAAACCAAGACCTTGAACAGCCAAGGAAGGAGGGCTGTCTGGAGTTTTCCCGAATTTGCCTCACCTTTATCTGTTAAAATTGACTCACTAGGCATTATAAGATGACATAAGCAGCAGATACATTCAATTTGAGTGGTGGAGAGAGGGCAAGAAGGAGTAAAATCCATCTATTTGACAACATAGTGGATATTAGCCTGCTAGCTAGGTAGGGTTACACGGTGGAGAGTGACGCCGAGTCGCCAAGCACTTTGGTGACGGAGGGTCTTTTGAGGTGGAGGATCCACCCATCTACAGCGTCAACATTTAAAAAAAAACTGCCCACTCGCCTCACACTATCCCTAAATATTCTGTATTCCATTGCCAATCGGGGTGGAGCCGGCAGTGCAGCAGCAAACCTGGTAATGCTAGTGCTCGTGTTTCTCCAAATTAAGACTACATTTCCCCTAAACCCTGCTGCTTCCTGTCCCCCTCCCTGGTGTCTTTGGTTTTACTAAAGAGCATAAACAAGTATTTTTTCTATTGGCCTTTCTCTCCTTCCTCCATCTTCCATTGCCAGAAACTCTCAAAGCTTTAGCTCCATTAAGGCTGGAAGAACAGCGCCCTCTTCCTGTTTCATGCTGCAAAGCGATCCAGCAGATTTCCCGCCAAATCCGAGCTGATGTCGATCTTCTCGGTACTGGCCTAGTTTGTTTAAGGTAATTACACTAATGTCTCAAAATGAATGTGGTAATGATTTATTGAGGTTAAAATGCTACATGTGGCACCGTTAAAATATTTTCAACTACAAAAGGCTCAAGTAAACTGCCTTAAATTAAGTGTCAGGACCCAAAATATGCAAAGGGGTCATTTCTCAGATTTGCCATGCAGAGAAAAGGCTGACCAGGTGAGAGCGCATGATAAAAGAAGAAGTCCCTAGAAGAAAACTTTTAGATAGAAAACGAAAGCATTAAAACAGCGATTTTTACCTGGTTCTGCATCAGTACCATTAAGTCATGACTCGATATATTAGATAACACAATATCCTCCAATGTAGTTGAACAACACTGTTGCACAGATGAGATGAAATAACACCCAGAGCCAAATCTGGTCATTGTGTCTGGGTGAAGACGCTGCTGCAAACGACAAATCGATGGATAAGGCTGGTGAAATGGTGGGATGGATGGGAAGAAGATGAATAATTTGACTTTGGGAAAAAAGGGAGAGAAGTGAGAGAGAGGAGGTGGTGGTGGTGGTGGGGGGCAATATAGTTAATAGGAATGCCAGGGAAACATTATTATAAGTCATAGTCGTCTTTACTTCAAGAAGATGGAGTGCATCTCCATAAGCCCCGAGCGCTGCTCAAAAGCACGAGGAAGCCTAGAAAGCCTGCTTTGAGTGTGCCTTAGAGAGACGCAGGGCGTAATCTACCTCCCCCCAGCATAACAAAGAGCCTGGGAACACTGTTTGTGATGCTAATTCTGCAGGAATAAATATGCAACACGAATTCAGATGCTTTTAGAGAGAAAAGAGAGAAACAGGAGAGAGCGGGCGATGGAAAAATGAAAAAAGAAACCGTAGCTTCAGGGAGCTGCCGGGAGGGAGTAGCACTAATCCGTTAACACAGCCCGTATATCCGCTGTACAGATGAAATGGGGGGGGGGGGAAATTAGAACATGTTGCTGATGAAATAGGGGAAAAAAGGGCGAACAGGCGAGAGCGCAAAATCTCAGGTGTTAAACCATTACCTGGTGACGGGGCCATCAGCTTAGCTTGGCTGATCCCGCATGAGATGGATGGCTCTTGTCTCATTGGAAACAATTCACACGAGCAAATCTGCACGGAAGTCCCGCGGGGCGGCACTTAGCCGCGGAAACGCCACGTTACGAGGAAAACACATAACGGCACGGGCGAAGTAGTTAACGCGGCCCCGTCGTTTCAGAATAAAACTTCACACGTCTCTGTAAATCCTTGAGTGGCCCGTTTCCCTCTGCATGAGCTTTGTACACACACATTAAGTATGCATACGTTCGAAGCGGTTTGGAGGCTGATGCTCATTTGGAATCTCGTCAAAACGCTACTGAGACGTTTTGGCGCCACACCGGTTTCCGTCTCTCCGAGGATGCCGCGAGGAAGAACGAAAAAAAAAAAAAAAGACAAATGGGTCTGAACTGGAACGAGCGTCGGGGAAGGAAAAAAAGAAAAAAGAGATTTAAACCTAATTTGAATAACCCAGATCTAAGATGATGTACTGCGGAGCGTGCAGAGGTGATAGCCCAATCCGTCAATCGAGGGGCTGGGGGGGGGAGGAAGGAGAAAGGGTACAGGGGGGGAGATGAAAGGAGGCGAAAAAAAAGCAGGGGATTGAGATGAGAGAGGGGAGGGAAGGCTGTAGAGGTGAGTGGAGAGGCGAGAGAGTGAAAGAAGATAGAGGAGAGCAGCTCAAGATTAAAGCTGCTTCCGTACAGCATTGGCCCCATTAATGTATAACAAAACGCTGGAGCGAGGAGAAGATCGCCTCCCCCACCACCACCACCACCCAATCCCTTTCAACCCCTCGCTGGGCCGCATGAGGCAACGCAGCGATGCGGCGACGAAAAGCCGGCGTGTGAAATATTTACAAAAGGCAATCATTTGTTTATATCCCTGACATGAATAATGGTGATGAATGTTTTATTCATGCTATATTGTTTATCGCCTCCGATCGGGGAGGGAGAACAGGCCGCCCGACCCCCAGACAGCCCAATTATGGGAAGTGTGATCCTTTTGAGAGCGAGTCTTTTGTGGCTCGTCTTTCAAATGTACAGATACAAGCGAACCCCCGATTCATCTGGTGGTGGTGGTGGTGGTGGTGGTGGGGGGGGCTCAGTCTGTCCTAATTGCCTGACACTGAGCCTTTTGTGGAGTAAGAGGAGGAGGAGGGGGAGGAGGAGGAGGAGTTGAAGTGATGCTGGAGCGAGACCCCGAAGGTAGAGGTGGTAGAGAGGCATGTTTACCGAAGCATGTTGATCGCAAGTGACGTTCAATTAGAGTAAACTGCTTTCCGAGGCAAACACGCCGCGCGGCAGGAATACACATCTGCAGGGGTGTCGGTTCACGAAACCCTGGGCAAAGTCAATATGTCTAATGTTGTCTGGCACCAAAACGTACAAAACCCACTTAAAGAGACTAAAGTTCTAGAGACAAAGTGGACCAATGACTGATGACGGGCAAGATATTATTTGGTCAGTTTGATAAATTCACCAAACTATCAGCCCAGAGGGAACATTGGTCCTGAATGCTTCCCTGATGTATTGTTTTTTTTAGATTTCAAAATAAAACAATTTTTGGAGAAAAAACAGCCTTGTTCATGTTGGTTTTCAAAGGTTCCACAGGGTTTGTAGAATTTTCTCAACCCGTAGAGAAGCATGGAAACCTTTCAAATTGAAGTTAAAACATGACAATCACCAACATGGGAGTTTCGAGGTTTTCACCCGACAGCGACGATACGCAACCTTATACACTCTAAGGTTATAATTTGTTACATAATAGGTGACGTTGCAGTTTGTTCAGTCCAGTATACGTGCTTGTTGTTGAGAGTCAACATTCATTTGATCTTATGTTATGTTAAACTTCTACGGTCAAACATGACGTCACCCTTGTTAGACGGTAAGAGATCAACAAGTGGGACACTTTTAGATGAAGGAAAAGGAGAAAGGGGGGTTGCTTTTTATTATAATGATAAAAAATCTAATTTGGACTCATTTAGTCTAAGATAGGTTGAGTGCACCACCCCGACTGACACGTTCAGATTTGGCGTTGATTCAACACAAGCGCCTCTTTGTTCACTTATCTCCAAAACCCCCGTCGACACACTCACCGTGCACTTTAAGACACAGGGAGGAAGTTGCAATTCACTAAAAGCCTTCTAGTGCAGGAAGCTCAATAATAATAATAATTTGACGTGCTCCAAACTTCCTCCGCCCTGTGCATCCTTAAGCCGGCCCTGGCTGTATCGACCGGAGTATCAAGCCTCGTCTCGTCATTAGCGTAGTGAATCGCTCAATGAATGACCCCTGCAACCTGCATTACACCTGACTGCACTCATTTAAAAGCTGCTTTTTAACGACCCTTCATTCGTTACGTCTACCGCCCGGGGCCTCTGGCTTTAATGGCTTCAAAGTTGATTAAGGACAGGTAGCTAGGTAGTCGTCTAACCGTGCCCTTACTGTAAGTAAGCTTGATGGGCGAGGCGTTGGCTCTGGCTGCCGCCTTCCTCCGTGCTGCGGTGCTGATGTGCTTAGTATTGATTCCACTTGCAGTAAGTACAGAGGGTCCTCTGTAAATCAAGACTTTGTATCGGACAGTTAACCAAGTGCCGGCTAACCGTGTTTGACACCGAAACACCCATTTGCGCTGATCGCATGCAGCGAAACGTGATTATGAAGTATCACGCTAACAGGATCTAAAGCGCATGACAAACGAGGCACTCTGCTCCGATCTGCACCTCCGGGATCCGCAGGAATCAATCACGTCTGCATATTTGTCCCACGTCGTGAGGGTCGGGGATGATGCTCCAAAGCCAGAGAGGGTGAAATTAAAGAGGAAATGCAACGCAAATTGGCATTTCAGGGTCAGGAGCCCTATTTGGCACGAGCTCAAGATTGCGGTATGATATCCATCAAGTGTCCTTAATCGTCAAATGCCGATTTTCGGCTCGGCTCGGCTCATCCTCTTGAAGAGGCTCATTTAGATGAGAGGGAAGGGTAGGCTGAGAATGAGAGGGAGAAATTAGCGAAGAGGAAATGAGAGCGACAACCTGGGGTTTTGCTTTGGTCCTTAATCCACCGTGTAGGATGATGGTTGGGGAGGAATCTGCGTTGCCAGCTTCTTAATCCCAGCACAGTGAGGAGGGAGTGGGTGTGCGATCATCCCGGATGATAACAGGACACTAAATTGAAGAAGACACGCAGCGTTAGAGCCCAAAATGTCTCACATGAAAAAAACAACAGAAAAGCACTTAGGAAGTAGGTTAATTGAAAATCTCACTTCACGTGTACACCTCTCTCCCAGCTGCCACTACCCTCCAGATGAATCTCCTGTGGCGGCAAGAGATGAGAGATGTTATATATAGATGTAGAGCAACAGCCTGTTGGCGATGTGTGCTTGTATGGAAGCGCAGTGAGAAAATAATCTTCAAATCATGTTGCGAGCGTGACTGTACGAGTGTTTGAACATCTTGAATGTATCTTTTTTACCCACCGTTAAACCGCACGGTCTTGAGGCTGGCTCAGAGACGCCAACCACTCTACTGGACTAAACACAGTTCAGATACAAAACAATGTAACTACTACTAGTAATACTACTATTACTGCTACTGCTACTACTACTGCTACTGTTACTACTAGTGCTGGTACTGATATTAGTACTCCTATTACTACTGTTACTGCTACTACTACTATTGCTACTACTACTACTGCTACTGATATTAGTACTGCTATTACTACTACTACTGTTGTTCTATTACCACTACTACTACTACTACTGCTACTGATATTAGTATTGCGAGTACATCATGTTCATTAATACAAACCCTACAGGTTACTACAGAAGTAGTGAATGTTCAGTTATACAAGCTGTGCTGTGTTGTAGGAGTGAATGTGCACTGCAACAACACGTTTCTTTTCCTGTCTAATTTACAATTCAACAGCGATGGCAACTTTTGATTAAGTTGCCAAACACACTCATACGCCTCTTCCTCCTCTTCCTCTCTCATCGTCACGCTTGCCTCATCGTCTCTGGCAACATCTCGACGAACCGCTCACCCCCCCACCCCACCCTACCCCGATTCATTCACCATGCAGATCGCGTCTCACTTGCTTCACCTTTATATACCTGTCTGACGAGACGGCCCTATCCCACAATACCATGCACTCACCACGCGGAGATAAAGGAAATCGATGGTGTGATGTAGGGCTCGAGTGTGTGTGTGTGTGTGTGTGTGTGTGAGGGGGGGAGGTGGGCCTCAGTGGAAATGGCCCCCACAGTCTTTATTTGGCTTAATCGAAGGAGATAGCGGGGGCCGCCGCCTCGACAAGCTGGTATTGTTGTGGTTTTATAGGAGCCACAGTCAGAATTGCTTCCATGCTAGACGACTACACACACTTGCACAAACACACACACAGTCAGAATCATAGAAACACACACACACACGTGCATGTACACACACACACACACACACACACAAAGCCTCATGAATGATTCATGAGAGGAGGAATTACTGCTTGGCTCTCCTTCTGTTTCCCCCATAACCAGCCGCTCCCTCACACTCTCTAATAACAACTTAGACACACACACACACACACAAAGCCACGTGCAAGACAGACTCATTACACACACATGCAGGCTTGCCCGCATGCACGCACACACACACACACACACACACACACACACACACACAAACACACACACTCACACACACACAATCTCTCCTCACAGCCAGCCCCTCGCAGTTCATTTCATTCCTAGATAATTAAACCGAGTCTTGCTGCGTGTGCGTGCACTGTTTCCACATGCACGCCACTCCGACCCCCCCCCCCCACCCATTCCACAACTTGCTAAACTCCATAGGCTGCTGCTGAAAGATAGCAGCAGAGTTCAATAGCTCCACCACTTATTCACTTTCCCCTTGTTTTACTCAGTTGCATCACCTCCCAATTACAGGGCCGAGAAGTCGTGACAAAATGACGAAATCCGGGGATGTTACGGCTCTTAAAGAAGGGCACGCTCGCCTTTTATCACGCTTGCCTCTAATGTGGATGTAACCTCCTTTGCATATATATGCCATATGCTTGTGTATTTACGATGGGGTTGGTGCGCTGGGGGTCGATTTATGGAGCGCTAATAAGCTAGAATTCGGGAGATCATGTGGGGGGGGGCAGTGATTTAGAGCGGCGGTTCTCAAGCATCAAAGCCATAGAACCTACAGGTTGTCATTCCAACCACTACAGAAGTTCATTTGGTTCCTCCTTGAAGGTTGAAGGTGCTAGATGCCACCTCTCGGGCTTTCTGCCGCTTTCTCTCTCGCTTTGCACCTCTCTTAATGATTAATGAATAGGTGCTGATACAATGAGCCCACACCTTGTGTAAATATAGCATCAAAAAAAGTCAATGATATTTATATCCCCGTGGATACCGTCAGTTCAAAACAGGTTCCAGAGCTGTTTTAATGTGAATTTGTTGAGAAAATGTTGCTACCTAGGCTCTTCTAACCCTTTTTTCCACAATCTTTTTCTTTTATCTCGATTTCTCTCAGCGCGCATTTGCCAGATTTGGGTTCAGGAGGTGGCCAAGTTCGACGTCCACCCAAACGAGAGGAGGACGACATTTTCACAACATAATGGCAAAAAAAATATTATAAACCAACTGTTTTGAACTGATACCAGAAAGATATTTAGGTCTAGTGCACTAAAAAGGTGCAGATATCAGTTCACGCATGGGCAAACCCCTTGAGTATTATTGTATTGAGTATTGCTAATAGCAACTGTTAACAAACAGTTGCTATTAGAAATTCATGTTGTTTTTTCCTCACAGGAACAATATATGTGAACTTGTGAACTACTGGTAGTATCTTTTATACGCTGTTTTGCTGTTGTTACAGAAAACACTGCTCAGATTTCAGATTAGGCATGACATACCCACGTAAAGAAAAACCTTGTGGCCTTTTCATCCCACACATGCCCTATAACTGTAAAGAGGTTTATATAAAGATAAAGATTCCCCAGAGTGTGAAACTCTCTTTGAGTGTGAAATTGTCATCAGGAGGACACCAAACCAATGTGGCGTTAATTACAAGTAAATGAAAAATATTCATTGCCCAACGGCTCTGAGAGGGATACCGTTGGGAAAATAAAGTCGCCAAGTTGGTAACCTGTTTTATGTACTTGGTAAATTAAGTTTTATTGAAATGAAAATCAAACACGCAGAGAGAATGAGAATAATGTGCTTGAATGGAGGCCTGGAGGTCTGGAGGTGTCTTTCTTGTACGGAGCCAGCAGTGGCCGCATTGCATTGCATTGCAATTGTGTGAATAGATATTAAACATACATAGAGCCAGTGCAGTGTTGGAGAGCTTGTTGACTGATAATCTATAACATCCCTCCAGTCTGCATATTAATGATGCCTATTAACTCTCAATATCCTTGTCAGTTGTTTCTTACATAACTCATCCCGAGTTGTGTATCCATTATATATGATCAAAAAGCCTCATTCAACTAAATCTATCTTTAGTCAGCAAAATATCATTCAATTCAGAATTCAAGTATATTGAACGAATTGAGTGAAGTGAGTGAGTGAAATCAGTTTGAAACTTGCTGCTTTAAAAGCCTGTGCTTTATTAGCTTGTGGCCAGGTGTTCATTAATGTGTTCACACAAATTATGAAATTGCATGCACAAAATAATCAAAATGAGGGTATCGATCAACCACTAAGCAAAATATGGTCCATCTTGTTCGCACAGTACATACTTTATTCTCCTGCGTCCGCTCCCGGGCTCTGTAGCCAAGCTAACATTTAAGATACAGCAACTTTAGCTAGCAGCTAACTTAGTAGAATTAGCGCTGGTTAGCTAGATAGATAGATATAGAGTTGAGAGATAGAGAGTTGTTTTACTTGACTTTTCATGTGACGAACATGTGGGAATGTCACATGACCCTTTCGTGGCGGAGGAACACCGTCTTCACATTATCTGTGTCCACAACACATGATCTGCATTTCAGAGTTCCTGCTCATTTCACCAAAGTTTGTGAGACTGCATTTGATATGTGTACCCTTGCTCCGCTGAAAGGGGAACGCCGCTGAATTTCCAGCTTCGGAATGTTTTGTTTCAGTTCACATTAGCGAGCGCTCACAGCTGGAGATGAGAGAGACGACTTACCCCGCTACACGGAGAACGAATCGGAGAAGACAGAAAAACACCACGACGACAGCGTGTAGGAGAAGTCTCTGGGGATTGCGGTTCAAGTTGATATTTTCAGCGAAATGTTTTCATCCTTTGACTTCCATTTGTGTTACTAACAAATGCCACCAAATTGTGCCTCCAAAATCTCCGGAGCCAAAACGCTGCGGCATTTTTTTTGGATGGAAGGGTGAGGGTAGTTCACAGGTAAACTTGAGCTATATCCCATTAAGAACCTTTCCACAATAACTATCACCTGTAAGACATTTTGTTTTTGATAGAAATGGAAATCCCCACAATTGGAAATCTGATTTCAGTAAAGGGCTTGCACACTCCATCCTTAAGTTTTGTGAGTGAGGGACAATTCAACCCAACGCTTCCGACGTTTGACCATGGCGGTCTAAATGCTGTTTCAATGGCTTTCCCCACTCTGACAAGAATAAAATCCTGGGGGAAACACTGAATACCAGAAAAATACTTTACTCCTTTTGGCATGAAAAAAGGTTGAAAAAGGTACTAAAAATCAGCACAAAATACTCAATCTGTGTCCCTGGGATTAAACTAACATTTCTATTGAACTGTGTGAAAGTAGCTGCCTCCAGTAGGAGCGGTAAGAGGACATGAACAGAAGTTATTCCAAATAGTGACATGGTTGGATAATATCAAAAAAAAAAAATTGAAAACCTCAGCCAAAGAAAAGAAAAAAAAACATGCATGTGTGCACAGTGTCTGCAAGGGAATAACAGCTTTCAACTAACATACGCCTAGTTAGACAGTTTAGATGCTACCACTTTGTGTAGAGCAGTGTAACAGGCAGCCAATCAGCGAGCCTGTTGGACACAGAGCGCATTGTTTTGCTTTGATTTGATTGGCTCACAGTCAGCTCATATCCAAAAGCCCCCTTTATACTCAAAAGTCCAGTTGCAATGGTATTATTGTGTGTTTCAATTTATGGAATATTGCATGATGAATGGAGCAGTATTCATTTTGCTTTGCTGCATATTTTCCTCCGTTCCCATTTGACTCATTTGTCTGAGGTTTCATACCGATGGGTCTCTACCATACGAGCTGGTTACATCCAGAAGATACTCCTTTGCAGCTAAACCAATGGAAGAGCTTCCAGAGACGCAGGGAGACAGGATGGGAAATGTTGTTTATGATAATGATAGGCTACAACATAATATAGCCTTCAGACCACGAGGAGCTAAGTTCCCACCGCAGTAGAAACAAAGACACACACACATACACCGATACTATCTGCACTCACACACACACAAATAAATAAGCCCCCCCCCCCCGCCCTCGCCTTTAGGCTGCTGTCAACAAGGCAAAGGACGCTAATGAGACCTGGCTCCCAGCATCCTTTGCACTGTGAAACCAACACGTATGGAGGCGAGGCACTGACTCCTTCTCGCTCTCCCAGACATGCATGTTTGTTCTCCTAAATACCCCTGAGGTTTTTACGTTGCCTCTGACATTTAGATGCGAGCGTTTGGCTCCACTGAGGCATCAAGTTGTGAGGCGGAGATCCAGACAGATTCGGACGTTCCCCTGCCCCCAACACCACCCACCCCGAGCACTTCCACCGACACTGGAGGTCTGCATGCTGCGTCTGGCCCATAAAGTCTTGTATCGTTGGAAAGCATATTGAAATATGTAAGACACACATCAGCTCATAATGATATATGTGGAAATTTATAGTGTATAGTTGACAATAACAGCCAGGTTACAGCAGCTGGAGACAGTCATGTTGCAAAATTAGTATTGCCTAAAAATGGCTTTTCCCCCTCGTGGCGTGCCTGCGTTTCGTCCTCGGTGTGCGTTGTTGTTCTGCCACTGCACAAGGAAATTATCATGGAGAGAAATAAACTTAATAAATGACAAGGAGACTAATGTATAGCCTGACAACTTCCTTGTAGAATCAATAGACGCTTGTGGTTTGAGATAATAAAATAACCAACTAGCTTGATCTCCATTCATTATGAGGAAACCAGGTAGGTTACTTTCAGTGGGCTACTTTCATTCTTTGTATTCCTGCAAATTAAAAAAAACAGACAGTTTGCCCTATAAGATATGTTTCCAGTTTGTGGATTGTTTTCCTACCACTAAACAGTATAAAGAATGCTTTAAAAGCATTGTTTATGATCTTATTATCTCAAATCACAAGCGTCCATTGATTCTGCAGGAAGTTGTCAGGCTGTACTTTAGTCCACATGACATTCATTAAGCGCATTTCCCCCGTTATAATTTCCTTGTGCATTGGCTAAACAACAACACACACCGAGGACTAAACGAGGACACACCGCCAGGGAAACCCATTTTTCGTGGGGGGGGGGGGGGGGGGGAAATTGGCACAACACCGGAAATGTTGACCTGGCTGGATTTAGACCAACTCTATTGATGTTGTAGAGATCCGGACCTCCAATTAACCAATCTTTTCTTCATATCTCTCATTTTGACATCAATAAATCATTACATTAATTTGGAGAAATTGTTATAATTACTGTAAACAAAAGGACCGGCCTCTACATTGCATTTTACACTGGGTGCCGCCAGATCTGATTGCTTTACAGCACAAAGGAGATTGCTTTATTGCTTTATTGCACGAAACAGGAAGAGGGCGCTGTTCTTCCAGTGCAGATGAAGCTCAAGAGTTACTGGCAATGTCAGATGGTGGATGGTGTGGAAGGCCAATGGAAAAATTGCTTCAAACGTGTTTATCCTGTAAGATAAACACCAAAGTAGTGCAATTAATTTGATAATGACATATTGATGTTTTAAAATGCTACGCATGGCACCTTTAAGAATCAGAAAATGGATTAACCACTGTGACATCTGGTCATCATCAAGTTCATCGTGGAGGCGACTCATCCTGGAGAAAGATGTTATGAAGAACTGATCTCAGAGAGAGGGAGAGAGAGGGAGAGACAGATCAAACGAGAATCACTGCCTTGTTGTGGTAAGCCCGGAGGTGTGCCTGGCCACTTGAAGACTAGCTTTCTTTCAACAAGTGCAAATGTGAAACAGGACGCATGCGAAACAGCACACACTCCATGTCTATGCGCGTGCATGCAGGTGTGTTGCATGCAAGGTATCAAAGCAGGCAGAAAAGGGGCACAGCTCTTAAGCACAGTGGGTCTGCACATCTGCGTGGTCTATTTTCCCCCCCTCTGAAAAATCCTCCTCATTATTGCGGCGCACGAGATAGCAGCATTTTCACCCAATTATGCAAATGTTATTTCATGAAACAAGAGGTGTGCTCTGTCATCCCGTCCTGCTCAAAATGCATTTGCCACATTAAGCGTTTCACACAGCTGAATCAGAGGACGTGTTATGCCAGCACGTCCTCTGCATTCTCCTTATTGTCACGCTGACGCAGTTTAGTGGAAACAGAAAGCAGCCAGAACCTTGGCTTTTACCAGATTAATTTCTATTGAGTTAGGCAGTGTGTGTGTGTGTGTGTGTGTGTGTGTGTGTGTGCCGATGGAAACACATTAGTATATAACTTAACTGCAGGGAGAAATATTTCCATAGTCTGCAAATGGGAAACAGATGAGGCCTTGTCAGAAGTGAATTTTTCGAGGCGGATATAAGCTCATTGGCAGTCGATTGCAGGAACGCACGTGATTCGATTTTCCTTTCTTACGGCATGATGAATGAGGGGAGCAGCGGGGAGGAAAGAGGGGGGGGGGTTGGCTAAGTTTTCTCTATTTTCTTTCTTTTTCATACTCGTTCTTGCCAAGTTCTGCCTTGTTGGACTGGGTCGAGTTGGGAAGCCGATATGTAGTAAGCTAGCCCATACAGTACGGTTCCGTTATTAGCTAGTAACTACACAACAAGTCCATGCAGAGAGTACTTCAGGGGAAAGTAATAAATGATAATAAATGAATGAAATGAATGAAGGGCCACCTGGAATGCTTGCATAGGAGTGGGGTTGGAAAATTGACATACATGGGAATTTCAAATGGGAATTTCAATTTTATTTACTGCGCATCTGTGGATATTTTTTAAAGATTACTAGTTGCCTTTAGCATTTAGCATTTAGAAAGTATTTAGACCATCAGACGCTAAAGCTCTTAATCGAAACCCACATCATAATAATAAAATATACTCACTTGTGTGGAATCAAATCAAAATGTTTCATTAGAATCAATCTAAGTTCAGGCCATCCCATAGACAACCAGTATAGTATTGATCAACTCGCCAATAAATATGTAATCAATCAAACTGCATCATATCCATCACATCAGAGGTGGACGATACTGAATGCACCAGATTTGATTTTTAATAACATTGGCCCCATTTGTTGGTCTAATCTCTGTTCCACTAGGCGGTGGGCTGAAGGCTGCTATCTGCTTTGTCTTTGAAAATTCGATCCTCAGCGATAGAGTAGCTGTTTTTTTCATATAAACTAAATAATTGTTTGTTGGCAGTCTCAAGTCGATCATATTTTTATGAAAACTATGCTTACGTTTCATAAATTGATTGGGCAAACGCTAGGGAGTACTATACCGCAAACCAATCAAAAAGTCGTTCTAGCGTCACCTGACTTGAAGTCTGCCAATGATATTTGTTCAAATAGTAAGTAAACAAACGGATCAGCGGAATTGCCGGACTGAAGCTCAGAAGCTGCGGCTACTGCTGTCAGGTGTATTCAAATTCATATTTTCTTTTTAATAGTAATACTTAATACTTTGCTACATCTTTGATGCAGTCAATATTGGCAACCTACTAAATGCATTGTCATCACACTTATACTTCAAGTTGTCTCCTATTCCTGTCTGGTGTAGCATGTTGTACCAAAGAGCGTACAATGTCATTGTATGCTCTGGTTTGGTTTTGTTTAAAGATTCTCCGTGACCCTCTTCTGGTTATGTCTTTGAGTGAAATATTTCTCACGTCTGCATATTATGCACTGGATTGGAAGGAGATGTGGGCTTTCTTTAGATGACCCGGAACCTCTGTTGTGGTTGAGTGGAGAACTCTAACCTTTGGTGGCGTATTATCATTTGTACTTGTACATTGAGTGTGTGCTTCCTCATCTAATACATTGTAATGGGAAACAAAATGGGGTGGGGGGGGGGTTAGATGGAGAGAGAGATATGTGATGACTGTATGGATTGTAGTAGTAATGCTTCCAAAGTTATAGTTTGTTTACAACTCTCCTAATCTGTTTCCCCAGGTAACCCCAGATGCTCAGTCCTGCTATCAGACATCTTCTGGACCTGACCCTGACCCTGACCCATCTATGATCGTTGATGCCTTGATGATGTTGTTCATATTTTTTTCCAAAACACATTTGAAGAAAATGCTTTTGCTTATAATAATACGCAAAAATTGCTGAAGCCTAATAAAATAGCCTGATGCAGAACTGACCTACCCACCCAAGTGCTTAGCCTAATTTTTGACAAATGAATGCAGTGGTATGGACAGTCTTCTTTTTTATATGTTGAGGGAACATATGTTTAGGGGAACATAGGACCTTGGGAACATAGAGGCTCCCATAGAGTGTTAGGTACAAATTTGATCTTAGATCAGCATTCATGACATGCTTTGACATGTCATGGTACCGATATGTCAGTCCAAGACCCGCTCTGCATGTTTACATTTTGGGGTCCTATTTAAACCGTACGATTGGTTGATATTTTCAGTGACGTTAAACACTACAATCTGATTGGTTCATCAACTAGAGCTATCCTACTATTTGCCTGAGCAGACAATTCAAATATAAGTTTGGGAAAATATACGATCAAACCAGAGCTGTGTTTGGCTCCTAAATTTCATTGCTCGGACAAAACTTCCCCGCCAGTGTGCTTACCGACTCCAAAATGTTATTGGGGTGAACTGAGTGAATATACAGCGGCTCAATGCTCGACTGATAAGAAGCTTGTATTTTGACATAAAGTACCGGTTTCGAAGTTAGTTAAAAGAATCGGCCTTCCCAACACTACAAACTAGGGTGTAGAAAGGCTTTTCCATATGTTATCATGGACCCATAAATCCTTTAAGTTGGCATCAGTAAACTAAATGTCTAAATGTATTCGTAGTGTCTGGTGGAGGTGGTGAAGAGGTTCAGCTCTATCTGGATGGAGCACTCGTTTGCTGCTGTTTAGGAGACACTTTTCAAGTTTTGATTTGTCACTTCCTGGCCGAGACGGTTTCTAGCCAGAGACCATAACTGACACCAGAATATAATTTTGGGCAAATAGGGCGAATCTCCAGAGTCTCAATTAGTGGGGATACACCGCTGTTCTCTGTTGTAGACCTAGTTTGTGATTTAGACTGAAAGACGGATGGACTCGGTGTATATTTTGGGTTTTTCCACTTACTGCTGTGATAGTGATGTGTATAGTGATATACTTAGTCTTTAACACTTACTCAAACATTATATAAGTACATTGTGCTTCTATGTCCTATATTGTATGCTATAAGCTATGTTTGCTAACGGTTCACTTGCTAACGTTAACTAGCAAGCCTGTTAGCCTAACGTTACTGTATTCCCCATAGAAGAGATGAAGACAGCTGAAGTAGGAGAGCTGAAATCACATTAGAATAAATTGGAATAAACAAAAAGTTAACAAATAAATAGAAATAGTATTGCCGTTATTGAAGGTTTTATCCCTCAGTGACCTAGCTTGATGTGAACCTACCAAAGAAAGGACTATTTTTGCTATGTGAAAAGGAAGGCTACATATGTGTTAGGCCATGAGCTGTCATAGCAGGGGAACAGACAACACCTCAAATTAAACAAAAAAGAAGCAAGGAAGATAAAAACAGAAAGTGATAGAGGGAGGACAAAAAGTGAAAATGTGAAAAGCGAGTCGCAAAAGAGAGTGGGAGAAAGTGGGACAGCCGAGGATGGGAAGAGTGCAGGGATGTCATACGGGAGATTTTTCGTCACAGAGAGAGAGAGAAAGAGAGAAAGAGACTGAGAAAAAAAGAGAAAGCTATTTCTGAAGAGATTGCACATTAACACCACACATGGGCCGGAGAGATAGATAGAGAGAGGTAGAGATGACTAGAGAGAGAGAGATGGGGCAGAGTTCTCTAAATCCTTGACTCAAGGGGATGAAAAGAGTGCGAGAGAGAGGGAAATGGAGGAGAAGAAAAGGAAAGGACAGAGATTAGTGGAGAGGGCTAACCCAGGGGAGGGTGGAGTGGCCTGCCAGTGGAAATGCATCATGGGTATTATATTGTGGTTGTGTGTTTTGGCTTGAAAAGTGAGAGACCATTTATAATTCAGGGTGACTAGTAGCACCCGAGGCAGACACTCTCAATCTGGCTTAACTCTGCCTTTCTCTCTTTTTCTTTCCCCTATTCTCTCGCTTTCTCTTCCTCCTCCTCTCCTTGTTTTGTCCTCTTCCCCCCCCTAGAAGCGTCTCGCTGTCGCTCTCTGTCTCATTGTCGCTCTCTGTCTCATTGTTATCTTTGTATTTGTTCCCCTTTTTCTCCAGAGCCATTCTTCTAACCCTAACTCTCTTTTCCCCTTCCCTCTTTCTCTCTGCCCCCTTTCCCCTCCAGTTTTAGCTATGTGATATAAAGCAAGGCCCCCGGGAGGGAGTTCACTCTCTTTTTCATTTTATCACAGTGAAATATAACAGCTGATAAAACATCTCGGACACAGAGCAGGGGAAATAGGAAACGCCGAGGCGCTTGAATTTAGCTGAATGAGCGCCAACGGGTCCAAACAGCTTCGTCATCGCTTTTCGGCCTCCTTGGTCAACAGTGGAACATGCCCTCAGTGGAGTCTCAGTAGTTTCAGAGGCACTCTTCAAGCAAAAAACAATTAAAAACCCTTTATTGCCTGGCTAGTTCAATAGAACGCATTGAAAAACAAAGACCGATATATAGGTTTGTCGTTATATTGGGCTGTTATGATATGATATGATGGATATGATGCAGTTTGTTGTAGAATTGATCAATACTATGTCTATAGGAAGCCTTTAACCTGAAATGACTGTAATGAATTTTGATCAGATTATGCACAAGTAAGCATTAATATGCTTATATAACACTGAATACTTGTATTTTTCCAGATTTTTTTTTGGTATGAAAATCTTGAATATCAGCATAAAATATCAGATACCAGCAGCTTCAATCCAAATATATTGGTATCAGCCTTCCACAACCTGTATTCTATTTGCCTGTGTTTATAGATTGTATTGTTTGTACAAAGCTTATCTTTTTACATATAGTTTGCATTGTTTTCTGGCCATGTCACTTCTTAACCTACACTGAATGTACTTATTGTGTCCACCATCATTGAAGGCGACAGCATGGGCATTGGACTATTGATGAATAAAATGCTGTATGACTCCCTCAGGACGCTTCTCAGCTTCCAGGTATAATCAAGACACAGCGACTGACAGTCTCTTGCAGTAGGAAAATAGCTTTATTCGTGCAGAGAGACAATACAGTTCATCACATTGTGATTTCCCATAAGGTCTAACTATACAGGGAGAAATCACTCCTTTTATACAGTGTAACAAACAACGTCTTACACACTCACACCCTGATAACACCAACAGCCTTCAAGGCAGTGGCGCACCAGGACACATACACAATGGACAAGTACAGATAGCAGTATAATGAAACAACACTGAACAAAAAGTTTAAGATACATAATCATGACTAAGCATATTTTCTCCAACAACTATGTTTTTAATTTATTTATTTTAAAAAGATTTTGCTTGAAGAGTTCCTTGGAACTTCCTTCCAACAACTTCAAACCAAAGAGCACCTTCACATTCAAGAACTAAATTTTAGGAATTTAAAATTGAAGGCAATGGCTTAAAATTGAATTTGAATTTTGAAAGCACAATTTCAAATTCAGTTTTATTGATTCAGATTGAGTTTTTTGAGACACACCTCTGGGCACAAGGGCTTTTTGTGAGATCTGGAAGCCAACTGCCTCCTCCAATGCTGCCAATAGTAGGCCCGCTCCACTCTTCACTTAGCGAGTCATGTAGCACAGTGACCTGTTCATCTCCTCAGCCAATAATCAAGTCTTATTCTCCCCACTTGGTGAAATAGTTGCTAACCGTGTCCTAGCCTCTAGTACTGGGCCTGGGCTGCCTGGCAGGCTGTACTCATTACTGAACATCCTTCGGTCTGTGTTAAAGCTAGCTACTAGTATACTGGACTGCTTAGAAGGCTCAGTTGGCTAATCTGCAGACAGCTAGCATTATTTAAACCGGTATACTGCAGCCTGGCACACCTGTAGTTGTTTGCAGCTTCATCATATTTGTATATTTGTATTGTCACTGAAGTATGTTTACATGCATAATCACTACACTGAGGGATACAACACAGAATTTTGTGGGGTAAGAAATCATGTAAATTACCATTAGCTGTCCAGCAAGCTAGTTAGCATTAGCCACTACCTAGCCAACAGCTAGCCAACTGTCTAGGCCACATGTCCACATATTTTTAGACAACCACCATGTTCACTAATCTAAAACAAATGACAAGATTTGCAACTATTTCATGGCTTGTGATTGACAAAATCATTTTTTGACTTCAATGGTTCAGTATGAGCGTGACAAAATGTATTCACTTCAAATACATAAATACACACATAAATCTCTGGCACTAATCTCTTTCCGTATGCCTCCACACACATAAACCCAACTGAAGCATCTCTATCTTCTCTTCTTTTAACTGGTGTATCAGGCTCCTTTCCTCAACCACCACCACCACCACTACCACCACACACACATACAGTACACACAAACACACTCCCACCTTATTGCCTTAAAGTCCTAGTGCCCTAGTAATGCTTGTTCCAATGCCCCCCGCCCCATACGGCCTAAGTGTGTCGGGGCAAATTCACTTTCAATGCCCCCATTGTCTGGCGCCATGGCTCCAATGCAGAGGCTATAAACAAAAGACTGTGCTGTTTAAAACCCCTCTGCACGTGGGACAAAAGACTACCATTGGGCTTGTGCTTGATTTGTTGACAAATTTGTAGGGGAGCCTGTGTGTGCATGTGTTGGCGGGGGTTGCTGGTGCTATTCTATAGTTAAGACAAAGCCGACTGGTTGGCAGGCGTGTCAAAGCAGAGGGGTAACAGGTTGGCACAATAAGAAGCCAATGGGATCTTTAATATAAAGCGGGTTCCAGTATAGTGTAACTGGTATACTGGCAGTAAAGACATGCTGAGCTCTTATCATAAGACACATTCAACATAATAGACTCTCCAAAATGGGATTTGGCCCACTTGAAACCCAGGATGATGATAATAATAACACACAATCATGTAGACTTGTGTGTTATTATTATCATCATCCTGGGTTTCAATGGAAAGCTTTAGCATACCATGGTCTAAGTGCTGTTTCAGAGGCTTTTCCACCCTGACAAGAAAACAGTTCTGGGAGAAAAACTGAATGCATGTCATTTTTTGGAACTTCAAATAATAATAAAAAAGATATTGAACATCAGCACAAAAGATCTGCTATCAGCAGCCTTCAATCCTGAAATATCAGTATTCTTATCAACCTTCAAATATCACTAAGCGCATAACACTACTCCAAATGACAAAATGACAATATTTTGTTATTATTTTAGGGCAAAATCATTTCTTATTGTTTGGCTCCCACGTCGAAAAAAGTGTCAGGATCCCTACAATAGAAAGATCCCATAACTGCTGCTGACGGATGTAGGTGAGGCAGCATTGTGTTGTGTTGCATTCATTTGCACATTAAAAGAATAAAAATAAATAGGATGAATATGGAATAATACAAATCCGGCACAATAATATCGTCATTTGCATATTTTTGCAAGTGGGCCTTCCCTCAGGATGCTGTGACCGATGTGAAAAGAACAACTTGAGTCTGACTGCTGCTAGTTCTGGAGAAGAGAGAAGATGCGATTCATAGTCTTTTCTACGTTGTTTTCGGGGCGGTAGGGTGATTAGAGGGCATGTTGTGCAACTAGAAACTCGAAACTAGAAACCGATCTTGTGTCTATCACCCACCATGTGTCCTGTCAAAGTGTCAAGACAGCAAGCGCTTCCTGCTCAGTAATTGGATAAGAGAGTCACGCTAAATACCCAAATTCTGTAATGTTAATACGTGTCCAAGAAATGTACCGAGGAAACAGAGAAATGGTAGAAAAGTTGACTTTCTCCGGGTGGAAGTATTCCCACTACTACTTTATCCAGTAAAAGGACGACAAGAACATCAGATATCAACAGTGTTTGGTTTCCTGATCGTTCACAGGGGAGGAAACTGACTGAAGACAGGAGGCAGTCGCCAATATGGGGGTGGAACTGAAAGGTAATATAATGAGTAGTGTAATGAGTTACTGTTAAGCCAAAGAGTGCTTAGTAAAGTCATGACATTATTTTTTAAATGAGTAACAAGTAGTCCATTACTTTTTTTTGAGCAATGAGCCCTAACACCGATGGCATCAAGCCAACACTGTGTGGGAAGATTAGGATATCACAACCCCTCTCTCTCTCTCTCTCTCTCTCTCTCTCTCTCTCTCTCTCTCTCTCTCTCTCAGCCTTTCTGCCTTTTTCTCTCTGGCTCGGGCTGTGGTGGTTTTTGTTCAGACAGCGGTGTGACGTGAATACACAAACAGGGATGGATGGATGGATGCGGGCAGGGAGGGATGGAGAGGAATAGAGGACAGCTTACATTCATAGAAAAGAAGAGATAGCGGAGGGAGAGAGAGAGAGAATGGTGGCAGAGCTCCCAGAGCAAAAAAATAAATAAAAAAGCCACCTGTCATTTTCCATCTCTTCATGTCTTTTCTCTTCTCTTTCTTCTGTTTCTTTTGTAATGGTGTTGATGTGGAGTGCTTTTATGTCAGCGCCCCCGAGGACACAACAGAACAGAGCAGTGGCTCTACAAAAGCCCACTGCCATTCTCTCCCATCTCTCCATCCACCCATCTACCTTTGCCTCCCTTCATTGTGTTACCACCCTCCTCTTCCCCTCCCCATGGAACCATTTCCTCTCTCCCTCCAGGCCCTCTGCAACCCTTAAAGGGACAATAAGTACGATTTTTACTGCCCCATAGCACAAAATAACCATAATATATCTGTGGGGGGTTGTTGTTGATCAGATCCAATGACTCAGCGGTTACTTGGCCAGGTGCTGACATTCCTGGCTTTCAAAACTCGCTTTCTGTTTTCTTATTTATTTGTCTTTTTCCCCCTCCTTGACCAGTCTCTCCATCTTGTATGTCTTGCTTTGTTCCCTCATCTTGTTACCTTTCCTTCACCAATATTGAAAACCTGCCCAAACACGGCACCAAAATGAAAGTTCAGACCGTGTCCGTAGTCGCCTATAGCTGCTACCTGCATCCTTTAGGGAAATCAAGTTCAAGTTTCCAAAGCTGTTTTCATATGAATTAATAATATTAAATAAATAAGTAAAGAAGATTTATTTACAGTGCCATATTATCATATTGTGAAAATGTTGTGCTTTTTTGGGTTGAGGTTGAACTCCGCCACCTCCTGCACATCGCCATCCGTCAAACACTTGCCGGGTTTCTCAGCAAAAGCGTTCGTTCGATGTGATTTCATTTTGCTCCCCTTGTTATTCTTCCCTTTGTTTGCTCCTTCGCCCTCCGCCAGCTTGTCCTCATCCTCTCCACCCTTGCCTCCTGCAGTCACCTCCGTTTTGTTTTATTTCCTCATTACCCCTTCCTCCCCTCCGTCATCCTTTCGTCCTTCGTCTCATCTCTGTCCTTGTCCTCCTCTCGCCGCCTTCCCTCGACTCCCGGTGTTATTCCAAGGACTAAAACCATCACAGACAATTAGCGCCAATGTCTTTGCGCCAAAGGCCAGAGGAGATGAGGGGAGTGTGTCTGGGATGCCGTGATGCGATGAAACAGCGGGGGTCTTTGAGTGCCCTTCTTACAAAATGCCAACATGCCCGTTCAATTTCTCCTTCCCCTCTTTCTCTCTTGTCTTTTGTTTTCAGATTTACATCGTCATTATCGGCGCTTTGTGTGTCTGCTACGGGAGGAATGAGGTGTTCTGTTCCCCTCTCGTTGGCCATTGTCTTTCTAAGCCCGAGGATCAGCTGAGCGCTAAACAAAATGCATCTTTGTTTAAGACAATGCGAAGAACACAACGCATAAACAAAGCGCTTCTACGCGCCCGGCCGACCAACTGCCGGTTCCCTCATCACATCACAGAGAACAATACAGCCGAGCCTTGTGCCCTGTTTATTGTATTTTCCCCCCGCGTCTTAATTCATGGATGTTGGGTCTCGCCCACCTGGCTTTGCCCTCCAGCCGCCCCAAAACAAAGATGTCTGGGAGCAAATGTAGGCCAGGGAGACGCGAGGCACAAAGACGACGGAGGTGCGTGGACGAATGGAGGGCAGGAGGACAAGGGGAGATGGGTCTTCTTTTCTCCCGCCATCTCCTTAAATCACCGACCACCACCGACCAAACGCCCTCCTGCGCCCACGCATACGTTTGCATACTAATTAGGTCAAGCGTCTGCCTCCTTGGAAGTCCGACTGTCTGTCCTTTTGTTTCCCTCTTGAAACATTAACATGGGTGAATAAATGTCCTCCTTGGGTGTAACCGGGCATGATCTGCATACAAGAAAACTAACAGGCACCATTTCGTCAGGGAATTAGCCCCCCTCAAGTTCCAAGTGTATGGGATAAAGTACACCCCCGCACGGACAGGATCACCTCCGCGTCAAGGTTTCTGTGATTCAGTTGATTGTCTTCAGTGAGACGTTATTAAAATGGTGTTATTTTAACCTTCTTTCATCCGGGGACGGTCGACTGAGCGCCACGTCGTTTTCCAGTGACGCCCTGCTTACACGTTACAGGTACACGCATTCCCAGTGGGAGCAGCCCGGTAAAACCTACCGTCTTCTACTGGTGTGCAGCTCCACTGGAGAATTTTGGGGGGGGGTTCGGTGCCTTGCTCGAGGGCGCCTCAGCAGCAGTAGTTGCTGAGGGTGGGGGAAAGCGTTCCTCATTCACATTCCTCGTCTGCATTTCCTCAGCCAGCCCGGGGATTCGAAGCCCGGCGAAGTCACAAGCCTGCCTCTCCCGGCTACCACCAGCCTCTAACTTATTCTTTACTTACTTAACTTACTGACCTTTTTTTGTCTCTGACATTGCATCCAATTGTGCAATCGTTTCTGTCTTTTGTTTTTTTATCATCAACAGCATCATGTAAATCCTTGATCACTCCATCTTGGGATGATGATCCCCATGGGGAAATTGGGTCATTGCAGCAGCAAGCCATAAATGAACATAAAAATAGAATACAAACAATTGCGGGATGATATAAACACATCTTCAGTAGACTGTATGATTTGAGTTACTTGTTGTTACAGCATCAATTGCTTACTTAAATACGGATTACTAAATATGCATCATATGCTATACATGTTGTACATAAACATCTATGAACATGTTTCTTTTTTTAGTCATCAACAGCATCATGTAATTCATTGATTACTCCATATCAGGACAGCATACCAAGCAACCTATCAGTTCGTCTCACATCCTGCCCTGCCCGGCCTTTACAACTGTGACATTTCCAACTATTTTCACGCTCCTAAATTGCAGAGGTACGGCATTGTGGGAAGAGAAATCCACGCGCTTCCTTATCAGCTGGGAAGTTTTTCAACTGACTCGACATCTTGTTTCCCCCCCCACCCCTTTCCCAGGGATCAGATTAGGGCTGCTGGAGATAACAAGCGGAATCCAATTGACGTGAACATACCTCGGCCTCATGTGGGAAAAATAGGGGGAGAAATAAAGGGCTGGAAATTCCTTTTAGCTCAGCGTCTTCCAGGAGCCCTCTTTTTAATTGCATTATTGTTAACGAAACGCTGATGCAATTACGAGAAAGAGGCCCTCTCTCTCTCTCCCGCTTCTCATGAGAGTCACATTAGTTTTAGCTCGGATGGGGTCATGATATCATGGTGCACACTACACAAACCTTGCGTAGGCGGGTTTTGGAGCTCTCCTGACCAACTTCCACCTCATTCCTGTCTATTTTTTTGCTCTTTCAAACACATTTTCCTTGTTTACCATTCTGTCTGCTATGACATTTGGGTTGCTTTGCGTCGCGTGTCACCCTCTATCAGCCCGACATTGTCAGGAAAGTGTGGCCTAGGTCTCGAGCGCCCCTGAAATCATCGAGACGAGTGTTTACGCGCTCGTGGGTGAGTTTGAGATGTGGTGATTATTTGTTTATTTCGGTGTCGGAGGAGCGGCCGCGGTGCTCGGGGGGCTTTTATCATCCCACTCACTTCCTGGATTAGAGCGGGTATAATCATACCAAGCATGAATATTCATGAGAGAAGGATCTGAGAGAGAGAGAGAGAGAGAGAGAGAGAGAAAAACTGACAGGCAAATACAGATAGACAGGCACGAACACCTATCCACATCTACACACATACACAACAACAAAAGTCATATTTCTATGTTGAAAGGCCATTGGGATTATTATGCACTCATGATGCCTTATGACAATGCTTATAAGAACACATAATGCTTCATTATGGGGCGCCAATTGTAACCCCCTGAATTTCGTCCAGGAAATTCATTTTTCGTCACATGAAATGCATATGCGCACCTACCCCGTGGATTCAGATTTCTTCGTCATTGTGAATTTACTGCATGGACGAGAGAGGAGTGCTTGAATAAAACTTTATTACAATTCCAACAATTCCATGCAGTAAATTTACAATGACGAAGAAATCTGTCTCCTTTTTTTAAAATACCTTATACTTCATTGCAGTTTATCATATAACTACGACGGCATTTTAGGGCCACTGTTTAAAAATAAATACTCGAAGATGTCGAGAATAAACTCAGTGTTATTACGAAAATATAGTAATATTTTTTCGAGAATAAAGTCTTAATATTATGTGAATAATGTCATAATATTATGAGAATAAAGTGCTAGAATTATGAGAAAAATGTTGTGATATGATGAGTGTGTGGAGTAGCCTAATGCAAGCATCAGCTTCATTGTTAAAATGGAAGTGATCATACTTTATAGGATGTAAACCCTATCCAAAAAAAGCCAAAAAAGAGAAAAGTGGACTCTGAATATCGTGTTTTTACCAGGTTAATAAACTGCTTATATATATGCCTTGATTCTTACAATAAAACATGACAAAATGTATTTTTCAACATTTTTATTACTTCTAACATCGTATACTTTAAGATTGATCACGTGACAAAGACAATGATGTTGCATGGGTCATTTTAGTATATTATGAGCACTTATAATGGCTGTATATGTAGTATAAGGTGACTCATTGAAAAATAACCCAGACAAACCATAAGAAGATCACTCTTCAGCTTTAAAAACACAAGAGAGGCAAGAAAGATGTCAACCAAAACCCTAATAGCTCGGACTATCGCCCCGCTACTTTCACAACAATATCGCTGCTTATTAACGGGAGAAAACACAAGTGTTTCGAGGGGTTTTGCTGAGTCAGAGCGACGTCCGAAAGATTGAGAATGAAAGAGAGCTGGGGGGAGAAAAAGAAAGCGAAAGAGGGAAGGCAAGAGGGAGGTCTGGAGAGCTGAGAGGGTCTGCATGTCTGCTGCCTTCCAGTGGACCAAGCCAAGCAGATAATAAAGCAGCAGCGCCTCGTTGACCACCGGCTCAGCTACACCCTCCTCTCTAGACGCTGTGTGTGTGTGTGTGTGTGTGTGTGTGTGTGTGTTCTGCTAAGCAGGCCGTGATATTAGCACTTGGGTTGGGAGGGGAGGTGGGGGTTTGGAGGGGAGAGACAATATTGATTTTCTTTTTTCCCCGCAAAGGGTAACTTGGGAAAACTAATCATAAGACCAGGGGAAGAATGGCTCAACGTTATAGGGATAATGATATAGGGATAACGAACCTAAACAAACAAGCAATTTGCGACTTTTCATCAGCATCCATGAGACACTCTACCCTCTCAGTTGAAAGTAGTTACCAGCCAGTCAGTGTCGTCCACCTCTGACCTCTGGAATAAGGAGCTTCCTCCCTGACCACAGCTAGTCAATAATGTTTCATCATTATTATTTATTTCTATCAACAAGTCTGACAAGAGAAATTCATTCCAGTGTGGTGTGGGAGGAATTTCCTCAACAGCTTCAGGGGTTGCATTGCAGTAGTATGGCTTTCAGTGGAGAGTGTTTCGTGATGCTCTAAACGCTGTTTCAGAGGCTTTTCCACCCTGATGAGAATACAAATTTTGGGGAAGCACCGAATACTTGAAAAAAGGTCATATTTAGATATTATTAAGATATTGAATATCGCCACAAAATATCAGATAGCAGCCAGCTTCAATCGAAGCATCGGTACTGGCCTACAAAAACCCATATCGAACTCTGGCTGTACAGTCTGACTAGTGTGCACAGCGCCATGAGTAACCAGCAATGCAACAGAGCACACAGCATTACTGGAGCTGCTCCCTAGTGCTTCTGGGCTAATAATCCTCCATAGCTATCATCAGTCAGTCCCCAAACAACCCCCCACCATCCCCCCCGCCCCCTAAAGTGCTTACACAGACTGCCTAGCCTTGGCAGGATATGACACGCCATTAACCGGCCGCCATGCCACGACACTCATTGAGAGACATCTGGAGCTGAAAATATTTCATGACTTCTCCCAGGGACCTCCACGGTTTAAAATAAGGGGGGGGGGGGGGGGGGGTAGTTTTAAATACAGAGGCAGAGCGAGCTAGAAACATAGAGAGAGAGAGAGGGCCCCGTAGAGGAGTCCAACAGTGACAGTACAGCCATAGCTAATGTTATTCCCCTGCCGTGACTCATAGAAGAGATATATAAATACGCACTCAGTCCCCTGCCGCTGACACCCAAACCCTCCCCGGCTTTGTATAAACCCATGAGACAGAGAGGGAGAGAGAGAATTTAGAGGGCAGAATTTTTCTTTTTTCGTCCCCGAACTGTGAACTTGTGTTTATCTTGCAGCGTGGAAGGTATGTCTGTCTCCCTCACAGCTGTGGGAAAAAGGAAAATTAGAAAACGCTGAGATGGATGATAAGGGGTTTCCTGGAGCCCCAAATGAGCAGAGGGGAGAAAGACTGGCTGGAAAGAAGAAGAGCAAATGAGAGGGGGGGCGAGGAGGGTTGGGGTACAAGGTTTGTTTATAGCAAGCCTCCACCTGCAGCTGTTAGTACGCTGGGTTTCGCGGCGATGGAAAAGGGCAGAATAATATTTAGATGACTATTTGCAGCTGCTAGGCGAAGCCAACCAATGAGAATAAAGAAAGATTTGTTTGTCGTTCAAACACAGGTGGGGGGAGAAATCACCTGTTGTCTTCCTCTCGAGACGAATTCTTCCGGATCGGATTTCGCTTAAAAAAGCCTTAGCAGCTTAAAAAAAAAAGTGTCAGGGTGCTTTCACACCGGTAACTTCAAGTCATATGAAACAAATAAGAACATCCTTGTTGGGGACCGAATTTTAGGGAAATCACTGTCGAGCCTTCCGAGGTGTCGTGGTCTAAATCGATGAAACATTGTGATGAAGGAGGAGACCACTTGATAACCAGTGACATACCTGCACTCACACACTCGACCCTGTAGCATCTAGATGGCTAGCGAATGGTGCTGCCTGTCTGATGGTCCTGTAGATTTATGATGGTGTGTCCTGATGTCCTCTATAGTCACCATTAGTGGGTTAGTGCATCATTCTTTGTGACATCTGAACTGGGCTTCTGTATGAACACAAAAGAAAAATGTAAGACCATACGGAGGAAACGGATAACCCAACCAACTTGAGAGCCGGATGTTTGAAACTGCCTTTCAGAGCGAGAGAGAAATAAAGAGGTTATGCTGTCGATTTGCAGGAAAAGACAGCAAGGTCTGTCGATCTCGTCCACTTTGTAGATCAGTGGGCCAGAATTGGCTCACACCCTTGATTGGTAACCTGCAAGACACCCACCCCCCCATGGCCAAGAGAAGCCCTGGAACAAACCCGAGGATAAATCTAGCTCTAAGAAAGTGAGGGAGAGCAATTTTAGTGCATTTTCTACCGGTGTTGAGCCTGCAAAGCAAGCTATGCAATGCCCTACAATCAATTCCCCTTCGGATGCTCACAGGCAGTGTCAGTTTGGTAAAAATGACCACCATGTAGATGCTTGTGTAGAGAAAGAGAAAATGGACTTTCTTAAATAGTAAAGGAGTATGCTTTGGATGTGTATGTTTGTTTGTCATTAACCTAGAAATGAGTTGCTTGGAACATAGTGACCTTCCATAGCTCCCTGATATCTTCTCCTGTAAAGGACAATATCCCAACTCTAGGGGAAAGTAGATCAGTAGCCTTATTTGGACAAAGTACCCAGATTGATGTTGAAATTGGAATGTTGTTTGGAAAGAACGTACATAGGAGACAACCTGTATACCATTAAAACTTTGTTAGGATGAACTATAAACGGACCTCTTAGAAAAGGGCAATGTCTCCACCGCTCAGGTCACGGAGGAGGAGATATGGCAGCAACAAATAAAGTCTCTAGATAGCCACCGAGACAACGAACATGAAATATCCAAAGAGGAGAGTGCAGTTATGGGGAAAAAGTCAACCGGGCGTCAGCCGGGCTTGTGGATGGGCACTACTGGATAGGCTTTCCAATCAAGAAAAGAGTTCCCCCTATAAGGTCCGTACCATGTAACCGCAACGTCACAGGTTCCGATTCGGCACAGGACCCTTTGTCTTCCTGTCTGTTTCCAGTCACCGGTAGAGGGTGACTGTCCAATACAGGCAAAAATGCCCAAAAAAGCATCCCAAACAATGCAGCAGAGGAGGAAGGAGGAAGGTCAGAAAAGACGTCAGATTCCATGAAGACTACACAAAGTCTGATAATCGATAAAGGCTTTGCAGTCAAGGTGCCAAAAGACTCTCAAAACAGCAGTAGAGCCTGGTGCCTGCCACAACATGGAGTGTACCATGCCAAATAGTCACGTTTCTGTTCAAATGAGCCTTCATCGGGGTGTGGTCAAGGCAGAAAATACCTTTTTCAGTAATTTAATATTTACATTGCCAGTGTGGAATAAAGTCTTTTAACTTTTGTTCATCAGAAATCGCCTCTGACCGTCTTTGATTTTTGATAAAAGAGTTGGATTTGGATCAGGACAGGATGCAGGGAAGCGCATTGAATCAAATGCACTTTGTTTCAAGATGACCATAAAGGATAGAGGCTTAGACAAATTCTGTGAATACTGTCACCGTTCATTCTCCTCGCTAAACGAACATGACAAGAGCTTAGTGGAGCGAAACTTGGATGGCATGCGATTATCTCTGAGGATAATCTTTCTTTTTGATTTAATAATTTAATAATTGTTAATTGTGTCTTCCTTAATGTAGTCAGAAAAGTTCATTCAATAACAAAGGATAATATATCAAACTTTTTGACGTTTCAGAGGTATTCATAAAACTAAGAGCAGCCTCAAGTGCAGAATTAGTTGACTTCTTCTGTCATTGGCTATGTGAAGGAGGGGTAAGCTGGGAAATATCAATATAATCAACAAATATAACAAAAGTTTTCATTTGAATTCATTCAAAATTAATAGTGCAACAAATTAATTGGTTTAGTTTGTGTTGTTTTCTTGAAAAGACATTATTTCCATGTAACATAATTTGGTGGCATATTTCTCTTTAAAATGCATGCTATGGATGTAGATGAGGCATACTTGAAAAGGATGATAAACTTAATTTGAAAAGTCAAAAGGTGTATAAACAATTTATGACAAATCAAAAGGTACGTAAACTTAATTTTGGTGGGTTCACCCCTCCAACCTATATCATTCACGGTTCCCCCCACCACCACCACCACTCCCTCCCCTCCCCCCTCCTCATCTCCCTCCACTACACTCCCACCCTCTGGAACACCATAATCACATGTAAAATCATGAATATTCACCGCTGATTAAAAGATTAGAAAATTAATCTCTCCAGCATGCTAACTTCAAATCCTAAACCCTGAGGAGTAAACAAGCTCCCTTCCACCACAGATCAATACACTCCCAAGAGAGGGAAAGACGATAAGGGAAAGGGAGAGACGGTATACCAGTAAATTATCAAAATATATAAACTTATCAATATGCACAATCAAAGTATTCTGTCATTTTAACATTTTCTTAATACTAATGAAGGCCACTGAATCAAACAAAGAGAACTTATCGTGGCTGGTCGGTCATCATCGTGGCAGCTTTTCAGGAATTTAAGAAAAACAGGCTTGTTTTTACCTTGACCACCTTGTGGTTTCAAAATGGTTTAATAAGCTCCACAGACTTTTCCTAGCTAATCAATACTCCAATAGTTGGGGAGATTTTGTTACAAAACAGTACAGGCCAGTATGAACCATTGGCATTGAATCATATTATGGTCCTTATTTACTGTACATTCAAATGTCCTATGTGTAGCATCAGTATATCATTGTTATAATTACCATAAACAACTGAGACCATGGAGGAGACGATTGGTCTCTATCTCACACCAGTGGTATCGTTACTACTGTTTCTCAAAATTATTTCCCATAAGCCCTGTTGCTTCCTGTCCCCCCTCCTCCTCCCTGGCATCTTTGTCTTGACTGAAGAGGATCAACATGTTGGAAGTGATTTTCCCATCTTCCTTTCTCTCCTTCCACCATCTGCCATCGCCAGAAACTCCGTTAGCACTGGAAGAACAGCGCCCTCTACCTGTATCGTGCCGTAAAGCAATCCGGCAGATTTCCCTCCAAATCAGACCTGGTGGCGCACAATGTAAAATGCCAGTAGCGGCTGCTGGTCTTCATCAGTGATGGTATGGTTTATTTACAGTAATTATACTAATGTCTCAAAATGATTGGTAATGATTTATTATTAAAATAATACAACAAGACAACAGCAAGAAGTTAGGAGGTTTTCACACGATGACAACAATATCCCGCAGTGCGTCACACAATGCTCCACAATACAATCAGCTATGATGAGGATTAAATATTTTACTTCAGCATTACATGAAGCCAATTGTCTGCCATTGTCTGTGCTGCTGTTTTGTGTCTTAGTGTTTGGACTACATGTGAATTGTGTGTGACTAAACTGTGTGTGTGTGTGTGTGTGTGTGCGTGTCAGATTATTCTCTGAGTTGAGTCATAGGTGTTTAAGATGCTTGGCTGCCTTTTATGCCGACGGCCTCATAAATGGATGAGAAACGCTTGTCCTTCAATATGGCTGCTCTCCATCATGTAATGCACGGCGCACACACACACACACACACACACACACACACACACACACACACGTAGACACACACACAAAAATACAAAGAACACACCACCGACAATCCTCTGCCTTGCCACTGACAACTGCCAAAACAACTTAAAATACTAAGAGAGGCATCATCAAATTACACACACACACACACACACACACACACACACACTGAGCATTCGGAGAAGCAATCCAGTTTGTATGCATTGCGAGAGATGGATTGGTACAATAATGACAGAAAGATAGATAGAAGAATAAAGGATAACTGGTTAATGAAAGACAGGTACAGCTGACATGAAACAGGTATCCTCTCTCTCTCTCTCTCTCTCTCTCTCTCTCTCTCTCTCTCGCTCTCTGCAAAGCAAGGGGGGTTGGCTCTAAATGCTCCATCTTTCAACAAACTGTAAAAGTAGACTTTGACCGCTGTGGGCTTTTGCAGGATATCGATATTCACTGTCTTTATAGTGGTGAACCTAGAGATCCTTTGTTTTTGGTGCTCATCATCATCATTGTTTTTTCTGCACTGCACTTCCCAGAGATCACCTGTCAATCAAACAGTGTGTCCAGCACTGTGACGCCTTTTTCCTTGGATTAAGAGTTGATTTCTGTAGGTGGTGCTCTTTGCTTTGTCTGTTCAGCCACGGTGGCTATCGGGGTGTTTAGAACAGCAAATTGAAAATCTTTCATGAACTGGCTAGAGGTTGAATCACTATTGCGTTATATCAATCAGTGATAGAGAGCAGCAAAACAGACACTTATTTATCTGTAAATGTCACTTTGATGAACTGATCTCCTTTATAAAGAGACAGAGACGGAGGGAGAGAAACAGATGAAAGATGGAAAAGGAGAGAAAACAAAAAAGGGCAGTCATGGCTGCCTATCTTCTCTTCTTTTCTCAATCCCTTTCTATCACTCTTTATTCTTTATTGCCTTGTACAGCATGGTTGTCAACTCTGTGAGCCTACACAAAGACCTCCCCCTCTCCTCTTTCCTTCCCTTTCTTCCTCTCCTCCTCCACCCTCTCCCTTCTTCTCCTCTCCCAGTCGCCTCTTTCCGATGATGTGTTTTGATCTGTTCTGTTTTGTCATCTGGGTCGCCGATGCTTTTTTTCTCCTCTCCTCTCTCTCTCTCTTTTCTATTCTGTCTCTCTCCCTTTCTTCGCTTCCTCTCTCCCGTGGCAGCATGCAGGGCTCATGAGAGACAGTCGACAGGCCCTTTTTTTTTGCCGTTTTTCAGGCGGACAGCTTCTGATTCATGTGCCCATCATCCCATCCGCCCGAGGGCCGTCGGGCCAGGCACGAAAGACGCAAGCAGTCAACCATCCCTTTCTCCTCTCTCTTCTCTGACTTGTCTCTCTTTCTTCTCTTTCCTCATGCCGTGCCTCTAGAGTTGGTCTTGGTCTGTCAATTCTCTCGATCTCCTGTACGCCCATCACTCGTTTCTGCTAATTCTTCAAGTCTTCCCTTTATCTCTTTCCTTTCCGGTGACGGACTTCCCTCGTCTGGTTTCATGTGTGGGACCTTTTTCGCAATATCTCCTCTTCTTCTACATTCCAGCTTCTGCACTTGTCACTCATCATCATCATTTAATGGTGCAGAGAAGAATGCAGGGCGGTTTATTATCACAAAAGCGAAAATATGTGGCTTTTCAGGTCGAGCCCACGTGATATTTATTTGGTTTTTGTAAAGAGTGAGAAATCTGGTTTTGGATCAGGTGTTAACCTTCGAATCTGGCATTGAATCCACCTGGTCTAGACAGTGGACCAAAGCAACATTTCAAATCAGCAACTGGAATCTCTCAACGCTCTCTTAAGTACAAGCCTTGTTTCTTTCAAGTGTAAATATTGTTACACCTCAAGAGAAACCGTTGAACTGACTTGTTATGGCAACTCGTGAACAAGTTAGTGCTTACGAAGCGGTCTTGATTCAATTCACAAACGCCACCCAATTCCAACTTTCAATCGGCAGCTGCATGAGACAGGAATGTCTCTCTCTCAGAGTCTGGTCTTAATCTCACTCACAAACTTCATTTGGATTATTCAAAGTGCCTTCCGGGTCAAGCAGGAACCTTCAGGACCTTCTTCTAACCAGGGGTGTCAATTCTCTGCAACTAGGGTACCAAAACGTTCAAAGCTGCTCATATCAACTAGATATCTGTGGACATGGTGGAGCCATGACTGACTGGACTTGAACATATGTTATTATTTGGTCAGTGAAATAATTGGAAAATTGGTCTTGAATGTGATTTTTTCTTTTGGATATGGCTTCCACGTAAATTTCTGGCAACTTTTGCTCGATCTTTGCTCTCTGTTATAATAATAAAACCTACAAGATCAAATGTGGACTGACTTAGGCCAGGCCCATGGAGAATGCCAGACCTTACCATGCCAAATTGATGCGCACAGGAAGCACAGCTAAAAACGCCAGCTCACATGACTTGTGATTCATAAACAGGAAAACGAAAGTGTGAATTGCTTGACTAGGGGGTTGAGAACGATGATTAAGCTGAATTGAAACCCTCAGACAAAGACAATTTGGCGGCATACCTGCCTTGCCATGGCCTTTCGATGCTGGCTGCTCTCCAGGAACTGTTCCCATTATGGCTTCTATTAAGGGAGTCAATGCAGGGGCTTCTCGGCTATTGCTTCTCTGTATTCAGAGGCTTGTAATTCATGACTGCAAAGAGATATCAATTTGGCGTTCTCAGGGGATGCACAATAGACACTACACAGTATATTTTGCAAATTTCATTCAATTCTGAGCATCCAATTACTTGGCTTCATGCACCCTTTACCTCTTCAATCAAAAGAGCAGAGAAGTTTTGTGATTTCCATTGATTTAACCACTTTTGCAGTACAATATTCTTATACAACCATCCATTTCTGATGCTCTTCCCTAATGTGAATCGTGGTTGGAGTATCTCAAAAGGTCACTAACTCAGTTCTCAGACTTGTTCAGTATCAAAACACTCAAGTTATTCAAACCCATCAGCCGTCTGTATGAATGAATTAATAATTCAGTTGTTGAAGTGGATTTGACATCTTTTCACTCAGGGTGCTCATACCAATAGTCGGCATGGCCATTATTAAGTAGACTATGAACAAACTCAACCAATCCTACAGACGATTGTGACTGAGATATGTTGTAGTGTGTAAATGTGATTTCCTAGGTCACGTTAGTTTGCAGGGTGAGTTTTCCAAATCATTTGTGCTGATTTAGACCTTGACCTAACCTCCTTGAAAGGTCTATGAGGTTCTTTGTTTGTCATGTTGGGAGATAGCGGTTCCTTGTTAAGGCTGCTGGCTATGAAATTCTCATGTTTGTATCGGTAAAATCAATTCATCCAATGGATTCACTTCTCTATCGGAGAGCCAAAAAGAGTGGAGTTAAATAAAAGTTAAAAAAGTTAAATTGACTTCCCATGGTTTGGATGAGATACTGGATGACAGCAATACCGATATTTTTGGATTGAAGCTGCCGATAGCCAGTACTTTGTGCCGATATACAAGATGTGTTAATTTACAAAGATTCAGTGTTTTTTGGCCCCAGAGTTGCATTCTTGTCAGGGTGGAAAATCCCCTGAAGCCCTTGGGACACTAAAACTCTCCACTGAAAGCCATGCTAATGGTCTAATCCTATTTTGAGGCGTGTTTCTTGTATAAAATCCAAAAATCAAACTGACACTAAAGTCTAGAAAGAAAGGAAAAGAAACCGGCCCTGACTTTCCCCTTCCACCTTTCTTTGTCTGTCACTTACTCTCTGCATGAACCTCTCTCTCTCTCTCTCTCTCTCTCTCTCTCTCTCTCTCTCTCTCTCTCTCTCTCTCTCTCTCTCTCTCTCTGTTTACGTCTCTTGGTCTATCCATGTCAGGCTAATGTGGAGCTGTGGCCTGGTTCCAGCACTGTCTCAGTGGAACAGCTGGTTTCAATTAGGTCCCTTTTCAGCCCCCCCCCCCCCCCCACACACACACACACACACACACATACACACACACACACACCAAAAAGAGTCCGGCGGCCTGCTTTCTTTGGCTCACCGCTCCGTTGAAGAAGTAATTGAATCATTTGACCAAAATATTGGTGGTGCAGTGGAGCGCCTAGCGCTGGCTATGGTCGCCGGTTTGTGTCTTTCCATTAGACTTGGCCGGTCAAGCACTTACTGAGCTTAATGGAACAGTAATGTGCTGTAATAATGCAGTGTGGGTATGCAGCGTGCAGACGTGCAACACTTTGACCGATATGGGTTTTTGAAGGCCGATACCGATACTGGCAGTTTTAGATTGAAGCTGTCGAGAGCTGATTGTTTGTGCCGATATTCGACGATGTTTAAATTCCACCATTTTCATGCCCCCCCCCTCTCCCCCATTAAATAGTAGGGGAAACGCTGGGATACAGGACTACCTTTAAATAAAGAATTAATTTGCAGAACAATTAAATGAAAATGTGCAAAGAAAATAACATTTCATCGCAGGTTTTCTGGGCTGTTTTTCTGCAGCTATGGTCAGGGAGGAACCTGGACAACGTGACTGGCCGATATTTAATCAAAGCAATATCGGCTCCATATATAACTTTGGTCTAACTCTAAGACGCTTCTTGAACTCTGGAATCGCTTAGCCGCTCTGCACCTTCCCACATAAATCTGATGATGGAGCGCCGTCTGTGCTGAATGATTAAACTACATTATTAGAATCACATGAATGACATATTGAAGCAATTGCAAAACTTTTCTGAAGCAGCATGTCTTCTTTGTCTGCTGTACAGCTTACTATGATACAGGAGGAGAAACACTGTTTATTCCAAGCGTTATTATCCTAGGCTGTCAGAATTATGAGTCGTTGCAGCAGCAAAGAGTAAAAGGATACAGCAAAGAAAAATAGAATATAAATAATGGTAGAATATACTGAGACAATGGAAAAGAAATTAATGAAAAATACAGTCAATGTGAGTACTTAAATGACAAAGGGCTTTGCACTAGCAGGGAACTTTTGATGGCTTGGTGGTATTTCCAGCTGGACCATGATGGAAACGGCGAAGACTGAATAAAACGGTTGTTGAATGTCTGATATGAGAACAGATATCATTTTGTAACGTGGCTCCCGATGAACTAGAAGCATAATTCACGCTGGACTCCTGATGTGGTCAATCGGCGGTCGGTGCCCAACGAGTCTACAACACTTGAGGAAACCTTTTTTTAATACATAAGTTACATCTGTTCTTCATTGAGCATCAAATAAGAAAAGGAATGACAACTTCTATTGATGTGAAAATTGAACCTTAACTATGCGTCTTCACACCGTAGTTCCCAGAATCCTCTTCTTCGACATCTCAGGAAAAATCTCCTTTGGGGTCTTTTACTTGGAATAACAACAAAAAAACAGACAGGTGAAAGCCGTGCTTCCTTATTGGCTTCTCAAAGACATTCTTGAAGAGGGACATGAAGGTGAGGAGTGGTTGAAGGGGAGTCCTTGACACTCTTGGGCGTGGATTGTGCAGAACCCGACAGCAGGAAGGCGGCCTTCTAACATCTTGGGTGCAAGGTTGGACTCATCATTCGCCATTCACGACCCTGCTCGATGGATCGTGGCTGACTAAACTTAACTAAACTTTGCGTGGGACTGATACTGGAACTAGTTTCTCTACTCAAAATGCCAGAAAGCAGGAGGGGCCATTCTCCCATCCACCTCTCTTGGGGTAAATAGGTCTCTTCTTTTATTCCCTTATCCTACTTCCCCTTCTGTACTGTATAATTTCCCCTCCGCATCATCCGCAGGTCATTAGGAAGCAGATATCAATATTTTACTGCCCGGCTTTTATTTCTACATGGAAATATCAAACATATTAGGCCAATGGATGTGCCATCCTTGGGCTACCACCATTTGAATATTTCAGTAGGCTCGTGAAAGAAGCTTTCTGAATTTTAGATGTACGTTTTTTTAGATGTGTTACCCCCCCCTCTCTCTCTTTCAACCTTTCTCATTTTGTTTTTCTTTCCACTGCTGCAGATGTGACAGTAATTGATTTCTTTCTTTTTCTTTCATTCTTTCGGCCATTTCTTCCTCCTTCTCCTTCCTCCGGCTCCCCGTGTCGGACGTGACAGTAATTGATTTTGTTCTTTCTTTCATCCGTTTTTTCTCTCCCTCGTTCTCGCGCACTTACTCTGTCTTTCTTTTTCCGCCCACTTGTTTCTCTTCTCTCGCCGCGCCGAATGTGCTGATTTCCAGCGGCGGAGGGGGTCGAGTGCAGATTGAATTGCAGGATGGCTAATAATTGCACTACACTGATTGCAATTTTACATTCAGTTTTCCGGAACAATCAGATTAGAGAGTGTGTGTGTGTGTGTGTGTGTGTGTGTGTGTGCGCATGCCCGTGGGCGTATGCATGCGTGTGCGTGCTTGTGCACCGACGCTCAAGCCTGAGATACTGCAGATGTCGGCAGAAAACGGCAGATCCGCCGCGCCGATCTCATCTCCGTTATCGGTGCAAAAGGATAGCACAGCAGCTGACTTTGCATAAACAATAAGAGTTAAAAAAAAAAAATACTTCTTCCTCCTCTTTCTCTCTCTCTCTCTTTCTTTCTCTCTCTGCTTTTCAAATCAAATTCAGACAGGAAAAAACTTTGTATTTAAATAAACCATTGTCAGCGAGACAGGCCATTCTTCAGCCCTGGAAGACGTATGTGGTGATATTTGGGACTCGGCGTGTTGTAAATTCGCTCCACAGGTGCATGGGCGTGCACGGGGGAATAAATCCGTGTTGTAAATATATGAGCAGATATGTCGGTGGCGATAAATCACTGATGCTAACATGTGTTACTAATGCTAGCAGATGCGTTTGAGGAGTGTAAAGAAAGGGTTAGACCGATATGGGATTTTGAAGGCCAATTCCTACTGCTTCCTTTCAGTAAGACTTCCACTCCACCTTTAAGGAAATGTATTTGGACTACGGTTACACTGACTTTAACTGACGGTTGCTTTTTTTTTTAAGATTGATACAGATATTTTTGGATAGAAGTTGCGGATATTCAACTATATCCATTTTCACGACAAAAACTCCCAAAAACTCCCCCAGAATTGTATCCCTCGTATCAGAGGTGGACTGAACCATTATTATTTTTTTTAATAAAAAAGCCAATATCAGCCCCATATATTGCTCTTAGTGCAGCCACCCTGAATAAAAAAGGGGAGGAGACAGATAGAGGAAGCGGAGTACAGAGTGTAATAACACATGTCAGATTTCCTGTACTGGGTGGATTAAAGCCAGACACCTTAACTCTCTCCCCCCAACAGACACACACATCCATACAGTGCTATAAATGGCTGCTTGGTTGAAGGATTTATAGTGTGACCGTGCAGTTCAGACGGATCCGAGCCAAACATAATACTTCCCGGAATACTAGCTTCTTGACAGCACGAGGAATACGCACTAAGTTGCAACCAAACAAGTCGCGTTGATTCATGAGGCGCGCTCATCATCGTAAACGCGATTATCTAAGTCATGAAAAGGCATTACAACGACCAAACAAATCGCAGAAACTGAAGCCCTTGTGATTTTTGAGATTCAGTTGGTTGACTTCACTAGATTTGACTTTCTCAAAAAGAACCTGGACAGACGATCTTCTCTCTCTTTTTCATTTTTTCCCCCCTCTCTCTCATTCCTCAGAACAAACCAGAGGTCAACGCTCTCCTCGTTCCCTCGGCGAGACCGAGTCTGGTCGCCAATGGGGAAGAATTTGAAGCATGTGAGCGCGTGATTCGTTGGTGTGCGTGTCATTTTTTTCAGTTTGAGGTCAAGATGTTGTCTGCGCAATCTTCTGACCAAACACGAGTTCAGGCACCCTCCCTCCCTCCCTCTCTTCCTACACACACACACACACACACACACACACACACACACACACACACACACACACACATACATACACATGTGAGCTGAGATTTAGGCCAGTGGAGCGGGTCAGGGGCAGTTCAGCAGCAGGAAGCCCAGTGGGGAGGCTCTTTGAGCAGGCAGGGAGAGGAGCTCAGGCACCTGAAGGGGAGAAGGACGCTTGGATGGAGAAGTGAGGGTCAGTTTGCTGCTATAAAGAGACCAAACTAAGGGTTGGACCAATATATGGGGCAGATATCGACCTTTTTTTAATTAAACATGGGATCTGGACCAGTCTGGACCAGTACTCTCCTCACTTTTTATTGGCTACAGTTTGCACTATGGTTAGAGCAATATATAACCTATAAAATAATATAAATAAAAATAAATACATATATAAATAAAAGATTTTATTATATATGTGTTTGTATACAAAATAATATATTTTCTTTTAATTAAAAATCAGTCAGATGGATATGATCCAGCTTGATTAATTACACAAATATTGTAGAATTGATCAATACTACACTGATTGTGTATGGGAGGCCTTAATCTGACATTTTGATTGGATTCCACACAGCATGCACAGAATTTATTATTATTATTATCCTGGCTATCCAATTATCCAAGGTGTTGTGTCCCATGATGGTCTAAATGCAGTTCCAGAGGATTTTCTACCAGGCCAAGAAAACTGAATTGTTGGCATGAGAAAGGCCAATTTTATAGATATCAGACATCGGCACAAAATATCGGCTATAGGCAGCAACCTAATAAAAACATAATTTAATGTTTATACGCCTTTTTGAAAGGAAATAGTAGAGCTCTTCTTAAATAACTATAATCTGAGTCACATCTTCCGAAGTTAAGGGGAGATTTAGGTTTTTTCTCAGCAAGGGAGCGTCTGGGTTTTCACTTTTTTACTATCAGACTGACTTTCTGGGAGGGAGCGCTGATGAGGTTCCACTGTGTTTGGGTTCACAGGAGGAGAGCACAAATTGGAGCAGACCTCTAAAAATAGGACATATTATTTACTCCTCCCAACATTCAGGTCTGTGTGTGTGTGTGTGTGTGTGTGTGTGGATGTATGCTCTGCTGGCATCTCACTCATGCATGTAATAACAACAACAAAGAAAGGATCCATTTCCTTGGAGAAAAGTGGCCTTAGGGTTGAGTGTTGCTCTCTTTGTGAATAAATGTTTCATCTTTTTTGCAGTGGCATTAGAGGTGGCATTAACGCTGCTTTTACCTAGTGTGTCTGCATGCATGAGTGTGTGTGTGTGTGTGTGTGTGTGTGTCTGTGTACATGCATATTTTGCAGGCAGTGTGTGTTACTGCACTGGCACACGCCATGTGTCTGTTTTCTTGCTTTAGTTGTACATAAGTTCTCAGAGCGTATCTGCTCCGTCACTTCCTTCCTGCCCTGTGCATGCTGCAGACGGCGTGACCTTTGACCCCCGATTGCTACTTTGACCCCTGGCGGACTGCCTTTGTTGGCTGTGAAAAGGGCAGCTGTCATGCTCTCCTTACCCACCGTCTGTCTCATTCACCACAACCCCACACAGACTAATATCACATACTGCATACCCCCCCCCCGCACCCCATCATCCTCTCTCCAATCCACCCAGTTCATATGCGGCAATGGGACGCTTGCAGAAGGCTGAGTGTGTGTGAACTGGGATGTTAGCATGAGCAGCGATAGCCATCGTGGCTGAGCAGACAAAGAAAAGAGCGCCACCTATGGAAACTCTGTAGCTGCAGATCACTGTTTGATTGACAGGTGATCTCTGGGAAGTGCAGCACAGAAACACCACAGCGATGACAAAAGGGATCTGGTGGATTACCACTTGAATGCACTAGCCTGCGTTCAAACGTTTAAGTACTCGATGTAAATATAGGCTCATATAATTGCAGTGCCCTATCTTTTGTCTTAGGTTTTGCTTTAGATGTCTGGGAAAACAAGGCTCTATTTCCAGCCATCTGTAAAGAAAAAAATTCCCAAAACATGTCCACGCTTGCTTGTACTACGATATGAGAGCATTTTTTGGAAGGCATAAATAAAGCCTACTAGTATCGAGCTCCAAAAACATGGCCCTAAAAGATCCATGCTGCGGCCCCCAGAGGGACTTGGGACACATTCCTTCCCCTGGTTTCCCTCCCCACATCCCGGGCAAGAATAGAAACTGGAACAAACATGCAGACTGGGGATTGAACCAGCGTATCACCAACCGATTGCCCGCAACCGTGAGCACACACACACCTACACACACACACACGCACACACACACACACACACAAAGACATAAAACGAGAGACATAAAAACAGACATTTTTATTTTAACTTTTTTGTACCCAGGGAAAGTCGCAGAGCACTGAGCTTCAAATTCATACATATTCAGCATCGAGTAATTAGAATCTTAAGTCAAATCTTTATTTACATAAGCACTTTTCACAGTGACGAGGCACTTTTTAGTCAAAAACCAAAATCAAAGACCAGATAAAATTGATGAGCAAAGAGGAGCAACAAGCAATAAGAATAAAAGTGAGGTGAGAAACATAAAAATAAACCATAACAGGCTTTAATAAATTCGATAAAAATGAGTTTGAAGAGGCGATTATAAAGATGATTTAAAGATGGGTGGCAACAAAAACCCTTGATTTTCAACCTGGACTTTAACTACATAAAACACACAAATGCAAGCTAATGTGCACGCAAACATGTAAACGCAAACATGGTGAACCGTCCAACCAGCGGCGGCCATATTTGCATTCAAAATTGTGCTCAGAATTCACTTCAGACAGTGAAATACTGAAACAAGCCGACAGGCATCGGGCATGTGTTAGGAATTATTCTGGGAGAGCGGCCATGACGTGATCGTTTTCAGATGTCTCTCTCTCTCTCTCTCTCTCTCTCTCTCTTTCTCCATCTCTGATCCCTCCATTTCCCTCTCTACCTCTCTCACCCTCGCTTCCTTTCTTCCTTTCGTCCTGGAGATAGTTTTTCTAACCACAGACTTGGATGCAGCCCTCCTAATAATGACACACACACACACACACACACACACACACACACACACACACACACACACACACACACACACACACACACACACACACAGAAAGAGAAAGAGAGGTTTATAAAGTTCATGCTTTTTATGCTACATTCAGCAGAAAACCACTCTAAGCCCTAGGGATCCCCGTACACCAGACATGAAAACTTGCACACACAAAAAATAAAAGGAGAAGAAAAAGAAGCAAGGAGGAAGAAAAGAGGGGGGAGGAGGTAAGAGGAGGAAGGCTGCAGTGGGAATGGCTCTGGCTCCTTCGGCGTTCTCAAATTGCAGATTCTTCAGAAAAACCGCCGGAGCACCACCGAGTTTGGGGACTGCAACTAGTCAAATATTGGTTTGAATGATGTAAGGAACATGGCATTCTGGGGAGCCACAGTCAATGCTCTACTTTCTTAACCCTCTGTCGAAAAGCCACTCTAAAATTCCTACGGAAAAGTGTCGCTTTCTCCTGTTAGCAATTGAGTGCCGGGGGAGGGGGGGGGGGACAGCTGATGCCCCAAGACAGCTGATGTTAGAGATTGACTGCTCCTGACCTCCTACTGAATGGAGTCATGGATGCTTTATAAAAGTTAAATGTTGGTTTTTAAAGTGGAAATAAGCACATTTTTTACTGCCCCATAGCACAAAATGACCATGATATATCTGCAGGGGGTTGGCGGGGTTGTTGTCAGATCAGTGCCGACTCAGCGATTACCTGGCCAGGGGATGAGATTTCTGGCTTTCAAAACTCGTTTTCAGGCCCCACCCACTGAAATTTCAAGACACTCCACCGTTTATTTTGTGCTGTGAAAGCATCTGGCCAAGTAATTGAGTCATTGGTATTGATCAACCCCTGCAGATGCCGGTATATTATATTATTATATTTTGTGCTATGGGGCATAAAAAAAATCATACTGATTGCCCCTTTAATGACCTATTATTTGGTGGAATAGGCCTACCTACAAGGCCAACTACTTAATCTAACAGTAGCTCAAATACAGGTTTATTAACTGTAGATCATCATCAGCTTTTAACTGGTTTCTCAAGCTTAGGTATAGGTATAGTGACTGTAGTCCATACAAATGACTATTGACATCGTAGAGTCCATACAGAAAGTATAAGTTCGGTTTTCCACCAATAGCTACAGTTTAGCGGCGGGGCGAAATAGAACCGAGGTGGCCAGATTGACTCGCTCATTCGCTGTCAACGTGGAAGCTTCTTTGAAACTACCGGCCATATCATTTCATTTGGTTCTGATGTTCTTCACTTCACTGGTGACTCATGCAGTTTCAGATTCATTTCAAAATGTGATTGGTCACCTTTAAGCAAGGAGGGGGGGGGGGCTGGAGTCTATTACTTTAATATGGCTGCTCCTCTCTCCTCTCCTTTCAACAGCTTGATACCATTACTTTCAGATGCAGCCCATTAATCTTAATTTATGTCCTCTGCCGCGATGGTGTGTGCGCGCATGTGTGTGTGTGTGTGTGTGTGTGTGTTCATGTGGGTATTGGATGGTCGCTCCCTCTTCAATTGATTTCTAACAGAACCATGACGGCCACACACATACACACACACAATGGTATGAAATAGTATAAAATAAACACATTTTCGTATGAACATTCAATGGAACTTCAGACTTCTAGTTTCTCTTTGCTTTTTCTGCCCCAAAAACAAATAATCCTGATGAAACTTTATGGTTTGAGCCAGCATGGAGCTCCCTATCGTTGTGGCTTTGCTGCTGCTGGGCTGGTTGGACCGAATATATTAAAAAAACCTGTAGTCATCAGTTTCCAAAGGGGTGGTGATGATGGAAGAGGAGAGGAAAGAAGAGGTGATGGAAGAACCGTTTCACTCGGATTTTAGATCTTTCCATTTTACCTGAAACCACACTCACAAAAGTAATCAATGACCTCATGCTTGCTATTGATTCTGATTTAACCTCAGTGCTATTACCGCTCAATTCTGAGTGCAGCCTTTGATACGGTCGACAGTATTCCAGGATCCTATCTACTAGCAATAACGCATGGCATCTTCCGCATGGCATCTTCCGCATGGCATCTTCTGCATGGCATCTTCCGCAACAACATGACCTCAGAGTACTGTTGTGGACTTTGGTATACCACAAGGCTCTGTTCTAGGCCTGTTGCTATTGTCTACATGCTACATTTCAGCAAAATCAGCCCTAAATTTCCACTGGAAGGGGATCCCCTCTCTGTTCCTTACCACGCAGAGAGGTTTCATCCTTGTCTTTTTCCCACCGATGAGGTTTGTCGTGGGAGTTTTTCTTTGTTCTCAATTATGGTCTGAGGTTGGGGTGTATCGTTTTTGTTTTCATTTATTGTTTCACCATGTGGGCGCTGTAAAGCCCTTTGAGACTGTAACTGTGATCAAGGGCTGTACAAATAGACTTGACTTGAGAGGAGAAGAAGAGGTGATGGAAGGGCAGAGGATTATTTGTGAGTTTTTCATCATGCTGTGCTGTATTTCCCATCTTTGGTGCTCAACGCTCATTGCTGTGGTGTTTCTGCACTACACTACCTGTCAATCAAACAGTGTGTCCAGTACTGTGACGTCTTTCTCCTTGGATTTTCTGTTCATGGAGTCTAAAGTTTCTGTAGGTGGCGCTCTTTTCTTTGTCTGTTCAGCCATGGTGGCTATCGCTGCGCATGCTAACTACCAAGTTCTTCTACTGTTTATTCCAAACAAACTGGAATCGTAAAACGCATCACTTCCTGTCTCCAGAGGGTTTTTCCCAGGAAAGATCTACCTGACACCGGATGTTTAGCACAGCAAATGGAAAAGCTTTCATGAACTGGCTAGAGGTTGAATCACTATTGTGTTGCATCAATCAGCAACAGAAAGCAGTATTTCTATGAAAATATTGCAGATTATTACTTTAAGCATGTAATCACACACACAAACACCGATGCACTCAAACCATAAAAACGTTATTTATAGAATTCCTTAGTAGCTCAGTAGAGATGGAGGGATACAGCAGTTGGTGTGTGAGTGTGTGTGTGTGTGTGTTACAATGTCCGATATGCCATAATTTAGTACAAATTCTCATTTTTGGTTTGATTTTATGTTACTATAGATACTGATGATCATGTATTATTCTATAGTACCTATTTTCAAACCAAATAATTGGTCTTAATGTGGTTTAAATGTAGAAACAGTTGTTGAAAATTCGACAGTATTGTTTCTGATAAACATGATAATAAAGTCATCGAATTATATGTGCATGTGCGTATGTGAATGTGTGTGTTGGCCAGAACTACACAAGGGGGTTTAAAAGGCAGGGGGACTTTTTCATTATTTGGGGGTTGCGGTGTGGGGGTGGAGTTATGGATGAGAGGGGGGCTGGAGGGGGGCTGTCGAGACAGAGAGAGAGAGACAGATAGAGAGAGAGAATAAAGGATCTCATTGTTCTGAATTCCCTCAAAGGGAGAGGAGAAAGCAATGGGGGTGGGAGGGAGGAGGTGTTATGTTTCAAGTGATGTGGAGTGGTCCATTTTGGTTATGGGACGCCAGGAGGTTGGGGGGGATGGGGGGGGGGGGGGGGTGCAGAGAGAGAGAGAGAGAGAGCGAGAGAGAGAGAGAGAGAGACTGCTGTGGTTTGCAGCCTTCAGTTCCCAAAAGAAATATTTCCAATCAAAACCTCCTCCTCTTTCTCTCTTCCATCCAACACACACACACACACACACACACGCACGCACGCACGCACGCACGCACGCACGCACGCACGCACGCACGCACGCACGCACGCACGCACACACACACACACACTCGCAGGGCCCGGCAGGCTATACACAGGAATTCTGCTGCTTCATTTAAATCCATACCTCCTTTTTCCCTCTTTCTTTCTTTTGCTCTCATTCAGGTTCAAACTTTGTTGTCCTGTAAGAGGAAACTTGGTTTGCAGACAGACAGGATTTGCAGTAGTAGTTCAATGGAGTACAATATGCCCCTCATCAGTGCAAACGTTCTTGTACGCAAACAAAAGTCTTGATCATTTCATAAGAAAACTAAGTAATCTAATTGCAGAGTGGATAAATGAGTCCCTGGTTCTTTTATTTTGAAGGCACTGTACCGGCTCTTTCCACGTCTGGTTTCATTGCATAAGCTTAATGCAAATTGCTGAATTTGAATTGAGGCACTCTACGGAGGGCTGTCAGGTGACATAACACACCTTCTGGCAGCCATCTTGAGCTCTTGGGCAACAACGGCTGTGAACAGATGATTGTGTTTCTGAGTATACAACTCGGCCGTCTCAACAGAGCTGAGTAGACATGGTTCCTTTCTGTGTTGCTTTTGACCGCCGATTCTCCAACGGCCCTTCATGATGGCGCCAGATGTGGTTGATGGGAGATTTTAGTCACTACTGCAAAGTCTCCATAGTATCATGCTAAAGTGTTAGTATAGAGCCTACTATCACTCAACATAGTGTATGCTAAAGTGTTAGCGTGGAGGCTGCTATCACTCAACATAGTGTATGCTAAAGTGTTAGCATGGAGCATATGTGTGTGTGTGTGTGTGTGTGTGTGTGTGTGTGTGTGATGTGTTTAGTATCTGCAGTAAATGATGGTTAGTGGGCCCCTCAGCGTCATAAAACACAGACAGCCATGGGAAAATAAGCGAGTCCGACTCACATGGGCCATGACACATGTGGTTTCTCGCGCGCGTGTGTGTGTGTGTGTGTGTGTTTGTTTGTACTGTGCATATGTGTTCTGCCGTGTCTACATGCACTATTAAAAGGGCCTTAAATCATTTGTCCAGCTGGTAGACACACTGCCCCTTTGTGTCACACTGTACACACACACACATAAACACACACACACAGACAGAGAGAGAGAGAGAGACAGAGAGAGAGAGAGAGAGAGAGAGAGAGAAAGAAAGAGATTCTTCACACCTGTGGTGATTGTGTGTGAATCAGAACACCAAGGTCCAACTCCCCCACCCATCAAGACCACAACCACACACACACACACACACACACACACACACACACACACACACACTACCCCACAATGACATCTATGAATGCATGGGGTCATGGAGCAGCAGAGGAGTTTGTGTGTGTGTGTGTGTGTGTGTGTGTGTGTGTGTGGGGGGGGGTAACCTTTGCCCCCTCCTCCCAATGTCCTGCCTCGCCATCAGCCATATGTCAGGAGCTGGGAACACCGGGAGAAATGGGAGACAGAAGGGGTTAAAAAAGTGTGGAAAGTAGTGGCCAGATGAATATGGAAAATCCCTCCATTCGCCCTCCCACTCCTCCAGTTGCTTTTTCCCCCCTTTTTTAACCTTTATTTAAAGTAATGATCCACAACATTCGCTGCTCTCTATCACCAACTGATCTAACACAACACTGATCCAACCTCTAGCCGGTTCATGAAAGCTTTTCCATTTGCTGTTCTAAACACCCGGTGTCAGGTAGGTCTTTCCTGGGAAAAACCCTCTGGAATAAACTTGGAATAAACTTGGTAGTTAGCATGAGCAGCGATAGCCACAGTGGCTGAACAGACAAAGAAAAGAGCGCCACCTACAGGAACTCCATCGACAGAAAATCCAAGGAGAAAGACGTCACCGTACTGGCCACACTGTTTGATTGACAGGTGATCTCTGGGAAGTGCAGCGCAAGAAACACCACAGCAACGAGGCTGAGAGACAAAGATGGAGACTAAATAAAAACACATGAGCAGAAAATAAACAAAAAACTACAATTCAGTCACAAATTCCAGCACTCAAAGAGTCAGGAAATACATTTTATTATGTATTAGTCAGGACTGATATTAATTAATGAGATATAATTGCTTTAAAATCACTGTTTGCAGTCTATTCTTTTGCAGTGCATTGCAGTCATGGATCTCCTGTAACAAAACTCAAGGCACTGTGGTAAACTGCACCCAGTGGCTTCAAAGTAAAAGCAGAATGTCTCCTTAATCAAATGCAGACACGACTGCACAATATTCTTTCTATTATCGACAATACAAGCTCCCTTTGTTTCTGTGCAGAAATCCAATTTATATCCTCTGTTTTTGGGTAAAATATTCTGTATTGTGGGAAGCGATCTAGAAAGAGAGAGAGAGAGAGGGAGGGAGTGGAAAAGAGGAGGAGGAGGAAGGAGAAAGAGATGGAGCGAGAGAGAGAGTGTGGTGAGGCTGCAGATGAGATTGATTTACTTTTGCTGTGAGGAGGTAGAGTGAGGGAGGTGGTGTCTGTGTGTGCATATTGATGTGTGGGTGTGTGTGTGTGTATGATGTGGCAGGGTGTTCCTGTGATGTGGTATATTTTCATATGTGTGTGTGTGTGTGCAAGAGATTGGTTTCTTGCTGCTCTCCTTATGCAGCGAGTGATCAGCAACATGTAGCTACAGTGTGTATGCATTTGTATTGAGTGTGAGTGTGCATGTGTGTGCATGCACTTGGCGTGTGTCTGATGTGCCTGCATGTGTATTGGTGGCCTTGCCTTGAAATACGACCCCCCCCCACTTCACACACACACACACACACACACACACACACCACTTCCAGGTTTGTGCCAAGCCGACAGCCTGTTGGCGGGGAGAGGGCTGGTGTGGGTGTTTCCCTCCACAAAAAGAAAGAAAGGAAGTAGAGAAGAGAAGAAAAGGAGTGACAGAATGTGAAAAGGGACTGCTGGGGGAGGGACGGAGGGAGGCCAAATGGAGTGGAATGAATTGTAGGGCGAACAGACACACACACCTACACACACACACACACACACACACACGGTCTGATTGCTGGGCTGATTAGCTGAGGCACTGCTCAGACTGAGAAAGAGCTAGAGTGCACACTCCAATTAGTAGGGTTAGATATATGAGGCCGATATTGGCCTTTTATTAAAAATGGGATCTGGTCCAGTCAGTATCTGATATGATGCAGTTTGATTGACTACATATTTATTGTAGAATTGATCAATACTACACTGGTTGTGTATGGGAAGCCGTTAACCTGAACTGATTCTACATTTTGATCAGATTCCACAGTCTGCATGAATATCATATTATTATCATGGGTTTCAGTGGAGAGTTTTAGTGTCCCGTGATGGTCTAAATGCTGCTTCAGAGGTTTTCCCACCCTGATGAGAATACAATTCTGCTGGAAACACTGAATACTTTCCATTTTTTGGCATGAAAATCAAATAAAAATCAGAAAATCAGCATAAAAGATCAGCTACCGGCAACTTTCAAAAGCCAGTATCAGTCCAACCCCGCATTTTACATGTATTTTACATGCAGCTGACTGTTTTCCAGTGTGACTTACAGTAGATGCAACAGTAAAGCGTCCTTACAATATTCCTGCGGCCGTAGAATGACACTAGAAACATTTAGGGTCAAATGCATGCACCTCGTTTGACACTAATATCATTTATCGTGACGTAAACTCAATAACCTGGTATATAATCTGTTTATCTGCTCATAAAATATATATAATATAGTATCTTACTGCACTTTTACTATTGCACTTTTACTTTAGCACTGGTTCTGCTCCTAGATGCTTGTTTGGGGAGGAGTTGCACTAGTAGTTCTCGTGCCTACATATGTTGAATGCACTTATTGTAAGTCACTTTGGATGAAAGCGTCTGCTAAATGACTGTAATGTAATGTAATGTAATAAAACTTTACAAACAAGATCACTCTAAAGTATATCAACTTATGGAAAAATTGCATTATCTTATCATTTTCCTTTTGCTCCAGAGTTCAGAGCAGGCGCATCAAGTTTGGCCATTGAAAACAATTGGTGTTACCCTTGAACATGAATGCCTGAATTTGATGGGACCACACTGAATCTGATGCTGAAGATTTCTCACTTAATTGTCCAGTGTTCAGCAGTTTATCATGAGAATGAATGAATGCATGATGAACAATTTTGGGCTCGTAGGAAGCTATTGCCGATCTCGGTATCAGCCTTCAAAAAGCCGTAGTGAGTGAACGCTACCAGTCAGAGCTCTTCACTTCAAGTCCTCTCTTCTCTCTCTCTTTCACTCTCTCTTCTTTCCTTTTTCATTCAGTTACCCGCTGCATGTTTTTCTCTGGTGTGATGTGGTGTGTGTGTGTGTGTGTGTGTGTGTGTCTGATGTGGTTGGGTGTGGAGCGTATGATGTGGTAGATTTCATACACATGCGGAAGAATGTGTATGCGTGTGTGAGAGAGAGAGAGAGAGAGAGAGAGAGAGAGAGAGAGAGTGGTTTCCTCTCTTAATTACTGTTATGCATTTGTATTTCAGTGTGTCTGTGTGTGTCCTGAAGTGTCCTGTCTTTTTGTGTCCCATCATGTCCTATTGTGTCCTGTCCCATCATGTCCTATCTTATTCTACTGTGTCCTGTCCTGTCCTATAGTCTCCTGTCGTATTGTGTCCCTGTCCCATCGTGACCTTTCCCATTACGTCCTATTGTGTTGCATTGTCTTTTCCACTAGTGTCCTGTCCTGTCCTATCATGTCCTATCGTGTCGTGTGCTATCCTATCCACTATGTCCTCCCATTCCTAAGGTTGCAAAGACTTAGAAGCAGAAGAAAAGATTAGTAGTATTAGTATTAGTAGAGCACAAACTGCTCCAAGCACGGTGACTTTTCCCCACTGCTCCAACAATCAATTTCAGCCTGCAGTCATTTGGAACCGTTCTGATTACATCTCCGAAATGATGCATTCAGATGACTGGACTTGGCGATTTAACCCAATTAGCAACCGCAAGCTCTTTTAACTCTCCACAGTCTGTAACCTCGCACAAGTTTTGGAAAAGAGATCCCCCCCCAGCCCCCCCCCCCGATGTTTCCTCTCACTTTGAGAGAAGGTAAAAAGGAGGTCAGCATTGTTTTCGTGCCGGTTTGATGTCGGAGAAAGTAGGGTGATATCTAAATAGGCTCCGCATCAATATTCATCCTGATAAATCCCCCTACTTTCATCTTTTTTTTTTTACATTTCTGATTCTCGCTCCCTTCTTCCACCCTCCCGGTTCTTTTGCGAGGCGTCTTCAAACCCAGTCAATGAGGTGGGCCGCAGTGGAATACAAACTACTTGAGCTCCCCCATATATATCCTCCAACCCTGAGATGAAGTTATATTCCTTTATTCCGTAGGGGGGGAAAAATAAAATATACACTTAGAGCTCAACTTTAAAAAAAAACTCCTTCATTGAAACCCCCCTTGATAATGAGTGGGGAAAGAGGAAAGTTCTTGCCTTCGATACTGACAAAGGTAATGTGTGATCTCCCTTAGGAAACTGTTGAAATGTTACAAGGGTACTGGGTTGTGTGCGTCTTACAGGCAATCACACAGAGATGGATACAGAGTAATTTTGGGGTATGTTGAGGTTGTGTGAAAGGTATTCTGCTCTATAAGCCCGGAGTTTAATGGGTTTAATGATATCTCTCTCGTTCTTTCGCTGCCTGATGTCTATCTGTCCCCTGTGTCATTCCCCTTTCTTCTACTTTTAATTAAAGGAAGAGGCTCTCTTAATCTCATGCTCGGCACACACCGCCTGCTAATGACTTGCAAGGGGGGTTCGCCTCCCACAAAGAAAGAAAGAAAGAACGAAAGAAAGAAAAAGAAAGAAAGAACGGGAGGGGGGAGTGAGTCAGGCAGGCTGTCAGCATACAAGTGTCTTTGTCTGAAAAGTGTGGCTTCTGAAAAAAGGGTGAGTCGGTGTTTAAGTGTGTGTGTGTGTGTGTGCTGTTCCTGGTGGAGGAAGGGCCAAGGGGTCATGGGTCACCAGGGGCCTGACAATGGGGCCTGAGCCCCACAAACAAAAAGTCAGCCCATGTGTTGAGGGGGGAGGTGGATGGGGGTCTGGGGGGGAGGAGAAGGCTTATTACCATAGGCTCTCGCCTGGCCTCTAACAATGACGGATCGGCATCTGTACATCCCGACACATTGACACTTATCCCTCAGTGGGAGAGAGAGAGGGAGAGAGGGAGTAGTGGTGGTGGACATCTGTAGATATGCAACAGCATGCCGAGGGTCTGAGCAGTCCCTGCAGCCGAGCACCGGCAGACAGGCTGATTGAGGCCCCCGCCCAGCTGCATCTCATTGCGGCCATTCATTGGCTCCGATTGGGAAAAGTGACATTGTCCGGTTACGGCCGATGGGGGACCCAGCAGATGAACAGGTGCAGAGTGCAGACCTTGGCCTTTGTCAATCTGCCGCCGCGCTATCAGCAATTCAACAGCAGATATACTAGATGTGTTTCCACCCAAATATCATCTGACTTATAGTGCATTGAATTGGAAACGTCAAAATTTCAAAATAAGATGACACAGACATGATCGCCCCCCGTCGAACGGTTCAATTTCACTGCACAACAATTCAGAAATGGCTCTTGGTTGTTGTTTCCAAGTTAATTTCTTTGTTTCTTTGTCTTTGTCAAACAACAATAATAATTTGCCAATACTAATTAATTCTTGAATTAATTAATTAATTCTTGAACCTTGAATTCTTCAACCAAACTGATGGAAACAAAGAATTGGCACACCGCCGTGCTAGGAATTGGTACCAGTTGACATAAGGACTGAATTCCTGAATGCACCACGTGGCCGTTATGAAGTCCTCGTCCATTATGAAGTCCTCGTCCATCTGAATGGGCATAAACTGGAGCTCAAGTGCAGTCGCTCCTTTAATTGTAAATCACTCAGAAAATATCATGTGTTATTATGATGTGCAGGGAAAATGGGGAACAGGGGAAAGAAGAGAATAGAATGAAGGGAGTAGACGGAAGGTAGTGGGGGGGGTACAGAGATGTAGGGACAGTCCTTTAGACAAGACTAATGAATAAGGTGTCGTGACTGATGACTGGGGCTTTCTCATGGAAATCGACACTGGCAAAGTAATTAGGAGGCTCTTTCATTAGCTTAAACACAGCTACGCTTCTGATGCACCTCTCTCCCCCACTCCAATGGCGCTCTCTCTCTCTATTTTTCTAGCCTTCCCCCAGCAGAGACTCTCTCTCTCTAGGGGGTATTGGATTTGTTTGAGCCTTAAGTTTTCATTAACAACCCCGCTGAGATGAATAGAGAGGGAAAATGCGAGGGGGAGAGCGAGGGAGCGAGAGCACAAAATCAGATCATTAGGGTGTTTTTGCACAGTTATTTTTACCCTGCACGCGGCTCTGATTCAAATTAATAGTCAATTAGCCCAACTATTAGCATGCATGCCAAAGCTCTCTCCTGCATGCACAGCAACAACCTAGGCAGTCCTCGCCGAAAACAGTCATGTGACATTTCAACTTTGCCTAATGTAAATCACCCCCCCCCCCCCCCCCCCCACTTTCCGATGCGAAAAGTTGCTTATGAATGATTCAGGACGGAGGATGCCGCTAAGTGTTTGTGGCCCTTAATGTGAATCAGTGGCTGCTTTTAACGCGTCCCTCCTCATCAACACACCGGCGCTGGCCCTCGGCATCTCGCTTGATGCTGGCCCACATTTCAGCCGTGCGATTTCACGCGGTACACAGTGTTTTTGCACACACACACACACACACACACACACACAGGCCCTTGCCGGCGTGCCCTGCGGCTGCCTGTACACTTCCCTTAGTAGCTGGGAGTGGGTCTGTCTGGGAAGCTGAGCTCTGTACACGAGCTCTGCAGACGCCAGGGGACTCTTTAGCTGTCAGAAACTCTTGTTTACTTTTCATTTTTACACAGTGCCACAGCCCCACTCTGGGGCTCTCTCATCCCTGCTATACTTCCAAAAACTTGTACCGTGTGCATTTGTGCTTTTCCCCTGTCTATTTCCCTTACCGACTCAAATCAACTGGCGGATTTTGAGGGCTGACTCGAACAAATACACGCTCTCGGTTGTTTCTACAAGCCGAACTCACATTCTAAGCAAGGAATGGCTTAGCTGGCCGAGTGTGGCAACACGCCGCTACTTAACAGTGTTTGATTAAAGCCGTCTCTTGGATTTTCATGACTGAAAAAAGGCAGACCCCAATTTCCTTCCAGAAGCCCCGCCTGTAATGGAGGTCAAATAAAGCGGAGGATCACGCAGAGGTCGTTAACCAGTTAAAATTCTGAAGCCTTTAAGGTTCACGGCTGAGAAACTAGATGAGGCCTTTGCCGTTTCCTCCCCCATGGCCCCGACCTGGAATGTGTTTAGATAAAGCGCATAGGTCTGAGAATCATTAGGACTACCCTGGTCATGGGCCGTGTAATAAGTACACCCTTCAGTACTCCCTTCCCCAAAGGCCACCATGATAAACACAACTGGTGTTTTCACTGTCTGGGCCTTTTAATTAAGGCCGTAAAACAAGATCCTGCAGTGATAACTAATAGGGCTGGAGTAGGCTCGCTTTATGAGGATTGCCTACGTTAGCTAGTTACTTGCGAAACCCTATAGAGAACATTGCCATCTGCGCGGGGCACTGTAGCAGGCAGTTATTAACAAACCTCTGCGGTATACCCAAGTACTCATTGGGAGATTTGTTTGCCTATAAACCTTGTGAGGTAGCAGCTAATGTGTACACCTAATGAAAAATAAATCTGATGCCTAGACTTTAGTTGGTCTTTTATCTAACTGCCATATAAAGGCACGAAAAATATGATTCTTATTGCATCAAGTTGTAATGAATTTGGTGCTTCTGAATTACATTTGTGCATCAACTAATCCTTTTACAATTCAATAACAAGTTGATTGCCCCAGCAAAGCTGATGAAATATCCACAGTGAACAGGAATACACCCAAAAGAGCAACTTAGTGAAGGAATTTTAGACCAAAGGTTAAAGCAGAAAGGAAAAGTATATTCCAGGCTTTGCCTCGCGCTACCCCAAAACCCTAAACACAACAGAGGGGGAGCGTCTAGCCTGCTGTGAAAGGCGATCCGGGGGATCCATAAGAGTTTCCATGCAAATAGACCCCAAAATTAAGAACACGTGGCACCTCGGTAAGATTCTACCCCCACACCAAAAAAAAATTTAAAAAAAGAAAGCCCAGCGCCTGCCTCACATCTGCCAAGACAAACAGAAACGGAGAGGGGGTTGGTGGATGGCTGGGGGTAGTAAATCTTCGGTCTAATGAATGAGCACAAAATATGTCACCCATTGGCCCCGCACGTGGTGAACATTCAACTCCGGCCACATAGGAGGGCTTTGTTCGCTCCCTCTCCCCTCCCAACACTTGGGTCAGCACAGAAAAACTCCTTAGCGGCTGCTGTTGGTCCCTCTATTGTCCTGCTAGCATGTGTCAACCACAACTCTCAGACAGTTTGAAAGAGGCAGCATTGTGTTGCTAAGGCTAATGACTTGACTCTCTCCCAAGTTGTGGCCAAACGACGTTACGATTTTACTGACCCGGCCGAGGAGGAGCACCCTGTGGTCAAAACCTGGTTAATGGAGAGGGTTTTTTTACGATGTACCATAGTACTGTATACAAAAGCAAATGCCATTTGTGAGTGTCACACTTCCCTTTCCTATGTTTGATCACACATTTTTCTATTTTGTTTGAGCTGTGTAGATGAGCAAAAAAGTGGGTCTTCGCTTTGTACCTGGCAGGGAATCCGTAGAAATGCCCCTTTGAAGACTAAGAACAAGAGGTCGCGACCGGGGTGGGGTGGGAGAGATGAGGGTGGGATAGCAGAGGGAGATTTTGAGGTTTGTTACACTGACACAAATGGTTGGACACTAAATCTCTCGGTCTGAGATATGAAAACAGGGCGTAGACCGAGAAAGGCTATTGTGTGGCTTCAAAAAACAAGTGATCGGGTATCATCACAGCATATGCCAGTCGTGTGTCCGTCAGAGAGGAGGGCCTTGGCTCTGTCAGAACGTGAATGCAGGTGAAGGCCCCCGGTGTATAATTGCCTGTGATCATCATCCACAACAAGCCCGCGCCGTCCATGCATGAAACGTGAGGCTACCGCGAGTCTTTTGAGGAGTGCCGGAGAAGTCAATTAGCCATTGTAGCAGACAAAGGCAGCCCGGCAGAATCCTCGCAGACAGATACCTTTTGGGTGTTTGTCAGCGCTGCTCTAATTTACAGAGCAGGGTCGATGACACCTCGCCGCTTGGTGCAGACGTATCGACGGGATGTTCTTGATTTTTTCAAGTCATGAATATTTCATGAGTGAAACGACAAGAGCCTCGTTGGAAAATCTGTAACTTCTGAGTCGAGACAACAAAGACGGTGCACCAGTGTGTCTCTACATATTCTCTGTAGTTAATAAATTCAGCGTTTTCTTTCTGCGCAACACATCCCCTGCACATCCAAGGACGGTTTTACACTGTGAGTGTTTTCTTTGTGAGGGCGGCTCTTAAATGCGAAACAGGACCTCTGAATGTGCCTTTTCAAAAGCTACGAGAAAGTCAACAAGGTAAATGGTGGCAGCAGGCAACAGCACATACCTAACACGACCGAAGACCTCGTATACAGCTTGAGAGAGAGACCTCGTTACCAAGTCAAGAAGCTCCTTCAAAGACTTGAAATGTGAATGGGACTCCTGGAGGGCAGTTAACAAGGCAGCACCATAGGTGGACACATGGGCATTATGGATGGGCCTGCAATCACAGCCAAGACAATCAGAGCTGATAAGAGACGAGAGGAGAGCAAACAAGCTTTTTCTGCTACTGTGGGCTACTGAGAAAGACGAGCGACCACTACAGCATGAGAATAGCCCGTTTTCTTTCACCTGCCAATTGATACAAGTACAGGGCATTGGAAAGGTGGTGGTGGCTTAGACCTACATTTACTCGCCAAACAGCTTTTACTACAACTTACAGAATATAGATCTCTGTGAAGTGAGAGTTAGAAACATGCATGGCGATGGTGTTAATGCTGTGACCCATTTCCGTAGCGATCGATGCAGTACAGATCTGAAATAAAGTTGGTTTATGATGCAAACATTCCCCAAAAAATCTTCTCCACATAGGAAGCAACGAGTAGAAACTTAAGAGTGAAATGCAAAAGTGTCTCCTCTGTCCAGAGAAAGATGTCTTAAACCTCTTCACTACAAAACATTTACTAGTTTACTGGCATTATCTCACAGGATTTCTGGGTAATGAAGTCCTCAAAATTCACTGGTCTAGACTAGCTTTAACGTCCACATTTGTAAAGCGGAAGGTAGGCCTGTTTTTCTTCGTTATGGACAGGTTTATCTTCTAAGTAAATTAAAGTGTGCGGACTCAAAGTAACTCAAAGTATGTCCACACAACATTGTTACTCCATCAGAATATAGTGAAGGTGGTTGGCAAGATCATTGGTGTCAAGCTGAGACAGCTAGGCGACATCTTTGACATCCCCTCTATGGGGAATTTCGACCCTAGAAGGTTTGGTAGAAGGTTTAGACAGCCAAAGGGACAAGTCTAACCGCTGAGGAACATTATCTCCTGTGCCAATAATTTGCTTAACTCTGGTTTATTGATTTATTCTAGTATAGTCAGGAGGCTCAAAAACACGTCAACACTGAAAACAGCTGCAGCCGAGCAGTTTGGTTATGTATTTTTCTTATTCCCTTGGATAAGTGGCCAAACATAGACAGCGCCACGTTGAGATATTTTTACCGCAGCTGCAATTTTGATAGCAGAAAATGTTTCAAAGGGCATTCTGGGAAATGTAGGAACTGAAGTACAAGTAGACAGGGCAGATTGAGGCATTAAACATCACAAATCGGTGATATATAACAGTGTAATAGTCTGTGGGTTTTTCCACTATTTATTTTAATGCTGTGCTCTGGGTGATGTTACTCTTAATTTATGACATATGACTGATGGCTGGTGCTATGTCTTATGTACCTCTGTGTATATGTTTATGCATTTGCTGCAATCCCTTAGTGAACACAAAGTTGAATTGTATCTTTTTTTATTGTGGCAGCGTTTAAACCAAGAAAAAGACCGAAAACGTTTTTGTTTATCACAAAAAAACAACAACTATTGGATTATCTTCTCAACAGAGACGACCTTTGGGTGACAGCCAGCTCTCCCTTTTTCTCTCAGCCCGTGCCCCTTCCTTCTCGCGTGAGCTAACAGCATGATAATGAGACGGCGGCAGATGCTCGCGTGCCTTTACAATCCCTCTCTACGACCCCCAGACGCATGCCCCGGCACTCCTTCTGCCGGGGTATGGGATGGAGAGAGAGAGAGAGAGAGAGAGAGAGAGACAGATCCAGAGAGAGAGAGAGAGACAAAGAGAGAGTGAGCAAATAACTTTCTCTGTTGTGCGTAAAAGCGCTGAGCATCCACTCACCCACCCCACCCCCATGCACTGATTCTCCCGGGGGGCGGGGGGTCGCCGCCCTCTCTCCACCTGCTAAGCGCTTTTGTCGTCGGGATCTCGTCCTTCATTTCAATGACAAAGTTGTTGCCGTGCCGTGCCTACCCTCCCCCCCGGTACCTTTTACGGTCCCTGAGGGCAGAATCTCTGCAGCCTTCCCCTCCTACCTCCCGCCAACTGGCCATATGAGCTGCCATCGATGGTGCAGGCCATTCACAATAGGAACCCCCCCCCCACACACACACACACACCCATCACCCCTTTCCCCTTATATTCCTTATAATCAAACATAGTCATCCCTATGCATTCTCTCGTTATCTAGAGAGTGAACTACTAGTAAAGAAAAACAACCTCTCAAGGACCCCTGGTGGCCCCCGGGGCCCACTTTGGGAACCACTGACCTAGCCTAAGGTATTCTGTTTTGTCGCTGCACCTGCTGCCAGCTCATTTAAACCCCTCAACATAAGGGTAACAAGTTGTTGTTTTTCTTCCTCTAAATATATATTTAAGCAACTTCAAAAGGCGTCAGAGGAGGCGTATCCAAATGTATTGAGTTTGCATCTGGGTTCCCTCGGTAACGCGCACCAGATTCCCCTCTGTGTTGCTTGGCGGCGGGGCTGTGCTGGGATTAAGAGACAGATTCTTGGGCTGAAATCTGTGTAACGTGTTGGGCTTTTCTTTTGGAGAGGAAATGTGATTAGCGCGCATTGCCAGCTCCAGTAATGATGTTAGGGCACCGCCGGCTCACCCGGGGCAGGCGGGGGTGGGGGTTTGGAGAGCCTGACAATTGGGAGGGGGGGGCTCGGTGAGGCACCGGCCCGTGGCTAACGACGTTATACGTTACGGGACTCTTTCTATTGCATTCATGCTGTCGAGGACCGTGTCTGCTCCCGTGAGAGAAACCACTCCATTGCCGGTTTGACACCAAAAACAAAAAACGTGCACAGTGCGTTACCGTCCTGTTTGATGATGCGTAATGGCCTCTGCATTAGGCATGGCAAGGTGTAGCACATTGGGAGCAAGCAGAAATCACCAGAAATCTGTTTGGGAGCCATATCTAAAAAAATTAAATAAAAAAAATGAATAGCCTTAGTTTGGTGACCTAATAATTTATTACACTTCACTAACAATATCTAGTCAGTCATCAGTCCTTGCTCCACTTTGTCCCCAGGAATTTAGATTTAAAATTTTAATTTAGATCAGATGCGGGGACGTTGCTCCCTAGAATATATTCCAGGGAGCGTTTAACAATCAGCTCCTGTGGAATCGATGTCCATGTGTTTGCACTGGGACAGATGGCGGCGCGGAGAGCCTGTTCCCACGAGTCACTTGAGGAATTTTAAAAACGCAGATAAAAATCCATCACAGAAATGCATCCGCGCGTAGACGCCGGCCCTGGATAATTTGTCCTACTGAAACCAATCAGTGGTTATATCAGATACGGGGGCCCCGGTGCCGGACGGCTATATATGCCCTCAAATAAAGCGCACAGAGAATGTAAGTCCCGCTCGGCGCATCTCATTACTCTCCTAATGACTGGGATGAACGGAGGAGAACCTTCAGACGGGTTCTGGTAGCTTAAGGCACTGATGAGGATGCGATAGCGAAACGTTTGTCTGCTGGCATTTGCACTTTGCACTTTTTGTACAAGCAGGGCACGGATTAATAAATGCCATAAATAGACTCTCTGCCTCTTTTGCCATTTGGATGTTTAGTGTTGTGTTCCCCTCCCCTTTTCTCTCCTATTGAAACCAATCAGCAGTTATGGGACAGGCTGTGCCCTGTATCTGGACAGCTGTGGCATCCACATAAAGCCAATCCAAAAATGGCCGATTGCCTCTCATTACCGCTGAATGACTGAATGAATGGTGGGGTAAATGGAGTGTACAAGAGCGTTTTTGAAGATGATTTGTCCAAGGCAAGGCGAGGAAGATGTGGTATTAGATTGTATCTGACATGATCTGATAGCCGAGATAGGGCTAATTCTCTCTTGGTGTTTCTCGACCAGGAGTGGGGGTGAGGGGGCAGAAGGGTCTGAATGGATGGTAATTGTAGGTTTGGGTTGTCTGAGGCCCAGGCCAGATGGTCTGATGCACCCCATACTCCCCCCGCCTTCCCATAAAGCTCCGGTTGCCCGGTTGTTTGCTGTCTGAGCGCCACTTTGAGTTTTCAGGATGGTAATTTTGCCAGATCAGGGATGTGGGCTCTACAAAACACTCTGCCGTGGGGGCAGGTAGAGATTGCTGCTTCTAAATGTGGGTCCACTGGGTATTTGGCAAGGCACTCCCCATACCTTAGCCCTAGGTTAGTCGGAGTTTGGTCTTTTTCGTTTAATATCATTATAATAAAGTGGAAAGATTGAGCAAAAATCGCCAGAAACCCATTTTTTAAACGTTTAAAAGTTCAAATTCCCCTTTGACCAAATAATAATTTCTAGTTACAGATAATACCAGGTCCTCCATCCGTGATCGTGATGTTCTAATATCTTTACTAACCCATGCAGCCCTCTGAGTATGAGGACCTAGACTGCGCACTGCAATGGGATTTGTTGGCTAAAGAATCTATTGATGGTAAGCAGTTTGGCGCAGTTTGGCACAGTATTGCGCCTCCAGTGCGCAACAAGACACACAAGAGAGGAAGTCCCTTACAAAAAAGGAACTATAGAAGGATTCTATAGGTGTACAAATATCATAGAAAAACTATAGGTGATACCATATGAAACAACAAATAAGTTAATTAAGGTAAACTCGCTACTGAGGACACACACAAACACACTTTAAGTCCCTATATGAATAAGATAGGAAGATGAATTGATGATTTTTCCCCACATCACCAACTACTAGTGAGTGACAGGCGCATTTGTTCCCTTTTGACATTATTATTCCGAGACCGACAACTTCTTGCGTCTTGCGCAGGCACGACAAAAGCCAGGAGTTGGCACACGTTGTGAATTGCCACCATAACAATGCAAGGCTGCCGCGGCTGGCCTCGGGGTCAGCCTTTCTGCCGCGTGTTGAAAGTAGCAGAGCCCAGAATAATTCCTCCTCTGGCCCATTGTCGTGACACACTTTTAATACCGGGGTGTCTTCTCTTGGGGAGGGGGTTGGGGTGCTGCGCAGGAGGCCGTTCGCTTGATTTAAGAGGAAAATAATTTGGGGGGGTAGGGGAGGAGGAGGTGGGGGAATGTTTTTGTCTGAGCTGATGGAAAAGAGACGCAGTTTGGGTGTGGGGCGGGCGGAGAGAGACTGGGGAGCGGCGACGGAGCAGAGCGCACGGGGCTGAGCGCGCGCACACACACTCTCTTTCTCTCTCTCTCTCTCTCTCTCTCTCCTCTCTTACACACACAGAGCTGCGCCTTTTCTTTTGCCCAGACATACACTCTCACTCATTCACTGACGCACACACAAGGGGCGACGGGCGTCTGTGCATCTATACGCAACAGATCCGTCTGCAAGAACAGCGTCGCAGTCGCGTTTTTTGCGCCCTTCCACAACGAAACAAGGACCATTTATCCATTTATTTATTTATTGTCTTTTATTTTTATCCTTTGGTTTTGTGGACTTTAGGGGTTTTCTTGCAGGCAGTGACTCTCGGTGACGGATTTAACATGCCAGACTTTTGAGAAGACATCTATTCTCCCCCCTCCCCTCCAAAAAGAATCTCTCTGTGGAAGTAATCGCCACAGTGTGGGCGCAGAAGATGGGGGCAAAGATGAAGCAAACCAAAGGGAATATATTCTCCACGGCACTATTGAAACTACTGCTTTTGTTCATGGTTATGCACGGCGTCACCGGTAAGACTTTGAAATATAAAGTTTACGAGGAGCAAAAAGTGGGCACGGTTATTGCACGGTTAAAGGAGGATGTTGCCGGGGTTTTATCCAAATTACCAAGCTCCCTCTCCTTTCGGTTCCGCGCTATGCAACGGGGGAGTACGCCGTTTCTGTCGGTCCGGGAGGAGGACGGGGAGATCAGCATAGGGACCAAAATCGACCGGGAAAAGCTTTGCGATAAAAACCTCAATTGCTCTATTGAATTTGACGTAGTCACGCTTCCCACTGAATACCTGCAGCTTTTCCACGTGGAGGTGGAAGTGTTGGATATAAACGACAACTCCCCGCACTTCTCCCGCGCCATCGTCCCCATTGAGATCTCCGAGAGCGCGTCCGTGGGTACGCGCATCCCGCTGGACGGCGCCGCGGACGCGGATGTGGGGGAGAACTCGCTTCACTCTTACTCCCTGACGACCAACAACTTCTTCAAGATCGAGGTGAGGACCAGGACGGACGGGGCCAAGTACGCCGAGCTGGTGGTGATGAGGGACCTGGATAGGGAGGTGCAGTCCAGCTACCAGCTCCAGCTCACGGCCTCAGATAACGGCGTCCCCCCCAAGTCCGGCTCCACTTTGCTCAAAATCAGCATCTCAGATTCCAACGACAACAGCCCGGCCTTTGATGAGCAGGCTTATGTTATCAGTTTGCTGGAAAGCTCCCCCCTCGGGACTCTAATCATTGATTTGAATGCCACAGATCCTGATGAGGGCACTAATGGGAAAATAGTCTACTCTTTCAGCAGCCATGTCTCGCCAAAGATCCTTGAAACATTTAAGATCAACCCAGAAAATGGCCACATCACTCTTATAAAAAAAGTGGACTATGAAAGCACCTCTTCCTATGAGCTGGATGTGCAGGCTCAGGACATGGGCCCTAATTCCATCCCAGGGCTCTGCAAGATTGTTGTGAAAGTGGTGGACGTGAACGACAACAAACCGGAGATCAACATCAACTTGATGACGCCTGGCAAAGAGGAGGTGGCCTACATTTCGGAGGGCGCGCCCGTGGACACCTTCATAGCTCTGGTGCGCGTTGACGACAGTGACGCAGGACTCAATGGCGAGGTAGTGTGCAGGCTGCACGGCCACGGCCACTTCCGGCTGCAAAAGACCTACGAGAAGAACTATATGATCCTCAGCAACGTCTCCCTGGACAGAGAGAAGAGGTCAGAGTACAGCCTGACTGTCATAGCTGAAGACAGGGGCTCTCCCAGCCTCTCCACGATCAAACACTTCACCGTCCAGGTCCTGGATGAAAATGACAATCCTCCCCGCTTTGAGAAGAGTCGCTACGAGGTCTTTAAATCGGAGAATAACTCTCCCGGAGCCTACCTCATGACGGTGGTGGCCTCAGATCCAGATCTGGGCACCAACGGACAGGTCACCTACACGATCGTGGACGCACCTGTCCAGGGGAGCCCCATCTCCACCTACGTCACCATAGACCCCTCCAATGGTGCCATCTACGCCTTGCGCAGCTTCGACCACGAAGATGTGAGCCGCATCGCGTTCACCATTCAGGCACGTGATGGGGGGAACCCCGCACTGTCGGCCAACACCACTGTTCTGCTGACGGTTCTGGATGAAAATGACAATCCGCCGGTCATCCACTCCCCCTCCCTTAGGAACCACACCGCCGAACTTCCGGTGTGGAAGCACGCCTCACCTGGTCAACTGATTATCGCGCTCAAGGCCACCGACCGCGATGCGGGTGCTAATGGAGAGCTGAGCTGTGCCATCGTTGGCGGCAACGAGGACGGGCTGTTTGTGATGGATGCGCGGCGCTGCGAGCTCCGAACCAATGCCAGCCTGGAGCAGGCTCCCAGGGATGTGATGGAGATCAGGGTGGAGGTGCAGGATAGGGGCACCAGCCGGTTGTCAACAGGAGCTCTCCTCAGGCTGTCTTTGCAGGAGAACATGGACATCCTTCCCCCTCTACATCCCACCGGCTCCAGCCAGGTCCCCCTCGACCTCTCCCTCATTGTTATCATCTCCCTGGGTGCCGTTTGTGCCCTGCTGCTCATTGTAATGGTGATGTTCGCCACCGCCCGCTGCAACCGCGAGAAGAAGGACCCAAGACACAATTATAATTGCCGTGTAGCAGAGAGCAGCTACCAGAATCACCCCAAGAAGCCTGCCAGGCAGATCCACAAGGCGGACATCACCCTGGTTCCGACTGTCAACGGGACTCTGCCCGTACGGGCCCACCCGCGCTCCCCCTCTGCCTCCCCTGCACCCGAGAGGGGAACCCTGGGGAGCAGGCAGAGCCATCACAGTCGCCAGTCCCTCAACAGCCTGGTCACCATCTCCTCCAATCACGTGCCAGAGAACTTTGCACTGGAGCTGGCCCACGCTACGCCTCCTGTAGAGGTAAGAAATAAATGCATGTGATATGAATGCTTCCTTCATGTTTTTGGTTAATTTCCCTTAAGCTTAGACATTCCTCCATGGGTGCCTTTTCTGCTAATATTAGTGTTCCCTTCCAAGTGCTTATGGTTTTGTCTAAGACCATATCTTCTAAAACCAATGGATGAACCACTTGTTACACTATGCTATTAGAGGCAATCTAAGCTCCGTTTCTTTTGGTCTTATATTCAGTATTTGTTCTGAATTTGTCCCTTGCCGCCATATTCTGTTACCTTTGCAGCCCTTTGTGTCATATTTTTGTTGACCATCGTTTCACATTTAGAAGCAAGTCCCAACGTCACATCATATCCCCCCCTCCCCCATTGTCGTGTGGCCTTGCTTGTCTGACTCCATCACTATTCATTTTCCCCTCCTCATTTTTTCCTTTTATTTTTGTCTTTTCTTTTTTGTCTTTTTTTTTTTTTGTTCTCTTGGGATTGTAGCAAGTCTCACAGCTTCTGTCCATGCTCCATCAGGGCCAGTACCAGCCACGACCAAGCTTCAGAGGCAACAAATACACCAGGAGCTACAGGTAAACGAGGCCTCCGCACACACACACACACACACACGTTCGTCTGCACTTTCCTATGCTCTCCTACACACATATTCTATATCGCCTTGTGGCGTCGAGTCAAACTGTGAGCTCAATAACTTAATATTTCTTCACATTTGCATAATTGTATGCAAAACCTCTCCTGCAGAGCGCTCTCTCCCTCTCTGTGCGTCTTATTATCCATTGACAGCATGGCATAAGTCCTGAACTCTTTGAAGATATTATGCCTGATGATCAACCAATCTTATTTTATGAATTTAACCCAAATCTCTCTCTCTCTCTCTCTCTCTCTCTCTCTCTCTCTCCCCCTCCAGATATGCCCTAAATGAGATGGATAAGTTCAGCCTGAAGGATAGTGGCCGTGGAGACAGCGAGGCCGGGGACAGTGACTACGAGCCTGGCAGGGAGTCGCCCATGGATAGACTCCTGGGTGAGGGCTTTACTGAGCTTTACGCCCCTGATGGCCAGCACAGAATGCATGCAGGTACACCCCACCCACCACCCCTCTACCCACCCCTCCACAACCCTTTCTTCACATCCCATCATCCCTGCCCTCTGGTTGTCCCTTCATAACTTCCGCCGATCCCAGAGTCGACTCGTACAGTCTAAATATTTATTATATGTTCATTATTTTGGTGTGTTCATGTAGGCACAGGCAAAACTAGCAGCATCAATCCACTAAACTCTCAAGTTATGGCAAAGTCCCTGCATCTAATGTCAAAAACCTCCAAACCCCGCTTCGCTGATGTCACTTTCGTTGATGTGGCTTCCACAGTTCTTGCCAGAGTTCTGGCAATCTTCGCTTGGTCATGGCTCTTTATTTAATGATAGAAACTGCAGGATCAAATTTGGACACCTTGCCATACCTGCTTGACGCCCCCATGGGCCAAACATGCCTTTTTTTTTTTACAGTGCATGAAAAAGAGCTGTATGCACCACGGCCTTAGAGGTTCTTGAATGATATGCACTCAACCGATTAGTGTCACCTCACCTTCACTTCTGCAGACATCTCTCCAGATAGCTCCACTCATCCTCATCCTTTTTAAACCACCCATCTCCTCTCGCAATTGTCACACCGCATGAGAAGTAATAACCTCAGACACTTGCTGAACATTGATTGACCTTACTAAGCACACATTGGAAGAAATAGTGGCACCAGAAAACTGCAATCCAGACCCGCCTGGAATGTGATAGCTGAGAAAAATCCTAGCAGATTTCACGGACTAATTGACTGCGGGGTTGGATACTCTCGGTCTCACCACTCCTTCGCAGACACACACAAACACATGCACACACACACACGCCTAAATTCTTAAGTCGCTCATGCCTGCCTCAGCCATCATCACACAGGTTGCAAGCTGCTGCACGTCCTTTTATCACGCCATACCTCTCCTCCCGCAGCTCTCCTTTCTCTCCAGCCACCTTCCCACACAGCCATCACTCGACACAGCAATTGAGCTACATCCCAATTAAAGTCGACCCAGACGGGCAGACAATCTCATCACTAGCACCCCCCTCCCTCCCTCCCTGGCTCGTAGCAAAGCACTGCTCGTTAGTCACTCTTCCGCTTTCCCACCTCAAACCTTTCGCTCTCAGCCGCCCAAACCCGAAGCGCTCACGCTCTCCTGATGAAAAGGGAACGCTTAATTGCCATGTGACGCATAGTTGCTATGGACTTGACTCTGGAGTTGCAGCCGTGATTAAGCCCTACAGAGCATAATTACATCTCAAACCCTCACCTTTCGTCTTCTGCGTGTTGACGCCACCTACCGCCCCCATGCCCGGTGCATCATGGGTGACTTTTGTCGCGGTTGATGCCCTGTCATTACGGCAGGATTGGGTATCTCTGCTCAAGGGAAGAATGAGGAGCAACGCTTAGTTTGTACACACAAACAACAAAAAGGGCTCTATATGGCGCCAGAAAATGGAGCTTTAGTCTTGTACCATAGAAGAAGACTTCATGGCGCTGTAAAGAAAGGACCAGCAAGATTAAAAGACCACCTAGACTTTTATGACTTTGATTTTTGGTACCAGGGTCTTAGTGGACATTTTGTCCATCCTTCAACTCATTCTTTTTCATAGAGAATGAGGAGTACATTTTTCAGTCGTTTTCATCCCAAATGGGTTAAATAAGACCCTTCGACACTGTTTACACTGTCGATGTCTTTTACTCTGTCATTTCCCTGCTCTTTGGATAATAGCGCCCTCCCACCGCCTCTTATCAGCCAATAGCAGGGGCTAAGGGAAGTTGTTTGTTTTACGATGAAATCAGATAAGCTCTCAAGTAAAGAAGCCAGTTAGTCTCATAGTCAGTCACAAAAGCAGCCAGTAAATCAGTAAAATAATCCAGGCAGTGAAATGAATAATTCTCAATGGGTTAGTTACTGTTACTCTGTCAGCCAGGCGGGAAAGCTACCAGTTGCCGTGTGAAGTTAATGTTTGCCTGGGACTTAAAAGTGGACTTTTTATACACAAATCAGTTGGGTTAAATCTTTCATTTTTTTACCCTTTCATCAGCAGGGGCACGCGCCGCCCCCCCGCCCCCCCTTTACAGTGCACCCAAATGCACTTTTCATCTGCTCTAAGATGTATTATAAATGTTCCTTTCATGTTAATGAGGGGATAATGAAGTCCCTCAATAGCACGACTGAAAAGCGCTGCGCTCCTTTAATGAAGGCTTTAAGTTGGCATATTTGATTTGTCTAATTTATTCTTCAGAGATTTTTCTATTTGAAGATTTAATATTGAAAGGAGCGACTTGAAAGGGGAAAAATGCAGGGCTTTTAGAGGAGGAGTTATTTTGAATGGGTAATAGGCATTGATCTGGCTTGCTAGAATTGTCCCCCCTCCGTGGTAAATACAGTGTAAGGTAGCAGGCGGCTGCAGAGCCTTTCAGACTAATTAGGGCAGATTCACCATGTTTCCAGGGACAGTGCAGCAAAAACACCCAGAGAGAGGCAGTCAAATATTAGCCTCGATGGAAACAGACACAACTGTAAAGCATTTTCTTTACATGTCTCTTGTCTTTTATTTGTCATCAACTTTTTGTCTTGTTCAAACACGGGCGATATTACAGGCATCTGTATATTACAGTATATTACATACCATGTGTACAACATATCATATATACATCCTATTACTGCATTGTATACTATACATCCATATAATCCACTGCATTCACTATATATGAATACATTGAATACATACATACAATAAATGAACCACGCTCCCTTTTATTCTTAGACTCAATGCAGCTTAATGATTAATTAAGAATTGAGCCTTTCCTACAGTAAGCATTTTCTTATTGCTCCCTTTTCTAAACCCATTGCAGAGTTTGTTGTGTATGTTGCAGATTACTTACTGTTATTTTTTCTCTTGTCTGTCTAGCAATGAGGCTGTGCACCGAGGAGTGCCGTGTCTTGGGCCACTCAGATCAGTGCTGGATGCCCCCCCTGGCCTCCCCGGCCTCGTCCTCCGACTACCGCAGCAACCTCTACATCCCTGGGGAGGAAGCCCGCCAAGCCAGCGACCCTGCCCAGGACAAGACCCCCCAGCCGTGCACCGATGCCGGGCCTGCCCGAAACCAGAGCTTCTCCACTTTTGGCAAGGACCCCAGCGGAGAGGACGGGGGCGAGGAGGGCGGAGACAATGGTGGAGGCGAGGCGGGAGACGAAGACCTGTGCGGGACCACTTCCTTGCTGTCAGAGATGAGCAGCGTGTTCCAGCGGCTGCTGCCCCAGTCCCTGGACTCGTACGCCCAGGTCAATGAGAGCCAGAAGGGGACTAGCATCAGCGGCGTGGGGGTCCCCATGACCGGATCTCTGGATCGCAGGAGGGGCCACCTGCCCGGCAAGCCCAGCCCCTCTGTCCACCAGCAGGGCGTGGCAGCCTGGGCGGCCAACACCCACTTCCAGAACCCGGGGAGCAGCATCGGCCCGTCTGGTAACCACCAGAACGGCAGCTACCACACCCTGAAACCCAGCACCAAGCTCGGCTCCCAGGGCGGCAACCACAAGAGCTCGCCAGCGCCAAAAAACAGCCCCCAGAACAGCAGCCAAACCTCCAAACCCCACAACAGCCCCCTGCTCACAGCGCTGGTCAGCCCCACTCTGGCGCAGCCTTCCCCGGCCCCGGTGCCGGTACCGGTGCCCCTCCCCGGGCCTTCCTCCAAGTGGCTCCCGGCCATGGAAGAGATCCCGGAGAACTACGAGGAGGACGACTTTGACTCGGTGCTCGGGCACCTTCAAAGCAAACGCAGCGACAGCCGGCACGAGCTGATGGACGCCAGCGAGCTGGTGGCCGAGATCAACAAACTGCTGCAGGACGTCCGGCAGAGCTAGACGCCTCGCCTACTCTGACTCTTTCACTTTCGTATCTCCCAGGAGCCCAGAATAAAGTGACAAGAAAGCAGAGAAATATGAAGGAAGTTGTAAAACAAAGACAAAAAACGAGACCTGCAATTGTTGTTAAAGTTGCATTTCTAACGTAATTGTGTTTTGTGAATGCTAAATATCCAAAAAATTGTTTGTAATTGCTGGTTTGGTACACAATGTACACTATGTGACTGTATTTATCTTTGTATTTTAAAAATACATTTGTATACTTATATTTATAAAATAAAATGTATATAAATTTAATCAGAATTCTATTTTTATATTTGGAATGCATGTTAAGTAAAAAACGTCAAGACTTTGACATGCGATTGACATTCTACATATTTAAATTGTCTTTTTGTATTGTGACTTTTTTTTATTTGTCATTATGATATGTATACGTGGATATATTAATGAATTAATGGACACTTGTGTTTGTGGATTATTGTGGGGGAAGGGGGGTGGTACACAAATAAAAATAACACACAAATGGAACTCATTGTTTGACATCATGTTTTCACTGCTAGAGCTTAGATCACTAAAAGATCAAACATCATCATCCTTGTCAAGTGTTGAGGGCCTTCACGAGCATATCGAGCATCTCTAGTTAAGACATCTTTGTATCTAAGTTGGCAACCCAGTTCTCAAAAGGACGCACCTTGACTTAAGGTGTCAGATTCAAGTATATGACATTCATAATAATTCAACTGAGTATGACCACTTGTGACATCATGGTGAATGAAATCAGAAATCAATCAAAGAATTAGGACCTTTAATTTGCACTATTGCTCCTTTAAAAGACCTGAAGATAAACATTTCTAGAAAGGTGGGGGAAACTGAGTTTGGGTGGCTTTACATCCCCGGTGACCGCGCATTATTTTCCGCCAGCTCTGCAAATTTGAGTTCCTCTCCCATTTGTTTGCACGACTTGCTTCTGCTTACATGAGCAAGCCTTTAGGAATCTCCACAAGCAACAAACGAGTCTGTGTAGCAGGGATTGTTGTCGCTGAGTCAGTCATCTCGGAATCACCTTAATTCCCAAAACAAGGGATAAAGGTGGTATTCCTGGCTGCTGCCTCTTAGCCAAGCGGCTGTGGAAGCGGCTGGAAATAGCTGCTGTGAAGAGAGAGAGGTAGGGAGGGAGGGTGGTGTTTGATGGAGAATCTCCCCCCTCTCATTGCCCTAACAGCGGCGAGGAGAGCCTGCTAGATAATGGGTGACACCTAGAGGCTCACCATGTGCACTGTAAATCAATGGCTCCAGCTCTACCACTATTACCATCACTACCACCAAGCCCGAACACACAACAGCTCACAGAAGGGAAAGAGAGACCAAACAGAGCCCCCTGGAGGAGCAATTGTGGTACTGCAGCTTAGCCGGGAACGCAACTGCAACTTGCTGGGAGGAAGAAGGCAGGAGCTGAGCTGAATCCAATGCAGTGCAGTGAATGAATCCTTCAAGCCCTGCAGTGAAAACACACTTATTCTGCATGTAAAAAATAAATGAAATGAAGTCAAGGGCTCATGTTAACTTGGTGCAGTCGATTTCTCCTTCTTCACATGTTCTTATGACGACATTTTCGTCCTCACTTGTACAAGGTGATAGTTTAGGATTTAGGACTTTAAGGTTAAGGGTAAAATTAGGATTAGGGTAAGGGTTAAAAAGAAAAAGATCTCCATCTTTGGTGCTCAGCGCTCATCGCTGTGGTGTTTCTGCACTGCACTTCCCAGAGATCACCTGTCAATCAAACAGTGTGTCCAGTACTGTGGCATTGTTCTCCCTTGGCTTTTCTGTTGATGGGGTTTGAGTTTCTGTAGGTGGCTGCAACGATCAATCTGTTTTTTTTCCCCATTTCAGCTCGACTGAACCTGCACTCGTCCTCCTCACTCCCACTCTCTCTCAATGTCTCTCTCTCTCTCTCTCTCTTTATCATTTGCTGTCTCTTCTCTCTATCTCTGCAATGTGAGGCTTTTCTCTCCTGAAGCAGAAAGACAGAGAGAGAGAGAGAGTGAGAGAGAGAGACATAGCAGAGAGCTTGTTGTTGTGTTTTGGCTTTTCATGCAGTCAGCCCTTTCTCTCCACAACACTGCTTTGCATAGCCCTCCGCGCGCGCACACACACACACACACAGACACACACACACACACACACAAACACATACACCTTTCCTGCTATCTCCTCAGTGCAGATCCCTTCAGCGACAGCAGGAATGAAGCCACCACTGTCACTATTGTCATGGATACGGATACCGTGTATTGGTGTGTAAGCTTACAAGTTGTGTGTTGCCAGTTTATAATGTCTAATGTGTATCCATGTGTGTGTGAGCATGTATCATGTCTGTAAGTGTGTGTGTGTGTGTGTGTGTGTGTGTGCGCGCGCGCCATTACCATTTTTGTATTGATTGGCGAGACAAACAGAAAGAAGGCGATAGCAAACAGCTGACTGATTAAAGCCATTCATCATGCTGAGACGCTGAAACAACACCCTGCTTTCTCAGGGATTTGGGCTGCAACAGTCACTCCTCTCTTCTTCTACTCTCCTCCTCTCTTCTTCCAGCTTCTTCTGTCTCCTCTCCTCTCCTCTCCTCTCCTCTCATGAGGTACAGTATCTACCTTAGGCCAAATCCAGAAACGTACTCTTTTGCTAGCACTCAGGTTGTCAAAGCCATACCAGGTGGCATTATGGGATGTCAGTCAACTGCAACGCGAAAACTGCCTTCCGGGTGCCATGGCGATTCGATCAAGAAGAGGTTCAACCATTCAACTGCCCCGAGAAGCAGCAGGAGATAGCTGTTTGAATTTGTTTGAAAGTTTGAAGGACTTCACTACCCAGAAATCCTGTAAGGTGACATCACTAAACGATAGTCTTCTTCTTTGTGTGCGGTGGAGGTGGTGAAGAGGTTCAGCCATCGCCGGTGAGTCCAGCTTTCTCTGGACTTTAAGAGACACCTATAGAAGTTTTGATTGGTCACTTCCTGTGTGGAGAAGATTTCCTGCCAGTAACCATACCCAACACCACAATATAATATATATATGTAAGAGATGGTGGACAAATGTGAGTTGTTGCATGCATTTGCTAGCCTGCATCACCACTAAGTTGCTAAATTCAGATTTGGTCTGCAGGCATGAATGCAGCATGTTTCCCTGAAATCATCAATAAATATGAAATCACATACCAAAGTTTTCTGGATTAGGCCACTGTTGCGTTATCGCTTTCATCCATTGCAGCAATGCTACCCGAGATACTTTTGGTTTCAAACTCGGACAGCATTATCAACAAAAAAACATGGTGGCCAGCAGCACTTTATTACTATTGGGGTCATCATGTGCTTCTACTGTATTAGAAGGAAGCTGCTATTGCTCAGTGAAGGAGGGAGGGGGGGTATGCTGCTAACTGGTTTATTCATGACTCAATCACAGGGTATCAAAGGTTCATGGACACAAATTAACCTGAAGAAGACACAGTAAGGACAATAGCTCGGATACGCAGCCAGTGTGATGTATCGGAGTTGTCTCGGAGGTTATAAAGGTATACACCCTTTTATTCATCCCAGCAGTGCTAGAGATGTTCTTTAATGGGATTGTGGGTATATCAATAGTGATGTGGTGTTTCTATACATTTACATTGTGTGTGTGTGTGTGTGTGGCTGGTGCAAATGTAGAACCACTGTGCAATGTGAGCTTATGGCCACAGTGGGAGTCTGTCCACACACACACACGCACACACACACACACAGAGTAGCTGGTTATTGTTCAGCTGATGGCCCACTATTATCTAGCTACTGCCAGCCCTTCTCATCAGTATGTGTGTGTGTGTGTGTGTGTGTGTGCACATCCCCAGCCCCAGTATGATGATGTCTTATTATTTCGGTGTGTGTGTGTGTATCTTTGTCCTTTTGTGTCCTCCATTTTGAGAGCAAGTATTTTCAATTTTGCGATCGAATGTGTGTGTGAGAGAGATTGTGTCTATTCAGCATGATTTAACACACACACATACATGAACCGTACAATACAATCATGTGTGTGTGAGCGTATCTGCATGCAGGTGTGTGTGTGTGTGTGTGTATATGTGTGTAACCATGCGTCTATACATATGACCAGTATATGGGTGTGTGTTTGTGAGCCTGTGTGTCTTTCCATGCACATAAAACAGTAATGCAGTCAGCTCCATGGTCTGTGTGTGTGTGTGTGTGTGTGTGTGTGTGTGTGTGTGTGTGTGGTAGCTCACAGTAAGCCAGTGTAATCTCCCTGTATATGGCAGTAAACACCTTGCCAGGTTGCAGGCTACTATCTGTGAACACACTGCTGTTATCTGGGGCTGCCCACAGCAGATTAGGCCTGATATCACCGTTTGTCTTTGTGTGTGTGTGTGTGTGTGTGTGTGTGTGTGTGAGAGAGAGAGAGAGAGTGAGAGAGAGAGAGGTGAAACTTGAAGCTGATGGAAGTCTGTATGCATGTGTGTGGGGGGGTTTGCCTAACCTTTGCTAAACGTAGCTGTGTGTGTTCTCCCTGTGTGTGTGTGTGTGTGTGTGTGTGTGTGTGTGTGTGTGTGTGTGTGTTTTTCCAACGAAGAGCTCTAAATTATGTAGAAAAATTACCTTGAGGTACAAAGCAGGAGTGCATCGGTTTCCTCCTATTCTCATGTGAAGCATCAATCGTGATCAAAATGCATTTGATATATTGATTGACAATTAGTTGCCAATATTCCCAATATTATATTATCATCTTTGAAATTACACTTCAATGACAACAAGTCAAAATGATCATAAATGCGACCCTGATGTGTGTTTTCAACCTTTTTTTCCAGCTTTTTTCCAGCTTTTTCACACCTTACTGCTGCTATTGGCCCAGTGCCTTGCTCAAGGGCGCTGGAATGGCAGCTGTTGATGGGATGGGAGAGCGGTACCGATTCGCTTCACACTCACCTGGATCGCATTTTTGCCGCGCCGCCATGCCAAATAGGAAGATACAGTAACACCCCACCTTGGCAAGCCTTCTCAAAAAACGTGCAAAAAACCGTTGCGCGGGCACACACGCTTATCCACGCCGTGTTGGACAAACACCGCCTGATGTATCGCTAAACAAACACTTCTCCTCGCCAGAGAGGGGGAAAAAAAGACGGTGATGAATTAATCCGCTAACAAAGCTGCCTCGCATATTAAGTGGCGCGTTTGTTCGCTGAGCAAAGGTGAACCGCCCCTCCCCCCCCCCCCCCCCCGACACTTTACATGTTACTATGTGTGTTTGCACATGTGTGTGTCAGTACAGTAGAGAAAGAGTCGGTTGACACCTGAGAGGCCAGAAGCAGTTGGTTACTATTGAAAAGCCCAGAGACAGGGGGAAAAGAGTGAGAGGAAGGGAAGTGTGTGCACGTTATTCATCCTTTGTGCATGCGTCCATTGTATTTCACATGTTTGTGCTGCAGCCATCGAGTGTGTGGTCTATGTGGAGTGTGTGTGTGGAACATGTGCCACACTCAAAGCTGTTTTCCGCCACTAGGTGAAGCTGTTTCTATTCCTCAAGAGCCTTAATTTGACCACCGTTCACTCCCAGCCTCCTTCCTGTGTGGCTGCCAGCGCTCTGACTAAAGCAGCACATGCATCAATGGTGGACTGACAAAGGGATGGATACCACCCCTTCTTTTCTCTCACTCCCCGGCCTTTTCTTTCCAACTGGCACCGCCTCACATCCGGGTTCAGGTTCGATTTTAGCTGGATTAAATTTTTTCCTGACAGATTGCTGCACGCCAATGTCTGTTGTGCTTATGCTTTTTACACCAGCTGCAATAAATGATGAATTAACTGTTCGGTCACAGGTTGACGCATCATTAACTGTTGCATCCGCTGAGAAAAAGTATTTCCTATTGTAAATCAGGAGATAATGCATTGCTTTTAAAAAAACAAAACATCACTTCCTCCTGTGATGTTCAAGTCTTTTAGAAGTGACGGTGAACATCTTGTCTTGTTTGCTCCCCTGACGATCCATTGTTTTGACTTTGTTACTGTGGCAGACTGGGGGGAGGGTGGGGGTGAGGCTTAGCTTGGATCCAGGAGAGAGTTGAGTCAGTGGACTGACTCTCCCCTGGATCCGGTACCAGTTGAAGCCAGTTGAGGCTGATTGCAGCTGGCTCCTTTTCAACCTGTGTGTGACTCTGTGAGAGGGAGGCTGACCGAGTGAGTCTGAGCCGACAGGGATGGAGAGGATCCGGTCGGCTGTGTATGGAGCGGAGAGTGAGCGGAGCCAGCAGCAGCCGCGTCCGAGATTGCCGACGGGATTGCCGGGACGGAGGCGAGGGGCACGAGCTGTGATTGAAACGGAGTGGGAGAGCGGCGCGTCTCCAGGGGGTAGGGGTTGGAGCGGGATGCTCCTGGAAGCCTGGCAGGCTGGCCGGCTTTGGTGCTCCGCAGCTGACCCGCCGGGAGAGACGGAGGTGCGTCAGCAGAGGGAGACAGCACCGAACTGCTGTCAAACACCGGGTCGGGTTTATGCTGCTGTGGTGTAAATAAAACGGCCCTGCTGGCCAGTTAACTCTGCCTCCTGCCTGTGTCTCTGTCTGTCACGGACCGGGTACAGTAGCAAGTTGCTACAGTTACCATCTGACTCACATTACTACAATTACCAACCTGCCAAGTGCCAAATGCCAGTCGGTAACTTTTTGAGACAATAACACAATGCTTTGATGTGCGCGCTTGCAATCTGATTTTCGCTCGGTTTGTTGCATCTGAGGAAGCAAGTGAACGCAGCGCCTGTTTCTCTACGCAAAATAGCATTGAAAACTGGTAGGGTGGCATCTTTCCATGAAAAGTGTATATTAATTATTGAAAAATTATTCTTGGCAGGTATTTTTTGGTGAGGCCAAAAAGTTAATTTTGGACACTGACCTGAATGCAACCCAGTCGTGCACTCCCGCTTGTTTGTCTCTTTGACTCAGTTTCATGTTTTGTCAGTGTCTCTCATCCTCTATTTCCATCCCTCGGTTTCTTCCGTCGTTCCCTCCATGTATAACTTTGCTGTCTTCTCATCTCATCTGTCATTGACTCTGGCAGGGCTGATTGCTTCTAATTGCTCCAACACATCGCTGGTCTCTCAAATGCACGTGAACACAAACACACAAGCACATTTGAACATGTGCACAAACGCATACATGTGTGGACACAAACAAATACTTCCATAAGCAAATATTTACACTTGCGCACATCCACAACACATCTACGACACATCTACAATTTACTATACTTGTGAGGACCTTCCATTGACACATTCATTCACTAACCCATGAATTTAAACATAATCCTAATCCTAACCTTAACCCAAAACCTAATCCTAGATTACGCCATTGCAGAAGTGAGGACCAGCCAATGCCCTCACTCCAAAGATCTCAAACTCAAACTGGTTCTCACAGGAATAAAAGTACAATAACACACACATACACACACACACACATACACACACACACACACACACACACACACACACACACACACACACACAGCATAGCAGATTTTACCCATTCCAGCTCAACGGCACAGTGAGCCAGACGGCAAAATCAATTAAGTTGAGCTTGTGGCTTCGCTAGTTAAAGCGTTGGCAAATATTTGATAAATGTCAGCTCTCTCATCGCTCAATCTCTCTCCGCACCGCCAGAGATCCTCCGTAATCACAGGAAACTCCACTTAGAGCCCAAAGTTGAGAATGTGACAGATTTCATGCTAGACCTGCTGCTTATTAATAGACTTCTCCCTCTGCGCTGAGCGCAACTCAGGGCTGGACGTACAAAACCAAGCATCATCTATATGTCACAGAGTCGATGACATATAGATGATTATCAGTTATCAGATAACATATAAGGGGTTCAATTGTTTATGCGGATGTGAAAGCTCTCTGATCAGCTGCCTCTTCTATGGAGAATACAGTAACGCTAGTGGCTAACTGGCTTGCTAGTTAGCGTTAGCAGGTGAACCTAGCTTGTAGCATATTACATAAAGAAGCACTGCTAATACAACAATGTGCTTTATTAGAAAATGCCAGAGTATCCTAAAGATTTAGTTATATATCACTAAACACCACTGTATGGCAGCAAAAACAAATATTTTCTCCTGTTGTGTGACACCATCATAGCTCATTTCCATACGAAGAGGATTATGGGAGATTAAACTCACAGCTAAGGAGTGAAGATTTACAATTATATAATGCGCAATGAAAAAAATAAGACTTACCACATCATAGAGGAGTGTCTCCCTGACAAAAGTTTACAAAAATGACGACAATGAAGGTTTTCTTCATTCACTTCTTCATATTTGTGTTGATTTAGGTAATTGGTTCCTGAACTTTTTGGAACTTTTTTTCTTCCACACAGATAGATAGATAGATAGATAGATAGATAGATAGACAGACAGACAGATAGATAGATAGATAGATAGATAGATAGATAGATAGATAGATAGATAGATAGATAGGGAAACAACATGTTTTTGGAAACTGTAGCATTTGACTAATCAGTGCTTCTAAAAGTGTATGCTTCAATAATTCTGCCCTTTTTTTTTACTGGAGATTGTTGTTTACACACACTCTCTCTCTCTCACACACACACACACACACACACACACACACACTGCTGCTCCTAATTACCCAGCAGGGAGGTAAAACTATGCAGTCCCCATTAAGCACCGGCTCCAACATCTTATAGAGCCTGAGTGATGGGCTGAAGGTCAGGGGTCAGTCGGAGGTCAACTGCGCTTCAGCTTCATGGGGGGGGGTGTCTATGTCAGAGGCAACGGTTTTCTGCATGGCGGTCGGTGTGATGGATTTTAGCGTCTGGAGGGTCGCAACCTTCCCTGGCATCGATTTGCAGACGTTGGTGATGGGGGGGTAATTTCAGTTAAGGTTAGAACCATATACAAGGTTGATATTATACAATATGTTTTTTGAAATTAAAAATCAGATCTGGTCCAGTCAGTGTCGTCCTCCTCTGATATGATGGGTGTGATCCAGTTTGATCTATGACATATTTATTGTAGAATTGATCAATACTACACTAGTTGTCTGTGGGAAGCCCTTAACCTGAATTGATTCTAATGAGACGTTTTGATCAGATTCCACACAAGCATGCCTGAATATGTGGTTGTTGTTCTTCTTCTTCTTCTTATTAGTAGTAGTATTATCTTGGGTTTCAATGGCATGCATTCCACGGCAGGCACTGTGGTACTGATGCAGGATAGATGCAGAGAAAGTCAATTCCCAATTCCAATTCCAATTCCTTGTTTCAGACATGGCTAACTAGGATTACACTGATATTGTATCTGTCTTTTTACTGGATAAAACAGTAGCGGGAATCCTTCCACCCAGAGAGTCTACCATTTCTCATCTAAATTAGCTCAGTCAGTGTGAGAGGATGACGACTCGGTCGGAAATTTAGCTGGGGGCAGTAACAAAAAGTGTATTTTTTGATTGGTAACTGTAATACCATTACAGAAATTAAAATAGCAATTTGTTACCCCAATCGTGACTGGGGACACACAATAAAAAGAAATAATTGCGTGTCGAGGCCGTCCATCCATCCATCCAGGTAGTCAAGATTCTTGCTAAGAGACCCTCTACGTTTATGCCGTGGTTCTGCTGACATGTCCATAACGGCCAGTTTTAACAGATGACTGGGTCCAGCGATGCTTCCACACTGTGTTCCCATCAGCCTGACAAATGAGAAGGGGAAAAGAAAAACACTTTGCCAGTCAGATGAGCTAGAATGGCCTTTTAATGTTGATACAGTGATTGGATCAGGCAGTGTGTGTGTGTGTTTGAGTATTTTTATGCTTATGCAAGAGGGATAAACCCAACGCCCTCAAATCGTCTGACTCCTTTCATCCACTTCCCCCGCCTCACCTCCCTCTCCTCTCAGATCTTCTATTTGACCCTCAACAAGTTAGCTCTCACTTCATCTTCCCTCCTCTGCCTCCATATTTGCATTTCTCTGCTTGTTCTCCGCCTCGCTCCAGGAGAGACTCTAGGTATTTTGCTCTGCGCGTGTACGGGAAGCCAGCCAAATAGATAGAGAGCGCATGAAAGTGATGAAACACGCTGTAAGTTCATTTTCTCTAATCATTTTTCACACACTGGGATGGATTTGGAGTTCCAGTCGGCTGGTGTGCTCTGTCAAGGGAGACGCATAAAAGACTAAACTTCAAAATCATAACAAGCTCTGTATTTACTCCAAGCAAAAAAAAAAAGCCATTCAGAGCCTCAGAGAAAAGGCGATAGACTTGCGCCCCGTGTAGTGCGCGGAAAAACACATTTATTTTTAAGACATCACAGTCAAAGTGGGAGGAAAAACCCCAAATCCTCATTATTATGCATCCTCCTTTCTCTGGCTGACAGGGGGACATGAAATTATAAATCTACTGTGAGGGGGGGAAATGCATCACATTGATTTTCGTAATGATCTATTTTGCACCCAAAAAACCCCCCAAAACCCTTTACTTTTACTCATGCCCCATTTTGGCGAGCGCTAGACAAATGACAGCACTTTTTTCTGCAGTAGAATTCGGATTTGTTATCACATTCCATTACATGAATGCCTACACGCCTGCGATGCATGCTGGGAGAGAGGGGGGGGGGGGAAGGGGCGAGCGACAGAAGAAGAAAGAGCGAGAGAGGAGAAATGGGGAAAGTGTACCAACTAGAATGAGCTTCCTATCCTCAAGGCAAAGCTGGTTAATATTAAAGTCCATTCATAACCTTTCGCGGCGCAGGTCTTCGGAGGGGAATTAATCTTGCATGAAGGGTGATTTCTGTGACGAATTACGAGGGTCCACAGAATGACCGTCGCTAATACACAGTTCACCCCTTTTGCAGTCTGGGTAAAGAACGTGGAGGGAGCTGATACGTCTGTGAATGCCAATATAGGCATATCCACATGAAGGCAAGGCAGGGGTGTCAATTTCCTGAACCCTAAGCTATGGCAAAGTCCCTCCATCTAATATCATTTACAACTAAAACGTACAAATCTGCTTAGAACCAACACATGTCTCTGATGACTGGACATTTTTTGGTAAATGTGATTATTAGACACAGGGTCACCAAACTAGCGGCTGAATGCTTTGGCCCTGAATGCTCCACTGATGCAACTTTTTCTTAGATATGGCAATTTCTAGCAATTTGTTCTTGATCTTTGCTCCCCATTATAATGGCAAAAACTACAATATTTGGACTCATTTAGGCACCTTGCGTAATCAGTTGATGACACTAGGGTTGCACTGATTGAAGGGTTTGTTCTTTAGTCTGTGTCGCGAGAAAGAGAGCACAGAGAGATGGAACTATGACTCAGGATGTGATCACACCAACAGTTGGTTTCCTTTCATCTGAACCAGAGTGAAAAAAGTTCACTTTGTGGCATTTTTGTATTTGATTCGTTTAGGTTCACAAGGCCCGACTGCAAGCGGACCGCAGCTTTCGAAACAAAAGTCACATGGACTCACAAGTAGCTTGTTTGTTGGACAGAGTTTTGGTAACCTGTTGTCCCGCCCCAGGTTAGATGCCGGCAAAACGAAATCTGATTCCAGTCCCTGTATCTTTATCTCAGCATTATGGACTTGTCTGTGCTCTTTGCTGTAATTGACCTTCTTCGGTGTTCATACCAGTTAAGAACGCATGAAGAAATATCGAGTCTTGAGTCCTGGACTCAGACCTGAGTCAGACCCGTGATTTGACTTTGATTATGCTGCCCATTTTAGACCTATGTATGTCCACGTCAAAGTGCACCACATTGATGCATTTTGCGAGTGAAATTAAAACAAAAATGTCGATGACATTACATTACATTACATTACATTACAGGCATTTAGCAGACGCTTTTATCCAAAGTGACTTACAATAAGTGCATTCAACGTAGGTAGGCAAGAGAACCACTAGTCACCAGAGATCGTAAGTGCACTTCCTTCTTAAACAAGCATCTAAGAGCAGAACCAGTGCTGAGGTAAAAGTGCAATAAGTTAGCCACCTACTTTTTATTTAAACAAATGAGACAAATAAGTGAAGAAAATAAACAAGAGCTAAGAGTTTTTTCCCTGGAAAAGGGAATTTGCCAGTAGCCCTTGGTTAAATCCAGCGTCGTGAAAAATCCAGCGGTGCCGAGCAGATCCAGGAGTTCGTCGACCCGAGGCATTGGATAACCAATTATTTCGAAGGGGACATCAACCAAAGGTAGTGGGTGCTTTTGGGGTGGCCGGGAGATTAACTAACTGACATTAAAAATAAAACCGGGCCATGATCCATTTCAGTGTCTTGTTGTAACCGAGGTGACCAGCCATAGGGTTATGATGAGCCACCTGGAAGATTGGTTCCCGGTGGCTTTTTGGCACCAACAACTGGGTGGTCTCTACCCCTGTCTGAGTGTCACGACTCACTCGGTACAACCTGTCCCTAACCACTGCAAAATATTGGATGAGTGAGCGCTGAAGAACACAAAGTGGCCGAGCCGCCCGCATCGCCAGCACTCCTGTCCTGGGGTCTGTGGTTCCCCCCATGGGTTGGGGGAGGCAGAGGCGGAAGCTGGGCCCTGTGGAACAGAAGAAGGAGAGGGAGGGCTAGACCGGGGCCGAGGAGCCAGGTGTAGGTCCGCTAGGGTGGTGGCCTCGTCCAGGCTGTCAGGGGCGGTGGCACAGGACCCAGTCTGCTGTCGCCGGCGGGAGCCCCCAGACGAATTGCTCCAGTGCCACCTGCGAAGCCAGCAGTCTTCAAAGACCCATATCAGTTTAAAGTAGAGGGATTGTAGATGCACATTTGGAACACACACACACACACACACACACACACACGCACACACTTTCCCTGTTAATTGAATCTGACCTTCACATTGATGTAAAGGCCTCTCTCTTCATACTTACTGTATCTACTAGTCCTCGTTCTCTCTATATCTCTCTCTCTCTCTCTCTCTCTCATTTTCGCTCCACTACACCAATGTCATATTCTGCCGAGTAAAGCAGAGCCGCTTTCAATTCATTGCCTTTCTGTCTCTGGTTTTCTCTCTGTCTGTCAACAACGTCTCTCTCTCTCTCTCTCTCTCTTTTATAAACACGCACTCAAAAACCCAGCGAGCTGTCGCCTCTAACCGCTCCTTACCATCCTCTCCCTTCATCTCCTCCCCTGTCTTTCCCCCTATTCTTCTTCTTCTCCTCTCATCGTCCACCCTCTCTCTCCCTCCCGACTTCTCTATCATTTGCAGATTCTCTGCTCGCATATATTGCACATTACGTTGACATTTTAGGCATTCAGCTTACAAAGAGTGCAACAGTAGAGCAAGCTTCAATTCTGAGTTCACCAAAAATCACAAGGAACCAAAAATGAGGAGTGCAAAGATGAGGGCCATAGTGCCTGTGCAATATTCCTGTGACCATAGAGTGATGATGTAACAGTGAAGTGCTACGACAAGAAATAAAATAAGAGCTAAGGAGAGAGAGATAGAAGGGTGAGCAAGTAGAGGGAGGTGAGGGGGAGAAATCATTCAGCAGGAAGAGGACAGCATGAGGAAATGATCAGTTTTCAGTCTACGGCGGAAGATGGGGGGTGACTCTAATGTTATGGCTGGAGTGGAGAGGTCAAAGGTCATTCCATTATTGGGGGGCCACAAGTGGAGACTGGGTGGAGAAATGACCAGGACCAGGGGTGTGGTGTTGGATCATGGCCTGGAGGTATGGGGGTGTCCCGTTGGATCATGGCCTGGAGGTATAGGGGTGTGGTGTTGGATCATGGCCTGGATGTACGGGGGTGTAGGGTTGGACCATGGCCTGGATGTACGGGGGTGTAGGGTTGGACCATGGCCTGGAGGCACAGGGGTTTAGGGTTGGACCATAGCCTGGGGGCGTAGAGTTGGACCATGGCCTGGATGTACGGGGGTGTAGGGTTGGACCATGGCCTGGAGGCACAGGGGTTTAGGGTTGGACCATGGCCTGGGGGCGTAGAGTTGGACCATGGCCTGGAGGTACAGGGGTGTAGGGTTGGACCATGGCCTGGAGGCACAGGGGTTTAGGGTGGACCATAGCCTGCAAGAGGACCATGTGATGTACGGGTATGGACCATGGCCTTGGCAGGTTAGGGTGATGGTGGCAGAGTGAACGGAGGGGTGTTGGATTGGACCAATGCCTGAGGTACGGGGTGTTGGGTTGGACCATGGCCTGGAGGTACGGGGGGGGGTGTGGATTGGACCATGGCTGGAGGTACAGGGTGTAGGGTTGGAACCATGTCCTTGGACATTAATTTCCTGTCGCAGCCTTATACTCCAGCACCAGGGCTTTGAATTGACTCGAGCAGCCAGGAGAGGAATTTGTCAGGAGTAAGACAACATTCAAGGATTTCAGGAAGCATTGTAGACAAGGTGGGTTGCAGCATTCTGCTCATTATACTTTGGTATCTTTCATTCCCTCCAGCATCTCTTTCTCTCCTCTCTGACCATTCCTCTCTGTGTCTGATAAGCTGGCTGACATGACCTCTGGCACTCGTTTCCTCGTTTCCCCCCTTCTCCTATAGCGTGACTGCTGGAACATTGAGGCAACAATGGGAGGAGATTGTTGAGGCATTGCTCCCCTGCAGTCCCTGCATTTGTTGTCATTGGTTTGGGCAATGTTCCTGCACCGAAATAGATAGAAGGATAATAGGCCAGAAGATTGGATCTGATCTCTGTGTTTCCTTTCTCTTCCAAAGGCCACTCAGCTGAGGGAGTTTGCAACAGCTGTAGTGTTTCCCTGAAACTGTATGCCACAAAAAAAGTCTATCATTCAATTACCTTATCATCGACATTAACAAGGACTATTCCATGTAATTTGACCTCGATGTAAGGATTTCATCAGAGCAAAGTGGCGATGCCTTGAATCTAGGAAAGTTATTCTGCTAGAAAAAGCTGCACTGTGCGACATTTTAACGTAATGATCTAAGTCTTTTAACTGTCTAAATGGCTGCAACAGAGAACACTGACCCACCCGCTGCTTGGAACTCCGATGGAATAACCAATATGATCCCGCTTGGTCAGTTATAGAAATTCATCATCTTCTACATTCATGTTAGGGCTTGCTTGGATGAGTCTCATTGATTAGAAGGCTCCTAGAGCTACAGAGATGCAATTACTGCAGTTATTTTGCATTTTTGGTGCAGCATGCCTCAATTTGTCTCGAGAAACAACATAAAAACCGATGAAGCTAGTCGCCCTCACTCCGAAAAGGTCTACAGCTTAAACTGGTTCTCGCAAGGATAGAAGTACACACACATACACACCTTGTTTTCCTTACTCTCTTAACCCCTTACCCCCGACTCCTTTAAGCCGGCCCCCATCTCTGACACCTCATTGATCTCATCATATTGTTTAATGCAGGGCCAAGAAGTCTCTCTAGTGGAACTTCTTGGACGGGAGTGGTAATCAATACCTTTCTCTTTTCAACTCCTTTCTCCTCACCCTTTAACCCCGTACCCTCCTGAGTCTATGTGCCAGTGTCCTCGACAACCCCAAATCGGGGTCTTACCGATAAGTAACTACTCAGGGCTCCGAAATGTCTGCCAGCGCAATGGCTTCAGGGGCCAGGCCTGATGGGAGAGGGCCAGGATGAAATGCTCTCTTGCCCGCAGTAGACAGGTATATTTAGCATTTAGCCATTAGCAAAGCTCATTGATTTGAACCCAGGAGGAGAGTGAAAGAGGTGACAATACACCTACTATTTTTTCTTTTCCTTTTTTTTCTCCTTCGCCTGGATGTATCATCGCATTGCCGACGGCAATGACTGGAAAATGAAATGGAGGTCGAGGGGTTGAGGCTTGAGACTGAGAACATTAAGCGGCTGATCAATACGCTGCTCGGATTTGCCTGGTCACATTAAGCAGCACATCTAATATGCCCTGTGCTCATCGATGCTCGGCCCATATCGTTTAATTATGCCGCGGTGTTACAAGCCGCCCGGGTAATTCATTAACATTAAGGAGGAGCAGCCTTTTCTTCCTTCCCTCGGCCCGCTTTCTCTTCCATGTTGATTACGCTGATATATAGTCGCCTTAGAAACATGATGTACAATTTAAAAAAGGGCTGCAACGCTATTGATCACCTCGATTGATTAATAAGATGAAGCAGACCGAAATAGAAACGCTGTATGTATGCAGTTTAAGAAGGAGGATACAATAAGTTTGTGCGTCAGAACAGCATGGAGGCCGATATTTGTTTGTTCTTTTTTGTTTTTTTTCCAGGCTTTCAAGTGGTGATTCATCAAAGCTCAGAGAGACAGACTTATCCTTCCTCATAATTCAAACCAATATTTTGCCGCAATGCCTGAGCGCCCGGCAACACTCGCTGTATTAAAATACAATATGTTGCATCTGTGCACACACACACACATCCTCACACACACACACACTTCACAGCTCTCAACAATCAGCCCGTCCATTGATTTTCGGCAACGATGTCACGGAGTGACAAGAGTGCGGCTGAGGGAAGCAGCATCTGGCCACAACACAAACATTCAATTCATTTCCTTCATTACTATGAGAGCCGGTCCACCGATTAGATGCTAACTAAGAATCCCTTTAGTCATAACAGCATCCATCTTCTCTGACCATTTTGACCAGGCATCCATAGGAGGTTATTCTCTCTCTCTCTCTCTCTCTGGCACCAGGTAATTAGTACTGTCCTAATGCATTAATGATCAGGGTTCTCAAGGGTCCTGGAATTTCCTGGAATATCATGGAATTTAAAGAGGTGTATTCGAGACAGGGAAAGTCAGGAAATTTGATAAACTCTCCGCAATTTTATCAAATGGTTTAAAGGAATTTACCAGAATGTATTATCGTTGTGTGCATACAACCTTTTTCAGACATTTATTGCATTAGATGGCGGTTTTCACTTCAACTGGAGTGGAAACCAGACTTTTCACCCCCTTTAGAACATTTCTGAGCTGAAAAACACTATTAACAAGAAGGTACAAGCAAGGATGGTTATCTACAAAGACCAATTTAAATTTGGGTGTATAAAAGTGCACCAGATGTGTTGAGATTCCTGTGAAAGCTTGTGAAGTTAGCTTGGAAGAAATGGGTTGTTATCGTTGTGCAGAGCAGGAGGGATTTTTATTCCCAAAAAGAAAGATTCAGTAGATATTAGTCGGTTTTGGCCTATTTGCCTCCTTAATGTAGAAGGGAAGATTTTCCTTTAGCGTAGTGGTTCAGAGGCTGTCAGGATACAGAGAAAGCAATAGGCTAATTGACACAACAGTGCCAAAAAAGCTGGAACACCAGGCTTTTCTGGCTGTTTAGAACACACAAGCATGATTTGGCACCATTCAATCAGCCAAGCAGGAGAAAAGAAATCTCCACATGTGGTATTCTTGGAACTTAGCTAATAACTTTGCCACATAACTTATTGTGGGAGGCGATTTTTCGGAGTTCCAAGCATCATTAAAAATCTAGTCAGTGCATATTTTCAGATACATTCAGATGTGCTTCACAAAAGCCTGCCAGCATCTGGAGATAGGCATCAATCATCTAGCTTTCATAGCAATTCCATTGGGGCATCAAAATGGGTGGTAGGTGGATATATGGATGATGTGATTCCTATGACTACTACAGCAGTGGTTCTCAGACCTGGTCCTCGGCATGGCTCTGGGAAAACCAGCATGGCTCTGGGATTGAGAACCGCGGCACTACAGCATCTTGTTGCGGAACAAATAAACCTAAATTGGGAGAGGATGAAAGTTAAGAGTAAGTCCAGGGGTATTTCCAATCTTAAAGGGGAAACCGGCAAACAAAGGTTTTGCATTGATAAAGAAGAACAGTTTTAGAGAAGCAGGCAGGTGGTATGATGCGACCCTAAATGACAAGGGGCAGATTCAGGAGGAGGTAGTTAGAGCCATTGAGGGCATAAAGAGGTCAAGAATACCAGGCAAGTTGAAGCTGTGGTGCTTGTACTTTGGTCTACTGCCTGCTGCTGCCTTGACAGTATACAAAGTCCCACTATCAAAGGCAGAGAAGCTAGAGAGGCTACTTAGCTTGTGTGTTTGAAGTCCCACAGTGTCTTGTAGTAGTGTAGTGTAGCTTTTTGTGGGAAAGGAATCTTAGAACAACCTATATACCCTGACAGACGAGTTAAAATGTGCAAAGGTAATATTAGAGGTTCAGAGTCAAAAGTCCTAACAGTAAGGAGTACAGCCCCTAACCCTTATGGAGTAAGGCAACTCCGGCAGGGAAAAGAACGATGGTTTCAGAAGGCGGAAGCAGCAAGGTGTGCTAAGGCTGTCTCTCAGGTAAAACAGGGTCAATGGATGAAATGGGACAGTGTAGAGGAAGAGACTTGGCTGGAGGGAGTTTTGTGGTATGGAGGCAAACCAAATTAGATTCATTATACAGTAGGTGCAACACCTGATGTACGACCACCTCCACCTGCCCTTTGGGGGGCCCCTGCCCTTCGGGGGGACCCCAACAGCGCGTTATGGAAGGGCCCAACAGCCCGTTATGGAAGGGCCGGAACATAGGGCTGAGGGAACAAAATGAGTCTGTCCCAAGGACGAAGTGCTGAGATGTCTAGCAGCAGGAAGAGGAAACGGGTAGAAATCAATTCATCATCTTACAGGAAGGAAGATGGTACAATTGGTTTTCTCTTTCTGGGCAGGCTCTGATAGTTTGCCCAAACTGGGGATAAACTTCACCACTTGGCAGACCCTTTACAAACCATTGACCATAGTGGCGCTAATGCACTGTCCAATATGCCTCTTAATTCGTCCCTTGACCACTCTTGGACCCCAACTTAGTTTGAAAACAAATTGTTTTGATATGAAATCTTGTTACCGAGGAAACGTTAAGTAGGGCTGCCTCGCCGTTCGCTACTCCAGTGTAGCTTGTCTACTCTGAAGCTAGACTGTCAAACTGGAAGCAGAATGTGGCAACATATTTATGGAGTTAATAAGAGAGGCGGTACGCTGCAGCCAGCCAATGACAAGCATTTCAAGCTGTTCAGCTCTGCTGCCTGTGCTCTCAACAATACATAACGTCATCTAAACATCAGGAGAGGTCATGTGACAGATGAGCTTGTCACTTGGCTTGATGTCGTATCCATCCATATATAGCAGAAGAAGTAGACCTAGGAGAAGTAGACCTAGACCTAGGAAATCAGAATTTCAAAGTGCTTGTTTTAATTGTTTAAAATAAATATGTTATTTATAATTATTTTAAAATACAAACTCCATTTTTTTTTTTTTACTGTAGTCAAATATAAATTTCAAAATGCTCAAAAGTAATTCATTACGTATTTGAAATAAATGTAATTGAAACACTGCCATCTCTGCCCGCCTCAGCACAACCCTGTAACATTTATATTAGGTGGCTAGTGAATCCTGCTGCCTGTCTGATGGCCCCTGTAGATTTATTATGACGGCATAGCCTGATGTCCTCTATAGTCACTACTTGTGGGCTAGTACATCATTCTTTCTGATGTGTGAATTAGGCTTCTGTTTCTGGGCTTCACCCTGGATTGTGGCACAAATGGATCGTAACATCAAATCCTACGTATTTGTAAATGCAATTTCATGTTCACGGAAGAGCTACGACTTCAGTAATGGAAGTAATGGAATTGGAAACGGCCCCAGTGCTCGCTGCCTCTATGGATCAGTCTCCGTTAATTTGTTTGTTTGATCACACGCGATATCTCAGACACTATTGATCGGATCGGACAAAACTTGCGCGAATGACACATGCACTACTGTGTTCTGGTATTTGCAAAAATGACACGGCCCAAGAGGGGAGTTCAAAACAAAGTGGCATACTTAGTACTGATTGGCCCAGAGGGGGGCTGGTTCTTTAACGGAGGATGATGTGTTTACTGTTTTTTGTTGAGATGGCGGGTTTGATTTTGATTTAGTAAGACAAGTGAGTGAAATTACAGACACCACAACCTCAAGAACAGCTCTGATTAAGTCTGCTGCAGCGACTTGACAGTTTCCTTTAAACATCTTGGAGCTCCTGGTTGGTTTTACTGTAATAACATGATCACAACTGCCACAATACGATTACAAACGTATTCCTGGAAACTGAAAAAAAAGACTTTTAATTAGCGCTAATTGATGTTTTAATTGTACAGACAGTTATTCACCTCAAGTAATGATGTCGCTAGCGTCATTAATTGATGCGATCTCGTAGGTGCAGAGCCCGGCTCCCCGAAGTATCTAAAGACCCCCCAGGATTAAGGACGGAGTGATGGAGAGAGGGACTTTATTAAACTGATGAAGGAGCGTGACAGTAAATCTACACGGTCGACCCAGAATTATTGGTTTTCCACTCGCGCGCTGGCATTATCTGGGTGTGCTCGGCACCCGGGGAGCCGTTTGGGCGGTTGGGGAAAATAAATCCTAGATAGTGTTAAGCATTATGAGGCAATAATGCTTAAACACACCCTTTTCCTTTCTTTCCCGCTAATGGCATTGCGTCCCAGCTCAGCCATACACATTTATACATGCTTACAGAGTTTTTTTAGAACGGGGACAGTGACCCCCAAAGCCTCCCCCTCCTCCCGCCCCCCCCTCTCTCTTTCATTGTCGCATTAAAACGCTTAAGTCATGATTAATGCATGTATACCGAAGTCCCTGTAACTTGCCTCAGGCTAACTGGAACTCTTTAGGAAGCTCTATGATTCTCTTTTTTTTTCTCAGATAATGCCCCCCCCCTCCCTCCTCCTTTTTCCAAAATAAGATGGGGCAGATCTATCACCGCCTACTGGGCCACTTCCAAATAGCCGAGCTGTTATTGTTATGTCTTTGTAATATCAGAGACTGGAGGGTGCAGGTGGGAGCTGGCATTTACCTCCATGCGGCCGGTCGTTTAAAATGCAATGAAAGAGGAAAAGTGCTGAGTAAAGTGTTAAGGGGGGGAGGGAACATCTGTGATGCTATTTTTCTGCATTTAGTGGCAGAGTGTGTGTGTGTATGTGTGTGTGTGTGTGTGTGTGTTTGTGGGTGTTTCGCTTTCTTACCGCTGTGTTATAGTAACGTGATTTTTTATTTTTTATTTTATGATATCTTTAACAGGCAGTAAAGAACAATTGTGCCACTTGGTGCAAGGCATGGCATATATTATTGATTATGTCTGTCCTTTCTTGTGTTACAGTAAAATCACAAAAAGGCAATACAAAAACCTCTTATACACAAACAATATGTACAGGATAATAGAGTCATTATTGCAAAATAAGGCCTGACAGGGTGAATCAAGACCCTGACGTGAAGCGCAGGTAATTTGATTGGAAAGCCACAAAGTGGGCCAGACTTCTTGACTGCGGAGTGATATTAGATGTGAAATGACTCAGAAGTGAAGACCTCAAAAAGCGTATTCAAGAGTAAGAATATTCAACAGAGCTGTATGATAAAAGATTACACACCATAGTACCTCAAGTAGCTTACGTGCTCTGTGTTTTTCAGTTACAATACCAAGATATTCACATTAAAGCAGACACCGATGACGTTTCACCGTCAGATGTTAGACAGTTGATCCCCAAGGAACGGGCCTCATATTTCATTGCAGCTGTACTTGGTAACTTTGGGGCTCCGAATGGCAGTGAAAGGCAGCAGTTTTGAGTTTTGAGGACTTCATTACCCAGAAATCCTTTGAGGTGTCAGTTAAATAAATGTCTTCTCCTTATTGTCTGGTGGCAGGTGGAGGTGGTGAAGAAGCCGTCGTTGGACCGATTTTGTCTTGAATGGAGCGATTGCTCGCTGCTGTTTAGGAGACACTTTTGGATTCTCGCACTCTGATTCGTCACTTCCTGTGCACGGAGAAGATTCCCAACCGACACCAGAATATCATTGTGGGCAAATGAATCCATGAGGTCTCAATTACGGGGGATGGGATGCTTTTCAGTGTTGCAGCTCCACTTTGGATTTTGTTTGATATGACAGGTGTATTTTTACATAAAACTCTTACCTAGCGTAGCTTTAAATATAACCTCTTTTCCTGCTACTCTGTATGTGACATGTGACATGCATGTAACTGCCTCAAATACTCCCACAAGTGCAATTTTGCATGACCTTAACGGAGCCGTTGTGCAAAATTGTTTTTTGTTTATATTGGTAGCTGTGATGCCCTATGCTGCCCGCCAACTGGAGATCATAGTTTCCCCCTGACCTTTTTAGTTCCAACTGGCTGCATTGCATGGCAGTGCAAAGTGAATCCAATAAAGAGGTGCCATGACAGTTTCATTTTTAGCCTCATAGTAATTTTATCTCCACCAGGCAGTTGTCATAATGTGGGGGAAAAGGTTTCTGTATTGGCACTTTAATTAAACAAAAAAACGTACGTGTTAACATTCTTCACTGAACTCAATGGGTGCTGCCTGCAGCACGTTGCGGGGTGTCTGGAAAAAAAGGCTGGAATCAATAGGAAACCGCCAACTAAATGAGAATCAAAACCGTTTGTCTGAAGGGGAATTAAAAACCAGGACCTCCGTTTCATCGTCTTTCGACAGCCAATCAGATTTCCTACTGATGTGATTTTGTTGCATGAACAATAGTTCTGCCTGGTGAGTGCATAATGGTTGAGGAGCTGATAACAGCCATTCAAAGCTTCCCAGTTCTCTACAACGTTTATTGACTACAGCAATAAAAACTATGAATAAGAACGGTCGCACACAATGTTGGGATCAATATTGAGCTCTGATATCATTTAATTTAGTTTTTCTGTTCATTTTCAATGAATGCTACCTAATTAGTGCTTGCTAGCTAGCTATGCTAACTCATCCAAACAATGCAGCATTATGAAAGGGAATACCAAAGCAAGACCACCACGTTGCTGCAATGGAAGCCTCTTGCACTGCCCATAATTAGTCAGAATGGAGCAACCCATCAACCAAGCTGCTCCCAGTGTGAATGCAGGGTAAAGTGCAATAAGAAAACAATACGTGGTGCTACTTACTCCAGTGACTACTGGCCTGTCGATTGTTACGGTACCTTTGAGGCATGCTAATACACCAGGCTAGCTGAGCGGTAGTTGCTAACATTTGCTTCATCCCACCATATGACGAATGTCTGGTGGGAGAAAAAAAAAACAGTAAAGGAAGGGCTCGCCGGGCAGGTTTGAGTCAGGAAAGTTGTGCTGGCGCTCTAACATCCCTGGCTAATACCCTCTCTAAACAGCTGAGCTCCTCCAGGCTACATACACTCAAATTCATCATCAAATTACTGAGCAATGAGGTGTGAAAAACAGCCACATTTGACAATGCGAAAAGAACCCCCCCCCCCCCCGCGTCTCCGTCTTTCACAAGCCGAGACGCTGAGCTTTTTCTTCTTGGCAGTACAAAAGCAGCCCGACGCCTCCGTGAAAGTGAAAGACTGACAGTTTGGCAAAGCTTCTCCTCGAGTGTGGAGTAGAAGTTCATTACGACTTTCGCGCGGCCGGCCGTCAGCCCCAGGCCCTCAGGAATTATTTGCCTCGGAAGGCCCCCGTTTTGGTCTTTCCCACATTTGGCAACCCCACGCGGGAGCGTCTGTCAATCAGTCAACACTCCGAGCGTCTCCATGCGTTTATCAAGCACTGCGAGCAAGAGAATAACTTGTACCTAACAAATAGGGTTAGACCGATATATGGGTTTGACGATATATTTCTGGGCCGATACTGGCTTTGTATTAAAAGCGGGATCTGGTCTAGTCAGTGTCGTCCACCTTTAATATGATGGATACGATGCAGTTTGATTGATTACATATTTAATATCGTTTGCCAGGGGCTTCGATCTAAAAATATCAGTATGGGCCTTCAAAAAAACACTTACCTGAAGTTACCGTTACAGGATTAAGAGGCGCCAGCTATTAAACAGCGTTAGGAAATAGTTACAGTATGTATTTTTAGTGCTATTTTTTTTTTTGCCGGGTCCGTGTCATTTGGCTGCCTCGATGCAAGGCCTAGTCTCGCGTTTCGTGTTCGCGGCGGTGTAGAAACAAGTTCCTGTCTCTCTTCCTCTCAGCAAATGAAGCGGCGACAGAAGGCAGGGCGTCATTGTTATTCCAGGCACAGCGGCTGACAAACAGCCATCTCCAAAAAAGCCCCCGCCGCATAATGAGATGTGAAATATAATAAGCAGAGTTGGCACGAGGCAATTTCAAAATCTGCCTTCTGATGTGTTTTTTCTCCCGCTTTTTTTTTCATCATGTTTTTGTTTTATCCATTTTTTTCTCCCCCCTCTCCGCCTCCCCTTTCTCTCGCTCTGTGTGCCAAACATTGTTTCCGTGAGATGGGCGTACCTCGGCACTTGAGGGATCTCCGAGGGATCAATGAGATGCTCTTGCCTCAGATTATTTCTCACTCACCGGAAGAAAAGAATACCAAAATGCAGGGAGGGCAATTGTTTTTTTCCTTTCTCTAAGAAATGATGTTTTTGTTATGCGCCGCCGAGATTAGGGTGAGGCGGGGTTAAGGAAGTAACTTATTTCCTATGAGAGACAGTGAACTTTGAACCAGGAGCCTCCTTCACTTGTTGAAGAGTTTCCTCCAATATACAGCCAAACAAAAAGAGCATTGCACAATGCGCACGCACACACTGTCTATTCAAATAGGAAGTATGTGTCCGCCACCAATTTGCTTCAGGTCTATCTTATCACACACACACAAACACAGACCCAGAGGCATGCACAGGCTGCAATGTTATTGAAAGCAAATCCAGCAACATTACAGAGATAGAAGGTGAGCTTATTATTTTTGTGCATGTGTGTGTCCTATGCAAAACACAGTTAATTGCCACATTGGATAGGTTGGTGTTTTTTGACTTGCTTATTGTGGTGTGACACAAAATCCCAGCTGCCATATTAAACACATGACCATTGCACTGATAGTTACATATGGCCAATATAGGTGTATATCATCAGAGGGCTAGTTTGCAGTGAAGTCCCACCCCTTGGGTTTGATGACTTGGTGACTTACTTCAAGGACCCTTTGATTGCAGGGGTGTCATGTCAACAAACCCTAAGCTAAGAGAGGGGAGTGCTTCCTTGCTTTAAAAATAGTGCTCTTTGGAGTCAAGGGTTAAAGAATACTTGAAAAAAAAAAAAGGAAGCCAAGGCACTCTCATTTTGTGTGCAGAAGGTAATAATTATAATAATAATAATAATCATCTTCATCAGGACCCTGATAAAGGCACATATGCAGAAACATGTAGGGTAGCCATAGAAAAGTAAATGCTTTTGCACACAAAAGAGTGCCTTGACTTCCTTTTTCCCAACCTTAAGCTATTGCAAAGTCCCTGCATCTAATATAAATTACCAAAAGTTTAAAAAAAATGCTTACATGGATTACTGGAGAGAAAATGTAGCAATGACTGATGACTGACATGATATTATTATTTATTTATTATTTATTATTATTAAATGTGATGCTTGATCTTTGCTCTGATAAAAATGACAAGATGAAATTTTAATGTATTTTAGATGTGTCTCCCAAATAGATTTCTTGTGATTTTTGCTGGATCCTTGCTCTCTATTGAGTGAACAGCAGGGAAACATCCTGCACAGGCTGTCAGAAAGGAGGTTTTACCGAAGATCTGGAGGATGAACAGAAAAATGGCCGCCCTTTCATTTAAATTAAAATTCTCTTCATGGTTTGCTTCAATGCCAGTGGAAGATTCACATTAAGGTATTTCCGCCAGTAGTAGCAAGCCTGCCAGCAGGAACGGCCAGTCGATTGGGGGAGGGGCCAGTGTGATATGGGACGAGCCAATCGGATGGGGGAGGAGCAGCTTCGTGCGTTGAGGAGAGCAGAGAATCAGAGCTGAGAGCTGCTCGTATTTAAATAAATACTGGAAATTCATTGAAATTCATGATCATCTGTCCCTCAATACTTAATGTTCATTCCCAGTGTCAACATGTAGATCTAGATTTTTTTATTTCATTTTAATTGCATTGTAACAGGAATTTGTAAAACATTTGGAAATGGGACTTTTATAGTTAATGTTAGACTAGGTTTGCTATATAGATCTATGGAACACGTGTTAAGTAATATAGTAATAGTATCTGGCTGATTAACGTTGAAGTAGCAAACGTTAGCTAGCTTGCCGGCTATGTTAGCTAGCTTGCCATTAGATAGAAAGATAGATACTTCATTGATCCCCAGGGGGGAATTCTGCGGTAACAGTATCACAAGAAACAGAATGTACAAAATACAAAGGCAAGGTACAAAATACAAAGGCAAGGTACAAAATACAAAGGCCTAAATACTAAATACTACAGTACTAGGTGACATAGAACTAGGATGTACAGTGGATGGATGGCATGTTTACATAAGTAGACTGGGAAGAGCAGCTTGTGATTGAATGGTACACATATACAGAGTTAAAGAATGGTAATGAATGAAAGGGAATGCGAGTGGCTTAAGTGGCTAAAGTGAAGGGCAATGAATAAGTGTGAAAGGGAATGAATAATATTAGCTATATTAGCTAGCTTGCCGGCTACAAGCACAAGAAAACACGCAAAATCTGATAACCTGAAATCTTGTCTGCGCAATCTTGTCTGGTGGACTACTCATGTGGTAGTTAGATAAACGCGAACAGGTCGCTCTACGCCAGCCGGGAGAGCTGACAGGCTTTATAATCGCTTCAACCAGGCAGGGGAAGTGAGGAAGCCTGCTCGTTTCCCGGGGCAGAGGCATGACGCCACACAAAATAATAGCCTTTATAGTGATTTTTCAAAAAACTAAGCCTTCGTGATTAATAACATCAGATTCAAAGAGTGGTTTTTGGACTTGTGTGACATTGTATGTATTTTAATAGTTTCAGAGCAGTGTCTTTTTCAATGACGGTCTATGGATGTGTGTTTGACGGCCTGCTTGCTAGTCCATCACAGGCTAACATGTAGACAGACAAACACACTCACATTCACACATTACATTACAGTCATTTAGCAGACGCTTTTATCTAAAGTGACAAGTTACAGTTGACACTACGTGGGGACTGAGACTGAGACTACGACCCTGAGACTGAGAGTCTTATGCTCTACTGACTGAACTGTCCGGGCCGGACCTATGGACAATTTAGAGTGTCCAATTCACCTGTCCATTCATGTCTTTTTGGACTGTGGGACGAATGCAGAAGGGACTAGGGGGCCGAGATTGGAGAACCCTTCTCACTGTGCGGTGACGGTGCTAACAGTGCCCCTTTGCTCTACATAGTAAAAACTATTCAATCCGATCTGGACTCACTTAGGGTAAGACACGACGAGCGCCACAACCTGCCATAACAAAATGACCCCCGTGTTTGATTAGGATGGAAATTGGCTTCGGATATGACACCCGTGACCTTCCAGGCACAGGATGGCTTCTCTAACCAATATCTCACCCCCCAACCCCAATGATTACAGGACTGGTTGCGCCCAGCTGCAAGGCTATTATCTTTTATAGAAATTGATGTCCCTTCAAATAACATCCAGCAGCGTGTGTGTGTGTGTGTGTGTGTGTGTGTGTGAGGGATTCGGAGCATATGAGAGTAGGTGTAAAAGAGGGTGGGGGGGTGACAGAATCACGTTGCCACCCTGCTATCGACCGCCACAGGGCTTGTCTTCCTGAGGTAGACGCAACATTAATAAAGTTTTTGCCCCACATCGTCTCAGAGATTAGGATCTAGAAGGGAAAGGAGAGAGGGAAGGAGGGCGAGAGACATAGACTGAGAAAGATTCATATGGAGGTATCCCGTATCTGTGATTCATCACAACCCTGGAAGACCATTCCTTCATAAACTGGCGTTTTCGGCTCCTCTTACCATTTCTACAGCGCTGCCCTGTTACATCGATATATCAGTTTGCCATTATATGGGGCTGATATTGACCTTTTTTTTATTAAAAATGGGATCTGGTCCAGCCAGTGTAGTCCACCTCTAGTCCATATGATGCAGTTTGATTCATTACATACGTATTGTAGAATTGATCAATACTGGTTGTCTATGGGAAGTCCTTAACCTGAAATGATTCTAATGAGGCATTTTGATCAGATTTCACATGACTATTCATGAATGTGTATCATCCTGGGTTTCAATGGGGTGCATTGGTGTCTAGAATTGGTCTCAATCCTGTTCCTAGGGTTGAAAGACTGATATTTTTGGATTGAAGCTGCTAATTTGTGCCAATATTTTGTGCTGTATCTTTAAATTTGACAATTTTCACGCTAAAAAGAACCTGAAAATACAAGCACAGCTCCATAAGGCAGGGTGAGGCAGGTTATGGAGTAAAATCATACCCTCATCCTCAAATATTGGCCCTATATGTCAGCAAATCGATAATTGGTCCAACCCAGAGGCTTTTCTAGCCTGCCAAGAATAACATTTCCAGGGAAAACACTGAATACATGGAATTTTGTGGAATTCTTAGGCATGAAAATTTAAAGATATTATTAAATATCGGCACAAAATATCGTCTATCGCAGCTTTAATCCTTAATCTTTAAAGAGTCAGCACCAAATTAATTCCCTAATCTCCATGTCTATATCACACTTGTTGAATAATGTTTACCTGCTAAAGTTCCCTTTACAAAACAGGATCAAGACAGCTACTTACTTACAAAATATCAGTATCGGCCTTGAACAACCCATATCAGTCGAACCCCATACCTCTCTCCAGTGTCCTAGAGGAAACGAAAGCCTTGTCCCCCCCTAAACATTTATTACGAGCCGTCTGCTCGTGACAACCCACAACATACAAGGCTGCAGAGGCTAATGGGAAAGCGCCATATGGGCTTACATATTGCGTGCATTCATCTTGTGCCGAGGTGCATTTTTCTTTTCTTTTTTTTCTGGACAGCTTGTGTTGACTGGCCTTGGCGTTTCCACTCAGCAAACATCTTCCCTGAGCTCTCCTAGCCCTTTTCTATCCACCAGACAAACAGGGAGAAGAAAAGAAAACCAGAGCATTAAGAGAGAAATGAAAATAGATTTCTGTTTGTTTGTTGTCTTCCACAAGCCCCGGAAGGCCCGCCGCGGTGTGAAGGGAAGCCACGTTGGACCTTTCCCAGAGAAAAGCTAGTGTTGTCGGGCCCCCGAGGCCTGCGGACAGACAGCTGACAACTGAATCCGAGGCTTAAGTAAAACACCGAGGTCTAATAGTAGCTGTTTTACCGGCTGTAAACATTGATCATCCCACTTGTCCGACACTTTTAGAGCCGGAAGAGCACCGCGCTACGGGCTATGGTGTTTTGATGTGCGAAAAAAAGCAGTTCAAAAGGTAAGAAGATTGCATTGATTCCCTCCCCGGGGGCCAGAGACAGAGAGAGAGAAAGATGGATAGAAAGAGATAGTGCGAGAGAGAGAGAGAGAGAGAGAGAGAGAGAGAGAGAGAGAGAGTGAGATCAGTAACCTTGCTCTTTGTATATCTTCCACCTTGTAACATGAAGTGGGAGTGGAGTGGTAAATGGAGAGAGTGGTACCTGCATCGAGGTGCCCTTGTGCAAGGCACTTAACCCCTGAACTGCTCAGTAGAAGACTATGGTTGCACTAGGCTATATGAAGGCTCATGAGTCGACTTTCCCCCGAGATAAATTTACTTATTTTCTTTCATTGCCTCGGGCCTGGAAGGTGAAATCTCTCTCATCTCTCTTTTTCTTTCTCGCTGTCTTAGTTTCACAACCTTTCTCCGCTGCATTCCCCTACTTTTTATTCCTCTCCGGCCTCCTTTTACACTCGGGCATTAATGTGTTTCATATCAGGATTGCGTCCAGGTCTGATTTAGCCGGATTACATGTCTCCGGTATAAATGGGATTTTGCTTTCGCTCACCAAACTTTTGCCAGATTGCGCATCGCTTCCCCTTGTTATATTTACACCCTTTAGAAACTGACCGTAAACACCTTGTCTCGCTCGTTTCTCGTCCACCGGTGTCCTGACGATCCGTTTTTTGGCAGCCACATTACTTTCTGAGCCACCTACCTGCCTGTAACATACCTGTCAGAAATGTTTGGTAGAAGACATGACGTGCACATCATTGCTTTGGTGAGCAGAGGAGAACTTGTAGACGCAATCTGGGCATGAGGCTGTTAGCGTGGCTCTGACCTCCGAAGCCGGCTTGGGTGATCAGATCGTAAATGCATCTTGGGCGTCTGGATTTTTTAAGCTTAGTTTATATCTTAACACCAGGTGGAAAGTGGGTCGCTGTCTTTATGCCCCCTTGTTGTTGAAGAGTACAGTCGTGTTGGCTTTCCCGTCCCTCCCTCTCTGAGCGCATGGCAGCAGGGCGGTCATACCGGTAATCGAGGCGGCGGTAATGAATGGAAGCCTTCTCCGTCGGCAACACCTGCCTCCTCAGTCACACGGAGATAATTCAGAGCGGGGAGGCTCGCATCGATCATAAGCAAGGATTGATGTGAACGTCAGCCTACATGCGGAGACAATAGGGGGGGAATATGCATGCACATCTTTTCTAAAAGTGCACCCACACACTTGCACAAAACTGTGCTACATGGACCATTTTGTAAATTGCACACACACATTTAAAAAAACTAAAGTATTGAAAGTAAAGAGTATTGTCAAAGCAATATGCAAAATGTAGAAACCACCAAACAACACTATACATTCAAATCATATTGAGATAATCATTTGGTTTGAAAAAAAGGAAACTACAATACAATAGAACATAATCAGTAATATCTATAATAATGGATAACAACTCTGTATATTCCTGCACTTTCTCATCTCTCATCAACTTTTAACAGGAACAAAAAGATCAGATCACACATCACCCTGATGTTGGCATCTTTACACTGGTTTCCTGCTGCATTCAGAATTGATGTTAAGATTACTGATCCCTTTAAAGGAAAAGTCCACCAATTCCCACCCCACACTGTTATATACCATCAATCTGTGATGTTCAGTGCACTCCAGGAGTTATTTTGTGATTTACCTTTTTATTGTACCCACTTTCCCTCAACCTTCCTTGTCTACTTCAACTTCACTTAGTGATTTCCTACAATTCCCACAATGCCTTTTGACAAACCCCAGAGAACAGGAAGGAACTTGCTGCTGCGTTCATGCGTTGAACTCGTTGGGAAGCCCTTGGCTATTGCTAGCATGCTCCATGGCAACAACTCATTAACGCATTGCTTTGTCAACCAAAGAAATTGCAGAAGGTGTTTACAGTTAATCATAAACAGAGTTGATTGCATAAAAGCTGTGAATATAACTAGTAATTACCATCAGCTGTGGGTTTTACGAGTAGGTGGAGAGAGTGTTAGCACTAGCGCTAGCTTCGATGCACAATCTCTTGTCACCACGTTGCATTGTGGTCTATTGAGGCTACTGTCGAGTAGGTGGAGAGAGTGTTAGCACTAGCGCTAGCTTCGATGCACAATCTCTTGTCACCACGTTGCATTGTGGTCTATTGAGGCTACTGTCTGTGGAGAAATTGGTGTCTCTTCCTCTTCTACGATGGATTTCTCCCTGTGTGATTGTTGAACGATGGTGCGAAATGGTGGAAATATGTCACATATTGGTCACACACACACACACACACACACACACATTCACAGGGCTGTTTTTATCTCTGCTGTGCCATTTCTTGGTAAATGTCAATGAGTGAGAGTTATAGATTGGGAAGAGCTGCTGTTCATTCTGTAATTAGAGAGGAAGAACAGGACGAGTGTGCAGAGGAGAGAGGGGGAGAAAAGAGCAAAGATCAGTACTGCTTTTAATAGCTGTGTGTGTGTGTGTGTGTGTGTGTGTGTGTGTGTGTGTGTGTTTGAAAGTGTGCGTGAGTCCATGTATGTCCATTTGCATCTGTATCCAGCACCTGTCCTTTCTCCTGCAATTCACACACCTCACCCTCTTCCCTTTCATTACCTGAATCTGGGGCTTTTTTCTGCCAGCTTTTTAGAGACGGCGCAAAACTGACTATGAACACACACACACACACACACAGTGTACCTCTTACTCAGTCTCCCACATTATCCTGCAGCCAACCTCACACACACACACACACACACACACACACACTCCTGTACATACACCTTAACATACAAACATGCAAAAAACACACCATCCTCAACTGTGTAGTATCATTCGGCTAGCTGGCTATTAGCAGCTGAACTGTTAGCAAACAGCTTATAGCATATTACCTACTTATAAAGAAGCGCTGCTTCTTCCTTCTTCCTACGCAAGTCTCTGGCACAGCTGCAAATGTACGAGAGCGACCGTGTTTAAATGTACTGGTAAGCTATGACATTGATTTGCAATCAATATCTTTTCTTTTGTCCGACGCAATTGCTCTAGCTAACATTGTAGGTGAGCAATCAAGGATCCTTTTAGTTAGTTACAGTATCCAACCAGTGTAAGACCTTTTCACACAAAGACTGTTGCGGATAAGCTTGCAGAAATGCTTGTTCCCCTATTTTTCTTTTAGTAAAAAAAAAAAAATATTAGAATAAAAAAAATAGTACAACACAATTTATATGGTTGTGACAGTTAACTTACTCTTGCATAACCCACATCATTAAATGTATTGAACAATATTACTAAATGATTAAATGTTCTTACATAATACAGCATTCATTTTACCAAATTCTTATTGATTGCGTGGCCTGGATCATAGCACTGGCCTGCACCAACACAGCAGTGAGGCGATGGGGGTGTGAGAGAGTTGTCTGCAAGGACGTAGACACATGCTATTGAAATAGCCCAAAACACCCCGGATTTATAGAGAACAACCACAAGGAGATGATGGGAAGCACTTGCTATCTATCATTAAGTGTGAACTAATCTAGTGGAGAGCGTTTCTTAAGGAGGACTGCCAACCTCTTAGGGTTCCAGTGGAATAGTGGAATAATAATACTGCTGTGTCAGTTGCTTTTTTGCCTTGCGAACAAAGGTTTTTCGTCTTTGTAGCAGAAAATTAGCTCACTCGTTGCACCGTCCTCCATCGCTGAGCAGCTCAAAATGCTTTGGGGTATGTATGTGGCTGAGAGCATCTCAAATTTTTTGAGTATGGGCCAGAAAATGAGTTTAGAAAGCCAGTAATCTCAGCACCTGGCTAAGTAATCATTGAGTCATTGCTGATCAATAACCTTATTAAACCTCCGCAGACATATTATGGTCATTTTGTGCTATGGGTAGTAACAATCTTACTGCCCCTTTAAAAGAGCATACAATTGGGCGCAACAATTAAAATATTATTATTATTATTATTATTATTTTGGAGTAACACTGTTGAATGAGTTTACCAGGAACACCCAAATGCAACACAAGTCTTTTACCCGCATGTATGGGAAGTGGCATTAATTGGGATTCATTTAAAACGGTTGTCAAGGGCTAAGGAGTCGTTTACTCATTACCATGACCTTTTAGCTAATAATGTGTCTGCGTTCATAGGCTTCAATGGGAGACGCTTATTAAAACACCCTGTAATCAGATAGATGACCGTGTTTATTGGAAGAAATGAGTCGCCTTGTTCTGCGTCTGGGTCATTTTTCTGGATATTTTTTCTATTTGTGGATATATTACTATATTTTGTAGCTGTAGCATATAATTATTTCTTCAGAGTGTGTTCTAAGTGGCCGCATATGTGTGTGTGTGTGTGTGTGTGTACACAACATTCACCAAGATGCTGATGGAAACAGCTCTGTAAGTGTGTGTGTGTGTGCGTGTGCTTCTGTATCAGCAGTGTATAAACTAAACTATATATGTGCGATATACGTGTGTGTGTGTGTTTCTCCCTGTCTGTACGAGTGTGAGCCACAATGTTGATGGGGCAGAGAGACACCAACTTGCTTAACATTCAGCACACATCTCTCTCTCTCTCTCTCTCTCTCTCTCTCTCTCTCTCTCTCTCTCTCTCTCTCTCTCTCTCTCTCTCATTGTGTCCCTATGTCTCTCTCCCCCTCAGTAGGATGACAGGAGCAGTGGAGGTGAATTCAGGACTCGTGCTGCGTTTTCATTGTCACATTGCAATTGTTATGAGAGGAGAGTGAGGTACTTCCTTTGGGTAAATGTGAAGAAGGTCAATAATAGTGATAATAATATCAATGGTTCCCTCGACTATCACTAGTACAGTCGGCTGTATGAATAATGTACGTAGTTCATGAAATCTTGTAAACATCCTCAGACTTTTTCGTCTCTTTGTCTGATTGGATAGCGGTGCACAGAGTGGCCCTGGTTGACAAAAGCGCTTTAAGCATTTCCTTTTCACCTCGACACAATTTTAAATAGAAAAAAAACCAAGATTATTTATATCTACGACGGGTGCTTTTATCTTCAAGCACATAATTGCCAAAACTATTCAATAAACCTATTAGGATTAATTGCGTCAATAATTAAAGATTAACAGACTAAAAGATGGGATGGCAATAGATAGCAATAGAATAAAAAATGTTGTTGTTGTTCATTTAATTATAAACAAGATTACAGTTCTTTTCCCCCCGCTCCACAGACCCATTGTTAATCTCATAACCTAGTAATCGGCAACTCCCATCACCCGTAACATCAGGTTTGAGACGGCCGACCAAGGTTATCCATCCTCCCGGGGCTAGAGCTACCAACATAGAAGCTATTACAGATGCTGGCGAAAGGTAGGACCAGGCACAAGGGTAAGGAAGAGGTGCACGCCCCAATGTCTGAGGTCACAAAAAGTAATATAGCCGGGACCTCACTAGAAAGATGTGTTGGCATCAACTAGTTGCCTCTGGCCCCTTACCTGCAAGGGGCAATGATGAGATTAATAGTAGCTTAGTCTCCTACGCTGCTACACTATCTAGAAACAGATATATGTTTAAGATGAGCATAACACGTCTCCAGGTCATGTCAGATCGCAGGCTATTAGAGAGACTGCTAGGCATACATGGGAGTGTAGAGTCTGCCGGGTTAGATATAGTACATCAGACTGTGTGCCTCCCTCGCCATTTGTTTCGCCACTCTCATACATCAGCTGTCAATTTCAATCATTTACCTGATGCTACACCAAATTACATCAATTTAGTTGTAATTAGACCTACACATATTGCTGTAACTATAGACAATAACTCTAAGCGTGAGCATCTAACAATATAACCAAAGCAACCAAAGCATCATTGATTAATGAGCCGATTATCGACAGTCTAGACACGATGGGTCTTTGTGAAACCTGGTTAAAGCCTGACACTTTCCTACCTCTACCTCTACTCTACTCTAACCACCGGGGATATACTCTCGTTCTTTAAATGAATTCTCTGATTTCATTTCGGGCCTAGTGACTCGAGCCCAAACAACACCTCTGATCCTCTCAGTAAGGCTTTCCATGGCGTTCCTGTGTTTGATTTAGTTGTCTCCTCCTACGTACCTGCCTTATCTGACCACTTCTTTATTCAATTCCAAATGGAATTGAACTGCACTATCTAGCTCCATTCTCTGATCATATTGACACCCTTGATAGTTTAACTAATGAACTACCTTCCACCCTACTTAACACAATCGTTTCCAATGCTATGGTTTACTGAGGAGCGTAAATGGCGCTCGACTAGACTCAGGCAAACGCAAAACTCAAAATTCTCAAAACTCAGAATATCGGCCTAATTAGAGATGCGATCACCAGTATATACTCTATGAATTGTACTGTCCCACCCTTGAATAGCTCACTTGGTGTTTCTCAGGCTACTTGTGTACTTTCGCAGTTTGATTTAGTCTTCCTAGACACTCTCTCATAAGCCCCTTTCACACATGCAGTGAAACCCTGAACTTATCTAGACATTACTCGGAGGGGTTGTATGTGTGAACGCAAATGTCCGAATCAGTTGGTCTGGAAGTCAAACGGACATTACCCACCCAGCACCCTAGTCTAAAATCAGTTTTCTCCCCGAGTGAGCCCAAGTGTGAATGGAGCAGAAGATTCCCTGGAGTATTCTCTAGGAACGAGTGGGCGTGTTGATGATGACTACCGGGGCCGTGACAGACAGAGACAAAGGCAGGAGGGCAGAATCAACAGGCCAGCAGGCCGTTTTATTTGCAGCAAGCAACAGCAATAATTCAATAACTCCGTCTCTCCCAATGGGCCAGCCGCGGAGCACCCAAAGCCGGCCAGTCTGCCAGGCTTCCAGGAACATACCAGCTCCAACCCCGACTGACCGGCTCTTGCAGGCTGCCCCCGACTGCCTCCTCCGTGGACCTCAGTCCGACGCCACCGCTGGAACCACTGGCTCTCTCTCCATAGTTCAACTTCACTCAACAGCCACCTGACCTTTTTGCGTCATGTCCTGTCTTCCACACGCTGTACCCAGGCCCCACCCCTTGCCTAAACTAACCGGAGTATTTTCTGTTGTTGTGATCGCATCTGAAACGGACATTCTCCGGCGGTGTGCTATATGTGTGGAAGGGCAACTCCGGTTAAAGTGCGGACCTGATTCTCTGGAGAATGTCCGAGGTGTATGTCTGAAAGAGGCTTTCAAGTTCTGGCATCTAAACCTGCAACTTGCATGCTCAACCCTCTCCCTGCTAAACTTTTAAAAGATTTTCTCCCAACCGTATAACCCTCAGTTGTTAACATTATCAATTTGTCTCGCCCTCTACTGGCACTATGCCCTCCACTTTTAAAACAGTTGTAATTAAGCTGCTACTACAACCAAACCTTGATCCAAAAGTCCTTCTGAATTATAGACTAATCTCAAACAGCACTTTTATTTCCAAAATACCCAAAAGGATTGTAGCCAGCCAATTTACCGATTTTTTTGTAGTTTTCTACTGTTTCGATCTGATTTAAGATCTTCCATTCTACTGAAACAACAATGATCTCCTGTAAGCTATTGATTCTAACTCAACACTAAGGTGGAGTTATTGTTGTTACGCGTTGTAACTACATTGGTATCTGAGGATCGGTGCTTTCATGGTTTAGATCCTATCTACTCGATAAAATCGCACCACATCTTCAACAGGGTATCGTAATGTGGACTTTGGTGAACCACAAGGCTCTGTCTCGGGCCCGCTGCCATTCTCTATCTATATGCTACCGCTTGGTGAAATTATCCACAAACCGCTCCCAATTCCTAGTGTCTATCCGAAGACACCGAACCCATCCATAGGTTAATGCATGGTTATTTTTTTAAAGTAATGATTACCTATTGCATATGATAATGCAAATCAACACAGTGTGATTTGGCAGATGTGATTAGTCCGCTGTCGACTTCCTGCTTTCCAGTCACACCGGGGGAGGGCGGAGTTCATTGCAGCGTGAAATCTCTCTCTTCAAGTCTTTTGGAAACACTCGGTGACATATCTTCAAAAAAGCACTTGAGGTAGGTCGTGAAATTTCAAAAACACTCACTATCCGTATCGATCAATTCTGCAATAATTACGCAATCAATCAAACTACATCATATCAGCAGCGGATGACGCTGAATGGAACAGACTTATTTTCCATCACCTGTCCAGCAGCCAGACGCCGGTGAAGGGTTAACTGCAGTTTAATTTCACTGCAGCTTGCTCTCTGGCCTCACTGTCTCTACTGGTCCCTCTTAATGAAGCCACGGGCAATAACCAGTAAACACCCTGTCAAAGAGAGAACCCATCCAGCCATCACTCCCTGTTCATTCGGTTTCTCTCTTGCTTTCCCCTCCCCTGTCTTCTTCTTCACTCACTCTGTCCTTTCCGATGGTGGTAGTAGCAGTTTGTATCTCTATTATGTGAATTGCTAACAGAAATCTCCACCTGCAGCCAAATATAATGGAGGGTGAAAAACACCTAAACTCATTTCACATAAGAATTTGCCACCTTTTTATGGTGAAATGAATTTATATAATCACAGTGAGTACTATCAAACTGAAGTCAAAATAAATTTCTTTCTGCTGGTGGATGTTTGCCTTATGTTGATCACAGACTGGAGGTCATAGTTTACCCTCCCTTTAATTTACACATTACATTAGATACATCATTCTACGTTATGAAATCCTATTACATGAATATCATTCCTTTCAACACCCTGGAATGCCACTGTGTCCTTTAAAGTGTGTGCAGAGACATAAAATAGCGAAGATGCTTTCACAGAGAGAAAATTACGGTCAGCCCACAATGGAAAAAGACAGTCATTTGCAAACAGCCACCAGTCACCACATGCCTCCTCTGCTGTTTGTTGTGTGTGTGTGAGTGTGTGTGGGTGGGCCGGTGAATGGAGGAGTGATGTTGTCATTACTAGAATGCTCTTTCTCTCCACAGCAGCTTCAGTGATGAAGAAATTTAAAGGCAGGATTTACATACTGTGGGCTAAACCCCTGATCAAGGGAGCGCACGCACACACACACACACACACACCACACACACACACACACACAAATATTCGTATTACTATGCTTGTGAGGACTTTCATTGATTTCATTCCATAACCTTAACCCTTACCCACACACATACTCACACACACACCAACAGAGATCCCCCTGCCCCCGAATAGACAGATGATATCCAATATGAATATAAATATAATGAAAAACAATAAGCGGTCTTTGTGTTAGAAATCAAATTTCCTGGGCCGTCGAACAGAGAGGTTAATTTTCCCAGGCCCTGCCACTTCATTGCAGTCCAGCTAATCACTGCTCCAGTCGACAGGCTGGGAGACATCACAGCTAGTTTTTTATCAAGGCCAAATGCACACAACCCTATTAGAGCCCCAACAGAATGGGCTTATTGCACCGCACTGGTTTTTGGGGGGGGGGAATCAATGACAAGTATCTGTACCAATTCCCTCCCCTTTTATTTGACTCACTCCCTTTGCAACCTCTCCTCTTGCTATTAAACCGCCTGCCACACCAGTGATCTCATCACCATAGACTAATAGTGTAATCCTCCAAAGCGGGGTCTAATATCAAAGAGCACAGTTACACTCATATAAAACCCATTACGGTTTGCCTCGTTCGTCACTGGCCAACAATATTGGACAAATCGGCATAGTGGTGTAAATTGTGTTAACTCAACAGGGGTTAACTTATTATGGGCTGAATACAGTTGGAGGCAGTCCATTATGTACCAGGCATGAGTTGGGTTTGGCGTTGGGTGGCGGTGAAACTCCTGCAGCCATTTTCCATTACTGAAGTAGTCTGCGGGGTAAAAAGTACTAATACCCGGAATAAGGAGCGTTCTTAAAGGGTTCTTTGGTTAGAGCATTGGTGGTACATAGATTCAGAGGACCCTCGAGTTTGTTAAAGCTGCATTATGCAATTTCTTTCATTTAAAAAAAAAATCACATATCAGCATAAATCACAAAGTGGGGCTGCAACAGAGAAGAGCGTCCCATCCCCACTAATTGAGATGCCGTAGATTCGCCCTATTTGCCTAAATGGTTATCATTGTTATCGGGTATGGTCACTGGCAGGAAATTCTTCTCTGCGCATGAAGTCCTCAGAATTCAGTTACCTCTCTACTTCAACATGTGAAAGTTGCCTAATGCAGCTTTAAAATAAAAACAAAGATCAGAATAAAGAATCCAATGTTCTTTTAATTCTGTTAATTAGGGATATTTCATGCATTCCTAAAGGGTTCATAACAGCACCAAAAAGGGTTCTGCAATCATACATTTACTGGTCTTCTCTGTTGGCATCTCCAGAAGGCAGACTTCTGTTGGCAGACTCTTCAGGAACTAAGAAACGCAGCCTTGTTTTTAGCTTGATTACAATGCATTTTTGAGTTTATCCAATGGGGTCTGAAAGGCTTCATGAGCCCAAGAGCTCACTTCTCAACCCATAGCAGACCATGTAAAACCTTCAACTGAAGTAAAAAAGTTACAAGGTTTTTCACAAGACAACAGCACGGTGCTCTATAGACCCCTTTTACCTCTATATCTTTCTGTCTCATTTGTGCTCTCTCTCTCTCTCTCCCTCTCATCCCTTCATACTTCCTCTCGCTGGGATGTGGTTGCCATGGCAACATAGGCCTACTCCGGTGGAGTGGTACTCAGGCTAAATGGCTGGAACTGGAAGCAAAGTAGCGTGTGTGTGTGTGTGTGTGTGTGTGTGTGTGTGTGTGTGCGTGCGTGAGAACATTCACAAGCACATCCATGCTGCTATTACTGTGGGGGATTGGGTGCTTATATGAGAGTGTCTGCATTATTATGCTGTTCTGAGAGAGAGAGAGAGAGAGAGAGAGAGAGAGAGAGAGAGAGCTCTAGAGAGTTTGCCAGGTCATAGAGGTTCTACAATGCAAAGCAATGGCCTGGAATGTAGCCTATTGAAACCCCTTCTAACTTCCCTCTCTCTCCCTCTCTCCACCGCTCTTTCTTCTTTCCTATTTTCCCCCGCCCTCCCTTCATCTCTCCGTGCATCCATCCATCTGACGGGCTAACGTGAGCAGCCGCGCTACACCGAGGGGTAACTATGGCGATGTCTGTGGGTTCTGTTTTTTTTTTTTTACAGAAACAACAGAGGAAACTTCTGGTCGCTATAGAAACACTTTATGTCACCTTTGCCTTTCAATGAAGCGCTTCACAGAGTTTATGATATTATGGAGCGACACAGCGGGGATTCGGACAGGTGTGGCAGCACAGATCGTCCTTCCTCCTTGGGCGAATGATGTGGTTCGCAGTAGGGTTCTTTATATATTGAATATGTCCTTTTTCATGCCTCAATATTCCCAAGCAAACATAAGCATTGGGTGTTTCCCCCCCCAGAATTGTATTCCAGGCAGGGTGAGTGCCTATGGAAGTGCTCAGTCCTTGTGATATACCTGCTAAATATCCAGTCTAATTCAGCCACAGTGCATATATGTGACGAGGACAACCAGGGAACGACACGTGTGTGTGTGTGTGTGTGTGTGAGATGCTTTTACACCTCCCTGACAATGACTCATCCTACGCCTCTCTCTCTCTCCTCCCCGTTGCCCTCTCACTGTCTACCTCGCTCACCCGCTGTCTCCTCCTCGCTCGTTCACTTATTGTTTTTTTTTGTTTTTTTACCTTACCTTTATTTTTTCCTGGAAAGTTGACAGAGATCCATGCTCATTTCCCGCTGGGAGCAGCCCAGTGCCACCACATCCTCCTACTGGGCACCTTGACAGTAGTTGTTGAGGGTCACTCATTCACTTTACCCGCCCACATTTTCCCAGCCGCTTCCAGGGATTGGAAGCAGCAAAATTCTGGTCACAAGCCTGAAAAATGACGTATCCACTGTTTAATTTTTTAATTAAAGGACAGTATCAGCCTCATATATCGCTCTAACCTTAGCGTACAGTGTCAGGGGAAGTTGAGTGCATCGCTGTGGAATTTCTGCACTGCACTTCCCAGAGATCACCTGTCAATCAAACGCTGTGTCCGGGCACTCTGACGTCTTTTTCCTTGGATTTTTCTGTTGATACTATGGAATGATCATCAGTATCTATGATGTCCTGTAAGAAAATTCTCTTTCCCTTTCTCTCTCCACCATATGTGACCCACAAACGCACTCTCTCACAAACACACACACACACACACAATCGCATACTACCACACACACACAAGCTGGTTTCTCTTCTGCCTTTGGCCAGTAGGTGGGAGTAGCACTCTGTGTGTGAGCCCGAGTTTGGCCTGCACACACAATGACACTGATGCTATGGCTTTAACCCAGCACACTATGAAGGTAGTGTAACCCTCAAAATAGTCCCAACGACTCAAACGTGGAGGGATACTGGCCGACCCAACCCCTCATAAACCAATGCCCTCCATGCTGCTGTTTGCCTGGCCAAACAGCAGCATGCTCTGTTTTCCGGGGGCCTCAATTTGGCATATTTCTTGTTTGCTGTTTTCTGAAGTGATCCCTACTGTATGCTGATTCTCATCTGTCCGTTTCAAAGGTCTCCATGGTAATAATCTCAGTGTGTGCGCGTGTTACTGTCGGCGGTAAACATAATGGTAAACATAATTCTCCACGGGAGGCTGGATGTTTCAGTCTAATGAACAGGACGGAGCGGCTGTCAGGCTCAATCAAGTGCGCATACACTAACGGTAACATTTAGAGGAAGTGCGGGCTGCCTTGAGGGAGGCGTAACCCGCCCTTGTTAGAACCGATGTGCATTATTTACACACACTGTGTACTCCCGGATTAATGACGGAGTGAGATTTACCTAACTATTGGTGTGTGTGTGTGTTGTGTATGAGTTTGTTTGTTTGATCAAACCCAGGATCCGTCCGTCCTCCTCCTCCCGTCTCCCCCCCTCTACTGTCGAGCGATTCCAGAGCCCTTTGAGTGACAGTCGCAATTTCCTATTAAATCTCTGCAATCCTCTCAGCTGTCATTAAAAATCCTCCCTTCCCTCGGAGGCGGGGAGGGGGAAAGGAGGGAGAGAGGGACACAAACATAAAAGATACAGATCTGCCTTTGATTCTCACCAATAAACCAGCTGATGTAATAAGATATAAAGCCCGACGCTTATAATGAGGCTGCGGGGACAAAGAATGAGCGACGCGTCTCGGCTTTCCCGCGTGACTAATATTATTTCAGATTCCTAATCTCGTCTGTAAAATGATTAGCCTCTGCCTGCGTTTCCAGCTTCGAACCCTCTCCCATCAAGTTGCACTTTATTTCATCCCTCCGTTTCTCTTTCGATTGGACGACAAAGACATAACTTGAACCTGCGCTGCTGCTCAGAGCCTACTGAGTGGTCAGTCTTTGCTCTGTAGGGCTGCAGCCATGGAGGCACGTAGACGTAGAGCGCCAGAGCGAAACATCCAAAGGGATCATTAACGTGCCAAATTGCCAAAACGTGCACACACACACACACAAAGCCCTCGTTTCTCTTCATGGACTAAGCCATATTTGCAATCAGCGTGAACTGCATTCAATTAACGGCGCCGCAAGCGTCCCTCCTCTTGTAAACTAAATGACACAAATCCATATTCAATGTTTTGTAATGATTTAATGACGAGGGCTTTTACGCGCCATCTCGCGTCGCAAATTGACCCACTCAATTAGTCGCCGCATTCAGCACACCCCGAAATCTCCACATCAAAAGACTGAGAGGGGTGTAAATAAAAGGAAAACACACACACACACACACACACACATACACATGCACGCCATTCCGATAAGTCTCTCTCTCATCTCAACTGCATCTAAATGAATAATCACACAAGCAATTTGTAAATAATTTCATGATGTGGTGCAGCGAAGTCATGGGGGGGGGCAGACTGCAACAGCTGAGTGATTAAATGGAGTCGGCGAGGCCTTGGCAGCTCGCCTCACCTCCCCACGCCCAGCTCCTACTCCGACGTCATGTTTCTTTTTTTGCAACTCGCCCCGTTCGTGTTTCTCCCTTCGCCGCTACTTCATGTTTTTTCATTTTGTCGGCGCGCCTTTCTCCCAGTCTCACCTTTTCCGCTGTTCGCTCAGCCGGCCCCGGCTGCGCGGAGGGGAGTTAATAATCCATAATTTACAATAACACTCATTAATAATTAAGGGAATTGGAGCGTTCCGAGGACTCCGGCGCAATTACCCTCCGAAGCGGCCGGCAAGGCTACGAGGCCTCGTGCTCGCGGTTTAGTGGCTTTATTACAAAGCAACGGCTTCGAGTGGTGGGGAGGAGAGCGAGGAGGATGAAAGCCGGTGGGACGTGGCCTGAGATTGACCCGTGGGGTACGTACCGCTGATAGAGAAGCTAGTGCGAGATCGGTGGCGGGATTATCGCCTGGCGAAAGCGCACTGCTGCGGTTTATCCATGCACAACCCCCCCCGGTATCTGTTTACCGTGGCAGAGCGAGAGAAAGAGATAAAGAGAAAGAGAGGAGAGAGAGAACCAGACAGTGGCTGTGTGGCTTTATCTGACAAGCAGATTGTAGGGATCCCGGATTTGTTTAAGTGTTTAACCCAGGGCATTGCAGGTGACATTCAAAAATGAAATTTGACAGGCAGATTTGAAGGGGGTCCTTGAGCAAGGTTTGATCGGCAGACAGAGGAGGTCCTTGAGCACGAGCTTGACAGGCAAACAGTGGGGGCACCTAAAGGGGAAAAAGCTTTCAGGGGGGCCTCGAGCTGACTTTGACGAGCACGGCGAGAGGCTGGAATCGGAGGTTTGCCCTCTACCCTGCACGGCGCAATCAGCAGCCATATTGGACTAATTAAGTCCCTTAACGAGCTGCGCTAACGAGGATCTGGTGACAGAGCTTCCTCCCACCGGAGAGCAACACGGGGGGGTGGATGGACTCGAGTTTCTCGGAGGAGATGTCACCTCCACTTTGCCTCCTCTCCTGTCCGCGAGAGTTACGCTTGAAGCCACTTCAGGTGGCCGCGAGTGGCTTCTCTCCCTGTGACTCACCCGGGGGGTGGGTTGGGGTCAGAGGTCAAGCCTGCCTCTCGTAGTTTTACTCCTTACCTCTCTGCAACCCCCCCGGTGGCCTCCTCGGTCTCCGCACTCCAGAGAGAAGAGGGTCGCATTTGGCGGGTCAAAAAGTTTGCCTCAAATTTCCAGCTCCACTTAATTACCTCAGTTTTGTCTGTAATCACATCCCCCCCCCCCCCCCGCCGTCCCCCGTCCCCAGCTCTGTATATACACGAGGTTGTTTCTGGCCTGCAGGCTTCTGGGAGAAAAAACACAGGGGAGCCGGAGCGGGACCGTAACTAAAACAAGGTTATTACCGTCCATGTAATTAGGGAGGGATGCGCCATTCACAGGTGGCCAGTGACATTTAATACATATAAATCAGGCGTGGCCCAAGTTTCCAAAAAAAAAAGCCTTGGAATTTCAACGCATGCGTCGCATCACTCCGCTGCATCACTCCGCTGCATCAGCACTGTGGAGTAAGTCCCGAAGTCGCACTTTAAAAGCGAGCGTTGTTTCCGCGCCTCGGTCCCATCCGGACGGTTCAGGATGCAGTGTCATTTGAATGCGAGCCCTAAGGATGGAGAGAAGAGGGGGAGGGGAGGAAATTAACATTAGAGGAGAGAGAAAAAAAAGAGGCGAATGGGGAAAGGGGGAAACAAATGCGAGGGCCATCGTGCATGAAATTAAAAAAGATACCTCCAAAATGCCGCCTGCCCACGATGCTTTATGACGGTCCACTCCTGGAAGTCTCTCTCTCTCTCTCTCTCTCTCTCTCTCTCTCTCTCTCTCCCACTGTTTTGTCTGCAGGGAAGGGCAGACGTGAGGTGGTGTAACCTTTAAGGAACGTCCGAATCGATAGTGCTCTCTAGTTCCACAGATCTCCTGTTGCCTCAAGCCAACGGCTTGGGCTGGGGGAACCATGGGACACGGGATACTCAGCCACTCGCTCCCCCTAGAACTAACTCTGTGTTATTGTTGCGGGGGGTGGTCTTTGCAGGGACTTCTCCTCCCGTCTCCTCCTTCCCCTCTTAACACCCCCCTAATCCCCATCCCTTTGTCCTTGTTTTTCCATAAAAAGGGGGCCCGAGGAGCTGGGTAGGAGCAGAGACTCCCAGTCCGGCCTTTGTGGGTAAAGATCTGTACACAATCTAGTCTTTGAGTGTTCGAGGCTCCCCCCGGCCCCCGGCAGAGGATTGAAACACACATAAAACAACTTGTTTTCTCCGTGGAGGGGAGTTGGTGTTCGCCGACGCCAACCTTTGATTACTGTCAAGGGAGGATGCTATTCAGCGGGACTGGGGACCGACGGACTGAAAGGACATAGAGACAGAAAGAGAGGGGGCTCAGAAAACATGAAAATAGCCGATACCTTTCAAAAGCCTCTCACGGTTCCGTGTCACCGACTCATTCGAGCTAAAAACCCAAAATATCCCCCAGTCGATGAGCAGAGAGGAGAAAAATCAATGTTTCATGAGTAATTCACATCTGACTGAAGGCATTTTTGCCACATCACAGCATTCTGACTCATCGATAGCAGTGGATATAGTGGCTTAGCGGGTTTGACCAGCTGGGTTGGAAAATAAATGTTCCATCGAAGCATCAAATCTCTGTGTGACACAACGACTCAAGCCACAGTGACATAAGAAATATTACATATGTCTTGCGCTGTTCGGGAAATCTGTCTTTTAGGGATTGGTTCAGATTTTCTGAAATTAAGTGGGTCTTATGTGAATTGAGATACATTTGAGCTTGTTCTTACGCACTGAGGATTCTGGGCTTCGTGCCTTTACTTGTGCACAGGTTTGTTTAATAAAACCCTGGTTCAAAACCTTACCATCAGCATGGTGGAAAAATTAGGCCATGGATTTCCTCCTTTTCGTGTCTTTCTGCTGAGGCATTGCCTTTCTGCTGAGGCAATAACTGGCACCTTTAATTCAGTTTTGTTGTCAGTATAGGAATATTAAATTGGCAACCTGCCATTGGGGCATTAATAATATAAAAACATTAACATTTTCTTTACAAAATCAGGCTATTGCACATTTTTGCCCATAACAAACCAATTAAATGATTTGTTATATCAAAATAAGTTTCTTAAAGGAAAAATCATTTACACTGTTAAAAAAAACAGCTATTGGTGATGTACCTTGCATTCCTGGGCCCATTTTATAGTTTATTGGTGTATTTTTCTTATTCCCGCAGATAACTGGCCAAACATAGATGATGTGACATCACACCAGGATATTCACAGCACAGCTACAATGGAGCTTGATAGCAGAAAAGCTCTCAACTATCTAAAACATCAGCGGTAAACGTCAGGTCAGTCCCTCAGAATCAATTTACCAATTTCATGTTTTTTAGAGGAAATTGTGCATGTGGTAAAATCTAAATAGTTTAAAGGGAAGTAGTGTAAGTTCAAAAATAAGTGGATATCCTTTTGCATTAGTTAAATCAAGTAGGTAAATAGAATCAGGTGGATAAATAATTGGGTATGGAGTTAACCAATCAGAGGTCAGATCCTTGGGGAGGAGTTTGTGTGTCACTCCCATAAATCCAGGTGAGAAACCAGGTCAGTTTGGTGAAAGAAAACCACTATGCTGCAACCTAAAATATCATCAAGAGCCACAAGAAAAATATTAAAACCAGAGAATCCATGAACAGAATGTCAGCTGCGATGAAAGTGGCTGTAATATCTACAAGTTTAGTGTTTTGGTTCGGCCAAGTCAAAGTCCTTACCTACATCCAACTGAGATGCTGTGTCAAGACCTGAAGCAGCTGTTCATGTGAGACGACCTCAAACCTCACTGAGTTGGCCGAGTTCTGCAAGGAGGAGTGGGAGAAAATCCCTCCAGGAAGAAGACAGAGACTGACCAGTGGCTAATGCAGACAAGTTACTGATTGAAGGAGTTCACATATTTTGCACACAGGGGATATCTGAGTCTTTGTTAAATCATTTTTTTTTAATAATTTGAGGATTTCACAAGGTTATTCCTCTGTAATATATTAAGTAGGCATCATGACACAAAGGGATTGAGATTTTTTCCACAACAATCGAAAAAATGGAAAATGGAAAGGATGCATGTTACCTGGAGTTACATGGTGGGATGTCGGTTGTGTGATCTGAGAAATAATTGTTTTAAAGATGAAATGCTGGATACTCTGCACGTCTGTTGAACCTGGTAGTACCGTTTACTTTGACGATCCCTTTAAAAAGTCGAGCACAAAAATCACAGTACACATCTACCATCTATGTGCAGAGTCAGCAATATCTGAATCACGCCCTTAGCACAAGCAGGGAAATCCACAGACTTCTATACAACAATGCAAGCAAACACCTGGCTAATCTGGCCAATACAGGCCGGCAGCTAGCAGGAAGTTTCGAGAGCGGCCAGGGAAAGCAGCTTCCATGGGGGGGGCGGCTGATCTCCCTCACCGCCAGTGTGTCAGAGTGACAAGCTATTGACTTTCATCTTCAGATGGAGTGGCTCCCGGTGGAAGTTCAGGGCGACAGGCATCTGGCCGATCGATGACCGGGGAGGGGATATGAGGCATGGGCCCACCTCGTATGATAAATCTATCGTGGTGGGCGATATGAAGTATGCGCATGCCACACCTGCTATGATGTATATGAGCGTGCAGGCTTGAAGCCCAGGAAAAGAGATTGATTAAATGGCTTTTTTTTGCCTGTGTGTGTGTGTGTGTGTGTGTCAATGATGCACAGCGGTACACACACAGTCTGTTGTCAGTTTGACTGAAAGCTTCAGGCTGTTGGGTTGAAATCATGTCTCTCTAAAATTGAAAACATCCTTAACTCAGGGGACCTCTTCCTTCAGTTCTCCTCCTCTTGCTCCTCCTCCTCTTCCTCCTCTTCCTCCTCTCATCCCTTTGTTAAAGGCGGATGGCTGGATCTCTAGACACCGTGACGCCTACCGGCAGCCGGACAGGGATTTCATTTTCTCCTGTGGACATATAAGCCGTCCATTGACTTTGTCCGCGCGCACACACACACACACACACACACACACACACACACACACACACACACACACACACACACACTATAGAGGCTTTATTTCTAAATCCTGCACATGACTAAGGTGTTCCAATGTTTCCACTTGGTTAATGGCCAAAATGTGACCCTATTTGCGAGACGTTATCACTCTGTCTGCCAGCTAAGGCCTGGGCCTATTACACCCTTAGGTGTCTTCTCCTGGCAGAACTCGCAGAGAAATCTACTCCCAACTTATTCTGACACCAAGTGCACAACTTCAAAATGCCGTTCAAATGCCGGTGCCAGTGAGACGAGTTTCTAATTACCTCGCCATTTTTCTCAGAGTATTCAGAAGTTCAACATTAGAGGCTCCCTGTCGCTCAATTATCCGCCCGCCATTGAGGAGAGAGTGTATTTGGTCTAATTAGCGACAAAATAGTTTTCAGGAGTAATTATGCGAAAGTGTCACAGGCGTACACATCAAAGAGCTTTATTTCATCAAAACCTTTGTCTGTCAAAAAATCCATCACACATCCAGCATTTCACATCATCCCTACGATGATCGAAGAGAGCAGCTCGCAAAGGGCAAGGCAATATTTGCGGCGTCTTTTTTTGTCCCATCAGTGATGTCACCTCTTGATGAGCTTTCGAAAACATGTATGATCATCAAATCAACGTTGGGAAAATAAATGGCCCAGTTATTTATGATATTTGATTACCATTCCACTTCCATGAATCTGAATATGTCACTCAAAACCGCATTAGTCAGCTGCGGATGCATTTACATTGCTAATTACCTTTTCTCTTCTTCCCTGTTATGAAGTGTCACCAAGTGCAGCCTAACATAAATCCATTTGCAGTACCAGTGATTTCCGCAAATTATGTCAAATTATATATATTTATATAGCAGTGACTAGTTCAGTTCGTACCCATGTCCTGCTGTGACGAGCGAGCACATTACACAAATGTCAAAGCCAAGAGAGAAGCTGTGATGAAGTAACGCCACATCAAGTTCATCCAGTCACATTTCTGATGCACATGCATGACTTCGTTGGAGTGACTCATTCCCGCCATTGCACAGTTCCCCACTTCCAAAATAGCGCAAACACACTCTAAAATGCCAGAGTAGTCATCAAAGTTAGGGGATAGTTGTTTAATCTTTATTTATACAGGGATAGTGGACAATACAGTACCTGAGAGCTGTTAGAAAAGCCCAGTTAGAAAATAATCTTTTTTTGTGTAGTTATGAGGACAGAAATCAACAGTAAAAAAAAAAGAAGTGAGTAGCAATATGCAGCAGAGCCATGAGCAAATACAAGGACAGCAAGAAAAACAAAACATAAGAAGGAGGCGAGGTCAAAAACAATTTTTGTCTCATAAAAGGAAGTGTACAAAAGTGATGTGAGAGATGACCTCGGGCAAAGTCTCTTGTTTTTAATGTAGACTTTAGAAAAGCAAATCGGGAGCTCAAGTCGAAATCTCCAATCAAACTGCATCATATCCATCATATAGGTGGACGACGGTATCGGCACAGTATATCAGCAAACTCATATATCGTTCCGCCCTAGCCCAGCAGTCTGGCCCGGTATTAATGTTCAAAACAACCCGTCCAAGCTTATTCCGGTGTGATCAGGTGCGGCGGCTGGGTTGTGAAAGTTTTCCCCTGCTTTCTCAGTAATTAGGCCCGTGCAATGGCAGACTGCTGGAGGAGCCATTAGCGCGTGGCGGGCACCAGCGCCGCTCGTACAGCCAAGTGATTGCCGGCCTGCTGCACTAAGCCAAGCAGAACAGGAGGGGGAAAAAAAAAAGCCACACAACTCCCAGTCTCTCTGCTCATCCAGTCGAGTTCTGTGCATGCGCATGTACGGCTGTGAATTAACATCTACCTTGGCACCGCCGGGCGCTAAGCTGTACTGTACACATTGATCTAGAAGAAAGCCTTAACATCCGAACCATCTTCTCCCTGGCTAAGAAACTCGATGATTACGTACACCTCTCCTGCTAGGCGCTAGACGGAGGATATTGGAAAAGGCTACGCTGTGATTTACAGTCGTTTCAAAAGCCCTCCATATCGCCGTGATAAATCCACAGAGAGCATGACTGAGAGGGTGCCGTGCTTTTTCTCCGGGCTACAATGAAAACAGACCTCACAATATATCAATACGTGCTCTGAGGGAGGCAAATATTTCAGGGAAATTACTGGGATGTCTTAATATATGAGGAAAAAATGCCAGAATTAGAGTATCGGACAAATATGGCTTTGGTAAGTTGGAGAAAGTGAGTTAGGGGACCTCTCTTTGAATTTCAGCTCTGGTTCCCTAGTGCGCTTTTATTTTCTCTCTCCTCCCTCCCCATCCTTTGCTTTCCACCGGACCTTCCTTTGATCCCTGCCCCCCCTTCCCCCCAGCGGGACGACAACAACTATTTTCAGTCGCACGATAACGTCAAGTAAAAACAGATCTGACGTCAAGATGGCGCAGGTTTAAAGACGGGGAAAAAAAAAAAGAGGGCAAAGAGTTGACAATGTCAGAATAAAAGCAGATATATCTTCAAAGAAGAGCAGGTGTGGGAGTTGTTTCCCTGCATTGGGTCCATATCAATAGGCCTAATATACATAACAGTAGCAGCTTTGAAGGCATTGAGTTAAAAAATAAATAAATCCCTATTTCCCTGTCCGGTAGGCGTTGTGCTGTGCTGAGATTGAAGCAGGAAGGTCACTCTTTTCTCTCTGAGGATCTCCCAGCATAGAAACCCCTGCCAGGTGGTCAGGCTGAGCCCGCTGAGAATTGTGGGATAGAGGAGGATAATAATGGGCAGCAGTGAAAAAAAGCTTGCTGACATTTGGAGATGGTCTCAGTTCCCCCTGTCAGCAAGTTTGCGTGTGTGTTTGTCAGGTTGTTTGACATGTGTGCGCATGTAATAATAATGATAATAACATAGTTGTGCATGCCATAAATGCGTGCATACGATAAACAGCAGCGTGCGCCTGCATCCAAATGAGTGCGCGTGCAGGTTTTGTCTTTCTGCGCGCAAAAAACGCCGCAAACGAGAGCAATAGATTCTCGTCGCAATCTCACCTTACCTCGGGGTCGCCTTTCTTCACTCTCTCCTGATAGAGGGGGAAACTCTGTTGGGTTCCTTATCACGCAGTCGCGAGATAACAGGGCCCCCGGTACAAAGCGATGATCCCGTCTGCGGCGCTGACGAGCTTCAATCCCCGACGGAGGAATCTCATCTCGTTCCCGGGACAGAAGCAGCATAGACAATATAAAGAGAGCTCGCATACATGAATAGGTTGACAGACAGGGATACCGGGGAGAGGAAGGCAAATAGTGGAGCAACATACCTCTACTGTACCCTTCTCCCTTGTCCCTGCACCCCTCATCACGGTAGTCTTCCTTTTCCATCCTCTTTGGCTTCATTTCCCTTCTCCTCGGTTACCCTCTCAGCTCCCTTTCTTTGACAACCCGCCTCCTCTTCTGCCTCTTTACCTTCCTCCTCCACTCCCCCACTTCCATCCTACTCCTCTACCTCTCCTCCATCTCCACATCCTCTTCCATCCATTTACTCCACCTCTGCAACCGTACATGTATACCGCTTTTAAAAGGTGCAATAAGTAGCAAGGTGCCGTATGGCGACGATTCAAGTGGATCGCACTGATCTCCGCGTACATGCGTGGGTTTAAACAGTAATTGAGCGCATACCTGCGAAAGCTTTGTCGGCAGGCCATCTGTGCCTACGCCACTTCAAAGGAGCCCTCGCCTCAGAAGTTCCTCGCCGACAAATTAATTATTGAGTTGATTTTAACACGTTCGCCCGGTGAGTGTTTTGTTCCGCCGCTGGAACTCCCTGCCTTTCAGGAAATGGAGGATGTGTTCTCTCTCTCAGATCAAGGTTGTCGCCCTCCCCTGCTTCCTACACACACACACACACACACACACACACACACACACACACACACACACACAATACCTCGCACACATACCTTCTTCCTCTTATCCCTTCATTTGCTCTCTCGCCTTCTATTTCTTATTTGAAAAACCCAGTTCTTCTTTCAAGTTAGTCTTTCCTCTCCTCCACTTACATTTTAACAAAAAGCGGTATGAAATAGTGAGTGGAGTGTTTTTGTAGAGCCCTTCTGTTGGGTTTTCATGCCGAAACAAACAGGGTTTCCAGCTATTATAACAAGGATCCGATCCGAAATCCTTGGAAATGACGTCCAAGGGTTCGCCTAAGAGGACAAAAAGGATTGTGGGCTTTCTTACGTGCGTGAAAGGAGTGGAGAACGAGGAGGTTTTGGAGACCCTGTACTCCTAGGGCCCAAGCTACACTGAGATGAATATAAAATATATACAGTAAAAAACAGGGGTTCTACTTTTACGGACTTTTAGGGAACTCAAATGTGGGAAATTTGGCACTCCTAGTCTAGTCTTTCCACTCGAAGCAGGATGCTGATCCCTTGTTGCCGGAGGTTCATTGGACGGCACCATCTGGCAGAGGTTCCACTGGAACCGCATGTACTCTCAGCAGAGCCTTTTCTCCAGCTTTCCATAGAAAACAAAACACTTTCGACTCATTTTTGTTCTAGAAGCAAAGTGCATGAAAATGGTCAAATGTAAAGATATTGAACATCGGCACAAAAAATATTGTCTATCGGCAGCTTTCAGCACAAAAGCACCAGTCTGGATATCGGCCTTGAAAAACCCTGTATCAGTTAAACCTCGGTAGAGCCCCGAGCAGCCGGTCACCTGTCGCAACTGTACAGCCACCAGTGGTGAAGTTCAGTTAGTGCAGTACACTGTAGCACCTGGTGAATGAGCACTAATGGCCATTTTAAAGGCCCTCCCTTCCCCTTAGTACTAATGGTTAGGGTGAGCCATCGTAGGCAATGCATTCACAGATGTTGAGATGCACATTCAGAGACGCCGCACACACATGCTGTAATGCAAACTCCGAGAGGCCCGTTTGCACACACACACACACACACACACACACACACACGGGCTGAACCCCATTAAAGGGGGCTGACAGGCTGAGTTACGAGTGCTTCAGCTACTCGTCTGATGTGACAGTGTTGCTTGGTTATGAGCAGTTAAGGAGAATTTACTGGCCTGCCACCCCCTTCCTTCTCACAGTCGCTACCGAGCCCGGAGTCTGAATTCAAAGTAGCGGTATTAAAATGTATCTCCGAGTGTGTATTTCTGTGCTGTGTGTGTGTGTGTGAATGAAAGAGGATGGGGGCCAGTCTATTAAATGCATCCTATAGCTGCACAGAATTTGCGGCCTGTTAGATGCGATGCATAAAGGTACCATGGCAGCGATCGTTGTGACAGACTCCGATGATTATTGCCTTACTCTAAGTGGAGTGGCAGGTGACAGCCAATGAAATCATCATACTAATTAAGTGTTGCATAATTAACTCGCAATGGGCTGCGTTCAAGACATGATAGAACATCAAAGCCCTTGACTGCAAGCAGCAGGTGGGATTTTTTTTCTTGATCCGAAGGAAAGCGAGGACATATCTTATGACACCTTGTTACATAATTTGTTCAAACATTTATAAGATCACAACTTTTTTCCATATTTATTCCAGAAATTGCGAAAGTGGGCTTTTGTGAATCACCCCGGAAAACCCCAGGAAAAAAACACAAGCATCAAAACAATAAAACTGGTAATAAGCTGGTTATTAACAAAATAAAAGCAACTATACTCCTCCTAAGCAGCTGCTTATACTGTATATACACTGCATTGCATTCAGCTCTATGGTCATTTAGAGTATTTGAGATGAATGCCTGTGTAGGACTCCATCACTGTCTTTTCTGTATGATTAAAAATGCATTGGAAGGATACATCGGGAGCCTTTAAAATTATAGCCCCGTTATTTCCAGAATTACAGCGCAAAGGAAATAAAATATAGTATGTTTTATTAGGAGTTATTACCCCCAAAACTGCTAATGCAATGAGAAAGAGAGAGGCTGGGAATCTTTTTTTTTTCCTCTCAGGAACAGCTCATATTTCATAAGGTGCAACCAGCTGGAACAATCTGTCAGGTAAATTCAGTCACAGTCAGGAGAACGATTGGTGTTGCGTGATACTTTATTGATCTCCACAGGGAAATTATCTTTTCTTTTACCCCCTCCCCCTCGATGGGGAGGTCAGAGATAAGCGTCGGCTACAGAACAGCGACGCTGGAGCCAGGTAAGGATTCAGTGTCTTGCTCAGGCACGCTTCAGCAGATTCATTCCAATACAGGGGGACTTGAACCCCAGGCCTCCAGTTGAAGGGTGGTCTCTTTAACCACTAGGCAACCTCAGCGATACAATAGCATAATCTCTCTGCTCCATACTTTGCCGATGACCCAAGTGTCCTTGAGCACATGTGCCTCTAATAATGTCCCAATAGTAAATTCACTAGAAGCATTAACTTCCCTTGGCCTGGCAAAGTGATCGAGACACGAGTAGCCAAAGGCAAGGTAGAAATCAAATGATCAGAAATGGAACTGTGCGTGTTACATTAATGTGTTGTTGAGCATGGTGGTGACATCGCTTGAACTGCACTTTGGATGCTTTATGGTGTCAAAGGGGCCCTTTTCAAATACTCTACTCCTTGGCAAAGGTGCATATAGACAATTTGAGTGCTAATTCACTAATAGAAATAAGCGAGTAATGCGCTAGGCTACGGTATTGATGCTAATAGCCAATGATGAGTGGACCCTTTTGTGAACCCTACAGGGGGAAATATCATTATTTCATATTCTATTCTAGAGGAATAACCCTATAAAATTCGTATCTAAACGTCATACCTTAATGAACAGATCCCAAATCAAGGACATGCACAAATAAATTCTATACTTTGATTGTTTCTTTAACAAAAACTCAGATGCTGATGTGGGCAAACATTTGTGAACTCCTTCAATCAATAACTTTTGGCACGTCTTGGGAAGATTTGCTTGAAAGCTGAGGATCATGGTCTTGTTGAACAGCCACTTTCATCCCAGCTGCAGCTCTCAGACTGATGGCCTGACGTTCTGTGGTTTCCCTCAGAATTCATCATTCCCTTAATGATGTTGAGTCGTCCAGGTCCAGAGGAAGAAGAACAGCCCAGACCATGATACTCTTGAATTCTCTCCATTTGTATATTATTTGTCTCAAATCTTGTTGATATGTCTTTCTAACTTTCCCCAGACTGAAGCTCCCTCACTCCTCTCTTCCTTCTTTCACCAAACTGACCAGGTTTCTCACCTGGATTTAGGGGCGTAACACACACCAAAGATCTGACCTCTGATTGGTTAACTTCATACCCAATCATTTACCCACCTGATTCTACTTAGATACTTAACTAATGCAACTAATGCAAGAGGAGGTTTGACACTAATTACTATATCTATTACTATTTTCTTCCTACTGTATGCACAATTTCCTCTAAAAGACATATAAAAGACATATATAACAAATATAGATAATTTATTTCAATTAAGAAAGGGCTCATTTTGATTAAATACGTATTGCATGGTAAAATCTCAGACTTCAATCATGACTGTATGTAAGACATATTTGTAGTAATGTACAAGCTGTGGTGGAACAGTGGCTAAGTACTTTTACTCAAGTACCTCCAGCACTTGCATGCATTTTAGAAGTGATGCAATGTATTGGTTGTGTGCTATACAGTATATACGGTATACGGGAGAGAGAGAGGTAGAGGCGGATCTATTTAAAGACTCTGGAGACATCCTATCATCAGTATAACTGCTCTACACTTTCCCAGCAACTCTGAGCAAACAATGCAGTCCTCCAGGACAAGACACACACATGCAAACACACACACACACATGCAAACACACACACACATGCAAACACACACACGCACACTCATGGACAGAGAAGATTTCTCAAGGAGAAGCCACAGAGGAGAGCTACTCCACATTTGTATTTTTCTCCTGCTCTTTAAACAAAGCCTCTCTGGTATTTCCACATCGGGAGCATCGAGACAGAGAAATGACAAAAGTCCTGTTGTTCACTGTGTGTGTGTGTGTGTGTGTGTGTGTGTGTGTGTGTGTGTTTGTTTTGTCAAAGGGGCAAATAAATCATTTAGAGATAAAACACTTCTTGCCATTTTCCACGGATGAATACCTTTTAAAAAAAAATCAATGCTTTTCTAATGAAATGCAACAAGCGTGTTTACCGGCGTTTACCGGAAACCACAGCGTGGAACCGGAGTTCACCTTCGGAAACCAAAGCGGCCTTCGTTTCTCTTTGTGTGTGACTTCAATTCCCCTGAGGGAAGCTGTAAAGTAAGCTTGTTGTTTCGCGGGAAGCTGCCAACTGGGGACTTGGAAACAATCACACACACACACACACACACGCATTTACCCGAAAAGGTTAGCTTTGATACATTGCCTGGCATTTTAGAGGCAGTAAACCCCCATCAAGTGAACACGGCGATGTGTGACCAACATGGCTGCTTGGCCACTGCCCTACACACTACATTGGAGTAGCAACAGCTGAAGGCTTCCTTTCGGTATCACAAGCCAGGAAGAGAGAGAGAGAGAGAGAGAGAGAGAGAGAGAGAGAGAGAGAGAGAGAGAGAGAGAGAGAGAGAGAGAGAGAGAGACTGAGAGACTGAGAGACTGAGAGAGAGAGAGAGAGACTGAGAGAGAGAGAGAGACTGCACAGAATTGAAATGTTTTGATTAAAGCTGCACTAGGCAGCTTCACACATATGCAGCTCCAAATGGCAATCAGAGGTAACTGTTTGAAAAATGTTGAACTCCAATACCCAGAAATCACATAAGGCTTTGGTGAGTCCAGCTTCCTCTGGATGGAGCACTCGCTACTGTTTAGTTTGTATTTCACAATTAAGTTTAGACTTGTCATTTCCTGTGTTTTGAACATGAGAGCGAGAGAAAAATTTCGAAATTGCCAGACCACAGCGGTGAGATGCCTGTCTGATCAATATCGATCAATAGCGTCTGAGGTATCACGTGTGACAGATGCACGAATGAACAAAATGACAAATGGACAGAGACCAATCCACACTGATCCACAGACAGCCATACAACATTCCTTAAAACCTGCAGAAAAGAAAAAAAAAAAGAAAGAAGAAGAAAAGGACATTGATAAATGTTCTCCAAACAGTCGCCTATTGTTCAAGGGTACATTTGTTAGTCCCTGGAACTTCCTTCAGCCAATGCTATTTACCACTCAAGGCTGAATCAATGTGAGCAGAAGCACATGCTAAATTTCATTCCCTTTCTTAGAGTCAGGCACTCTCTGGCAGGCGTCTGAAACCATTAAACTATAGCAGTTACCTGGAATTATAAGTGAAGTCTAATGCATATGAGAGACCAAAACACACTTATACGTGCATGTAACCTGAGTAGTATAATAATAATAATTAGTTCAGAAAAAAAGACAAGACAGCTCATTTCCATTGAATTGCAAATGTCAGGATGTTACACTGCCCGTTTGCATGAGTGATGGTGAAATTAACCAGGAAGTGCCACCAGACATGCATCTGCATTTGGGCGTCAGAATGGTTCAGATTGTCTCAAGGCTGTGAATTTAACAGATAAACCTATTACATTAAGTGGATTAACAATTAAATATATTTGACAGGAACACGTCAAGTTTATGACCCGGCAGCTCTGTGCCCATTGGCGTATGAGGCGAACCCATAATGTGCCCATGATGTCACACAATAACAACTGGCAGAATAATGTAATATAATGAAAAAATACGTTTAATATTTTCCCCCCTTAACCCCCTTTCAGTGTTTTCAAAATTGAGGGAATACATTAGGCGGCCAAGCGTGAAGCCCAAATGCAATATCGGGTCCTGTCCGCAATTTGTCAAATGTGTAAAATATATGGCGGCATGGAAATATCCACCATTTACGGGGGCTTTCATAAAACATATTCTTTGGTAATAGTGTTCCGCAGACAGCCTTATGTATTATTGAACAGCACTCATTTTCATTCAAACAACCTGTAAGTCCTTCACACACACACACACACACACACACACACACACACACAAACATAAACACGCGTGCACATAGGTGCACAAAAAGCCCTTATAACATTTTGCAAGGGAATTAGTCACACTGTCCTTTGCAGCCAATTTTCCGCGGCTAGCCGTGACATTTATCAAAGCGGAGCGTCGCAGGTAAATGTGCACTTGCCGAGCAGTTTCATTTCATTCTCGCTGAGCCAACCGATACCCACATAAACACACACCAACACGCGCACGCACGCACGCACGCACGCACGCACGCACGCACACACACATACACACACACGGTCATCGTCAGCTCAGGTCGCTCTGAGGTCACCTGCTAGACATAATAACCAACTTGATGTGAGTGTGCTTGATTGCATTATAGCCTTCTTGTGGTTCAAAGACAGGCCACTTATCTTTCCTCTCTCTCTCTCTCTCTCTCTCTCTCTCTCTCTCTCTTCCTCTCTTGAACAGTCCAGCATTTTATTTGGCCTGTGGTGGAACTGGACAGCTGCAGCAACTGATAATGTAATAATTCCTGGGTTACGTCTTGCCAAAATGTGGATAAGAAAAAAAAAAAGTCCCTCTAAATGTAATAAAACCTCATCATTGCATTATAAGGGGTGAAGGTTTTTAATTATTATATCAGTCTGAAGTTATTAGATTATCTGGCACCTGATTATATAACCGTTTTTTATTACACATTACTAACCCTAACCCTAATAAAATGAAGTGCAATAAAACCTGTTAATTTAATTGTAATTGTAATTCCAAGGTAATATAATAACGTCTTCAGACATATATTGTAATAATTAAAAAAGGTAACACCCATTACAATGCAAAAAAAATGAATAAAGTATCAGATTTTATTACATTTCCGACTCATTCGTCAACCTTCCTGCTGTAAATAAAGGTTACAGATATGTTTTTTTCTCTACCTCCCACTGACATGCCAAAATGCTCTTGATTAAGTTGTGCTGAAATATTCAATAATCTATTAATGCGCGGGCCTAATTATTTGGGATGCGCTATTGACCTAGTTTGTAATTGAAATCAAACAGCAACACGTTGTGTTTATTAATTCATGAATAACAGCCTGCTGCTAATGATTTGGTGCCTCGCAAATTAATTCCTCATCTCTCACTCGCTCTCTTGGCCCCTGACGGAGCCTCTTTTGAAGAAGAAGCGCATGTGGTATATACTGTATGTGTTTTAAAGACGGAATTGGAGATCAGATCCAAGGTCAGCGGATTAATTGATTGTAAATGAATGTTTCATAGTATCTGGCAGGGAGACGATTTGATTGGCTGTCACAGAGAGGAAGCTTCGCACCATCTAACCCTGAGATGAATTCAGAGAAAAACCCTGATTCTGACTCAATAAAGAGCATTATAAATGCTGTCCAACCATCCATCACACACATAAAAAGTCAATACCATGGAGAAATACTTACAGCTGAAGGCCTGAGGTGTCCTTGAGTGTCATGGGAACCACACACAAGCCACTCCCAGTCCACCGCAGGAACTAGAACCTTTTGAGTACTTTTTTGAATAGGAACCTTCTCGGCAGCAACCCTTTCAGTTCCCCAAAGAGTTCCAGATTGCTTTCCCGCTGCAGCAAAGTACCGGGAAGATGTGAGGCGACAAAAGTGCTACTGTTTGGTTTTCATACTTTATTTACTTGATCCGCCACAAAATAAAAAGTTGGTCAATGTATAGAAATTGAGGTGCATCACGTTGTGTTCTCTGTCATGTCAGAGACTAATCTCGCCGGCGTTCACTCAGCTGTTGCTTGTAAACACACCGCAGGCACATCCCCTTATGAGACAGACCAGTAGACCAGTGGACCAGTGGACCAGTGGACCAGTAGACCAGTAGACCAGTAGACCAGTAGACCAGTAGACCAGGAGTGCACTCAATCTGACAGAGCATCCTGTTGGGAAAATGAAAGTGAAACTTAAAATTCTACAGTTTGGTATGAACATGATATTAGAATCGTTTTTTGGAAAAGAGACGCGCCGAAGTTGAAGCAGCGATTGAACAAAAATGGCGTTTGGCGGACTTGACGATTTTTGCATAGCTTGTATTAACCAATTAGCGTTGTTCATTACTGCAACTCCACCCCAATGGTTGCTGGTCCCCCAAAAAGTACTACTTTGCTAGCAGGAACTATTTTGGGGCTAGAAAATATCCAAGAGGAACCTTTTTCCCCGGTGGGAAAGGTTGGCGTTCCTGAACAAAGTACCAATAGGACTAAGCCCCTGGATAGTTCCTGCGGTCGTAAAACCACCTACAGTAAACATGAACGTTTCTGAACGCCCACACCTTCCTCTTCTTCTACTACACAGTAGACCTTTGCAAGAAAAACACTTGTACACCCACACACACACACCATCATCAGCACCAGCCCATCAGAGACTTAGTCAACACCATCTGTGCTGTATGTTTGTTCCTCTCTCAGATAGAGTGCTCATCAATAGAAATCACATTGACAGAAACCACATTACTCAACCAAAGCTGCGCTGCAGGTGAGACTATCATTCGTTTGTGTGTGTACGTACACGTGGAAGTGTTTGTCCGTTTGTCTGAAAGTGTGTGTGCACATGTTAACGGCCTCCAACGTTGAATTGAGGCCGTTTCCAATCCAATCCAGTAGTCAGTAAATATTCTAGGCTTTTTTCCTGATTAAGGCCTGGCAATTGACATGGGGGAGATAGAAACTAAGAAAGAGGGGAGCGGCGGTGGCCCAAATCATTTGTCCTATCAGGCTGTAAAGCGTTATCCATGAGGGACGTACGTTGGAACAGCCTAAATCATCCTAATGGTCCCAAAGGTCCCGGTAGTTCTGGCTTTTCTGGCTGTGCTACGTCAGCTTCCTAGACGGAAACAGCAAACAATGAGTGTGCAAGGGTTACCCTCTCCAAGCTCCACTACAGCCCACAGCCATGAAGGAAATGCTCCTTTGAAATCAACGAAAGCCGATCCACCGCTGCGTCAGTATCGTTTTCAGTGAATATTTGGGTTGTTAATCTTTTTTCAATTAACTAATTCTTTAGCTAAAATGAACTCCATGCAAGACACCAGTGATAGGATTTTGATTCAACTTGGAGGAATGATGCGTCTCACTGCTCCAACATGAAAATGGCACTACAATTACAGTTCTCTCCATCATTCATAGGGGAAAACATGTTTACTGATGCCTTGTTATTATTTTTCTATCAGGTGTCTGACCAGAGGAATCATTGCAGTTTGATGAACAGCTTCACGGGTGTCAGTCTGTAATGTAACACTCTAAAGGCCTCAGTAGCTGCCTGAGCCCATCTTAATGCGGGTGCGTTCGCCTGTGTGTTTTTTCATTCAGCCACAACTATTTTGTTGCGCTTAACATTTGGACAGCCTACGTTTAAAGTGCTGTTTAACCTTTTCAGAGGCCCCCGTCGACGCTCAGAACGGTGTCGCAATAACGCCACCGACATTTTTCCATTACATACGAGAGAAAGGCAGGATCAATTGTGGGCAGACAACAGTATACAGCTTACCACATCAAATAAGCGGCGGTTATATTTAGCGTTCAAGGCGTTCAAAGTATATTTATTTTTAAAACAAATGTTTATTATTCCTTTTTATCATCCGGGCTCTGAGAAAAACATGTCAGTTACATTACTTTACTCTGCCTTTTTGCGCTCTCTCTCTCTCTCTCTCTCTCCATATTAAAAAACTCATAAGAGATACTTAAAGATTAAAAAGGGACGTTTAAAGAGGCGGATGGAGATAAACTTTAGGCCCTCTCGTATTTTCAATCTCAAGCCATTTCCCCCGGGGGGCCCGTTCCTTTAAGAGAATACAAATCACTTCAATTATTCAAACCTCCAGAGAACTCAGGGGGAATAAAAACTAATACACAAGTGAAAAAAAAATAACACCCAGATAAATAAACCTATGTATAAACAACCTCTACTCGCATTAATTACGGATTTCAAAGGACGGGGGAGGAGGAGGAGGAGGAGGAGGACGCTGGCGGAGAATAAAGAGGAGCTGTGTGTTTTGCCTGGGTCTGTGCTTTACCTACCTGCCGCATGGAGTAATAAGTCCCACACAGGTAAACAAAGCAACTCCCTTGATATGTCCTCGCGAAACCAGCCTCTGTCTTTTGTCACCCTCAAATTGAGCTGAGGCGCTTTAGTCATTTTGCGAGAATGCTTACAAGGCGAAGCTGCATTCAGAGCGGAACACTGAGGACGTAGGGACCTACTTTTTGGATCTCTGCTCCCCCTCGACACCAAGTCCGTTTCAGTGAATCGTTGACCCTGCCGGCGGCCGACAGATGTGGCTTTTGCACCCTTTTTGAAAAAGGCTTGATCTCTCTTCCGAGTGCTGACCGCTCCGGCGCTCATGATGACCGGACTAGTAATGGAGAAATGGAGAAAGCGAGATCGCAAGGAGGTCAAATATGTATTGATCAGTGAACCGCATCTCCGCCTGTGCACACGCACTACACAGCTGACAAACACCCGAGATCTCCGCTCTTTCACACAGGTTTCATGGAGGGTTCGCTTAGATTCGGTTGTAAGGGATCTCAATGCGAACATGCCTTTGTTTTTCACCTGAGTCCAATCACAAGATCGAGCTAGAGTCTGCACTTTTTCATGTGCATACTTTGTGTGCAGTATTGTCTAACCAATAACATCTAAATATGAATTTACTGCCCCTCTGACCCGCTCAAACTTAGAAGATGTTCTGCAACATTTTGTCTGCAAAAACTTGGGAATCAGGTCTGAAGTCATGAAGTGTGAGCCCGTCTTTACATGCAGGGCCAGTATCATCTTGCATAACTCAAATGGTGCAAAATAAGAGGGTCTTTGTCTGAAACCTTGTAGGTACGCATGGATAAAGCTTTGTCACCGTCAATACTCATTCCAAGTGATAAAATGTATATACTGTGAGTTCCAATCCATTACTGTAATTGATGCCATGGAGGGTAAATCCCTAAATTTGAGATTTCATTAACCTTTTTGACTGGCAAACATCTTTATGACATAAATTCATAGTATATATCATAGTAAGTGAGATGGTATATATAAAGATGCCAAACTGAAAAATATATATTTTATTCTGAAATTATAATACATTTTGATCTTTGTATTTAAGCTTACATCCATACAAGCCATTATTCTCTGAGATCAAAGGTTTTACTCAGTTCAAATCATATGAAATGTCAGTGCTATATGCCACATTAAAGAAGCTCTGCTGTATTCAATTATGAGTACACAAGCCTGTACTTTACAGACTTCAGTTAATGAGATATGAAATCACTGATGTAAAAAATTCAAACAGTGCGTATAGTTCTTCATCTGCAATCTATCTATTGCTTTGGTAGGCATTAACCTTGCCTAGGTTTAACCTGACTTTTTCTCAATTCCCAAAAAGTAAACTCTTGAGAGACACAAGGTTTTCATCCAACATCAACTAAATGTGAGCCCACCATCAGCAACAAGGGGAGTCCACTTTCCTGTCATGATGAGAAAGAGATCCCGAGATGGAGATGGTCGAAGGGAGGCGGAAAGCCAGGGGACGGGTGATATTTCAGTTTCACTGTGGATGAAACCATGACCTAAAGGTGGAGGGCAGGGGGGGTGGTGGGCACTGATGTGGGGAGAGCTTGTTCCCATTGTTTTTCCTTGTAGGGTAAATGTCACGCCGGTGACAGGACACAGCGAGAGCAACAGGAACAAAAAGCCCACCAGCGTCCTGCGACGGTTATAAACCCGATGTGACACAACCCCTGTATGTGTACCTATTTATAACATCATTCCCCTAACATGCCCTTAAGACCACACTACATTTCATAGGCTCATAAACGTCTGCTGTTATGAGCTTATATTGACGAAATCATCAACTGCAAGTGCCAAAGCCAGCCCCGGTGCTCTTTCTGTATTTTTTCCAACCCCTGAATAAATATGGGTTGTGGCTTTAAAAGACATAGCGGTGCTATAACCCCGCTCTCTGGGTTCACCAGACAGGGGCCTTTGGTGGTAATTTGTTTCAGACGGGGCTTGATTTATGCTGGCACAATACAGGGCTCAGTGTACCTGCTGCCTAATCCCATACACGCTGAATGAGAGGCTGATTAGCAATGCATGGGACCCAACTGCAAAATGGGTCCCCCATTGTTGATTCTGCTGACGAGGCAGGCTGCCCGAGAAGATGGAGGGGAAGAGGGAGATGGCGAGACCGAAGCAAGGAAGGGGGGGGCTTGCGAAAATGAAAAAGGCTGCGTGAAAGAAACAAACCGGATTGACAAGACAAAGGCTGAGAGGGGGGGGGGGGTAAACACAAAAAGAAATGAAACTGAGTGAGAAAATGGGCATTCAGACAACTACCTTTAAGCTGCACAGGTGCTTCATAATTGCACTGCATCCTACTGCAGAGCTGCAGTGGTGCAAATTTGACACTGTGTCTTTTTTTAAAAATTCCACTTCGCCTCTTTGAGAACACGCCAAAATGCCGGCTTGACAGGCCCATGTTGTTGCAAAGCCCCTCTCCTGTAGCGTAGTCAGACTTAAAGCCAAAGCTTTACCGCCATGTTCAGACGTATTACACAGTAAAACTGGATTTGTAGTGTCTATGACAAATCAGCGTATATGTGACAAACTTTTCGGGGGGGAAGAGGGGGAGAGAAATCTGATTCTCTCTTCAAGAAAGGCTGAGAAATATAAGGCTATTAGCCAGCACATATTTCTACCGTAAGCCTCTTAGGGTTGCAGAGAGACACACCTAGGATGCCAGGCCGCTCCCTCAGAAACTAATCCCGAGCCACAACGTAATCTCGTGTTAGGTGATCAAACGGACGAGCAAACCTTGCGAGTCGGGGAATGTAAGGAGCCGCAAATCCACAGGAACAAATCTTATTACGCCGAGAAACCTCTGACTTTCCCCTGGCATACCGCCGCATTTACCACTCGGGCCTCCTTGCTCGAGGCACTCTTTAAATTGTCACAGTCTCAGGGAAAACGAGAGCCGGCTAGGTGAACGGGAACCTTTGCGGGCCTCACTGCTGTCTCCCCTGCTGTCAGCGACAGAAGTCTGTGCATTAGTTTGGTCTTTAGAGGCAAAGCGCTGAGAGAGAACTTGCACAAACAAATTAGTATTTGATTTGCACCATGTGAGTAAGCCGCTGCATTGTCGCTTTCTCGCCCAGTTCTGAACTTTAAAAGGGAAATAAAAAATATTGCACACCAAAAAACAAGGATCAGTTGGGTGGAATCAATTGGATGTGTGGACGCAGCGAGCAGGGAATGTAATGATTGATTAAAAAAGGGAGAGAATACAACAACAGTTTAAACACTCCTGCGTGTAATAAGGTCAGATCTGTCTTGACGTTACACCAGGAGAATCTTTCCCTTCCTCTGACATCACATCCCATGAGCTCGTTCACGGCGGCCCGCCAGCGGTGACACCCGGCGCGCGGAGATTTTGTTTTGTGTGTGTGTGTGTGTGTGTGTGTGTGTGTGTGTGTCAGATTGTTTGTGTGAATGTGTGCTTGAAGGAGTCGGGTCAGTAGATCCTTAACGCAAGTGCCTCTTAGGTTGGTTGGTACAACACCAAAAACTCAATGTATGCACATCTTTGTAGCAGTGCTACTATACTGTATGACTGGCTGTGTTAACTCAATAACAGCACACTTAACGGCTAAATGTTCATTGTAAGAAAGTGACGTTCCATTTTGTTAAAGAAGCACTTCCAATGCTTTGTAAAAGAGCTGAACATGCAACAGTTCTCAAGTACCATAATTAGATTTACGCTGCATTATTCTCTTTCTCCTGTAGCCCTTTGAATAGACAAGCAATTCTGTTGTTGACCTTGCCGTGAATAGAGTCTTCAGTCTTTTGTGCAAGCTGTTTCCTTTTCAACATCAGCACTGAAATTTTTGTTTTTATGGAAGCGAAGAATAGCTTAGCATGCATGAAAAACTTTTACGGCATGTCCTCTTGGAACATGCGATAAATATCTGCTTTCTAGTGACAAATGAATGAAACCAGTTTCTGCAGCCTCTTGCCGACAAGCATTGAGAAATGCTAGCCTCCACCCCTGTCTCTACAGTCTGTGTTTGTGTGTGTGTTTGCTTGCATGCATCTATGTCTATCTATAAAGCACACGTGCATATGTGTTTGTGGGTGTGTGTGATTGTGCGCGTGCATCAGTTGAATAATCCAAATATGTGCGTGGATTCTTTTGTGCTTGTTGCACACTAACCGTTACTTCTCTCTGTTGGATATGCAGTGTCCCAAAAAGCCAAGCCCATAATCCAATTAGGGACACTTGACTGGTGGAGCTAATTAGAACTGGGAACATTGTCTTCCATCTATGGATCAAGTCTCACGGACCAGTGAGCTAACAGCCTGAGCACTGGCCCCGACATCTGGACACAATATTGGCCAATCCGCAGTCCCATCCATGGGAATGCTAATGACCTTGTCCAATTCATCCAGCATCAACCCAGACCCGAGTTGTGTCTCTACATCTTTTATCAACATGGACCCCAACCTCCGACGGAGCTCTTCTGTTGCCTCTCTAAAAAAGCATGAAATGAGCTTGATTGTTCAGAGTGTAGTGGTCCTACAGGAGGGCTGTGCTTCTATATTTGTGCTTTCAGGGTTGTAGCGGGTTCATTGAAAAGAGCTCATCAAGTAAGCAGGGCCAACCTTTGTACCTCACACAAAGGTAATTGGGAGTCTGACAGAAAGACGAGGCATTCAGATTCAGAGAGGGGTCCTTTTTGGACTTATTTCTGTCCCGTTCTTCCCTTTGCATATTCGTGTTGATCAAAGAGATCATGGGGAAAAAAAGCAGCAGCACATACATAATCTTGAATGTGTTGCAAATGCATACATACATTTGCATATTGAGGGAGTAAAATAGAGATTGAGAGGAGTGAGAGAGGCAGAGAATGAAGGCAGACGCCCCCCCCCCCTCTCTCTCTCACTTCCCCTTCCTTCCCATCTCTCTCTGGGGTTCAAGACAGCAAGTGCAATCCAGCCTTAGAGAAGTGCAGTCCAGTCAAGCAGCATAAGAGGATTGGAGTTCAGATACCAGTTGATTAGGCTGCAGTGAATGGAGCTGTGTGCTCAGTCCCAACAGGATTTCCATGGCACTTGACTGGGGACATATGGGCTTTAGCCCAACCCCAAGAAACAACCCATCTCCCCCCCTACTCTGCTCTTTGTGTGCATGTGTTCAACGTGGGGAGTAACTTAAAAACTCACTTTTGTCTCTGATGATTTGAATGGGCCACGGGGCTTACACTTGTGTTATTACTATAGGCTACGACTGATTTGGAGATCGCTCTCATTAATGTAAAGCATGAGAAAAGACTGGTTGTTTGCTTGTTAGTGACATGGAGTGGCTATGAAATGAACAGAACATGTATGTATGTACATTTCCTCAAGATATTTGGCATTTTTTCTTCTTCTCCCCACCTCAACATGCCCCAATAAAAACAAAATAAAAAAGCTGTTTAAGCATTGTACAACACGCTGACCTTAATCTTCCTCAAGGCTACTGCATATTTTATCAGCGTATCAGTAAATACCTGTACTGTATTCCCTGTGTCCCCACAGACAGGCAGTGTTGTAGAGCTGTAGGGTTTTTTCTTCCACTGTTTTGAAAGGCTGGGAAAGTTTGACAGGTTCGCTTGCTAAAAAGAGCTGTAAACCTTGTCACCTGTCAGTCATGCCTATGTAAAACATTGGCTGGGTGAGATGGAGTAGAAACGGAAACTTTAAATGGAGTTTTAAACGTGCAATTGTCGACATTTCAAAGCCTCCGTCAAATTATGTGCTTAGAATTTAGCTAAATGCATACATTTGGATGGAACAAGCAAGCAAATCACTTGGGAACACTCCCAAAGTTAACACTGTTCCTGAGATATTTCTGATCTAGTAACTTTTCTGAATGTTCAGTAGACCTTGTATGCTCCTTGCTGTGAGCATGCAAGAGTATAGAGGGCCTCTGGTGGCCATATTGGAGTTGCTCAGCACATGGGCAACAATGGCTATGGCTATAGTTGTGTTTCTAAATGTACAACTCAACATAATTCAATAAACATGGTTAATTTCTGTGCTGATATTTGCTGAATTTTGTGTGTAGATAGATAGATGACAGATTTCAGCTTGTTAGCTAGCTAACCATAGTATCCGCTCAGCTAACCATCACCGCCTTGTTGTAAACATGTCTGATTAGCACACTGGCTAAAGTATCTAGTAGAAGCTAGCGTCGGTAGTGTATGTATCTTCCATTTTGCTCTTTTGTAATTGATTACATGTAGAATTTGCAGTGTGTTGAATAGTTTCTTTAAAAAGCAAACATGATAACATTAACATAAGTTGCTTTGCTAAATTAGCCTACAGGCTAGTTAGCTAGAGAACAGTTTGTTCAGGTTAACTGAGCTGACTCTACTCAACCTACAACTCAAATGTTCTGGAGTAGAGACTAGGGCTAAAGACAAGACAGTTTACTGTGTCACTGTAACCTACATTTGGAAACAAATCTACCTCACTACCTTCACTTTTACTTAGAACATTACTGAATTGACCTACAGCCACACCGCAACAATCTTTTTCAGGTATCTCTCTTTGTAGCTAGACATATATCAGTAGCTTAGCAGAGGGAGAGGCTACACTGTATGGAAAGTAATCTTTGGATCAGTATCACAAATGTATGTTCATTATTAGCTGTGCCGATTTGTGGACAAACGTCAGTAAACACATTAACATTGTTCCGCATGCTTAGGAAAATGTAGTTGGATTTGTGACTAGCTGCTTAAAATATTCCTTCAAAATAAATCTAACATAAACAAGGAAAAGCCAGGTAAATAATGTCATTGTGTTGTAGATCAAAATGGGGAGAAATCCCGAAATCCTCAACACCTGATGTTAGAGATTAACTACTCCTGACCTCCTTCTGCAAGGAGGTATGGATCTTGAGAACATGTCCAACCAACCACTGCAAAATGTCACGTTGAGGACCGTGGATGTCCTCTGAGGATACTTTTTTATGTTTCAAAACAGAACCGCACCTCTGATTATAGTGTATGTATGGCTGGCAATGCTCCACACAGGGCTTCGGCCCAAGATCCATTTGTCAGAACAGAGGAGCAGAGGCAATCTGCAGTATGGCCTGCCACCTCAGCCAACTCTGCAATATACTAGCCCCCCCCCCCCCCCCCCCCCCCCCCCCCCCACACACACACACACACACATGCATGGATGCCCCCATGCACACACATGCTGTCCAACATAAGATACAGATGTCATATACATTCACATATGGTCACACATGTTCACGCTTACGATTGGGCAAACACATGTACATGCACACAGAGGCAAAAATCACACACACACTGACATATACCTCTGCAGACACTTGCCTCTACACACTAGGCCTGAGCTGCCAAGACCTTTTCAGATCATCTACCCCCCACCTCCCCAAACACCCACACACACAAATTGAAGGTGTGTGCGTGATAGGTACAGTCTGTCCGTCAGGCTACCCCACAAAGTGCTCTGACATCCCCCGGCTGTGTTCGCCAAGCTTTGTGATTGCTCCTGTCTCCTCTCCAGCCCCTCATCCCTCCCTCTCTCCCTTTGTTTACCTGTGAATGGAGGCATCACATCCCATCTTGTCCAACCCAGGGCATCCTACCACACAATGCTCCTATCGTCCCTCGGCCCCCCCCCACCTACCCAGCCACCTCCCAGTCTTGGATTACAAATGGGATGTGGTCCCAGTCAGTGTCGTTCACCTCTGGTATGATATATATGGTACTGTTTACTTATACATATGCATTCTAGTTGATACTCTTACACTGTTATATATCATCAATTGGTAATGTTCAATGCATTCCAGGAGATATTTTGTAAGTGTAATTTTTTTTTTTTATTGTATTGTATGATGATTTCCTACATTTCCCAGAATGACTTTCAATAACCCCTCACTCAAAACGCAACATATCTTCTGGCTGCATTGCATTCTGGTCTATCTTGGCTACTGTTGGTGGAGAAATTGGTATCTCTCCTCTTCTCCGATGGATTTCTCCCTGTATGATTTTTGAACGTCGCTCTAGAAAGAAGCCCTTGCCTTTTGATTCTGAGGGACTGACACCAAAACGTAACGTTTACCGTTGATGTTTTAGATAGTTGACAACATTTCTGCTGTCAAACTTCATTGTAGCTGCACTGGAAATGTATCTTATCATCTACATTTGGCCACGTATCCACAGGAATAAAAAAAAAAAAACTACATTTTTTTGACACGGAAACTGTCAAATTGAGAGAGATTGCATATTGCCAGAAAATATCATCTATCCATAACTTCAGTGCAAAAACATTGGCCTTTAATGCAAAATGTATCGGCATTAAAAAAAACAACCTCATATCCTAAATATCCTTCACCTCTCTCTTCTCCCTCTCTTTCTCCTCCTTCGTCTCTGCTCTTGATTCTTCTTCCTCCTCCCTCTGCTGTCACCTCCTCTTCCTCTCCCTGTCTCTTTATATATTTCAAGTCACTTTCTGAATCCCCTCCCCCATTCTCTCGCTCTCTTTCTGTGTGAAGGGAGAGGCTATTTTCTCTCTCTCTCTCTCTTTCTCCTCTTCATCTTCTCATTCTCACTCTCTATTCTTATTGCTGTTTCTCTTTTCTTCTCTATTCTCTGTGAAATGATCATTTGTTTATAGCTATAAAGCAATCAGATGCCATTCATAAGGTACTCACTGCCGGTGAATTGCCCATTTCCTCTCCTTCACTCATTCTCATTGTCCGTCCCGTCACCTTTACCACCCTAAAATATCAAAATCTCCTCTGCCTTCTCTACCAATCAACCTCTTTTTTCTCTCTTTGTTCTGTTCTGGGACACAATGAGTAGTGTCATTTGCATTGACCTACAGTGGCCTATATTGAAGGAATACACCAAGTCTTTGGTAGAATGTCCTTTTGGTCAAGTTAGCCATCAAGTGACAAGAACAGACAACAAAATCATCCATGTGTCATCCATGTGTCCCTGGTAGATCATTGGCTCCGGTGCCACATCCTAACATAGCATACACTAGTGATAGTAAGCTCCATACTAACACTTTAGCATACACTATGTTGGGTGATAGTAGGATCAATGCTAACACTTTAGCATACACTGTGTTGGGTGATAGTAGGATCCATGCTAACACTTTAGTATACACTATGTTGAGGAATAGTAGGCTCCATGCTAACACTTTAGCATACACTATGCTTAGTGCTAGTAGACTACATGCTAACACTTTAGCATACACTATGTTGACTGGTAGTAGGCTCTTTGCTAACACTTTAGCATACACTATGCTAAGTGCTAGAAGACTACATGCTAACACTTTAGCATACACTATGTTGACTGATAGTAGGCTCTATGCTAACACTTTAGCATACACTATGTGCAGACCAATATACCGTGCAAGCTGAAGAATGCAAAAAAACAGCATTAACATGTCTGTCAGTGGTTGGCTACATCACATGACATAACATTAAATGAAGTAAAGCACTAGCCAGAAATAATTTGACCAACAAGTCACAGCCATGAACCTGACAACCTAATTCAGTCCAAGGGGGAACAAACAGTAAAAGATGAACATGACATTTCATAACATTATAATGGAGCCATGTGCCCTGAGGGGCCCTTTACTGTGGGAAACAAGAGCTTCAAGCCCATGCTAGGATACATTTGGCAAGATTGGGCTCTGGGTGTGATGGGGGGTGGTGGGGGCTCTGTGTTAGTTTGGGGTGAAGAGAATCTGACTGCTGGGGTGGGGGGTTGGGGAGTGACCATCAGTGCAGGCATGACCATCAGTGTTAGGTTGTGATTCACAGTGACAGGCTCCGTGTCTGCAGGCAAGGCCACAATACCAAAAAACCCTTCTGCGACACTGACAACTGGAAATGGTAGCAGGCATATCGCACTAATGAGTGAGTGTGTGATTGAATGTGTGTGTGTGTGTGTTCCTCAAGGCAGGCAGGATAAGACCAGACACCAGTGTAGCACTGGGATGTCTAGGGAGCACTGGAAGGTCACAGCTGCTTTTATATCTTTTATGTGCCCATTATAATTTTTTTTACCTTTTTCTCTCTCTCTATTTGTTCTCTCTACATCCTCTCTGGTGTGGTGTGCTGTAGTGTGTGTATTTGCAGAGCAGCATGACAGATTGTGCTGACCCTACCTTACACACTGTGACCACCGGACCTCTCCCATCCTATAACCTCCGCAAGTGGCAGGCAGGGAAAACACCGGAAATGCCAGCATCGCAGCGCCAACCCACCTGCCACCCCACTCCACAGCTGTGCGGCCCCAGCTGGCAGCAACCAGGCAAGACGCCACTTGACGCATCGGGTTCTCTCTCTCTCTCTCTCTCTCCCCCACATAGACCCCAATGATGACTGGTGGGACCACTGGGCAACGCCCTCACCACCTCCGTCTCTCTCAGCCCAAGTCTTCATTAGAGGGAGCATCGACCCCGCTCAAGCAGGCACCAGCCTTGCAGCCCCAGCTTACCTGTAGGTGTCTTTTCAGTTTGGTGGAATTCTTCCCTGGCTGTCTGCTATACCCTGTTGCAAAATAAATCTTCCTGAGATTTTTCTGTTCACCCCTGATTCTGCTTGCTTGTGTCTGGTCCGTATGGCTTATCCCCACGCTGGACTGGTGGAGAACGCGGGCCCAGATACTTAATTAGTATCCCTTTTTTTGTTCCAAATTTTCCTTTTTTCCATGCACCTTTTTCCAATTCTTCTCGTTTTTTTCCCTGTGCCTCCCTCCTGCTTCAGCTGTCTTCTCTGCCTCTTCTCATCCACACTTTGGTGTGCCCTCCTCCTTGCCATGTAATAGACGAGCTGGTCTGCCACCTCCTGGATACCAGCATCAACCAGCAGCCAGACGCAGCAGCTCACCAAGGAGCTAGTATGAAGCTGTGCTGCAGACAGCCCAGCCGGAGGCCCTGGAGAACAGCCCATCAATTACTTGCCAAATTAATGGAGCACAACGGCATCAAAGCCTACTTTCACATATTTATACAGTTAGTGGCCACCATCCTCGCTCCTTTCCTCTCTGGAGAGGCCCAACGTGTGTATTACACCCTGGCATGGAACAAAACCCAGATCTACGCCACCGTGGATGGGGTGCTCAGGACCCAAAAGGCGCTGTACCGCATCCAGAACCATTTCCACTGGCCGTCAACGTAGAGATATGGAACTTCTGCTGGCTACAGAACTTCTCAACCACCTTCCAAAGGCTCGTCGACATCATCCTCTGACCACTCTGGCATTACCCACTGGCTTCTCTGGACAACGTGGTCATCCACCTGGAGGACTGGGAGGACCACCTGTTGCAGCTGCAGGCAGTGCTGGGGGACCTGCATCGGCTAGGCTCACGAATATACGAATATACGAATATACGAATATAAGGAGCCAAAGTTAGAATAAAGCCGTAGCCACCTCCGTCTCACCTCTTCGTTGGAGAGTACTCCCACCCTGCCAGCCTCGTTGCCCCAGCTTACCTTATGGTGGTCTTTTCAGTTTGCTGCCTAACTTCTAACTTTTTCCCCAGGCTGTCTGCTATACCATTCTGTTAAAGAAATACTCACAAAACGCGATTTTTCTGTTTGCCCTCACTCTGCCTCTGTGTCTGGCCCATATGGCGCCCCCCCCACGCCACAACACACACACATGCATTCATACACGCCTACATATAGAGACATATGCTCATACACATGAAGTTTGGTTCCTTAGTTTTTAAACTCATTGGAATGGTGTGTACACACACACACACACACACACACACACACACACACACACACACACACAGGGGACTAGCTTGTCTCTGTATATTATGTTTCATGAAGTTCCCATTCATTATAAACTAACCCTGCCTGCTATCAATCTTGGCGTTTTATCTACAGACACTCAAATTCTTAAAGCGACGCTCAATTAATTTCTACCAGCAGAACGACTGCGGGTTCGCACCTCGCCAGTCAAGTCGTGCCCCGCATGCAATTTATGAAGGACTTCCATAAAAACGGGAGGTATTGTATATCTTTCACGGTACACAACACACTGATGCACATATTTCCCCGTGCCGAGGATCTCCGTCACCTAGCAACATAAATATGCAAATCAACTAATGAGAACGCCGTAAAGCAACATGGCAAGGTGTGGAGGCGGCAGAATGGAGATGAGGGCCGTCATCAATAACCACTCGTCTCATCTCCTTCATGGACAACAAGGCTAGTATGGCTGCAAATCACACATACGCAGAAACACACACATACGTGGATGCATGCCAGAAATACACAGAAGTACACCATAGGTTAACTCCTACTAACTCCAACACATTCACACACTCATGCACCGGAGTGGAAAGAGCACCAACATATCCAGCTCAAGCGGAAAATACTGTTACGCTACTCAGATTCGACTTAAGTAGAAGTAGAGTTACGGGTGTAAACATCTACTTGTAAAGTAAATAGTAGCTTATTTAAAATGTACTCTAGAAGTTACTGAGTTCCTTTAAGTATGGGCCTATGATGTTACACGATTTATAGACAAGATTTATAAAAATAAGATTCTGAAATTCATGTCATTATTCAATCTGCGATAAAAAAAAATCATTATTTCCACCATTTCCACCACGCATACACACTCGTAGCGCACTTTGCTTCGCCTCTTGTCCCAGATTCGGTGGCGAGCGACGATTTCCTAACAGTCGTTTGCGTGAATCGACTACCGGGCTTGCCGAGGTAGCCGCAGATGTCGCCTGATCCTAATCCGAAAGCATGAAACTGTGGAAGCAGGATATAGAAAAAATGATATTAAAAAAAAGGACGTGCGAGGTTAAGTCCCGCTAATACCCCCCTGTGCCGCTGCTCACCGATCAGTTTTCCTCTTCTGTGTGGGAGAATTCCATTTTTTTATTAAAAAAAGAAAACAGAGAGAGCAAGAGGGAGAATTTGATCTAAAGAAAGGGAGAGAGAGAGGGACGGGAGGGGTCGGAGGATTTGAAAGCATATCAATATAGAGATATGAGTTTAAGGGTGTGGTGTATTCAGAAAGGTCAGAGGTCAATCCGCGGTAGATTAGATCAAGCTGTGCAGGATCGTCCCCTCAAGCGAAAACGCTGGCCGGTCTGGATGGCTGTCACACAACAGACAGTCACCCCTGTGTGTGTGTGTGTGTGTGTGTGTGTGTGTGTGTGTGTGTGTGTGTGTGTGTGTGTGTGCAGGGTATCGGGCTGGTTTTCATATCCACACGGGGCGTTCAACGGTCCCTTAAGTGCTTGTCACACTCACGTAGGCGCTCACTCAGGCGATCCCCACGGGAAGGCGCTCCAAAAACAAACAAAGAGGAGGAAGGCGGAAAAAGGCAACAAAAACAAAGTAGAGCAAATGGAGGAGTAAAGCGACAATATAAAAAATGCATTATCATCCCCCCCCGCCCCTCTCCCTCTATCCCAACCCCCTTTATTCCGCCTGGAGGTCTGTCTGTCTGTCTGTCAGTTTTGACACCTGTCAGTTTGCCCAAAAAACTAGAAGTGATGCCGCTTAATATTCACACGCCAGCATGAATCTGTAAAACAGTTTTTACTGGCTTGTGTGTTTCATTTTGTTTTTTTATTGATGCCCCCCACCTCCCCCCCGAAACAATGAAAACTAAGCAACCCGATGCATTAGTCGCCGCTGCGTCGTTTCCTGATGCGTATGAATTAGCCGTGTTGTTCCTCGGGATCCGGCCAGAGTGATTTCTACGGGACAAAGTGCGAGCAGAGATAGCAAACAAATAAATGAATAATTAAATCCCTCATTTCCACTTTTATTTCACGCACCTTTCCAGAGAGGCCCTCTCGCCTGTCTACTTTTCCTCTTGAGACATTTTAATTCAGATATTCAGTAACCAGACTTTTTTTGGGTTCAGATTCAGGCTCAAGTTTTGGAAAATACAGAGCGCAGCGTTGTAACGGTGTGATAGTTGCGACGCTTTCCCTGTGTTGTGTTCAGGTCCGGGCCAAGATTTGTTTCCTATTCATCTGAAGCCGTGGCAGAGTAACTACATGCTGTTAATACTTGATAATCCCCGCAACCCCCCCCCCAAAAGACACATCGACATCACGGATGCGTTGTCCTCGTTATATACACATTGCATCCTATTCCATCATGTTTTCCGATGCGATTGTTTTTGAACTGACAATTCTTGGAGTTGGTATTGGAAACTATGAGATTTGCAGCAAACTAGTTTCCAAGTAAATTGTAGAGGGTTAAATAAACACGTAATCGATTTCAATGAACAGGCAAACAATGTATCACACACACACACACCGTACCCGAACCAGGGACCCCAGGGTGGTGGTCTCCGTCATTAAAAAGAATTTCTGACCGCAACCGGCTGCTTGGTTTCTGCGGTTGGGGGGGTTCACATGCCAATCCCTAGCCCCCCTGGTTTAGACGCTACCGCTGTGTGTAACAGGCAGCCAATCAGGAGCCTGTTTGATACAGAGCTTTGCTTTGGTTTGATTGGTTCACAGTCAGAGAGACTGTACTGTGACCAGCAGGGACAAAGCTTCAGAAGAGACCAAAGACTGTATATAACCAAGGTATTCAAATGTTATCGTCTCAAAAAGCATGACGGGTGACCCACACCCACGGGTGACCTCATTTCAGACCCGGCCTAGTGATGCCCATCACTGTCTTCCACTATGGTTTTCTTTCTGTGTGCCCTGATATCATGTGACCTCTGTTGATGGGTGGAGCAAGGGCTGGAGTGTCGGAAAGTTTTCATGGCTGACCAAACTCTCTTAGCATTGATCCCTGCAGCCCCTTCCATCCCATTTCAACAATCAATAATAATGACATAGACACCACACACACACACACACACACACACACACACACGTGCACGCTTCTCCACACTCTCTTTTGGAATAATTTGTCGGTTGGATTTTCTCTCGCCTCGCTTTGCCTCTTGTTTTCTCCTGATTGTTAAACAGGAAACAAAGATGGTAACCGCTGGGGAGGCGGTGGAAAACAACTCTCCTCTGCACTCAATTATCCAGAAATGTGTCTCTTTTCATTTTTATCTCTTTCCCTCAAAACAAAAAAACCTCATCGTTTGTTGCTGTGCTTTCAGCATTTGTCCTCTTGCTACCCCCCCCCTCCCCTCGGCACACAGCAAATGCTAAGTCCAAATCCGCCAATTTTTATTTACTTTGCTCAGCAGTGGCTAAAAATGACCTCTGCTCTCCCCCGAATTCAGCTGGATTTGAGCCAAGACCTCAGCACTCCGCTTTCAGGACATTAGCGAATCCCAGAAGCTGGTAGGGAAGCTATCAGTGTGACCACGGGGAAGCAGTGTGACGGCCGACCGGACAGTCGTTGGGTTTCACCGCGAGGGATAGCAGATCTCTCTCTTTGGCAAAGAATCAATGGCTGAAATTGGGAAATGGCATTGACAGGGGTGAGACAGATTACCACACTGGAAGATCTAAGGGCTTTTTCAATTCAGGCTTTGGGGATCTGTGGTCTTTAGCGGTCAACGCGGACCATAAAGGATTTTATTTATTAATTTAATTTGTGAATTTAAAGGCTGTAATTTATGCTTGAAAACCGGTCCTCTTTCAAGAGAACTGCGGTGCGGTTCGTTAAAGGATATGACCCCCAAAACGCAAGGGATTATGGGTATAAGGATAACCTGGTTAGATGACGGGTTAGCAAAACTCTGTCCAATGAACTTGTGAGCCCATGTGGCCCAAAACCCACATCAATCTAACCCTAACTGTTTTCATTTGAAACACACACACACATCTATACACACATTCAGTCACTCACTCACATCCGTTCCATCTTTGTTATTGTGAGGCTCACTGGCAATGTGAGGGATTTCACCTGAAAGCCAGGCTGTGGAGGGGGTTTTGGAGAAGACAGCGCTAAGAAGTAATGGCCTGACCCTGAGAGCTTTTGTATACACAAGGCCACACCGCACACACACACACACACACACACACACACACCGTAATCAAAGACACACTTTATCACACATTACCGCATTACACGAGAAGCTACGGCTCCGTTGATCAATCTCATAACTACAAGGACCGCCTCGATATCTGGCTGTAATGCCTCACATTTCAAGCCGTTAACATTGAACGACAATCTTGTAGAGATTCTCATTCGGGCTGCACAAATTGGCCATAAATAATGTCCGATCGATTCCACATCACCTCCTAATACTGTAATTATTAAGAAAAGCAGATTTTTTTTCTCCTTCAGTTTCGGGATCTGCAAGCGAGCCCTCCGGTTGCTTTTGTACAGTATGCCGCATCACCTGAACCGTATCAACTCGCCTATCGATCAAGACGGGAATCGATCAAGTTATGATTATGTCTGAGCGATGGGAGCGTTAATCACGAGTCCTTGAGTGCGGCATCCCTATAGATATCGATAGTAGCTCTTCTCGACACCGGGGAGCACAAACACATTAATTATGAGGGGGGGGGGGGGGGGTATGGACAGGCCTTATTGGAGTCGCTGTGTGGTATCAAAAGAACATCACTTTGCCAGCAATAGGAGTGTTACACGGTGAGGTATGTGCACAAGACTCAAGAACAGATGATGTGAAGATTGCTTTGCACCTATATGCCCAATGCAACTAGGTTTTTGAAGGCTGATACAGACACCAATACTTTTAGACTGAAGTCACTGATAACCGTTATTTTGTGCCGATATTAAACACCTTTAAATTTGACCATTTTCATGCCCAAAAAAAGTGCAGGTATTCACCCTGCAGGATTGTCAGGGTGGAAAAAGACCCATTTGGACTCGTTGGAAAATAACTTTTGGACCACGGGACACTTGAACTGTCCACTGAGAGCCATACTAATGGAATTCTTTCAGGTGGGGAGTGGCGGCGCAGGCTTTCCAGCCATCTCCAGCTCCGCTCCCCAGGGGTTCAATGGTGGCCCGACCTCGCTTTGCCTGCCTGCTGCCAGGAGGAGCCACAGCTGCACCGTATCCTAACTGATGATGAGGCGCCCCAGCTGAGACCGACCTCCTCATCACCGGGCGGCTTTAAAAGAAGAGGCTTGAGGCAGTGGTGGCACGGTGGACCGGCTCCCACACTACTCGTTACTCTCTTTGCTTTTGCACGCCACCTCCCTTCACCCTCACTGTGCCCGAACATCTCCTCCCTGACCTCTCCTCCCTATGCCTGCACAGTGAAATACCATCTGAACTTGTATGCACAGTAAACCATCCCAGAAGGGGCATTGTCACCTACGGCACATCACACCACAGTGGGTTAGCAGTTCTTGAAGGCAACTTGACCCACTCCACCTCGATTGTCTTGAAATTCTTCCATCGCACCTCGGAAGCAGCAGAAATACTTTTTAAATCATTGATAACACGTCCTTCTTTGCTTTAAGTAGTTTTTTTTTCTTTTTCTTCTTCTAGGTTTGTCCTTCAGCAACTGACTCCTTCCCTAGCAATCCATATGTCTCCTGTCCCACGGTGAGCGCAGGCAAGAGCTAGAAAATGCAAATGGGAGTTCAGATTTCAGGATCTGAATTGAGATGTAAATAAGTAGTGCGCCGTAGCAGCAGAGAGGGATGCAAATGCGGAGATGAGAAGTCATGTGTTGTTCTCCTTCTCTTTCTTTGCTGTGGGCTGGGGAAGGAGACCGAATGGGGACGTATTCATCTAGACAGAGGACTCAGGAAACATACATGTTACAGTAGGGGTCAACCAATATGGGGTTTTGATGGCCAATACCAAGACTTTTTCAGATTAAAGCTGCCAATAGTCAATATTTTACACCAATATTCAGTATCTTTAAATGTGACCATTTTCATGTATTGAGTGTTTCCCCACCAAAAACATTTAGACCATCATGGAATACTAAAACTCTCCATTGACACCGAGGATGATGATGATAATAATAACATGCATACATGTTTGGAATCAAAATGTCTCATTAGAATCAATTCAGGTTAAGGGCTTCCCACAGTGTAGTATTAAATCTACATTAAATATGTAATCAATCAAACTGCATCATATCCATCATGTTAGAATCCACTGTTAGATATCATCCATCTCCGACGCACAATGTGTTCCAGAAATGATCTCTACCTTGAACCTGCCTTGTCTCCTTCTACTTCAGTTAGCGATTTCCTACATTTCCCAGAATGGCTTTGAACCAGCCCCCAGAGAACGGGTGTGAACATGTTGCATTCAGCTGTCAGGTGTATGTGGAGGTGGACGTGGAGAGAGCAATAACGAGAGTTTTTCCAGTTGAGAAAAAAGAGAGAGCAGGGAGAGAACAATGCTGTGTGCTGTGCCCGGTTGTTCAAATATTACAAAACAGCTGTCAAAAGTATGCGCCAATTTGTTTTCCACACACTACCGATGACAGATGCACAAATATGGAAGCTGCGGCTGCATTGCATTCTGGTTCACCGAGGCTACTGTCGGTGGAGAAACTGGTCTCTCTGCTTCTTCTACGATGGATTTCTCCCTGTATGATTGTTCAACGTCGGTTTAGAAAGAAGCCCTTGCTCTTTGATTCTGAGAGGCTGACACCAAAACCTGACGTTTACTGCTGTTTTAGGTCGCAGAAAATGTTTCTGCGATCGAACTCCACTGTAGCTGGAAATATCTCGATGTGGCATCACATGTCTGCGTTTGGCCAGTTATCCACAGGAATGAGAAAAATACACCAAACAACAGTGTTAAGGATGGATTTTTCCTTTAACAAAGAATGCTACTGTGTGTGACCGGTGTGTGTTTTACTCCTACTTGTGTTTCTCTGCGTTGTGTTCTGAGAAGAATGAGGCAGGGGGCAATACTGGGTCTCTGGTCGCTTTATTCTGGTAAAATATGGGGCATGTAAAAATCAACAGGGCCAGCTCTCCTATTGTTCATGAGGAAAAGGCTTTGTAAAGGCTTTTATATACTTTCAATCACCAAATGATACCATGTAAAGACCAAATCTAGTCCATTTAACTCAATCTCACAGAATAGAGAAATATGAATGAATAATAAATAATTACATTTTAACCCTCTAGACCCCAGAATTCTAGAATGTTGAGATGTCACTGAGAATCCTGAGTTAACCCTCTAGACCCAGTAGAATTCTAGAATGTTGAGATGTCACTGAGAATCCTGAGTTAACCCTCTAGTCCAGTAGAATTCTAGAATGTTGAGATGTTACTGAGAATCCTGAGTTAACCCTCTAGACCCAGTAGAATTCTAGAATGTTGAGATGTCACTGAGAATCCTGAGTTAATCCTCTAGACCCAGTAGAATTCTAGAATGTTAAGATGTCACTGAGAATCCTGAGTTAATCCTCTAGACCCAGTAGAATTCTAGAATGTTGAGATGTCACTGAGAATCCTGAGTTAATCCTCTAGACCCAGTAGAATTCTAGCATGTTAAGATGTCACTGAGAATCCTGAGTTAACCCTCTAGACCCAGTAGAATTCTAGAATGTTGAGATGTCACTGAGAATCCTGAGTTAATCCTCTAAACCCAGTAGAATTCTAGAATGTTGAGATGTCACTGAGAATCCTGAGTTAACCCTCTAGACCCAGTAGAATTCTAGCATGTTGAGATGTCACTGAGAATCCTGAGTTAAATGAGTTTTCTTACTCATTCCAAACAAAGAGCAAACTGAAATTGGTAATTGCAAGTTGTTTTCATTTTTTTTGAAGAGCACAACGTCCTCTTTAATTTGGTACCAAACATATAGCAAAGATATTCATGTATTGTTTGTGAGAATGGGTTTAATTCATTACTAAAAAGCTGATAAAACAATAACAAACACTAAATATCTCTGAAAATTTGTACGTAACTTTTTAATTTAAACCAAATGGTCTTATCAACTCACTTAAGCAATATGTCTAAAAAGGGTTCAGGTTGAGATTACAACAAGTATATGATCCACAACATTTCTCTGTCTCAACTTTGACAGCATGACAACAAAACGTCCCTCTTGTCTTAGCTAACGCTGGGCTTTCAAAATAAAAAGAGAAAACAGGCCGTACTTCACACAGACCCATACAGAAGTCTAACAAGATCAGACAACAGTCGTCAAACTTATACGGAGAAACCTTGTGAACGAGTCAGTCCTCCCGACGGACCTCCCTCTCCGACAGTAACAACTAGGGAGGTCCCGCTGTGTAGTAAAGTTGATTTGTGGCTTGTTTTATAACAACAACAAGCATTTTCATTCAAAACACGTGACAATGTCATCGCCATTTTCCACGATACATGGTGTGTCAGGATGTTTCACAGCTACCTTATGGAAGCTGTAAGATTATGCAAAAAAGCGTGCACGTTTAGGTGGTCCAGCCATTTTTAGGACTACGGGTAGAGGAAAATTGAACCACGAAAAACTACAAAAATGTTAACGTTGCTGCCAACATTTACCAGTTCCGGTTAGTCGATGACAACTTGAAGTGTATATATAAGTTCAGAACTTGATTTTCTGTTTCTGATGCATTTTAAATGATTGGAAAATTACAGTGCAAATAGCAGTGTAGCACACTGAGCCGCCACTCAGCCCCGGGAGTCGCTACCTCTTTAACTTGTGCAAAGAAAAGTATCAAATGTATACTTGGCGAATAGGATGTGCAAGATGGCGACAGTTCATGTTCTCTAGTCGTTAGACGCTCTGATTGGCATAATCAGGTTACGAGGAAGCTGAAAGGAAAAGGCCATCAGCAGGAATTAGTATCACTCGTCGTGCTAACGATCAGCGGGATATGTATCAGATATGGTGGGGGGGGGGAAGAAAAGAAAATGTGCTAACAGTCCTCAGTGGGGCCCACCTGATCAACCAGGAAATGCCTGCCTGATGAAATCTATCATTAACGGTGTTGTTCTCTAAAACGAAGCATTGGTGGCGGGGCGGCAGAGGAGGGGGGGGGGAATGAAAATAGCAGCGGCAGACAGATTTGAGGTGACAAGGCGCTTACAAAGCCCTGTCAGGAGCCTGAGATGTGAAGAAAGGCTGTCAGGATGCAGGGAAAGGCAGGCACGCTGTGGTCTTTTGAAGGAGCTTGTCATTACACAAAATTGTTTCTTCAGGTTTGATTTCTAATTTAGCCTTCTATTTACAGCGATCATTTGAATATTCACTGCTGATCACGGCGCAAAATCCAGTTGTGTGCTGCCATTCGTCTCTGTAGTGAGCGCACAAGGCGTCCGGGGGTATTTTTGGAGGAAATCTCAAACTCCAGGCGCCAGTTAATTGCCTGGCTGAGCTGCCTTAAAAGTTGGGCTGACACCGTCGGAGTTTGTTAAGTCACTTTAATTTAGAAGTTGTCGTGTCGGTGCGACGTTGAGCGCTTTTGACTACGCTGTCATTCAATAGGTCATCGGCTTCAATGTAACTCTTGGGCCAAATCAATAGCTGTTTTGACAAGAAGAAAGAAGCGGCGGCGATGCTGTTCAGAAAAACTGATCGCATTTAGTTTAGTTTATTTAGTTTGTTTAGCAGTAATAATGTGTTTTTATCCTTTGTGATTTCAATGTAAAGCGTCTTTGAGTACTTGGAAAAGCGCTATACAAATAAAATGTATTATTATTATTATTATCATTAATCATAATAAAACCTAGAAGTGAAGTGCCTGAAAAAGTCATGAAATAATAGAAATGAAGAGACAAATATGTATACATTAATGCATAATACATGTGTGTATAATACATACAAATACTAATTTGTGCAGGTGAGATTTCAAAATAAAATCCTCAGAACAAACTGCAGAAAGAATGAAAGAAAAAAAAAAGAGCTGGAAATAAAATCATAGTGGAAGTGGGTGTGGTAATGGTAATGTAAGGGTATATGTGTGTGTGTGTGTGATCATAACCAATGTAATGATGTTTTTGTGCGCAGCGGTTTTGCTTATTATTTATTATTCAAAAAACAAGCCGATCATATGTAATAAATACTGGGTAAACTGTGCAAGCTTTGGTTTTGCGTTGTTTTTACAACTCATGATTACAAGACATCACCTTGCCACAGATTTTGAGGATGTAATGCGGAAAACCAATAGTGGATGGATGCAAATTGTTGGACAAAAGAGCAAGAAATGACATGTCATACTAGAAAGGCTTTGTTTTTGTCAAGTTATTTAAATGAGGCCACATGCCTTTGTTGTTGGCTGGTGTTGGCTGTCACGCAACATGACACACACGTATCCGCACACACACTCCCGACGGTGTGCGTCCAGCCGTCCCCAGCTCATCAAGGGGCATTTTTAACGGTGTAATTAACGGAGTCCCCTGGGTTACTGCCTCACCGCTTAAACAGGCTTCCCTAATGAACTGAAGTACAGGACGCGCAAGAACTGACGGCTTGTCTGACCGTTTAACCCCGCCGATCAGCGACACCGCAAACACTTCCACCACCTCCCGTAAACACACACAAACACACACACACCTCAGCCATTCCCGACCTCCCCCGAGGGCATCGACGCAAGAGGCAAGCTTGTTTTGGCCTCTGACAGGTTTGAGTTTTTCTGCTTGCTTTTTTTTTCTTCGTTGTGCGTATCTCAGGGCAGCATCGCAGGACTTCAAAAGTGCCCACACACACACACACAAACACCTACACACCTCAGCCAGCATTTTGAGTGTGTGCATATGAGTGTGTGTGTGTGTGTGTGTGTGTGTGTTGCTCTAGACAGAGATAGGGCTGGATGTAATTGAGCAGGCATTAGTAGATGCCCAGCAGAGACAGGCCCACAGTGAGCTGGTTAATTTAGCTTGAAAGAGATGGCCCTCCTCAGAATGTAATATACACACACACACACACACACGTACACGTGGGCAGCAAATCCCCGACGAGCTGAAAATGTACGCCCACCCACTCTCTGGAGGCTGCGGTTATATTTACCTCGGAGTTAAGGCAGAGGGAAAAACTGGAAAACTAAGACGAAGAAAGCCGGGGAAGAAGTTGCAGGCCGCTGCGTCGAGAGCGAGTGGCAAACATTGGAGACAGAAGCTCCCTGGTGACCAGGCTAGCCTGGCAGAAACGCATCGCTGCCTCCCCCTATTACACCCACAACACTACACAAGGCAATTTTCTCTCCTCTGTCTGGCTCAGAGATCCTCTTCCTTCCCCCTGCCGCCACCGGCCATGCCGGCCGCCATGCTTCTGCCACTCACTGTGGACAGATTCCATAAAGTTGGACGCCTCCTGGTTTGACGCCAAGCCACATTTCTGAAGATGCTTTAGTCCTTTTTAACCATGCTGAAGCATGCTGAAACATGTTCGCACTTGGGAGCTGCCCAGTAGACCAAGTGGAGCAACTGGGGACCAACCTTCTGGTCACAAGTGCACGACGCTAACCTCTAGTCAAACCCCCATCCCGTTTAGGTACCTGTCATCACCTGTGCATGAACAGGTGGATGTGTCAGTTACATGTCTGTACTTGTGACACATTCTATACGTGTGTGTGTGTGTGTGTGTGTGTGTGTGTGTGTATGAGAGAGAGAGAGATATTGTGTGTGTGACACCTTGACAGTGGCAGGCAGTGGCCTCTTCGCACCTGTTTGAGAAATGAGCTTGGCTGACAGGTCCGGTTTGGTCTAGCTGGGTGCGCACACACACACACACACACACACAGTACCCCTGTCTGTCGCTGCTCTTTTTCCTTGGAAGGAAAGACCTGTGACAACCGTCTGGCCAACCACCACCACACCAGCCAAACTGTCCTTTAACAGTCCAACAGAAACAACCGGGACATTGGTTCATTACACGGCTCACCAGCAGCCTGCCTCTCCCGGGCCGTATAGTTGTCTTCAATATAATTCCAAAAAAACCTCGTCCAGTTGGCAGCGAACACATGCATTTCTAACACTCTGTGTTTATGCCAATAGTGGATGCTTCAAATCGTCTCACACAGCAAAGAGAATCTTCTCTAATACATTTAATCCAAGAGTGAAAGTAACAAATGACATGTATTCTTGTGACAATAATAATAATACAATAACTTTTGTGTACTTTTACATTTTTGAAAGTCAATAATTTATTTTTATTTTTTTATTTAAAATAATCTAGGTCAAATTTTATGTTGAGGTGTGTATGTATTTTGCATCGCATGGGTAAGATCATATGTAAAATATTCTCTTTGTGAAAAATCAATTCAGTAACTTTTACACTAGATAGATAGATAGATAGATAGATAGATAGATAGATAGATAGATAGATAGATAGATAGATACTTTATTCATCCCTGGAGAAATTCTGGAGAATATAAAACATATCAAAATACTCCAAATACAATTGAATTATATTTACATATTATATTACATATTTACAAGTACGTTTATGGTAGGTATAAGGACTGGGAAGAGCAGCTTGTGAATGAATGCATGGTACATAATGTACAGAGTTAATGAATTGCAATGAATGAATATGAAAGGGAATTAAATGAGCTACCTTGCACTTCCACTCAAGTTGATTTTTACACCAGTAATTTTCCCTACATGTGTAATATTTATCTCAATACATCATTCTCACATTAATATGATAGCATAGTATAATGGCTGTAGATAAATGAGACCATAGATAATTGGTTTACTCTATGTGCCGCTTCCCTATGTGTTTAGTCTATACGTCCCCGGGTATGATTTCCAGTGAATTGTGCAGGATTGACTTTCATTAACGTACTTGTTCATACGTGAACAAACACACAGACAGTCCAGATGCTGTCCAGTCCCACGGCACCTAGCTAGGTGTGCAGCATCAACTGTTACTGTTAGTTTAAGTTCCTACAGTCCTTGAATAATGATACCACATTCCTTCACATGTATTGTCAAGAAGAATAGATCCACTCTACTATATTAGCTGTCTTTGAGTATCATAACATTTGAGCCTGTTATCCAAGATGTTTCGAAACTGCTTTGCTAGCTCAATCTAGTCGGAACTAAAATATTCACAGACAAACAGAGCACATTAGCGAGTAAGCAAGCATCACTCTGTACAAGGTGTTAGGGGTTACCATTTGGTGTTAGGGGTTAGAGCCCTGACACACCAAGGTAGTTTTTGAGGTGTGTCACGCACCGTTGGCCCTCGTCGGCGGCTTTTCCTCCGATTGAGCATGTTGAATCGGCGGGGGAGGCCATCGGTGAGAGAGTGCTCTCTGATTGACTGTTCAGTTTAAAGGTCCCATATTATGGAAAACGGCTTATTCCTGGCGCTTATACATGTTCCACAGGAAATCATTTACCTAAGCAGCTGAGAAAATTTGAAATCTGGAAGTGAACCCGTTTTTCTGTATTTTCCTTTTTCCAAAAACGGTGCCAAAGATAGGAGAAAAACAGGCCGTTTCAGAAAGTAGCCCCTTTGGACGTCATAACGGGCGCTAATCCAGCCCCTCTCAGAGCATGCCCACGCCCAGGTGAACAACCAATCCCATTTACGCCATTACGGCAGCGCCGCAAGCCGTTGCTTATGGTGCATTCCATTGTACTCGGAAATCGATAATTCCGAGTTGGTATTCCTAACTTCCAATCTAAATGTGTTCCAGTGCATCTGCTCGGGAAAACATAATCGCCTGCAGCAAACTCATGTTTGTATGCCAAGTCTCAGAATGTTACAAGCATCTAAACTCAACATCAACTACTACAGCTCCATTAGTGAATAGAATCGGCGCATATCACATTCGGACGCCGTTTTTTCCGAGTACACTGGAATGCACCATTACTTTGCGACCGAGTGAAGCTAAAACAACAACATATCTACGGCGATATATCAACTCTCCAGTTATTATTTTGTAGGATGCAGGCAGCAACATAGATCCCTGCACAGTCTCCCAACACACGAAAATGCCAGGACAGAGCGGATTAATTTTATTTTTAACGTCAACGGCTACAGTTTTTTCTGTGTGTTTTTTCTGACTGCTTGAGCAACGGCAGGATTAGCATCTAAATTGAAGCTTAAAGATGGAGCAATTCATAAGGTACGTCACCCATCTGCAAAATTGGAATCTGTAAGTGTCACCATGTCTTGATTTAATTTACCAAATTAGTCTGGTTAGTATATTCACTGCTGGTTAGCTAACGAGCTAGCGGGGCTAGCCACGGGCTTGTTGGGCGTGGAAGAAGTAAGAAAACTAAAGCTGGAGTCATTAAAAGTAAAGTAAAAGTCAAGTTATTGGTTGGAGTCAGGACTCATCTTAAAGTTATTTGTTGGGACCAGTGTCTGTTTTATAAGTCTGTCGAACGTGTCAGGCTCAGTAAACTTTAGCCACCATTAGTACAATCGTGTTTGGTTGTTTGGCTGCGCTGTTTGGATGCAAATAGGTTGCATCCAATAATATATTGGCTAACTAGCTCAACAAAATTGTCAATCCTAACTTGTCTGCAAGTTGTATTCAATAAGCTTATGGACATGAGCCATAAACAGACCGGCTACAGCAGAGAGTGTCGCTCACACACCCACATACACAAAACAAAGTACAATATTACACAGAATTGTTATCATTGAGAAACTAAGTGGAACCGCCTCAGCTGCCTCTTCCCATTCTGGGTCAGACTCTGGCTCAAACATGTACGGTCTCAGTGTTGGTTCTGGAGCGGCCGCCATGGTTATGGTAAATTTCTGCATCAAGCTTATTTGTTTACCTTGAGCAGCATGAGCGCTCTGCTCTCTGATTGGCCGCCTCACTCACGGTGTGAGGCGGCCAATTAGAGCAGTGCTCATTACATACAACCTCCAGCCCTCAAAACAGCCTGTTCTTTACAATGGAGAAAATGAGAGACTGAAACACACACCACAGAAGCTGGTTTTAGGATTTTTTTTTATATAGACTTCACAAACGTCTTGTAAAGACCCCCAGGAACAGTTTAAATAGCCCAAAATGAGTACAATACCCCCCCTTTAAGCGAATCAGTGCACGAGAAGAGAAATGGAAGTGAACAAAGCAAAGTGTGCAAGTAAACCAGGGGACGAGCAACTTGGCAATCCGAAATGGAAGTGTTGCGCTCATGCGTGCATGAGAAAAAAACAACACAGTTTTCAGAAGCATCAGCAGCGGAGTCACAAGAACTGATAAAAGTAAAGCATGGCAAGAAATTATTAACCCTGTCAAAGTTTCAGCAGAAACACACACCGTTGCTGAGGTAAAAAAAAAGAAAAGAAAGTTTGACATGAAATTAGATTACAAAAAAGTAGGCCATAAGGAGAAGTAGACGCGTATTATCAGCCACAGGAGGACGGCGGCGCACTGATCCGACATGGATCAGAGGATCAATTAATAATAGGACTTTTTTTTCCTACAAGGCCACTGAAACATCTTGTTGTTGTTGAGGTTTGGCACTACTGCAATTGATTTTTCATAAAGAATCAGCTGTTCTAAGAGCCTTCCAGCATGTTTCCAAACACACAAACATATTTCCGCATGTTTCCAAGCACTCATAGGATTTGATCATACCAAACGAACAAATTCAGATACGAACAAAATGATGAGTCCGACTATGTTCGTAGAAACATTCGTACTAACGTTATACAATCAAATCTGATCGTACGCGCGTTTCATGAATGAGGCCCATTGTTTGTTTACGCATTATTAAATGAACGCATTTCCCTGCACTTTTGTACTGTTAAAACTGTGTATGTGACAAATAAACCTTTGAATCTTGAATCTTAAATAGTACATGCAAAACGTTATTCAAGCCAACGAGCCAATGTACCTTTACCTCATAAAGTCAAAACAAGTAAGAAAAGTATGAAAACTCCACACTGCAATGCCTTTGCTTCAGCCAAAGTTGCTCCAATCCAAACAATAATTGAGGATTTCTGCCCTAGAAATATCCAATCTGTTTCCACAATTTGTCATATTTTGGACGGTCCAGTAAGATGGTTAGAGTCTTAGCGGACGGTCCAGTAGGATGGTTAGAGTCTTAGAGGACGGTCCAGTAGGATGGTTAGAGTCTTAGAGGACGGTCCAGTAGGATGGTTAGAGTCTTAGAGGACGGTCCAGTAGGATGGTTAGAGTCTTAGAGGACGGTCCAGTAGGATGGTTAGAGTCTTAGCGGACGGTCCAGTAGAATGGTTAGAGTCTTAGAGGACGGTCCAGTAGGATGGTTAGAGTCTTAGCAGACGGTCCAGTAAGATGGTTAGAGTCTTAGCAGATGGTCCAGTAAGATGGTTAGAGTCTTAGAGGACGGTCCAGTAGGATGGTTAGAGTCTTAGAGGACGGTCCAGTAAGATGGTTAGAGTCTTAGAGGACGGTCCAGTAGGATGGTTAGAGTCTTAGAGGACGGTCCAGTAGGATGGTTAGAGTCTTAGAGGACGGTCCAGTAGAATGGTTAGAGTCTTAGAGGACGGTCCAGTAGAATGGTTAGAGTCTTAGCGGACGGTCCAGTAGGATGGTTAGAGTCTTAGCAGACGGTCCAGTAGGATGGTTAGAGTCTTAGCAGACGGTCCAGTAAGATGGTTAGAGTCTTAGAGGACGGTCCAGTAGGATGGTTAGAGTCTTAGAGGACGGTCCAGTAGGATGGTTAGAGTCTTAGAGGACCGTCCAGTAGGATGGTTAGAGTCTTAGAGGACGGTCCAGTAGGATGGTTAGAGTCTTAGCGGACGGTCCAGTAAGATGGTTAGAGTCTTAGAGGACGGTCCAGTAGGATGGTTAGAGTCTTAGCAGACGGTCCAGTAGGATGGTTAGAGTCTTAGAGGACGGTCCAGTAGAATGGTTAGAGTCTTAGAGGACGGTCCAGTAGGATGGTTAGAGTCTTAGAGGACGGTCCAGTAGGATGGTTAGAGTCTTAGAGGACGGTCCAGTAGGATGGTTAGAGTCTTAGAGGACCGTCCAGTAGGATGGTTAGAGTCTTAGCAAACAGTCCAGTAGGATGGTTAGAGTCTTAGAGGACAGTCCACTAAAGGATGTAGATGAAAGTCCTATTGAACCCTTTCCTATGGTATCACAGTCATCAAATTATTTTCTTGACATGTGGAAAAGATAGCGCCTGCGTTTGGGGCTCATTTTGACACATCAGCCTCATCATTAGCAATGACAGAAACACTGACTTAATTATAAATGATGACAGTCATTGTCACAAAATCGTTCAAGTAAATGATTGAACTTGCACTGCATGTAATGAATGACTAATGACGGCTGATGCTCGGCTTGAAATGCACTTAGAGCAACATTCTCGGTAGAGTATAGTGTAGTATGGAATCAGCTCTGGGAGGGTAAATTTTGCAGAGTCTACTTCGGTTCTCCCAGTGCAGCTGAGAAAGGGAGACTAATCCAACTCCCTACGGTTACAGCTGGCTGAGACTGTCATTGTCAAAGCCCACAGACTGTAAGGCTATCTTGTGATCTGTGTGTGTGTGTGTGCTGATGTGGTGGGCTACTGCCTACGCCAGTAAAACAGCAGGGTGGATTTTTAAGCTGAGAATCACCTTGCCAAGATGGTTTTAGATATGGGAAGCTCGTTTGTCAGGAGTGGCAACAAATGCAAATACAGGATACCGTTTTAAAGCGCACACAAAAGTGACAAAATGCTACACCCTAATCACCGAGCCCCATTCAGTTCAGGTGCATACAACTGGCTCGTCCACCACCAAATGCTTCTGAAATGAAGCCATTGTTCTGCTATTGTACAATTGAGCCAATAATGTCTGTCACACTGGCAGAGGCAATTATTTCACTCCTACTGGCAGCTGTCGGTTTTCACAGTCATAAAGATAATGTTCAGTGGCACTTTAGTCGGAAAAAGGAACGTTATGGCAGGGGGGGGGAAAATGACTGTGGTGAATGACAGTGTGGTTATATTCAACAGTGGGCTTTGAGGAGTGCTCTTCCACTACTGTACATGACTTATTTTCTCTCATCTGGATCCAAAAAACATGCAGCAGGAGAGCATGTAGGCCGGAGGCAAAATGACACAGACGGAGAGTAGGGATGATAGAAGAAACGAGCAGACACAGGTGAACATGCCGAGAACAGACACCGGGACAGATTTGCAACACAACAAAGAAATACTCTGAGAGGATTCGTGCAAAGGCCTGAGCTATACGTGGCATCTGACGAGATGAAAGCCTCTCGGGCCCGGGAAGGGGTAGAGGTCGGGTCTCAGCGGTAGGCATCGCATTGCAAAAGTTCAACCTCGGTAGAAGCTAGTCAAACTGTCCGACCACTCTCCTCCTCCTAGGCCCTGCCCTCCTCAACCATCATGACCGGCCCACGCTCACAGCCATCCTTCATTTCCTTGTTCACAGGAAAAAAGGGGAACAGAGAGTTTTACCGCGGGGTAGTCTGAGAAACGAAAGGCAGAGGAAGAAAGCGCGAGTATGGGCAAGAGACGAGAGGGCTGTTTGATCCTGAGACAAGAAAGGAGTAGCGCTGCTTTTTCCGCGGGTCAGTCTGTCAATTAGTCTGGTTCCAGCCGACAGCTGGTGTTAAAGGTGGAGGAAGGCAGGAAGCAGGACTGCAGTGAGGGGAGGAGGGCAGGCAGATAAGAAACAGATTGAGGGAAGAGTGGAGTAAGGAGGAGGGGGAAAAGGAAGAACTGACTTGTCTCTGGCTGGAGGAGCGTTTCTTCTTTCTTTTTTGTGTAAACTTTTATCTTGTTCACAGCGAGAGCACGCTGTGATCTTCCTCGCCGTGTCCTGTAAACACAACAACGTGGAAGGTGCTCCGTCATTTCCCCCCGCCGCACGGAAAGATACAGATGGCCGTTGCCTTTTCCTCCCCGACTAAAAATGAGAGAGAGCAAGAGAATGGAGGGGGAAAAAAGGAGGTGTGAAACATATTGAGGTCAATCCGTGCAGCCCATGGAGACAGAACATGTGTAGCAGGCAGACAAATACTGTATCTCTGGCATTCATACGGAGTGGGGATTTACATAATGTGACAGTGCATTAAAAAATGGCCTGGGACACAGATCATTCCTCTAATCCTGGTCGACACAAAACCTGTTTGCCCTGTCGAGCCTACCTGATCCTGTTGCCCACTTCTCCCCAACTCCACCCCTTCCAGCCCCCCTAAAGTCCTCCCTGCTCAGTGGCTGGTGAGAGTTTTTTCGGGGGTTGGATTGCAGAGTACACATGCCCAGCTAGGGGCTTAAGTTGGATTTACAAAAGACTGTATATTATAACCATTTGTGCGAATTGCATTGTGCTCTTTTACTGCTATTATCATAATTGAGGGCCATCCGTTGTTGGCAGATCAGAGGAAGTATTTTGCATGGGGATGCAGGGATCCAAACAATGATCTGCGCTGGGAGCGAGGCGAGCAAAATGCTAGTTTAGAACCGCTGCGATTAGATTAAGAAATCCAATTTTGACATAAAGGCTAAGCCGTCAGAAACAGATTGAGCGCCTGTGAAATCCTTGCCTATCACTCAAGTCAAAAACAAGATTATCTTCAGCAGGGGAGGAGAAAAAGTGGTCCCTCATTTGTTATTTTTCAGTCTCTCTTATTCCGATAAAGCCAGACTCTCCGCTTCAAATACCAGCCCGAGATGATGTCAGGCAAGAGCAATCTTTCCTAGGCTTCGACAGACATGTGTGCAAATGACTAATGATCCTATCATACTTACGCTGTAAAAGAAATGAAGAGTATATTGGAATAACAAAGTGGAGATAGTCCATTTCTTTGTGAGGCGTGTTTTATCTATGCCACATACATCAAGCAAATGTTGCGAAACGCTCTTTGTACTTTGAAGATAGTTGCGTGGCATGGTGAAAGAACTGTGTGGCTCGTTATTTGACACCCTGCACTTTGAAGTTGTAATTGGACACAGGAAATACATTCATAAAAACAATATATGTGAGATAGTTCACTACGCCGTAAATGTTTGAGCTTTTCTCACCACTCCTTTCAGTTAAAGTAAAAAGGAAATCAAATCACAGTGGAATGCCTTTGACGGAGGTAATTCAGAGCAAAATTGAATCCAAAAAACAAAATAGAATTCAGACAGAAAAGGGAGGGTAAGAGAAACTTTTCTAAAAAAAAAAAAAAATAGCACCATGTTCTGTTATTTAAATGTGCCTTGAAAAGTTGAGAACCTCACAAAATTAAATATGAACATTTAAGAGCGAATGTTACCGAGGGTTCTTTGAAATTGAGGTTAACTGTGACATTTGCTCTGTTATGTGATATTCTCCATGATGGGAAGGTGTGAGATAAATGCTCAGCCTGAAACGTCTTCTAACTGTGTCTAATCAATGTAGAATTAAGTCAAAAGAGGATGTAAATCTGGCAATCCAGTGATTACTAAGCTATGGGACTTCATCCTCTTTTATCAAAAATATTCCTGTATGGTTAGAAGAACAGGTTGCCAGACTGTTCACAGAAATATGAGAGGTCTTTGATCAGTCAATCCACATAAACTCCCACATGGCTCCAAAATATGCCTGTATCCACTGAAGTAAGGCTTCTGGGATTGATTGTAGGTCTGGCAATGGAAGATGTAAGGAATCTAACATGACACAGAATACCAGTAGAAATATTACTTTAACTTGAATTTAACTCAGAAGAGGGGATGGATGGATGGAGTGACCTGAGGGTAAAACATTTTCTCACCTGAAACTATAGTTTCCAAAACTACTTCACGTCATTTTAACCTCATTAAAAATAATACAGCGGGTCAATCTACCACTGCTTAATTAATTAATCCAAACCATGAAAGCATATTTGAGCATATCTGAAATTTGATGTACTTTATGTAAAAGCATGCCAGTCTGGAGCCAGATATCAACATATCACTGTGGTTTCAGTCCCAGGCCTGGAGCTCGAACCAGTCGTCCAGAATCTGAAGTGATTTAAATTCAAATAAAAATTGTTGTACATATCCCCCGTATGGAAATTAACCTAGCTCTCAAAGTTACATATGGAAATTGAATTGTATCACATCTCCATTCAATATTTGGCTTTGACAAAAGTAAAAAAAAGTAAACATATAGCATGATAGACAGAGTGACAGGCACCCTTTTTGGTAACTGATAAAAAACTAATTAAATTTAATTAAATTTAATTAACTAAATTCAAATTAAGCATTAACATAGATTTAAAATGCTGTTTTTATAGAACATGTAGGCCTAATTGTGCTTGTTTAGCCTTGTGCTTCATTGTGCTTCTATTTTTATCATGTTGTATTCGCTTTTTCTACTAGGCCTACTCCCACAATCTTTCAACTTAGCATCCTATCAAAGCTCACATGTACAAGTTGTGGTCTAGAGAGTACGGAAAAACGACACTGACTTTAAATGAATGTGATTAACAATGACTGGAAACAAAACAGCACGTACTATATGTCCATTTTTAAGAGCCTTGCTTACATGATGGAATGAGGGCAATGAATTAGACATACAGGATAAGATACTGGCCTGTCAGCCGAGTGGAGAAAATGAGGCGTGAAGACAAACACCGCCGCTTCAAAATACATTCAAAATTCACTTAATCTTATATCGTGTTGTCACATTAATTTCTGCACTCTTGTACGAACCTAAGGAAAAAATGGAACTCATGTATTCGACTGTGAGCCACGTGGCTGTTGAACGGTTGACCTCCTGGGAAAAAAACAATGCAAAAATGTTGAACTAGCAGCTCAACAAAGTTAAGGGATGAATCTTCATCAGATTTATCACTGTCTGAGGATAAGGATCATTATCATCTGTCATGATGAGTGAGTCTACATGCACACAGTAATCTGGAGAAGAGCTACAGTAATATTTCTCTTAAGGTCTTATATAATATGTTAATATTTCATATTGTACTCCCCGCTTTCACTGCATATATGAATAAACTGAAGCTTCTCAATAGAACATAAACAGACAGCAGAGAACAGTAAATGGGCTACAGGACACAGTGTGTCCAGTATGGGCATGTCACAGCTTATTCCTTACATCGTATTCTGTGGTTGGTTTCCCAAAACATTTTTTTTTTTCCTTTAAGGACGTCACTTAAGGTCTTATTTTTCCAAAGTTTAGGAAATTGGCTAAGGCAGTCGCAGCAAACATCTAAAACCACGTCCACACTAAGCCGTTCAAATCTGCCTAATCTTTGTCTAGTGTTTTCTAGCCTTTAGCTTGCGTTGCTTCCATTTGTATGCCTGGATCGCGTGACAATAAAATGTCATTGTTTTTGTCGTCCACACTACAACGCGAGGTCAGGCGTTGCTATAGGTAACGCAGATTTAAGATTTGCTGTAGCTAAAGCTAACATTGTCGTGTTGTGTTTCGATAATGTCAGCATGTTAGCTAGCTCACCATAGTATCTGGTCAGCTAACTAGCTTGCTGTTAACGCACAGATTTGCGCACTAGCTAACGTATGGAGCAAAGCTTACCGTTAGTAGGAATGGGTAATAGACTGAGGATACCATTGGTTAAATGAGCTGACTACAACTGTTGGAATAGGTTTGGACTAAGACAGTTAATGTACAACCTCAGTAATCTACATTTGGAAACAAGTCTACGCTATCAAACCATTCACTTCCACTTTTAACATTACCAAATTCGCAACAATCTTTTTCAGGTATCTCTCTTTCTCTACCCTGGTTGTTACATATTTAGATATTATGTTATTAACGTTAATAAGGACCTTGAAGTCACTGTTTTATTGAATCTGTTCTTACTTTGTCCGTGATTGTATGCTCTCCTGACCCCCCACTGGATCTTTTTTGATCAACATGTTCTCCATAAGGCCAGGTCAGTGTTGGACTGTACTGACCCCCTTCACTCACAGTTTGAGACCCTCAGGCTGTAGATTCAGAGCACCCTGGTTCAAGTGCAATAGGAGTAAAACCTCCTTTATTCCCTATGCAATAAACCTGCTTCATTTGCACAAGAAACGCACTTTGATGATGACCTCGTGTTGAATATTACGTCTTATGTACTATATTGTATGCTTTTGTATGTGTGTGTTTGTATGTTGTGTTTTTTTTCTTATCTCACTCTTGACTGCAGAAATATGGGAGAAAGAAACCTGCGTCGGATCCAGAGTAAGTTTTTTTGTTGGCAAGAACAATTGTGATTATTTTTCCTCAGGATAAACATCACAACATAAGGATGGAATTTTAAGGATTTAAGAATATACCCTTGGAATAGGTGAATTTGCGCAACTCATATTTTTCATTTTCATATAAAGTGCATTTTTAAAGAAAATCTTACCTTAAGATGCTTCATGCGACTGGGCCCCGTTCTCTTACTCAGTGTGCCAGCTTGCTGTTTTGAGTTATACCGTCTTCCGCTGTGCTGCAATGCTCTGGTTTATTTTTATTTTACCCATAAAACCCACCAAGTGGAGAGAGAGAGAGAGAGACTGAGAGGACTAAAGAGAGAGAGGGAGTGTCAACGAGAGAGAGAGAGAGAGACCTAGAGTGAGACTGAGAAAGAGGGAGAGCAAGAGATGGTAGGCCATGTGAGGGAACAGCTGCCAAGGGGAGGAGAGGAGTGGAGGAAGAAGAGAGTGAGAGGGCGAAGGAGAGACGAGGGACCTGACACATCTGGTTAAGGTAAAAGAAAAAAAAAGAGAAGGGGGATGAAGAAATCTGAAGTAAAGCCCCCCGACTCTTTCTTAAATAGAGCATGAAGACCACACGCTCACTGAGTGGGGACTTGCCTGTTGCCAGCAAACGGGACCGTGATTGCATAGTTTATGGCTGAGGCATGATGGGTAAGGATTAAAGATGGCTGCCCTGAGGGCATACAGCAATACCATTACTCTTGATGGATTCCTTCTTCTCTCACATATTCTCTGCAGACGTCAGAGAGGCCACAAGGCTTGACTAATGCATGGCGTGATGATGGGATCAGAAAAGGCAGGGATGCTCGGCAGCTTCAGGAAACCTCTCGTTCCCTTCTCGTCCCCCCTCTGCACTCTCCGTTACTCTGCAGTGTACAGTGCAAGTAAAATAATGCGCAACATTTATGAGTGGTTTTTATTATTACGCCGCCACTTTAAATAAAGACAGTGAAGGAAAATGTTCAGAAGGATGAAAATGTGTTTCATGGTACTGTACAGCAGAGACTAATTCTTGGTGAAATTTAGAGTAATAATCCTTTTTTTAATATACATAATGTTGTTTTGCTACTCAATATTGCCGATTGATACAGGAGAACACGACATTACACCTCTAGCCAGTTCGTGAAAGCTTTTCCATTTGCTGTTGTAGGCCTTTCCTGGGAAAAGTCCTCTAGAGTAACAGGAAGTGATGCGTTTTTACGTTTCCTGTTTGTTGAAAAGAGCGCCACCTACAGGAACTCAAACTCCATCAACAGAAAAATCCAAGGAAAAAGACGTCACAGTACTGGAGACACTGATTGGCAGGTGAACTCTGGGAAGTGCAGTGCAGAAACACCACAGCGATGAGGCTGAGCACCAGGAGGGTGTCGTGGATTACCGTGGACAGATCTTGGTGGCAGGTATTGAACCTGCGACCTTCCAGTTACAGGACGGTTGCTCAAACTACCAGGCCACCGTGCCACATGTACAATGCAGCGGGACAACAAATTCAATACTTTGTTACCAGCGGTGTAACTTGAATAGACGCGAGGAGTGCAGTCCTATCATTTCGCATAGCACGGCGACCTTCGTTTTACCCAAATCTGCTGCGCACACAGGCGCACACCTATAATTTAAACAGCTGAGTCATTCTGCCTTTTCTTTCTGATCTGAGTGCAGGAAGCATTGCTCTCTCCGTGCAGCCGGCAAGAAGAGGACTGTGAGGGGCTTTGAGCTGCGAAAGCGGGCTTCGACAGAAAGGGCTTGCATCTTAAGAAGGCGAGAGGAGGACTCGGCGAAGGATTGTCGAGTTTCATACACAGCCGCGGCATACAAAGCAGAGCTCGAGTTAATTGATACCGCAGAGCTGGAGTTCTGTCTGTCTCATATTCCCTTCCAATGGCCTCCAGTAATGAATGACTATTCTCCCAGACAGGCCACGGCCCACTGTCTAGCTGTCTGTCTTAGGCCTACAAATGTTGTTTTGCCCAAATTGCTGTCACAATCGTTTAATCTGTTCACCCCGGAGAAAAGAGATACCCGGCTCTATATCTTCCACTGGTCTTTCTGTTGTCGCTCTCTCTCTCTCGCTCTCTCTCTCTTTGCCCTTGCAATGTGCTTTTCAGCAAAGCACACTCTTATCCTCTACTCTCGTCTCTCTCTCATCCCCTCCCCTCCTCTCCTTCACTCTCTCTCTCTCTCTCTCTCTCTCTCTCTCTCTCTCTCTCTCTCTCTCTCTGAGTGTGTGTGTGTGCTGTACAGAATTCCTATTTGTCTCTCTGGTGACACTAATTGGAAAATAGCTTGAGGCTTCCCTTGGGCCGCAACCTCAACAGGCTCTTTGTTGATTAGTGGCAACTTAAGAAAGTTGGGCAAGGGAGTGGTGACAGGCAGCATTTTTTTCCTGTCCGTCTGTCCCCGGAGCCACAGTTCAACCCATTCCCCCAGGCAACGTTGACCACTGGATGAACATTGACGGGGCGGTGCGATACTGTCTGTGCTCGCTAATTCAAAGGGAATAGCGAAGGAGCAGCGATACTTTAGAGATCAACAGCATGCACATACACATGCGGGGGTTATTTTGAGAGCATTATGTAAATGTTTGGAAATGGCCATGCTTAATTTATGTGTTTTGCAGCGTGCGAATGTAGGATGGCGTTCCAGCGGACATCATTCCGGAATTTAGCAACGACGGCATTCCAAGATTAGACTGAATTCAATGAAAGCACTCCTCTCTTTCACCAAAAAGGATTTTTTTTTTTGTCACTTGATCCCAAACACTCGAGAGCTCTCGGGTCTACACTGCCTCTCTCTTCATATACTTTTGTTCTAGATGCTTTCTCTTCTCTTTGAACTCTCATCTCTCTCATCCTTTCCTCTCTCTCTCTCTCTCTCCTTCCTTAAGGCCCTTTCCTGCTCAGTCAGAGAGGTGATGTAAATTAAATACCTCTAATCAATATGCTCACAACTTATTTAACTAATGAGATCGCTTATTTTGCCAGCGGGGAAGACGTTTGTAGGTCTTTGATGCCTGAGAAAGGGGCCCCTTGCATCTTCGCTCCCATCTGCACATCGTGATTATATGCTCTGAGAGGGAACACTTGCAACGCAAATTGATGTGAAAACTCAATAGTCAATTATTACGCCTTAGCTTCGCCGGTGTTTATTGCAGGAATGCAATCATGTTTTCAACATATTCACAAGGTAATTATGAGGTATGCTGTTATCTCCTAAGTGTTTATTTGCGTCCATCTTTATTTGTGTGCCTGCATAGCACGTTATTTTCCTTCCACAAAGGGATTGTTGATCTGTGCATTGAGTATAATTATTTGCACATTTCACAAAGGCATTGACCTATGAGTACTGAATATTATAACGGAAATTGAGTTAGCAGAAGGCTTACTGTCGCTGCACGGGAAAAGCATGAGCTGGTGTTTTATTCATATGCAGAGCAACTGCAACTTACTACCGGCGAGCCTTGATGCCGCTGCCTGTGCATTTTCACGGGTATGAAAGCTGTTGTTCAAGCCGCGGTTTTGCAGAGTGCACAGGCATTCACTCTTACACATCGGTTTATATATGACGCAAACAGAAAGGGAGTCTCTATTGTGTCATTATGTTAAGTTACACAAACTCAAATGGTCCTGAATCCAGCCACTGTTGACCTTGAGGAGAGCGTTCATCGCAGCAGGGGGAAAAAAGGGGAACCAAGCAGAGACACACAAAGCCTTATCGGAGAAAATACTCCTGTTGTCGGAAACAGCGGCGATGAAACTGCTGACGGTGGAACTGCCCTGTAGTTTTTCACAGTGCAGGCAATTTGAGCCACTCAATTGCTCAACGTTGCTCGCTGTCCTCCCGTCCTGACACAGTGTTTTAAACGTGGCAACCGGTGACTCTGTGAACTTTTCCTATGGGTTCAAATTGGGTAAAGGCCTTAAATCAAGTGTAATCATACCCTTCTGAAGCAATAGTAGTAGCTGTGTTTATACCTTCAGTGCTGAGGAGCTGGATTGTTAGACACATAAAAACACAGACACTGACATACTAATAAGACTTTGTATGAATAATAGAAAGACATATATCAACTGCAGTAGATGCTGTTTGTGTGTGAGAGAGCTTATGATCTACCTTATACAAAGGTTGTTACATCAGGAAAAGATGCTGTTGCCTTCAGCCTTAAACTCGAAAGGCCAATGGATTTTGGGTATGTTAGAGAAGGTCAAAAAAGCTGTCAACTGAAGAAGGTAAGTATAATTAAATTGTAATTCTGGTTTGTAAAGAAAGCGAGTCGAGGAAGGACATTTCGAAAGCTGTTCCGATGCTAAAATTCAGACAAGCAGCATGGCCTTTCTAGTGTTGAGAAACGGCCTAACTGAACATGAATCGGATCGGGGGGGAAAAAAACATTTCCCAGCAAAGGGGCATGTTCTATCACGAGGAAAAACCTCCGCCCCCCTGCTCATTCAGATTTTTGGCGAGAGATTAGACAGGTGCGAGCTTTGAGCAGTCGTGCCCCTTCTGACCCTGCAGGGTCAAACACAACTTAAACAGACTCGGGCCTAATGAGTTTCTTTCACTCACATGGAGCTATCGGACCAGGAAGAGATTAAGGCGTTTGCAGAGCGAAGCGGTCATCGATGTAGCTGCCGGTATGGAATAATTAGGCAGAGACAGAAACCCTGTGGATAGGAGTGACCTTTCGAGATCAAGCTGCAGCTGAAGACCATGGACAGAGAGTGTTGAGTGGAACAGGGCAGGGAAGGCAGCAATATAGATGAATTCATAATCCTCTACACTGTGCTGCCTTCCGCCAAATGCATGCTGGGATAGACTCCAGCCCCCCGGACTGATTAGCCAAAAGGGGGGACGTTATAAGTTACCGTTACCGTATGTCAGTATTAGTTCTCTATCAGTTGACGACAGACCCGGACAAGCAGATCCTTTCACATCCTTGGGCTCGGCCAGAGATTGCATCATAGAGATTGACCAATCGCCAAGCTAGCATTCCGTCCATTGCATTCCATATAAGTATACTATATATATAAGTACTTCTCCTGATTCCATTGCATGTGTCTGACTAGCCATTATAAGTCTGTCCAATAGTAAAGAGTGGGGGAAACCTTTGGAAGAACTGGACTTTGGACGCCTTTCAGCAGATTTTCTTTTTGACAGGATGAATTATCTCTTTGGACATCAAGTTACTTTGAGACCTCTATGAAGGAATATGGGTATGGAAATCTGCATGCAAGCAGCCAGTGCGGTACACCTGAGCACGTGGATGCCCATGTGCGTGTGTGCAGGTTTGATTGCTTGCTGTCTCCAAGACAGGTTTTACCAGCCGCCGTCAGCCCACCACCCCACCCCCCCGAGTTCAGAAAGGACAGCTGATCCCATGTGATGGGCCAACTCTTCAAAGAGCGACAGCCTTGTTAAAACGCACCACAGGGGCTTGAAATAAATAAATAAACTCGGCAGAAAAAGGGAAAAGAGCCCGGAAGAAAAAATCAACACACTGACACGCGGTTTGTCTAACAATGTACCGCCTGCCGGGGTTTTAAAAGATTAAAATGTCTGAGGTTCATTTTTTTGTTCCTCCTCATTAGGACATGTCTTGTATGACTTCTCATTGTCAAGTGCGTTTGATACCGTTACATTTTGTTCCCGTTGATAGCAATTTGCATTTTTCTTTGGTGAGACATCTTGTTCCATGTGTCACTACAAAGGATCGGTTCCTTTTTTCTGAACTACCTTTTTTTCTGTTGCACTGTTCCCTCCCCTCCTACCGTTGAACCCAAGCGTCGTCTCTTGTGGGTTTTGCTGTTAAAATGTGTGTGTCGCTCTGCGTCCCCACTGTTTTAGCTGGAAGTAAACCAAAAGAAGACGTGCGCCACGTGGTCGGACTTAACATCTATCACTAGAAAGAAACACCCGAGTAGGCGCAGTCAGTTTGCATCCCTCGGCAAAGAACAAAAGCCGCTCACAGTCATTTCATATTTGCCGTATCGTTCCAGGAAGAAGAAAATACTTTGTGGAGATGAGATGTCATCCTTAATAGCGTGGCTGGTCTCTGGTGGGCTCCACTACATCGGAACCTCATTAGAGGAACATGAAGCCGGAGATGGAAGGAGAGGCAACAAGAGGCCTGCGCCTGTACACAGGTTAATCATCGCCTAAAACACAGCCGACCTTGCTGTATCAAAGACCAAAACTCTTTATTCTGCAGCTTCTTGGCTTGTGCACGGTTGACAGCAATATATAGGGAGGGAACTGAATTCGCGGTTCGGTTTGAATTTTGCATCCAGCAAGAAGCAAAATACTGCACCCTGAGAAGCAGATGGTTTGATATGCAGCAATAAAGCAAATGGTCCTTCAAGTGTTGATGACCATCTCACTATGAACTAATACAGTGCCTTCTCTGAGTGCTCTGCCTGGTATTTGCCTATTCATTTGGCAAAGGTGGACAAAAGGCCAAGTGCAGCATACGTGACACTTCCAGGAATCGTGACAAAAGTACATTTTGCCCACTTTTATTGACAGAGTACATAGCATTTACCAGTCTTATCCAGCACGGTATTCAAATCCAGCGGAAATGGCAAGAAATCACCCTCGACTCGAAAAGGTTAATCCTCCTTGTGTGTGCGCACGTATGTAGGTGTGTGTCTCGGTGCCTCTTTGTGCAGTGTGTGAACGTTCATATGTATGTCCACACGTGCACACATACACACATATTTTGTACAGCTTTGAGGTTGGGAATTATGTCTCTTTGAATCGAAGCTGGAAGATCGCGCCGGTGAAAGGTTCTCGGGAGCTTTTCAGGAGGAACCCCTGGCTAATTCCAGGAGTGTGGCGTAGGATTAAGAGACACAAATTAGAGATTAGAAGACATATGCTCGGGGAGAGGAACAAAGCAGCAAATCAAATGCCGCCCCCCCAACCCTTTAACGCTATCGGCTCCTCTCTCTCTCTCTTCTCTCTCTCTCTCTCTTTCTCCCAGATCCCAGAGAAGCCTTGGTGGAGAAGAAAGTAATTCGGGAGGAAATCAAAAAACCGTTTCGCTCCATTCGACTCACGGACAGTCTCGCTAATAGCCACCCTGACATCATCTGAAGTTGCCTTTTCTCTCACACCCCCCCCCCCCAAAAAAAAATACAATCCGCCATGTGCTTGACTCATAGAAACATGATTAATCTGAGGGTCTTGCAGTTTGTTCACGCTTCAGATGAAGATCTACAGATGGGAGTTCTGAAGAAGTGATGCGGAACTTGGAATTTAGGGGACAAAAATCCACATTTTAGAACATGGATGATGCTAATTGGCAGGGATGTAAGCAACGGTTGAGCACAAAATTAAAATAATACATTGAATTGTTAACAATTAAGCACATTATGTATGTTCAAGCACGCTAAATAATCCACAGAGGTGAAACTGCCACTGATCTCAGCAGGCTGATCAAAAAGAGTTATGTGTAAGAAGGAACGGGAGGCAGTATCGGAGGGTTTATTCCAACACCAATGACACATTGCGTTAATTAGCAAGGCCCGTTTAGAAGGAAAGTTATTGCAGGGGGGATTCTTATTATCACTTATCTCTCTATCTGCAGTTAAATGAGGTGTTATCTTTCATGTTTTGCGGCAGGGAAAAAAATAAGAAGAGGAACGCGGGTTGAGGGGGTGGGTTTGTCACCCGGCGTTCGGGGCACTCATTATCTCTCCAAAGTGATAGTCATGTTTGAAAATGGCTGAATTTTTAATGCTCCAACCCCCACATACACTCATGATGAAAAGACCACTGCCCGGGTGATCGTTCTCCATCCAATTTATGGCCACTTGAGATGTTTTTTTCTCTTATAGTTCCTCACTCATTCCAGAAAGATCTCCCTTTCATCTGTCATATCTCTGCCATCTCCTACCCTTTCATTCTCTCCCTTCCTTCATTCTCCCACCCCCTTGCATCCCTATTCATCCTCCTGTCTCCTGACTATCGTAATTTATGTGCCGGTGGTGGGACGCCCGCACCAATGCCAATACAATTTACGCCTATGGCTGCGGCAACCACGCTTTCCAGATCTGGCGGTGCCCGGCGGGGAGGTTGGAGGCGAGGCCAGCGTCGGGTGAAGGAGACACAGTGTGAGCCGGCGGAGTATTTCTGATGATCCGCACACAATGTTGACAGCCAAGAAATGAGCTGAACAGTAGCCGCGTGGGGCTAAACATATGAAGCGGCGCAATTACGGAGTCTCACGTCTTTTTTGGCTCAGTTAAGGGAAAAGGGGGCCGTCGAGGTCAAGTAGAGATCATTAAACTTCGCCGACTGATGCTCCTTCTCCCATAAGATGGTGAGATAAAAAAGAAAGCGAGAAAGAAACACTTTTGAGGATGCCCCGGTCAACGCACGATACCCGATACACAACACCCGATGACCAACTTTGCCTGACTGGGGAGGAAATTCAGATACTTACATTTTTCTTTTACAGGCCCTCCCATCTCCACAAACTTATCACATAGCAATGGTTAACAAAGACAAAGCATTTGCAATTCGATCGCATTCATAAAACACATGTATAACAGTTTCTGGTGCCACGCAACAAGGACAATCGTTCCCCCATCCCTTCATCCACCCATACTAAAAAAGCTCTTGGTCACCAGGCCAATACCCTCCACTGCAAGTCACCTGACCTTCTAGGTAGTGGCAGCTTGTACAGCACCCTCCCCCTACACCCTTTGGCGCTCTGCTCACCTAGTACACCCCTGCCGCCGGTGCTCCCTGACATCTCTTGACGTTCCTGACCTCCGCTCAGACAGCATGAGTAAGCTGTCCCAGGCTCAGAGTGGCAAAAGGAAAGCGAGCCCCCATCCTTCTCACCAGCCCCACTTCTCTGCTGTCACCAGTACCGCAGGGAACTCAGGAGTCTCCCCTCCCCGTGGCACCTCAAAGCAGTCCTTGACAATATGTGTAAGAGCTCCCAGGACCTCTCCGAAGCCCTGTAACAGTTTGACAGATCTTATTCAAGTCTGTGCAGCCGGTTTTCCACCCCCCGCCCCCCTGTCTGTTGCCTATAAGTGGCCAAGCGTAGTGATGCCCCCTCTCAAGAGACGGTGTTTCAGGGTGGCAGAGCACGCAGACTCCAGCAGAGTCGTGAGTGGGCTGTGGAAGGGAGGCTCCTCCCACACCCACTGGCACCCTCCGTAGGTGCCAGACCCTCAGGCATAAAAAGTCCTGTGGCTTTGAATCCATCCTCATCCTGCTCAATTAGAAACAGATGGCGGTCCAATCCCTTAACAGAAAGAAAGAAAGAAAGAAAGAAAGAAAAATGCACAAACAATAAGACTCAGGGCAAGTAAGTACATGATCAATGGGCTTGAAATACACATTTAATTACTTTTGAGTATTTTGTAATTTGCTATTGATTTGATAGTCAAATTTCAAAATAGTCAAATCACTTTTTACAAAACATTTTTTTATCAATCAAAATAAGCACTTTCAAATTCAGATTTCTGCTCTACTTCAGTTCACTTTTTCTGCTATATGGATGGATATGTTGCCAGGCCAAGTCACTGACGGTCTCATTTGTCTCATTTGTCACACCACTGATGCCTCACCCCAGATCTGCACTAAATCTATTCAAACTTCTTGTTGAAATTTCTTGAAAAGCCCATCTACCAAAGGTAGAAACTATATTTTGCCTTTTAAAATACAAAATAAATATATTATACTTAAATGCATTTCTTGACAGCTGTAATTTGTTATGTGTTATTTATTTGGACACATTTTACGAACAAGCATTTTGATGTATTTGATGTATGTAATACATCAAAATGTGTTGAACATGCCTCAACTTGCCGCCCCACGCATTACATCAGCGTGAAAATAGCCCTTGAAACAGGCTCTGTCTAGGCAGAGCTCATGGACAGGATGATAAAACTCTCAGTGCTCTGTTCCCCCTGTAAGAGGCTGTCATGTACCCACATCCTCCTTTCAGAGTGGGCTCTTCATAACACTTCCTTGCACTCTGTTACTAGTGACGTTCACAGCTGTGCTTTGCATTTGAGCACATTTTTTGCGTTTGAGCCTGATGCAGACGCCTGTCTAAATTTTCCATCTTGAGCAATCTCACTGCCAGTAGTCAATATTTTGTGCCAATGTTCAATGTGTTTAAATTTGACCATTTTAATATCAAAATATTGAAAATGATGAAGGTGTTTCCTCCAGAATTGTATTCTTGGCAGGTCGGAAAAGCCTCTGAAACCATGGAAAACTCTCCATTGAAACCAGGATACAGGAAATATTCATGCATGCTTATGTGGAATCTGATCAAAATGTCTCTTTAGAATCAATTCGAGTTAAGGGCTTCCCATAGACATCCAGTGAATTATATAGAAATGTACAATATTTGACAGGACCAGATCTTTTAATAAAAGGCCAATATCGGCCCCCATATATCAGTCTAACCCTAATAAGAAGCACTGCTGTTATGGAGTTTCTCAGTCTTGGGTGTCAAGGGAAAGTGGCTGTGGAGGTCAAATAGAGATCATTAAACTTGACGAGAGAGGCGAGGGAAAGAAAGAAAGAGAGAAAGAACAAACAAATGAACCGACGTAAAGACTCGAGAGGAATTCTCATAGGTGATCGGTGGTTTTGAAAACACCCGTGCCCCGCGGCAGACTGAACACAGGCTGAATTTTTCGATATGCACAATCTGCTTTTCGGGTTAAATGAAAGTAAGTACAGTGTGTCTCGCTCGTGTCGATCATTTTTTCATTTCACCTCGAGCGTGTCATAAGATATTCATCTCGAAGCTGCACCACCTTCCATTGCACAAATACAATTCCAGGCATTAAGGAAATCATTCAAATTTTAAAAACTGCTCCCAGTCACTGAGCTTTGTGTCTATATTCAGACATAACTATGGTTTTACATTTCAAGAGGATGGTGAAAGGTCTTTGAGGTGCATTCCTTTGATTCATCGGCGGAATCAGACTCGTGGTCACGGGCTCCGAGGAAGCAGCCGCTACCCATCGCCTGCTGCTGCCCGAACCCCCCCCCCCCATCACACAACCAGCAGACCTGGAGGCTGCTAGATAGGGAGCCTGGAGTGATGCAGGAGAACACACACTCTCTCTCCTGTCTCTAATCAGACGGTGGAAAGGGAAGAGGAAGATGAGGAGGAAGCGAATCACAGATGTTGCAGATTAAAGCCATGCAGTTATTGCAAATCTCTGGGCGTTCCCCAGGTACTGAATTTAAGTCCACCCATTGTCAGGCTATAGGAATGAGCATATTTGTATGTTGTGTGTTTGTAAATAAAGGTTGAGCAAATCAAAAGGATGATGATGAAACTCACGTCTGTATTTTAAAACTACATGGAGCTTGACAGGAGTATTATTAGAGGGCCTCTGAACATATTAATGGTTTATGTAAGTGATGACCCAGCCTCCCCTCTCTACCCTCTATTCCCATAACCATAATGTTTAAACATTAAGTTTGATTATATTACTCTATGTCCGCCAGGCGTAACAAATGAATACAATTAGTGTTGAAAACATCAGCTCTGCTTACACGCCGCATAGCCTACGCCTGTTTGTGCATGAATGGAGTTAGCGTGTGTGTGTGTAAGTGTTTGAACTCAATACGTTATGGGCACACATACACAAAATCCTTATACTGTATCTATTTCTTCTTTTTCCCCCCTGGTTGTGAAAGACAGAGGTGAGAAAGAAAACATATCAGCATAATAGTATAGTTTCAGGTTTGGCATTTAGCTCCTCTGTCGTCTTGGATCAGCAAATGAAGTTGTCCCGATAGTGACGTTTTTATTGCTTATAAAACAACTTGAAAATGCTAAAATGCTGCTATGTGTAGGCTGAGCATTTATTAGATGCAACCTGTTGCGTTTATTTCGGAATATATGTTAATAAGTTGCTTTATTTTCAAAATGTTTTTATGTTTTATTCTGAATAGAGTCCAAAAAAATAAATAAAATCTTCTAGCCAATGTAGCCTATTTTCTATTCTAGCCTATTATCTTGTTTTATTTTTCGTGTAATTGTAGTAGCATTTAGTCATTCTTTTATTTCATTGAGGATTGGCATACAATGTGTGTGTGTGCATAATTTGATCACATGATTGCATGAATTAATGCAATTGATGCACCAGTTCCTGTAATTGTTACATAACAAGGGGCCCTACTAGGCAGCGTGAATGAGTGTAAACTGAGTAGTACTTGGTACTGGTAGTGATGTAAGAAAGTGCTGGGTACGCTGAAAAAGTGGCTTCGGTGCATGTCTGCTTTTGTTGCATTATTGCATAACCAGGCAGGAAGAGCGTGTGGGCATGTCTCTCTGTCCTATCTGCACTCATACATGGTCTCACCGCAAACATAAATCCTTTTTACACGTGACCCTGCTGTGAGTCACCCTGCAGATAATAAAATACTGTAACTCAATCCCGCCACTTGTGATAATGACATATTTTCCGACGGCCCGGGGAGTCAAACCATCAGCGGTGAAACCGGCGCCGCGCTCCACTCCATGTTAAGCAGTCACTTAACGGGGGGGTGACACTGGCCCGCCGCTTCCGCCGCGTCTCCATGGTAACCTGGCTGGGGCGCCTGGCGCCGGTTGGCGGAACCTGCGTAAGGCTGGTCAGGTGTGAAATTACCTCGGTGCCCGGCGCCACACAGAGCGTGAAGAGAGTTTAACAAAAGCAACGTGGTTAAAGGAGAACCTCCAACCCCCCCGACACACACACACACACACACACACACACCTCGCCGATGCTTTGCTGTCATACTAATGCGGTTCACTTCAAACACTCTTTCTTCTCGCTGCAAAAATACCACAGACAAGTTAAATTGGGAGATAGATGCAGGCCTGCTAATGCTGAATGGGGGAGGCTGAGATTTGACATCTATATACTGGAATGCCACTGGTCAGATTTTCTACACTCTGTGTTGTGTCAAATTTGTATTGAAGTAGTGTGATTTGAGAATGTGCATCAGAGATAACACTGTTTCTTAGGTAGTGCGTGCAGACATTCATATGTGTGTGTGTAGGCTCCTATATAGACCCAGCATGCCTATATGAGTGTGAGTGGTGTGTGTGTGTGCATATGAACCATATGCCACTGGCTTCTGCCATGTATGCATGACTGAGATGTCCTGTAAAGCCCTATTTTTGTGTCCCTCTCATGTACAGTACAACCTTTTGAAAATGTGTTGCAAAATGGCAAAAGTGCAATGGCAAAATCCAGCAGTGTTTCCTCAAATTCCATAAAGTTTTAAGTAGCAAACCCTCATCTTTTTTATTTAGTCTCCATTTTTGGTGCTCAGCGCTCATTGATGTGGTGTTTCTGCACTGCACTTCCCAGAGATCACCTGTCAATCAAACTTTTTCCTTGGACTTTCTGTAGGTGGCGCCCTTTTCTTTGTCTGGCTATCGCCCCTCATGCCCCTCATGCTAACTACTCTACTATTTATTCCAAATAACAGAACGGCAAACGGAAAAGATTTCATGAACTGGCTGGAGGTTGAATCAGCGTTGTGTTCTATCAAGCGCTGATAAAGAGTAGCGAAATTGACATTTATTTAAATGAAAATGTCATGGATTGTAAATGCATCTTGTTAGAGGCCTCTTGCAGCAGCGGCCATCGTGGTCCGGCATCCCAGGCAGCTCGATGAACGTGATTCATGGTGACAAATCCCACGATGTGACAGACAGGAGTGGGCAGAGAGAGAGAGGACTCAAGAGAATTTCAACATAATGCAAGTGAAACCACAACTAACGGGACATAAACACACACACACACACACACATACACACACACACACAGAAAGCAGGTGAATACATGGTGGAGACATTTTTCTATTTCTCTGCCGCAATGTTTTGTTTAGACTATTTAATCCACTTCAAATCTTTATCAAACATTGGTTTTGCGGGCCACCATTTGCGAACCACAACAGTTGCTATTTGTCTGAGTGCCGCTCCACTCCACGTCTAGACTGCAGTTAATACGCAGCGGTTGTCTTTCTCAGTGGGAGCTGCTTTCACTGAACGGGCTTGGCTCTCCCTGCCATTGATCCTATTCTCACAAGGTGCATTGTCAGGTTTGTTTGCCAAAGGAAGATAAATAAGATGCTTTCAGGGCCTTGTGTTTTCCTGTGACCTTCAATATGCAGTGCACTCCACTATCAATAAAACTGGCACGGCTATAGTCGAACTAAAGATCCCTAAACGACTGCCTTAAAACTCTAAGACTTTTGACTTCTGGAAGCACATGGAGCGCCCGATGACAAGCTCGTACCTCCGCGTGAAACTCTGAAGAGAGGCGACATGAATATTCCGCGAGGTGAACGATGTTTTATCATCCTTGTTTTTTTAGGTTTTTTTTTAGTCTTCTCAAGGTTTGTTGCTCGCAGCCGCCGACTCTTTGAATTTACTCGTCGCCGGGTGCATCAAACTGCCGCGGCGATGACAGAGGAAACATTAAAAGTAGGTCTTGAAGGACACGGGGAGGCGGCGGGGGAGGGGCGAAACAGATCAACATGAGAATGTGCCGAAATGGCGGGGAGCCAAGTTTCGTCAAACTGGAAAAAAAAAGATTGAAAGTTGCCGTATGTTCGCTTGTCCTTGCCGTGCCCTCGGCAAACCGTGTAATCAGCCGCCGCAACGGCCGACGGTAGCGCCTGGGCGCCGTGGGGACCCAGGCGGGAAGCTGGTGAGCTACTGTAGCGTAAATATTCAAACTCATATTTAGCATGAAAAAGACATTAGTAAGCGAGAACAGATTGCACAAACTCATTTAGAAGCAAGGGTGAGATATGCTGTAAATGCCACGTGTTTATAAATATTCATTTTTGTAATGGTGTTTGAACTTAGGAGTAATCATTGCTAATTGTTAATTAACTCAATCTTTTTCCACCACTCTCTCGAAAAGTTCCAACTTTGGCCATATCACCTTGAAGGGTTTATCATTTGTTTTCCTTCATATTCTCATATTTTCTCATCTGTTATATATTGCATATATCTTGATCTTTTTATGATTTTTAAAATGTATTTTCATACTCAATATATTTCATATATTTTGTATAGTTTGTATGTTCTTCCCCTCTCCAACGACAACAGGTGGATTGAAGACTCTAAATTGCCCATAGGTGAGTGTGTTTGTCTGTCCAGGGTTGCTAGCTAACGTAGCTAGTAGAACCTAGCGTTAGCAATGGCTACTAGCTGCTTGTGAACCGCTTTGCTAAATTAGCCTGCTGGCTAGTTAGCTAGCTAACAACGCCAAAAATCAACGGTTTGTTCAGGCTAAATGAGAAAATGGCTCATTATTTGGACATTATTTGAAAACAAATGTACCTTGTCAGAAAATTAATTTTTACTTCTAACATTACTCATGTATCTACACCCCCCACATATCTCTATTTTTCTATCAGATTATTTTATATCTAGCCATTTGTGCAAAGCCATATTTCTCCAACGGGCCTCCATGATGGCGCCAGCCATGGTTGCTGGGAGATTTGGAACCGCCTCTGCAGTTATGAGCGGTAGGGGAGGTATTTGATTGGCTGCCACTCACTGGTGGGTGGATGACCGAATGGGCATTCTGCAGGGCACCCATGGGTCTGGTTTCTCCACAGAGACCCATCTGGGCCTGGGGTTTAGTTCCAGGGACTCTCCAACACTGCTGCTCCATCTGGACCCTGAACTCGACCGACCTGACCAGCTACACAGGTGAACACACACACACACACACACACACACACCTATTGGCATTGCGTGTGCATGTAGGAGGCTGACATCTTGTCACTACATGGACGCAGCCTGAGTATGCGTATGAACACTGACACTGAGTGTGAATGAATGAGGAAGATGTCTCCAGCGTGCATGTGTGTATGGGTGTGTGTGATAGAATTTGCTTCCATTCCTTTTTACTCACTCATCTTCTATTCTCATCCCTTCATCCTCTCCTTTCATCCCTTCCTTCCTCTCCAATCCTTTTGCTCAGTTGCATATTCAACTAAAGAAAAGTTACATTCACACTGCTAATGAATCTACCTATACCCCTCAAGGATTTCAACTAGAGTTACAGCGGAGGCTGTCTGATGAACCAAACTGTTCGATTTTTTTATTTTTGTTTCACTCAATAACACTGCACATATTCGTTCTTCATCTTTAACTCTGTTTGAACACACACACACATTATTACCACACGAGTCAAGTCAAGTTTATTTCTATAGCCCTTTATCACAAACAAGCCTCAACGGACTTTACAGGCCTAACTAGGTCAAGCTGATAGACAATCGGATTTATGACACAATCATTTATCAATATCAAATTATGACAAATAAGATGTTTGCAGAGTATGATTAGAACAAAAGCACGTAAAAACAGTAACAGGTAGAAGACAAGCCTACCTAATCTATATATAATGGACCTTGTAGTGTAGTCTGTCAGTTGAATATCAGTATCCAGGGGCCAAATAGATTGGTGAACCTCTCACTTTCTTAATATCATTATACTTATTGTTTTTAATTACATGTTATTTAAAGGTGCTACGTGAAGCATTTTTAAACATCAATAAATCATTGTTAAATTTATTGTGGTACCTTGGTATAATTAATTACAGCAAACAAATGAGGCCGTGGTCGAGATGATTGATGAGCTTGTGCCAGTGGTAATGTCAGCACTATCATTTCTCAAAATTAAGACGACATCTCCCATAAATGCATTTGCTTCTTGTTGTAGAAAATCTTCACATCTTTGGTCAAAGGGTTTCATGAATAAACGTGTCGGAAGCAATTTTTCTATTGTTCTTTTCACTCCTTCCACCACCTGTCACCAAAAACTCTGAAAGCTTCAGCTCCATTAGCGCTGGAAGAACAGTGTCCTCTTCCTGTTTTGTGCCATAAAGCAATACAGCAGATTTCCCACCAAATCGATCTGAAAATGCTACAATTAGCACCTTTTAAGCATTTTCTTGTTTTTGTACCATTCTCCTCCTTGTTGAGTTTTGATTGCTTTGTGTTTGTCATCTTGATTTTATTTCAAATGCCCCTATAGTTTTTTTTTGTTACATTCACAATTTGTGTTTCTTTTTTGTCTCTTTTCACAGTGTAGTCCAAATGGTTGGACTACACTGGTCCAACCCTTGTCTCTCTCTTCTCCTGGCTGGGGATGACAGACAGCTTGGATCAGGGGGTATGTGGTGGTTGGTGGAGGGCGACTGTCTGTTTCTTTCTCCTCGCCGTATGGATACACAGACTGCAAACAACCCTTCACCGTGATGTGCCACTGTGCTGCAAGGTTGCACACATGAGCAGGCACACACACACAAACACACACATTCCTGTTAGCCCTAACATGGCCCTTTGGCTACCATTTTACCGCAACGAGTTACATTAGCTTTGCTTTTTGGCTCCAACCTCTCCTGTCTGCTCACTGGCTTGTTGGTGGCCCCTCCTCAAACATGCCCCTGCTTGGCTCTCCAATCTCCTATGCTAGCTACAGGAGCATAGCCCCCTTTGGCACCGAGGTTGGGAATATTAGCAAACTAGCACGTTGTTATTAGCTTTTTACTACAAAGGGGTTACAACCACTGACTCTAGACCCCATTGCAAAAAAGTTCACAATGTAGCCTTCAAGCTACTAATAGTTAATGGCAACTCTAAGACCTGCCTCACACCTGGCATTAGCATGCATTCTGGGTTATCAGTTTGTAATCAGGCAGAGCAAAACCACATAAAATCCAAATACACCGAAGGCACACTGAAGATCTGACCGCACAAACCAGCTCCAAAGGTGGTCAGAGATGCATTGGGCCACATTAATAGCAAAGCGTTAATGCAATGTGTCTACAATCCACACTAAAACACTTTAACACTGGCAATTTACTTGGGGTCCATTTTGTTGTTGTGTGGTGTATTTATCTTATTACGCAGATAACTGGCCAAACACCAGACATCACAACAAGATTTCCAATAAAGCTACAATGGTTTGATGGCAGATACAGTTTCAGCTATCTAAAACATCAACGGTAAATGTTCGGTTTTGATGTCAATCAATTTCTCCATCGACAGCAGCAGTAATAGACCAGAATGCAATGCAGCCCCAACACGTTGCATTTTAAGTAAGGGGTGTGGCTGCATCCTGGGAAATGTAGGAACTCACTAACCGAAGTAGAAGTAGACATGACAGGTTGAGGGAAAGTGAGTACACCAAAAACAACACTTCATCACAAAATAACTCCTGGAACTGATCGAGCATCATAGACTGATGATATCTAACAGCTTAAGAGTATCAGATGGTAGATTTTTTTCCTTTAAGCGCACAGATCCAACCACTATGCAAATCAAACAGGTGGCAGGCAACACGAATAACAACATACTTGTCAAATGTGAACTGACGGATGGGGGTGTTAACTGTCAGTTTTAAAGGACGTACATATGACGAGTGGGAGGGACGCACATGGCAAATCACACGCAACAAATCCAATGTTCATGTTGAATATCAAAGCACTGTATGAACAAGAATGACAGCTGCAAAGGTGCAAAATATTGCCCATTAATTAACATTTTCAATAAAAGCAACAGGACTAACCAATATGCTTGCATGAACACAGCACCTCCAAGGATTGCCTTTACGGCTCAACCTACAGAAAATTCTTGTTTATTAGATGAGGTGGTTCTGGTTTTTGACGGAAGTCTGACCTCATATTTTTTAGACTAGACTAGACTAGACTACCGTGCTTACGCTAAGATTTGGGCCAAACTGATGTTGGACGAAAACGAAAAGAGATGAGATGATATTATTTTGAGTTTGAGGCTATCCATTATTGGTTTTTTTTTTATTATTCACATTGGCTTTTGAATGGGTTTCATGGGCCAGTAGGGTAATGGAAGCAGCATATAAAAGCCCTTACAATTTAACTGAAAATATAATTTCTCTGAGAAGTCAGACATTGGGTCATCAAAAGTCAAACATTCGGTTAACTGCAATCTACTGGTATTACTGACGTTAAAGAACTCTCTAAAGAACTCAGAGCTCTTCAGCACCAATTCCTATTATTAACTTCTACTAGTGCTTGGATCTCACCCCAACAGTTAGTCATGGTCTACTCGCCCTCTAGTCCTAAGGCTCTTCATAGCAGCTGGACTAACATTGACCGGGCTGATATTTGCTATATTAACATAGCCCCTTTGGCACCGACGTCTCCTCCAGCTCTGCTGGCTCGGATTGAGACGGGGCGATGGCCACAGTAGTGAAACCCCTCCTTGGCGCCAAAACCTCTCCATATTAGCCGGGCAAACACAGCCAGCGCTTTGGCTGGCACCCTTCACAGTCTCCCTAACAAGCTGCACTGATGCCCCTTGACATCTTGGCACAATGTCTTTATTCACCGTTTGAGAGACGGAGTTTCTCTGCCCCCACCCCCACCCCCCAAACACACACACACACACACTTTTTTCTCCCCCATTATGCTTTTTCTAGCCCTGTCCAGGTCTCTGTCGTCCTCTCTTGATGTTTCGTGGCCCACGGCCAAGAGCAAGTGTCACGTTTTCTCTGTTACAAGTCCCCCTCTCCGTCCCCCCCGCCGCCTAAACTCCCCATCTTCACCCTATCTCTTGATTGTACCTCTTCGGACCCCAGACGCTTTCTGACCATTTTCTGTGTGGTTTGTTTTGCCAGCAGGTCAGTGAGCCGTCACGGCTGTTTAATGGCTGGGCGCTCCCCAGCTCACACGGTGTCTGGACACAGACGCCTTCTCCTCCTCACCCTGAATAACTAACGCACACATGGACCAAAGTATTTCACTGTTTACTGTGAGTTTTAATGTAGTTTTGCATGCACAGAGCTTTAGACCAGCGGCTCTCAAAGTGGGATGCAGGAACCTCCTCCAGGAACCTGAGGAAGTTCCAGGGGGTCCCCAAGCAATCTGAGGCATAGTGATGTTACTATAATTTAAAGCAACAATCTCTGGCATTTCCTTATGAATAAATGTCTGTTTTGGTACTCTCTATCTGACTGATATAACAATCCGATTTAACCTACAGCCAGTTCATGACAGCTTTTCTACAAGGTGTCAGATAGGTCTATCCTGGGAAAAATCCTCTAGCACACAGGAAGTGATGCGTTTTATGTTTGTTTTATCGAATTTCGTTTCTATTGGCCGTTGTTTACCTACTGATGATCACCAATTGGAGGTCATAGTTTACTCTCCTTTGTATTTACCACTACAGATGTAAAAAGTGAAGTCCCTCTGCTACTTTTGATATCTCTGAGTACTTTTTTTATATCACTATCATATCTCTGACATGATCAATGAGATGATAAACAGAATGACGAGCGAGAGAGAGAGAGAGCAGTTTTGTTCAAATGAGAGAAAATAAAAAATCTGTGAGTTGATTGGATCTTTACATCACACCAAAAATGACAAGTATTCATTGTTTCCTCCGGAATAGTATTCTTGTCAGGGTGGAAAAGCCTCTGAAGCAGCATTTAGAAACATCATGGGACACTAAAACTCTCCACTGAAACCCTGGGTACTACTAATAACACTAATACTACTAATAATAGATAGACGGGTAGACAGGCAGATAGGCAAAGACAGGATATGATGTCACAATCTCTATAAAGGAGTCCAGTGGGCTACGAAGGAACTGGGACTTGATAAGTGCAGTTTTTAAAAGTGTTTGTGTGCGCGTCAAGTCAGGTGGGGAAGATAGATGAAGACGAGCCTTTGGGTTCAAGTCAGCACCATCCATTTAGTTTATCTACTATGCTAATCCTGTGATTACACGGCTTGGCTAAATGACTGTAATTTATTCCAGAAGAAAGGGGAAAAAATCCTTATCCCACACTGATCACCTTATATTTCCAAACAGAGCCTTCCTAGCTAGGAAATTAGCGGCCGTAACTCATCAAATTTCAGATTAATCAACAACCATACATCAAAACTAAGCCCGTTTATGTAATTAGTGGTAATCTGATGCTCCCGCTCTGTCGCGATTCTGCCTCTTCCCTCGCCATCGCCAGGTAATGGATGAAATTAATTGAAGAAATGAATCAAAGGGGAGAGCGTTCGTCAGTTTTCCAGAGCTAATCTGCCCGGCTATCACTCCTCCACCTCCACCTCCCCCTCCCCCTCGTCGGATGCGTTGATGTCTGTGTTTTTAGAGGACGCCGCCGCCATGATCAATGGACAGCGCTTGGGGGCCCCGAGGCGTCGGAGCCCAGGAAGGTGATTATGCACAGCATAGATTTTCCATATGCCTATCGCTCTCTAAATTAAACACAGATGACCTTACTGCGCTATTGGAAATCATTGGGTCTTCATAATTTTCTCCGACAGACTTTATTTTGCCTTTGAGGAGAACGTGACCCAAAGTGCAGGTGGCCAAAGATTAATAAAATGGGTGACGTAACCGGGGACCTCGAACATCTTGGCTCTTTTTTTTGTAACGTCTTTAGTTCTTGAGTCAACTTGAGATCCTGTCAAGTTAGCCTGGAGTGGTGGGAAGTTAGGTAGCTAGGTAGACTTGTTAGGTAGTTTAAGGCCTTGTTGTTCCACTCTTGGCTCTGTTTACTTTAAATTTATTGTCTAAACTCTTGACTTTTGATGCAAGGGCTTACATTATATTGACTGAATACTAAAAGAGAGTTTTACATACAGGCTGAAAAAACTCTAACTCTAAATATCTGAGAACATGAGACCTGTATTTGGAGTATGATGGGCTGAGAAAATACCAAAAAAAAGCTACACGTCAAACTCTTTCCCAAAAAGCATCTGTTTCCTGACAACACATTTGCGAGAAAAATTGGTTAGATCGATAGATAGATACTTTATTCTCTGGAAACAGAGGGGAAGCAGCACATCTATACTTCCCTTATACATTATCGACAAAATAAAGTTTCTCAAGGGAGCGTAAAAAACGTTTTAGCATTTTTAATTTGTGAAAACAGCTGTTCCTGCCTCTCTGATTCGATACATCATCACTTACATAGGACATTTTTAGATGTAAACCCTCTTCATGTCCTTTGCTGTGTATGCATAGCGTTCTACCTCCTTGCTGCTCAATGACTTCAGTCTGAAAAAAAGGGCTGTGCTGACCGCTCACTGTTGTTCATCAGTCTGCTGCATTCAAGGTGCAGATGGCGAACTGGATGTTTCGCCGTCTCCGACAGGAGAACAGCAGTAGAACTCTGGAAAGTGCCACCTGCCAGGCCTGTAAGACACAACTTACCGGCAAAAGTTTTCCCAAATTTTACCTTTTGCCACCAGATGTCTCAAGAGATCGTCACGTTGGCAGATGGTCGAAGGCGTGAAAAGGCCGATGGGAAAATCACTTCCAGCATGTTTCAGTGAAGTCAAAGACACCTTTGTGATGAGAAGGCCGTGGTGGCTGACTTGACATCCCGCCATGCAGACGACTCATTTTCGGCCACAATGCGAGTACAGAAGAGGAAAAAAAAGAGAAAAAGAGGAAAGAAGCTGAAAGAGGAAATAAGACAGGAGAAGAGGAGGGGAAATGATAGAGGGAAGGAGCACCTGATCAAAAACAGAGGTCGGAGAGTAAAAGCAGGACCGAGAGATGGGAGAGAGGGAAGAAGAAGAGAAGGGAGAACGACAGGAAGAAAGTGAAGGAATGCCGATGTGTATACGATGCCTCTGGCTGCAGACAGATAAAACACGAGCAATGGCGAGGAAGAACTCAAAATTGTAAATTGAGTGCAGCCTCATTGGTGTGACAGCGAGCGTCTGTCAGATTAGCGCAGAGTGGAACTTCAGTTAATTATGTGCATACTGTTAATTCTGCGTGGCTGGCTGTGTGTCTGTCAGTGTGTGTGTGTAGTGTCTCTCATAATGAAAGTGATGGCTGGACCTTTGAGTCCTTAGCGGCGCTTTAAATGAACCGCAAAAGTCCCGCATCAGCATTTGGTGAGCACAAGAGACTGTGTGTGTGTGTGCGAGAGAGAAAAAAGTGCGTGTACACGTGCATAGGGACTTGATGCATTAACCTAAAATAGAAAGCGAGTTCTCCCAGGAAGGTTGTCCTCTAATTGACTGGATTCTGTGTGAGCAGCACTTTTTAAACACCTTTTGTTGCCCATTTTGCGGTGATTAAACAGGCATTGCTTTTAATTGGCTGCTCTTAGCAGAGCCTGCTTTACTCAGCAGAGGAAGAAGAAGAAGAAGACCGGAGCCCGGGCCGTTACTCATTTTGGTGGTGGTGGGTTAATGGTTTAACCACAGAAAATCCAGACTTTTTTTGAGCAGGCTGTATGTTTGAGAGTATACAGCAGCAATAAAAAAGCAAACTCCTGTTATCAGCGCACTCTCTCTTCTAATTTTACCAGTCAGAAGAAATTGGACAGGGGAAAAAAACCCGCAAAGTGCACCGCTTGTACTTTTCCATCCGGTGATGCAGGGATGGCGATGATGATGAAATCAAATGCATTGACTTCCATAAGTGGCGCGCGATGTGAACACCCCGCGATCCTCAAATTGCATTAAGATCTATTGAAAGGAGCAGCTCTGCTAGCAAGAGAGGTAAAATTAGAGCTGTTACGGAGAGAAAATGTATTCAAAATGGCTTGCTATTGCCTAAAGATGAAGAGTGAACAATATATGTTATGAAATGTTTTTTTGCCAGTGAGATATCATAGCCAAAGTGAGTAAAGGAAGATGGGGGGGTGATTCTTCTACAAACTAGACTAATCTCTTATTGGAATTTTATGCTTTCACATAAAGGTTTTGAATTTCTATTATGTTATATATTATATGATAAACTAAAAAAAAATTGCAAAAAAAAATCACTCTTCTTCTGCACAGGTAGAGTAATTCCTTTGCACATATTTCATGCATATGGCAGGGTAGCTGAGCCCTGACACATATTTGATGTCATGCATTTTGAGGGCACTTCTCCTCGTCAAGGCTGGGCACAGGGAGTGTCCGATTATGCAAGGATAAATACACAGATACGAATGTTTTTATTAGCTTCTCAATTGTGCTGAGAGAACGCCGACGCTGTGAGCGCTATCGCCGTTTCGTCACAGAGAGAGAGCGGGGCGGGTGCGATGCAGGGACTGCTAAAATGTCCACTTTGATGGGTGTGAAATGAGCACTGAACCCTGACCATTATCACCCGAGTGTGTGGTGTGTGTGTGTGTGTGTAGGATGAGAGATATGGCTCAGTGCACTTTGCACTTAACCTTTATTTACCCGGGGAAAGTCAGCTGAGCTGAGCACGTTTGAACGTGCTTGCTCAAAGGCATGATAGCTCACGTTTTCCTGGGATTCCAACTGGCCATTTTCCAGTCACATGCCTGCTTCTCTAACCGAAGGCTTACAGAGACAAGATTTAAAGACAAAAACAGGTGGTTTCACTGAGCTCCATTCAGTAGCATCATCATCCAAAATGCTGGCCTAATTCGAGCCTCATTGACACCGATGACAGGGCGATGTTTCATTTCATGTTTCCAAATATCAGATTAGCATTGATTTAGTGTCTTGGGGGCGACGAGGAGATGCTGCTTCATTCACATGCAATGGTTAATATTTCACTCTGAGTGGCAGGGATGTCAAATTACAAGCGCAATGTATGCCTCATCTTTTTTTTTTCTTTATCCTTTATTTCCTCACTGAGACCCAAGACTCTTTTTCAGGACGGCCCTGCGTCCATACAATGATAAAAAAAATAGACAGGATTCTAGTAAAATAGATGTATACACATACATACATGATAAATAAACCAAATATAAAATATATATCATATATACAAATCTATATTGGACTCATGTGTAGCACTATCCAAGGAAGACTGAAAATGAAGAAACTGATAAACAAAACACTATTTCAGTATTCTGAAATTGGTGTATTATATTCAGTGTGTGTTTGCGTGTGCTTGTAGAATACGGCTGGCTTACGCTTCTCTCCACCATCAACACAGGAAGTGCACGGACTTCTAAGCATGGATGATTGAAGGGATATTCTTAGCATCTTTGAGCTAAACGGCCCATTAAAATCTTTACCCACATTTACCCACATTCCACATTAAATGTACCTTCTGATGTCACAATGGGTGTTTTTTTAAACAGCTACAATTTGGTTTGCATTGTACTTATGTGATAATTGCAAGTCTCCAGGGGGGCTCATGTAGAAAATGTTGCATAAATTCACGACTACAAAAACCAGCATATGCAAAAAAAGGGGGAAGGAAACATGCCATTATGCACATTTCTATTCAGTTTTACAGCACGCCATGCACCTCCGGTTTGTCTCTTGTTATGCATCACAGCTAGCGGTGGCTTTGTGCACCCCCGAACAAGCTTGTTATCCTCAAACTGTCACCAACCCACAATTATCCATAAATAGTGCCTCACGTTGCTTACCGTTCAATTTCTCATTCAACTCGCTCAGTTCTGCATGAATATACACATGGCAGTATATCTAAAACTGATATTTAAAAAAAGACATTATTTTGAGGTATTTGGTGATTCAGGTTCCCATCTCTCTTCATTTATGCTAACGTTTCTAGCGATATCGCCATCGAAAACTATCTTGTCAACCGCACCTTTAATGCATAGATTTGAGCTAATCCCAACTCTCTTTCTGTTTTAACCCCAGATGATTTTCACTGGCAAGCCAGTGTAGTCACTGACATGAATTTATCACAAGAAAATTTTAATTTGATTAAATCTGCTCCCTCTAACAAGTCCCAGCCACGGTTTGAATACAGAGAGAGCTGAATCAAAAGGGATGCGTCTATTGTGTGTGAGGGCAATTCAGTCTTTCCTATATGCGAGTAGCGAGATAGGAAACTTCATTATGCAACTCACGGTGCACTTCATTTTTCACTCAATGTGCTAGCATATTTATATATTTTTAAAAAAGGATTTAATTGAATTGAATGACGTAAAACCTTTCAGCTGCAAATTAAACACTACACAGTCTTTAATAAAAAGCATTTGACTTTGCCTTGTTTCATTCATTAAACCGCATTTGATCGAGTGTTTCTCAATGTTTCCTCCAATATTGACAAAGTGAACTACTGAATTTCTTTCAACTACTGCGTCTTCCCAAACAAGCCTGAAATGTTAATTAACTCCTTACGTGGAGTCGTATAACCCCCCTGTGAACCTGTTTTAACTGCACTTTTTATCGCGCTCATCCCCTCCGACTACCGCTGCTCTATGCACGCCTGCTAACGCTCTAACTCCATAGTGCCGAGCTGGATCATTAAAGCTATATTACCTCAACGGAACACAGATCCTCTCTCCTCCTCCTCCTGATCATCATCATCGTCATCCACCTCCCTCCGTCCCAGCGCTGGGCATCGTTAAATGCAGTGTCAAAGTGCAGAGTGAGGTATAGATCTTCTTGTAAGCCATTAGTCATAAACTCATTTACTCTAACCAGTCTTAGCTCTAGCTCCCCCCACCCCACCCCATATTCGCCCACACATCTTCACCCACACATCTTCATATGATAAAGTCCTAATTAATAATGCTGCTTAATTAAACACTCATATTTAATGAATGTAAGAAGGCGAGTGGCGGAGGGGGGGAAGCGCTCATCCGTGCTATTAATTGTCTTGGTCGCTAGCTTGCTTCTAGCTGTCACATGCATCTGGCTGTGATGTACTGGCACTGCCATTAGCCATTAGCGTGAGGCCACTTAACTTTGCACAATGGAAGAAGGGAAAAAAATAAGCCATACACAGCGTGCATGGTCCTAAAAAGGCCTCGGCCAACGTTGAGGTGAAGGGAAAGAGGCTATCGAGCGTCGCAGGGTTTCAGGGCTGCTGTTAACTGGGAGCGTAGCAACAGTTTGCTAATCCACACGACATTTTGATTGTTTAGTTTATTAAATTATTTTGTTTTGCTTTATTTGAATGAAAAGAAAAGATGCATACGTTCCATTACAGGCCTGCGTTCAGGGCCTCGCTCACTCCCCCGTGCATTCCCATTCCCAGTCGGCCTTTTGGTCGGTAGCGTCGATATGACTGTAAAGGGAGCAAGTTGTACATCAGTTATTGTTTCATCATAGCCCATAAATCTGCATAATGTGCCCCGACCTTAAAACAAGCAGCTTATGAAATCACCAGCGGCATTTATATTGATAAGGTTTCTTTTAAGACATTACATTGCAACTATGGCCGGCGATCATTATCGATATCCCGACGTGGCTGTGCGCGGCGCGCGGTGGGGGGGTGGGGGTTGGGGGGTTGCGGGGGAGGTTGTGGGCGTGGGGGGTCGGGGATGGGTAATGCAATTTGACACCAGGAGGAAGGGAAGGGGAAATCGAATCATAGGGCTGAGAACAGGATGCGGGTGGGGAGCAGGGCCTAACCAGAAGAGAGAGCCGAGGACACCTGAGCACTCCAAGCTATGATTAAACCCCATATGCGTTTTTTGACGGGGTCAGAACAATAAAGTACTGCTACTTTGCTGAAAGTGACAAATAAGAGTAAAAGTAAAGGACATTTAAGGACATTTGTTTCTGTTCTCTACGAAGTCTATCAAGCTAGCTAAGACAGCAACCAGGCTAAGGCTAACCAATGGGTGTTTTTTGGGCTAGTTTTAACAAAGCTAATATCACAGAAAAAATGTTAGCATTTAATGTTACGGTTAGTTAACTTAAAGTGTAGGTTTGATGCAATTTACAATTGTAGATTTAAATGTGATTTATGCGATTTAAAATGTGGTCTACCATAGGAAAGAAGCTACACAATTACATTAGAGTCAATGGAACTGGTTATTTCCATGGTTTTTGAAGGAAATGTCACAATATCCACTTGAATAATAGGCTCCCACCAATCTGACAGGATGACCGCAATGAGGAGAAATAAACATGACGTGTAGCTGTTCAGCTCTGTCTCAAAGATGGGTTGATAAAGACAGACATTTAGACACACTTCCCTATATATGAGACTAGCCTGAGGCGCTTTATTCCAAGTCAAACCAGGTGTCTTCAACCTCGGCTGTCTTCATGCTGCAGTTTTTTGTAAAACCTTTGTAAAACACATTTACGAAGGCAGGACGACTATACATATGTAATACTTAGTGGAAATAAACGGATGCGAGGATGAAATGAATGAACAAATTGACAAATTGACCAGATTGCATGACCATTTTCAAGGCAAAAAACTCCCCAAAAATTACAACTGTTCAGAATTGTGTTGTTTTTTCAGGGCAGAAAAGCCTCTGAAACAGCATTTTCAGCTTGAGACGCTAAATCTCTCCATTGAGACCCAGAAAAGCAACATTTTCCTGTATGCTTGTGTGGAATCTGATCAAAATGTTGCATTAGAACCAGTTCAGGTTAAGGGCCAGTGTAGTATTGATCAACTCTACCATAAATGTGTAATCAATTAAACTGCATCGTATCAGAAGTGGATGACAATGGCTGACTTATATCTGATTTTTAATAAAAGGTCAATATCGGCCCCTTCTCTCTTCTTCTCTGGATGTCCTGTTATTAATTCACTCTCAGGGGGCCTGGATCCTCCCCTCACTACTAAACTCCCATCATCCATAGCTCCTCATCTCTCCTCCCTCTGGGTACCACCCTCTGCCCCTGGGATCCCAAACGACCCTGCTCTTTCTATAGGTCTTCATATTGGTATTGGTATTGGTATTGGTATTGGGGCTGGTATTCGTATTGGGATTAGTACTGGTATTGACGTTAGTATTGGCATTGGTATTATTACTGGTATTGACATTCAAACTGGTATTGTTATTTCCCTGGATTGGACAAGGGTCACCTCCCCGTTCCCCAATAACCACCGTGGACAACCTTTCCGAGGTAACTGCTCCACTAACCCCAGACCCCCCCAACCCCCACCCCATCCCCCAAGAGCATAAAGGCCAATTCCCTCGATTGTGCGGAACACAGGGGAAAGTATCCGCAAAAGCCCTGCCTCATTTCCCTGTACAAAGTGCCCTTCACAGGTCCCCGGTGGCTGATTGGAATCCATCCCTGCCCATCTGTCTTTCCGGTGCGTAATTGACCCAGATCTGGCCGAAATAATCAGACGGAGGAATGAAATATGTCTCCAAACGCTCGGTGACACCGCCAACCCCATCCATTACGAGCAGTTTGGACAGTGCGCGGCGGCGTTAACAATCTCGAGTTGGCCCCGGACAAAAACCTGATGTCTCATTTGCTGTGTGTGTGTGTGTGTGTGTGTGTGTGTGTGTGTGACCAAGGCGCTATTATCTGTCAACCTAAATAATCCAGCGTCCGCTTGTCACACACCTGTCCCCTCCGCCGTGCCTTATCTACCTGCTAATGAGAACATACACACACACGCTAAAGACACTAATACTCATTCTCCTTCTTCGACTAGCCACCCACACACACACACTGCCTGTCTCTCCCTCTATACTGCAGGTTATTTTTTCCCTATCAATCTAGTATTGTCTTTCTCTGTCAAGCAGTCAAGTTCAAGTTCAAGTTTATTGTCATATACTTGATAACAATGCAAACGTCATTACCAGTAATGAAGTTCTTGGTCTCAGAGCCAACTCAACTTTACATAGTAAATAAAATAAGACAAATAAGTGATAACAGTATTCAAATAGTAATAAAGTGCAAAAGAAGCGGTGTAGTATAAACAATATGAAAGTATTTACCTAAAGAAAAATAAAATATAATAAAAAGAATCATAATAAATGTAATACTAAGAGGTAAGACAAGACAATGCAATACTGATATAAATTAAAGTGACTAGTGGTAAACAATGTAAACAGTAGTTTTGCTTAAAGTGGCCAAGTGTGTGGGGTAAGGGTCCAATCATTGTGGTGAGTGTATGCCATTGTGTTACTGTAGTATGTGTGTATGGTGTGTGTGCAAGTGTTAGTGTCAGCAGTTCAGTGGCCTGATGGCTTGCGGGTCTCTGAACCTGCTGGTTCGGGTCCGGATGCTCCTGTACGGTAGGAGTGTGAAAAGTCTGTGGCTGGGATGGCTTGGGTCAGAGAGGATCCGCTGTGTCCTCCTCCTCCGCTGGCTGTAGAGGTCCTGGATGGCTGGCAGCTCAGTCCTGGTGATTGACGAGTCGGCCTACAGATCAGAGGTGAGAGCCCTGACATCGTGGTGTCAGGGAGAGGATCTGATCCACATCGAGGGAACAGCAGTGGAGAGGGTCAACTGCTTCAGATTCCTGGGGATTAACATCAGCGAGGATCTGAGCTGGTCACACCACACAGGTGTGGTCATGAAGGCAGCAAGACAGCTGCTCTTCTTCCTCCGGCGGCTGAGGAGGTTCGGCATGGACTCCAGGATACACACCAACTTCTACAGGTGTACCATCGAGAGTATCCTAGGCTGGCAGCATCACGGCCTGGTACGGCAGCTGCACCGCCCTCGACAAAGCTCTGCAGAGGGTGGTCAGATCAGCACAATGCATCACCAGGATGGCAGGCTGGATGAGACGCAGGGACGGGGACAGCCACTTTTATTTTCTCGGGCGATCGATTGCCTGCAGATACCTTTAAAACTGCTGTCACGCCTGTCCTCCTGCTCACTCACCCTCCCTCCCTCCCTCTCTCTCTCTCTCTCTCTCTCTTACAGTTACTGCTCACTATTTATCTATCAAAACCTCTAAACTCCACTATTTGCTCTCTGGCTTGTTCACTCCCTCCCCTCGCTGAGTCAATCGCTCTCAGGGTTTTTGTTTGGTCAGTCGGCGTCTGCCTCTCTGTTTGCAGACATGGAAACACACAAATGTATGCACACACACACACACACACACACAGAGAAACATCCGTTTAGAGAGCGAGGCAGTTCTTGGCGTTTGGGAATTGTCAAGCAGGTCAAGCGACTGTAAATGGCTCGTTGCCGCCGAGCCATTAGCATCGATGAGTTATACGGAGTGGCTGTTGATTTCTGCTAGCCGGTGGCCCTTCAGGCCCTCGGGATACACTGTCTCGTCCTCATTAAGGTCCTCTTTTTTTTAACCTTTATTTATCCGGGGGAACATCGACCGAGCAACACTCCGCTTGGCATGCATTCATACACTTCCGGGCGGTTCCACACTGGGAGCGGCTGCAGTCTTCTACTGGCGGCCACTGGAGCATTTGGGAGTTCAGTGCCTTGCTCAAGGGCGCACAATTTCCCACTTGGTCCTGGGACTCCAACCTTCCGTTCACATGCCTGCTTCTCTAACCCACTGGAGGCTTAGAGAGGCACCATCCGTGTGGAGGTGATTTTATAGCTCCTGTATTCCCGTCACATTTACCCCAAAATAGTAGCCGCATTTGAGCCTCATTGACACCAATGAGGCCCCAAATGTAACCAGGATTTTGACACTGTGACCCTTATAACCGGGTCCGGCACTCCTGAAAAGGAGATGAAGCAGGCTGGGGAGAAAGAGGCCGAGCTCTTGACCTTAGCTCGAGGCCGTCCGACCCGACCAAAAACACAGTACTAGCACCTCTCCCCACTCGGACACATCAATCACTGCAACCCGGAGGCAGAGGCAGAGAGACCGCCGTACTTCACTCTGATACTCAACTTTTTCCACACATGAAAGCTGTATTATGCAAGACTTTATCCAAAAATGCAGCCGAAATCATGAAGGGGGAAAGAGAACAGAAGATTCACCCTATTTGCCCAAATTAAATTCCGGTGTCGGGTATGGTCAGTGGTGGGAAGTGACAGGAAGTGATGAATCAAAATGTAAGAGTGAAATCCAAATTGTCTCACCTGTCAATCAAACAACACTGTGGCGTCTTTCTCCTTGGATTTTCTGTTGATGAAGTTTCTATAGGTGGCGCTCTTTGTCTGTTCAGCCATGGTGGCTATCGCTGCTCATGCTAACTACCCAATTCTTCTTCTGTTTATTCCATGAAACGCATCACTTCCTGTCTCCAGAGGATTTCTCCCAGGAAAGACCTACCTGACACCGGGTGTTTAGAACAGCAGATGGAAAAGCTTTCATGAACCGGCTAGAGGTTGAATCACTATTATGCTATATCAATCAGTGATAGAGTAGCAAAACCGACATTTATTTTAATGAAAATGTCACAGATTATTACTTTAAGACGCTGGGGGACCAAAGCAAAGCCAAAATAAAGTGTTTTGTCTCTTCGTGGACACAGCCTCAGATAGAAGGGCTCAGTATTTATTATTTGTTTTGCAGTAGATCAGTGTTTGGGGTGAGTTGGTGACAGAATGGAAAAGGCGTTGTCAACTTGTGTGTGTGTGTGTGTGTGTGTGTGTGTGTTGGGACGACTTAAACAATATGCAAAACAGTGTGATTGTTGGTTTATTGTGTTTGTGTGAGGACACGAATGCATGTCTGTGTATAATTATTGGTTGTGTGTGTGTGTGTGTGTGTGTTTAAGCCTGCCAGTCTCAGAGCCAGTCTACAAGCCTGTGTGATGCTCGTCAACCTGTCACACTGGATGACTCCCGATACGATGGCCTCAAATCCCCCCGAGACAGAAGGAAAGGAAAGACATAGAGGGAGAGAAAGAATGAGAGAGAGTGAGAGAGGGAGAGATGTGTCAGCAATGGACCTCGATTTCCCCAGAGACAGACTGACAGAGAGACAGATAGACAGAAATACAGAGACTTAAGAGGTTAAAGAAAAGTATCAAAGCTAAAGGATCCACAAAATGGACAAGAAATTGCAGCTGATTGAGCTGAAGGATCACATGGCCCTCTATGGGTTGAGTAAATTCCATGATTTTTTAAATTAATTTTATCTATTGATTTTATTAAAAAATTAAATATTATTATTTTATTATTTACTTTTTAGAGTTTTGTTTTTTAGTTGGTGGGAGACATGGGACAGAATAGGGTTTTATGAGGACATGTGGCTTTATATATTGTACTATACTAGTACTACTAGTACTACTTACGTGTAGTTGTGTATTAAGCCTTGGTGTCGGAAAGTAAAATGGATTTAGTATACGGGACATGGCAATAAAATCCATCTGCAACACACAAGTTACAAGTAAACAAGTTATAGAAAATGCAGATTAAACATGACAAGCAAATCCATATTAAGGGCAAATCAGAACTTTTACACAGAGAGAACATTAGAGCCCGCGTCTTCTGTAGGATCACACGCAACATAATAACATGCGATGTGACATGCTGCCACCGCTGGAGTGTTGTGACAAATCACCATGCATCAGCCGCTACCGCGGGCTGAACCGGAGAGACATCGGTCTCCGTCACCTGACGCTTCGCACTGCTAGACACTAATGTGAGGTCTTACACCATTACTGCATCTGTGTGTGCATGCAAAGGGGAGGGGCGCACGTGTGTGTATACTCCTCTTCCAAAAATGCATGTGCACGTGAATGCCCACCCATGCAATGTGTATAATGTGCCCCGTACAAGCAAGAGGATGAGCAAGTCGCAGTGTTCGTTTCATATCCTGTTATTGTTGTTACCGGGCCACGGGCAAATCCACTTGGACGCTTTTGACCTATGAGAGGAAGAGAAAAATAGCTTGAGAGAGAGAGAGGAGGGGGGGGGGGGATACTGGAAAATAGTTGGACTAGTTGACTTTCTCCGGGTGGAAGTTTTCCCACTGCTTTGATTTTATTCAGTAAAAGGACAACAAGAACATTGGACATCAACGCTGTTTGGTTTCCTGATCGTTCACAGGAGAGGAAACTGACTGACTTTTGAAGGAGAGAACGTAATGACCAATATGGGGGTGGAACAGAAAAGTAATAGAATGAGTAGTACTTTTCCTAGAAAGTAGTAAATACAGTAATGAGATTAATTTTTGGTTTTTGGTGTACCCAACACCGCTTACAGTATGTGACATTTTTGTTACTGTTGGTATTTTTTTGTTCTTTATCCATCTTGCGGTCCTGGAGTGGGATGGAGGATAAAAGTCTTCTGAACCCTGGGAAAAAAACAGAAACAGGCAGAAAAGAGAGAGATAGAGAAAGGAAGGAGTGATGGAGCAAAACAAGAGAGAGAGAGAGAGAGAGAGAGAGGGCGGGGGAGAGAGAGAGAGAGAGAGAGAAGAGGTTTCAAATCTTTGGGGTGCTTTTAATGGCCGCCACACAATGAAAGTGGTGACAAAATGAAAGCTTAATTTGGGCTATGCAGCTTTGCGTGTGTGTATTATTTAAAGCCAGTGTGAGCACTCAAGTCTTTGAGCTTTACAACCTCTGGAATGAAATATTGACAGCTGCAATCGGACTAAAACGTTAATGGGCACAAACAATGTGAAGAACAATCGGGGAAAAGCAATCACTTTAATTGGCTGTTGAAGGGGGGGCGCGGGTTAGAGGGGAGTCAAACGTATACCGTCCCTTCCTCCTCGTCTTTGTAAACTTGGAGCCCTTCAATAGCTTGTTTGAGTGCAAACGGGTCTAAGGGTGTTCACAGGCTTTGGTTTGGTTTACAGTTCGCAAAAATCCAAGCGAACCGTAAATTCAATCAACCAAAGCGAGAGAGGAGCAGATATGTCCTTCACTGCCCAGAAATTTCGGGAGGGAAAGGACTTTCTTCGGGTGTGGTAAGCTGACATGGAGAGTCAGCGTTCGTTTTCGTTTGCGGCTCATCGAGGTCTCGGTCTGATCACAGCATTCTCATCTGACTGAACGAACTGAACAAAGGGTGCGATCGCATATACAGTCGATTTCCGTTGGTTTGAACCAAATGGAAAAGTTGACTGTTTTTTTGTATTTGCTTCATTTAGTTTTCAGGGTCGGCTGTTTTCTTCACTTGGTTCAGATTCTCGTTACGAACCGCACCGCAGTTCTCTTGGAAGAGGGCCACATTTTCAGGCGTCTTTCAGCGTCTTTGAATGAACCGGACTACAGGAGGAAGCACTCTAGAGTTCAAGTAACCTGCTCTGAAATAACTGCTCCAACCAGCAATATGTGGAAAACACCCTTAAGAGATGTTCCTTGAGATCTTAATACAGTATTCAGTCACAGCGGAAATGCTGGTGCAGCTAATAACCATGGGGCCCTTGGTTCTCCACTGTGTTGTGAAGCCTCTGCAGTGGTTATGAGTGCCTTAAAAGATGAGCTACTAATGTTGGCGTCTGGCTCCCACTGTGCTTTGGCCTTTTGTAATGAGCTGATATCAAGGGGGGGGCTTTCCACGCTGCCTTGGCCCACCGATGTTTGCCTTCCGTTTGTTTGCTACGCCGGCGCTCTGACACCCTAACGCTCTGCTCCCATTCGGGTTGAGAGAGAGAGGAAAGGGAGGGAGGAGAGGATGAAGGGAGGGGAAAGTGGGATGCTGACTGTGCAGATTGTGCCTCGGCAGCGCACCAGCCGGCCACATCCATCACACCCTGATGCTAATGGCTGTTACGGACGTACCCCCTCCCGCCGTCCAACCCATCCCACCCTATCCCACCAACCGACCCAACCCACCTTTTCCACTGTGGCAAAGACGACTTGACACAGAAATGAGTTGAAACTAATGAGTCTAATGAGTCTCAGTGCCCCCCTGCCAACGTCTGCCGTCATTACCACTGCCCCTGCAAGTGCCTCCAAATGGCACCTTTTTTAGTCTGGCAAACTGCCGCTCCCCTCCACTGAACAAGTACCGGGCGGGGGAAGCTACCTGCAAACCCTGGTTGATAAAAAAAAAGTGTGCTTTTTTTTTTAAGAACAGGTTGATGCCTCCTGATTGATGCTCACTTTTTGGACATTTGCCACTTTTTTTCATTGATTCCAGGTAGATTAAGTACTTTCTACACACGGAAGACAAAGTCCTTCTGATGCATGGTTAATGTACTGGGTTTCTTCTTCTTACAGCAGACATAGTTTAGCTAATGCACTTTAGCTGGAAAGGCTTCACAGAACTCTTGAAATCAATGAGAGAAATGAGATCGCATAAGAAAAAGAACAAAAACTTTTATATTCTATTGTTATTGTAATTTATTTGGCGGAGCAATGCATTCATGCATACACACATGCACATCAAATGTTTGCATGTTCAGAAGATTTTAAACAAACATGCATGTACTTTTAAATTATTTCTACTCCTTTAAATGTCTGAAGCGCGCAGGAATGCAACTATGCATTTATCCAATCTGCTTATGTATATGTAACCCCAATTTGTTATATTCTTGTTTAATAATTTATTTATTAAATATTCTCTATTAATATTTTTATTCTATTTCTATTTGCTGCTGCAACGACCCAGTTTCCCCAGAGAGATCATTCAAGTTTCACCATACCTTATATCACCTCGTTTGAGGTGATATTTATACATATTTATGGTATGTGTCAAAACATAACTATACTGGTTGTCTATGGGAGGCTCTTATTCTGGAGGGAAAAAATGGCATTTTCATCAGATTCCTTGCAAGTATGTATGAATATGTTTCTATTGTTATCATTATTATTATCCTGGGTTTCAGTGGAGAGTTTTAGTGTCCCGTGGTCTAAATGGGATATAAATACTGTTTCAGAGGCTTTTTCCACCCTGACAAGAATAAATATGAATATGTTTTTTGTTTTGTTTTGAAAATCATTCAAAGATATTGAAATATTGAATATTTGGTCAAAAAATATCAGAGGAGGCCAACAGAGACTCGGCTCATCTTGTGGCAGCCCACATTTTGGTATTTTGTTAGTCTAATAAATGTCACCATCTGTTAAGTTACTTTGAATCCACTGAATGGATTCTGCCTTTGTTTAATGAATAGAGGGAGAGGTGGATAGAGAGAGATAGAATGAGTGTATGAATGAGTGTATCCTGCCTGTCCATGCTTGTGTGTGTGTGTGTTTGCATCGGTGTATGCGAGTGCCTGTATATGTATCTATGTCTATTTATTTGTGTGTGTGTTTGTGTACCTGTATCAACTGTAGGTGTGTGTGCCAGAGCTCCGGTAAACAGTCCAGGTCTTCGCTCCCTCCTCTCCTCTTGGCAGCCTCCTCTCCTATTTGAATACGCTACAATGATCTTCACCTAAAGACCATAATCCCTGCCAATCCCTCCCAGCACCGTCAGCGCCGGCACCACGCCAGGCACCCGAGATGCCAGCGCCAGGCACCCGCTGGGTGGCCCCTGCCGGCCTGCCAAGGTCAAGTGTATTTAGCTCCACTTCTCCTCCGCTCTATGGGTAGGAGGGGTGGTTGATGGAGGGTGGCTGGATATCCATATCCAGATTAAGGAATCCATTTATGATGCTCTTCCAGCTATGTGGTAGAAGTTTCCAACTGGAGGCTGGAGAGGGGGGGGGGCAATCCAGGCTGGAGAAAGAGAGCTGCAGCTGAAAAAGCTTGGGGCAAGGAGAACAAAGCATCCCGACTTAGAGCAACAGTAGCCGGGTTTCTTTTTGGCAAATTATTATGATCGTGTCCACCAGGTAATTCCATGCCAATTTCTAGCTAATTAAATGATGTCCAACATAGAGGTACGCTCTGATAGGCTCCCAAGCTTCTCATCCCCTTTAACTACAGGCTTTTACGAGGCCTGTGTTTCATTTAAAGTGCCAATCAACGAGATCCTCCTTTTTTTTTAATTCAGTTTCCATCTTTGGTGCTCAGCGCTGTGGTGTTTCTGCACCGCACTTCGCAGAGATCACCTGTCAATCAAACAGTGTGGCCAGCACTGTGACGTCTTTCACCTCAGATTTTCTGTTGATGAAGTTTGAGTTCCTCTTTTCTTTGTCTGTTCAGCCACGGTGGCTATCGCTGCTGAGGCTAACTACCCAGTTCTTCTTCTGTTTATTCCAAGCAAATGGGAAAGGTAACGCATCACTTCCTGTGCACCAGAGGGTTTTCTCAGGAAAGAACTACCTGATACCGTGTGTTTAGAACAGCAAATGGAACTGACAGACAAAATACTGAAGTACAGTGACCTGAAATTAACTTTACCACTTTGCTTTTTGAAATGCGCAATGCTTAGGTGAATTATGGTATGCAGTGTTTACGGAAATACAGTATGCGCTCGTCCACCAGGCATTACGGTAGAAGTCACGCAAGCAGGTCTAGGTTGGTGTGCTGTGCGTTCACATACCAGGAAGCAGCTTGGTGATTTTCTAAATGTAGTGGCTAAGTCAACACATGAATTTAATATTTATCAGCGATTCTGCTAAAACAACACTAGCGTCAACGTAGTTGCACTGTTGTTTTACAGGCTTCTCGTTGGCGCTGGTAAACCAGCCAGGGCCGCTGGTTCCAGCAATTGAAAGGTCCATCTGCTTTGAGAATTAATCAGCGCAACTTCTGCTGCCCGACAAAGATGTTGGAGATTTATTTGCCGAGAAAATGTACAAACGAGATAATAGGCTGGTGCCGGCTTTGTGGCGGGCTAGCCAGATTGGCAGTACCCGCCGGCGGATCAAACAAGCCTACTGGCCCGGAGTACAGTGATGGTAGCCAGAACCTTTTTTTCTGTTGGCCTTGCTGGAGAACATCAAATCAGAAATTTCGCCTGGAAAATCATGAATCTCGTTACTCCAAAAACTCTGACCGGTGCATGTGACAGGTCTTGTATCAATCGGTGTTCATATCTAGGCTCACAAACATTTGGAGCAAAATGCCATAAATGGTTCACTTCGACTGGAAGAAAGTGTACACTATATCAAGAAAAACGTGCATATATGCTGCTAGTCAAAGCTCCAAGAGTGTCTGGCTCCAGACCTCCGCTGACAGAATAACTCAACCCTCAGTCCAACATTCCTCAGCATCAGTTACTTTAAAGGATCTTTTTGTTTGCACTAATGAGTTTAATGTGATTTGGTTGCAATTTTGTTTGCAATGATGTGTTTTATGGGTTGTTTTTGCGACTTGACGATACTTGTGAATATTTGTGTATTCGAAATTTAAGCCTATGAATGAATGAATGAATGAATGAAGCTTGCATTCATATAACGCTTCTCTACTTCTGTACTCCAAGTGCCTCCTCCACCTATTGCCTATTGGGTGTCAGACTACCGTACGTGCAGAACTGATGTTTCTTTGTCATCTGCATACATGAAAGCGAATACTTAGTTTGAATGTGGCTACTAAACTCAGCTTCATCGACGTCCCCACAGCGGTCCTATTTCCATTCGGTTGATGGCCATTAATTAAAAGCCTGAAGTTATTTTCAACTCTGTGACTCACCTGCTTCTGTGTCTCCACCAGGACTGTTGCCAAGGCTTCACTAATTATAACTTTGCTTTGACTGTATAGAAAGGAAACTAATAATCACAAATCTTCTTCTGTTTTGTCTGGACAGGTTATACAGCGTTGATGAGGTTTGCAGGCAGTTGCTCTTGTGGGCATGTTGTAACATTTTTGTGATCAACTGTTTATTGTTTTGCTCAGAGTGGATGCTTTTAAAAATAATGAAATGAAAAGTTTCTAAATATCAAAATATGTACTATAAAGACCAGTAATTTAAAACACTAATGCAGAAAACAAAAAAGACCAAATTTAAATATAAAAAATCTCGGGTGCCTTTTTTGCACTATTGCACAGTACTGTATATCCAAAATGCACAATGAAAATAAATACACTTTACCATTTAGTTATATACACCCTATAATTACTATTTCTGAATAAACACACATACACATACATGTATATACAAATATACATATATACATACATATCATACATACAACAAACCATTTATACATTGCACTACATACTGCAAACACACATACTGTATATACACACATAGTATTCTCTAAGGTGTAGACTTACAACCCATTGAGTGATACAGGCAGAGGATGCTACAGCAGCTATCGGGCCCAGGGCCAGGCTGGTCTGGCAGGGGTTAGCCCGGTCACTGCTGCTGTTGGCTGGGACGGCGATGGCAACCTTTGGCTGACCAGATGCTGGTCACAGTGGAAAGAGGACATACCTGCTGAATGGAGAGACTCCTGCTGACCCAAGCTAACTTCTCCCACAGAAAGGAGGTCCGAGAGAAGGGGGACAGGAAAACGATGAGGAGGTTAGATAGCGTGCAAACTTTTGTGGAAAACTCCTGTAGGGCGATTTTCTACAGTCTGCATTGATCACATTTGGACTCCTGAACTGAAGGATTCCCACCATGCCTCAGCAAGCCCAAAAATTGAAGAAGAAACCTTCAGGGCGTGATCACATAAGACACGTTATGCACCTTTTTTCAGTTATTTTCAATGGTTTCACCATGTCCTCCAAACTATGTATGTTTTGGGGAAGTTGAACACCTCAAGGCGAAAAAAAAAGCATGGGCACTATCTATCAGCTCTCAAGATGCTACAACTCTGTCATCTTGGATGTCATGTACAAAAACATCCTCTGTTTCAGAATGTACTAGCTTTCTACTGTCCATTTTTATTTTGAACCTTTGCGTTGCATAGCAACAAGAATGATGTAACGCTCCTTGTGCCCTTTTAACTCAAGGTACAAAACGTTTTGGAATTGGTCCGGTAGATCACCTCAGCCGGCAGTCGCGAAACATGCTGCTATGGCTGCAATGTAATCCGTTGGGGCCACTGTGTCTGATCAAAGTACATCCACTAAAAGTGCTTGTTTTTGCCACTGACAGGCTCAGATTGTTATTCAAAGTGTCTGACAACATTACGGAAAGGATCCCAACAGAGATAGGCATTTGTTTAACCTCTTCCTGCAACAACTCATCTCTCGCAAGCGAGACTTCTCCTTGAGCGAGACTTCTGTTTCTGGTCATCTTGTCAGTCATCTTGATGAGCTGAGCTTTTTTCCTTGAAACAGCATCTAACCAGCATCGATAAAGCCACCACAGAAGCAGATAGTGAACATCAGCATTACTTTTTTTATTGCATTCACCGTGTTTTTGAATCAGCTTCACTGTTCTTTCCAAACTAGACTGAAAAGTTGACAGTTGGATGCAATGAGGATCAAATTCAACTTCAAACCATTGCAATCAATTTCAATCTCAATTAATACAATACAAGTCAAATTGTGCAATTCAATGATTCAATTTGAGCGTGACAAATTCAAATGAATACAATTCAAATTCAATTTCAATCACAGCCCATATGGATGTATATTCACATGACGGTCCCATTTGGTCTGCATCAATATGCTTTGTGTAATGTCTCAGAGTGCGCTGGAAAATTCTATATGAATAAAGTATACTAATTTTCATGACTACATTGGTTCAGAGGTTATGAAGAGTGCGGGTGGCCAATGGAATGCAGAATTCAGCAAGCTACAGCTGAAACAACAGTGTTGATGTGGGAGTTAAGTCCTATTACTGAATTCTGCCTGAACGCCGGGGTTCTACTCAAAACTGAAATCTTGCAAGACAGCATTCAGCATTCAACTCTGCTGGGAGTTTTAATGCTGCATTAGAATCGATATGGTATGCATACAGTAGCATGACTATAATTGAGCTGAAAACACAAATCTGGTCACGGCCTTTCATATCCACAGTATTGATCATAAAATATTTGGATGTGGTTTTTATGGTTGAGTTATACTTTGCCCAGCATTTGACCTGACCCTGTCCTTCGACCAGGTCATCACAGCAAATGAGAAGCTGTCACTTCCTTTGTCCCAACGGCAAGCATAATACTGTTCAGTACGGTTCACATCAAGGCTTTTGTGCCCCTTAAAGGGGAATTCCGGTATTTTTAAACCTGGGCTCTATTTGTACAAATTTGTCATTTATAACGCAAAATAGCAAAACGTTTTGGAATTGCTCCGGTAGATCGCCTCAGTCGGCAGTCTGCGGGGTTGCTATGGCTGCAACGTAATCCGCAGGGGCAAGTGCGCCAATCAAAGTACGTCCAATAAAAGTGGTTTTTTTTTGCCATTGACAGGCTCAGCTTGTTATTCGTGTGTCTGACAACATTACGGGAAGGATCGCTACAGAGATAGACCTTTTTTTAAATACCGGAATTCCCCTTTAATGGGAAAGGTTTGCAAAAAACCTAAACAAAAAACATACATAATCATAAGATACAGAAACATACAAAAGAGAGCACATTAAACAATGGAAAGATGCTAGTCTATGCTAGTCTATGCTACTATCACTCAACATAGCTAAAGTGTTAGCATGTAGCACCAGAGCCAACAATACTGGGGACACATGATTTTGGTGTCTATGTTCTCATCCAACTATGTTTGCCAACAGGGCAATCTCCCAAAACATTTGGTGTATTCTGTTAACATTAAAGGAAAAATACGCATTAAAAACTTTGACACTGTTAAAAACAGCTATTAGTGATGTACTTTGCATTTCTGGGCCTGTTTTGTTGTTTGTTGGTGTATTTTTCTTATTCCCGTGGTAGCTCCAGAGGAGTTCAGCACCAGGGACAGAGCCTACTCCCCCATAGAGGACAGCTCGGCAGGACGTGTTCCCGCCCTTATATGGAAACAGTGGAGGTAACACAGCTGAGATCAATCAAGTAATTAGGTCACCAACACATGTAAACGCCTTCCGAACCACAGAAGGCAGAGAGCAAGGTGGTTGCATGTGGAAGAGCAAACCGAAACTCTAAACCTGTGGAGATACTTGGAATCAGCTGTGTATCAGACCCTGGTCAACGGGAAAAAACGGACGACAAGTTCGAATGATGGAAAAAAGGATCTACGAACTGGTAGAGTCCCCACCTTACCCTCTATTTCTCACCCCAAAGACCACACACGGTTCGGGCAGACTTTCAGTACTCTTCATCCATGTGATTCTCCGCCTAGTAACTCGCCAACTCAGAGATAGACGTCACGTTGAAATATTTCCAAAGCGGCTACAATGGAGCTCGATAGCAGAACATTTTTCAGCTTTGTATATTTGTGATTTGTATACCTCACATAAATGTTTGTGTCAGACCACATGGTTGTGCTCCAGATTGCCACATCAGGCCATCCTTGCAATACCACTTTTTTTGGTTTGTTTTTTCTATTTTATTTCTCCCGCAAAGTTGACTCAGTCTCCACAAAATTTTACGCACAGCATATTTCAAACATATTTCAATTTCATGGCTACTCCTTAGAATGTTGATACACATAACCATTTGACCAAGACACACAAATGAAGTTGACAGTGAAGATGTGCCAACCTAGACATATAATGCTAGAGCAATCAAACATCACATACATATTTGCAAATGGGTTCCAAAGTGTGTCAGATCACATTTGGTCGTGCTCTGTAATGTTGCTGTGAGGACAAATTGGCGTCCGTGTGTGTGACCTCCAGCTATATTTGTGGTTGCAAATTCCTCCTGGCAGCTGCTGTTGTTCACTGAGACACAGGCGTTTTATATATAATACACCTGCTATAAACTGGACGCCATGTAATATATACCTCATACCAGACCAGCGGCGTCGCCTTGGGCTTTCTTTCAGGGCTCAAGCCCCGAATGTTTTAACATCATCCCTGAATATTTTATTTATTTGTATTCATTCCGTTTTTTTTATTTTATATTGATCAGGAAATACATAGCTCAAAACATCTGCTACCTCAGAGAGTGCGGATAAGTTATTCACAGGTCGGTTTTACGTGAACTAGTTTTATAAAAGTTTATACCAGGACACAAATCAAGCTCGTCTGTCTACGCTATGTATGTCTGTGTGTGTATTGTGGTGTGGAGCTCTGTCAATCAATGCAATTTGAGTAGAGCTAAAGGAATAAGTTAGGCATGATTTGAATTGGTCAGTCCTGGGCAGAGCTCAGAACACAAGGTGGTCTGAAAAAACAACAGCAGGCAAAGATTTAGCAATCTTCTATATTCTTTTCAAAAGAAGAATGATAGGATGTGTGCTAGGTTTGGTTTAACGAGTGATTATCTAAATATGAAAAAAGGCAAATGTGCCAGCTGTGTGGTGGTGAGCTGATGACGGCTAGTGGGCAGATGGACATTGGAGCGCTAATGTTAGTTTGGACTCCTGACTTGGCTGTTACCTTCAGGTTAGCTACCTACAAGCTAAACTCTTCATTTTCCAAACACAAAATTTCTTTTCAAATGCTTGACATCTAGCAGAGCACAATGTGAAAGTAATATTGGATTATTGTAAACAAAAAGTCTCTTGTGTCTCCATTCTGCCAGCTAGTTAGTTAATGAAGTACGGTCCTGTCAGGTTCAGCCTCCCTATTCAGCCCTTGTTTGTTTGGCTGCTGAACATTAAATGCATCAAAACTATTTCCCTCCACATGAAATGTCTATATTATTTTAAATTTGAGACTATATTTCCCTTAAATTTCAGAAAATGTGTTTAAAAAGAGATTCAGAATTTGTACCTGTAATGTATATATTTTACTACTTCTTTTTATTGAGATAGCTTGAAAGTTGAAAGCTATAAGGCATAGGGGGACTCTCTGGCAGCATTTGATCCCTGGCCAGGAACGGGTACATATTGCCTCAAAGATGGGGGTGTTAAGCACTACATTATCTCTGGACATGTGTCTCTGTTGGGTCACATTTATAATCACCCTTTGTACAACCAGGACTGAACAAGAGCAACGAGAAGCAAGATGAGAGGAAAGAGCAGTGAGGACAGGAGAAGACAGACAGCTACAGCAGCAGATAAGGAGGCGGGAGACAGATGAGTGATGAGCATATATTGTAGCTCAAATATAGCCTTTAAAGTTTCATTTATTTCGCACAACCTGAACTGAAAAAGAGAAGAGGTGAAGGGAAGAGAGGAATAAGAGGCAAGAGAAGAATTCATAAGGGGAGGAGAGAGACAGACAGGCCTGTACAGACTGCTGTTCAAGGTGTTTACTGTGCTGATTAATTTCGGCCTGTGTATGTTTATGTCAAAGTGCATCAGATTGATGCATTTTTCTGGTAAAAAAACCCAAAACAATCACCCATTGGAGGTCGATGCCCCTGGTCCTCCCTACTATGGTTCCCTAACTGCCTCTGGGCATGAGCCCCGGATGTTCTGAAATCCTAGCAACACCCCTGTACCAGACATTCAAGCTCATATAGTGTGAAATCTGTAATGGGAAGAGAAAAATGTCCATCTGTGGCTTTTCAGAAAACACGGACAGCCACTCCAGAGCAGCGTCATCCAAAAGCTTGATAGCCTGTTTGTGTTATTAGCTCAACGGAAAGGCAAAAAAGACACACTCCATTTCCCTCACGCTTCAATAACGAAGCACACGGCGAGGCCCTTGACCAGACACTCCAAGAAATGAGAAAATTTGTTCAGTGCAAGCACGCTCTTCCATTCATTATATTTCATCTCATGTTTTAAGCTTTAAGATGAAAGCGCTGGCGGCTGTCTGTAGGAATGACATGCTGTGTTATCTGTCGCCCGAACGTCTGTATTAATTAACAAACAACCGACGAACATGGTCTGGATCTGAGGGGCGAATCAGAACACTGACAAAGACGAGACGAGAAAATTGGCCTAGAAAGCTCGGATTGCAGTGGTGGTGGAGTTTAGGAGTGGCTGTGTCTATAAATACCCACGTCACCTTGTCGTGGAGAGAAAAACATCCGCGGGTGAATTGGTCCAGTGGAGACGCGGGAGATTCGCGGGTTCCTTGTCGCGCCTGGTTTGGCTTTTTTAGAGCGTGTTGGGGGGCCGGGGGCCATTTTTGAAAAGAGCGCACCTGAGTTTTTAGGGGATCAGGTGTGACTAATCTTCCGCCGCTCATTGGACATTACGCCTCCAAGTGCTTTCTATAAATGACACGAGAGGGTGTGTGTGTGTGTGTGTGTGTGTGTGTGTGTGTGTGTGTGTGTGTGTGTGTGTGTGTGTGTGAGATAGAAAGATAAGATGTCTTCGCAGGTTCAATCTGTGTGTGCATTTGCGTGTGCATTTGAGTCTGGTTGTGCACGAGGGTGTGTTAAAGCACATATTACACGAGTGCTTTTATTTGTGCGTATGTGTCACTGTGTGCACATTCAAATTCACACTGCCAGCGTCTATTATTTTAACTGGCCCCGTTACTGAATGCTCGAATGGATCATTTTCTCCATGAGAGCATCGATGCTGAATCCCCGGCCGTGACAGAGTCGTAGCTGAAGGCTGTTTTCCCCCCCTCGACTCACCCAGGAAGACTCCCTTCACCTGACGTGATTGGTCAACAGGTCTGAAACAATGGCTTTCTCTTCTCTCCTCCTAAGATAAGATGGGACTTTAAAGGTGCTTCATATAGCATTTTAATATTAGTAAATAATTGCCATATTAATTTTGAGATATTAGTATGAATAAAGTATCAGCGAGAAGACTGCACTTTATTCCAGTTGCGTTATTCTAACTGCACAGTTTCAACGTAGCTTGCCTGGTCAGAATGCATATTTGATGTTATTAAAGGCTGATTGTTATCCTCTTTACAACAAATGGGGTTTGTGGGAAATTTTAATAAACGAAATGCTACAGGTAGCGCCTCTATTTTGCCCCTTGGGAAAAATGGGTTGTTGCAGCAGCAAAAGAATAATAGGATACAGCAGGGGAAAAATCGAATATTAACAATTGTGCCTATACAGTTTAAATATAAAAGCTAAATATGAAATGATTTTCATACATATATGTTATATATGTAAGTATATATCCTCTTCCATTTCCTCCTCTCTAGTAGGTACTGAGAAGATGAGCTGGTTATCAATACAGCACACAGCTAAATGAAGCTGTTCAGGCCTGTCTGCACTCTGTAACAGCACAAAGGATGATTTTTGTGTGTGTGTGTGTGTGTGTGTGTGTGTGTGTGTGCATGTATGTGTGTGTGTGTGTGTGCTGCGAAAAAAAGGAGGGACTCGACACCCAGTAAAGAGCCTTTTAACAGTCTTTCTCTCCTTTGGTCTTCTTTTTAAAGGCAGTTTCGCCTAAGCCTTAAACGCTCCTCATTACAACGCTGTCTCCTAACAAGTCTTTCTGCCAGGGCCTGCCACCGCCCGGCTGGTTTTAATGATCCGCTTTCTAACTCTATCCCTGTCCTGTAATTGAGGAAGAGTCCGTTAAGGATCCTCCTCTGGGCGCCTGGGTTGTTTAAGAGCCTCCTAAAGGAAGAGGTTCATCGGGCCTTTTACAGTGGCTGGGGGAGAAGACGTGTCCAAACAAGGATGTGCGATAAGGCAGAGGGAATCGGTCCTTTGGTGCCCAGGACTGAGGAGGAGGGGCGGCGAAGGACAGGACTAGGACATGATCCAGGCCTTAAAAGCAGAAGAACACACGCATTCAGATGAGTTACAGAGACACAAAGAGCAAACATTATGACTTAAGAGAAAATGTGATGAAACTGAATAAGAATAGAGCAAATGAGGGGGGTATTTACATGTCAAGCAGAAATGCATAAGTGAAAAGTGTGAAGAAAAAGTACAGCAGAAAGAAAAAAACAAATGAAAAATGCTCTGATATGAGAATATACCAAAATATGAAATCAATGCAATGTGAAAACAATGTAAAAAAAGTGCAATATATAACAAGGCAGTGGTAAACATGTCACACAATGCAGTCCCCCTGCTGGCCAATCAGTGACAACTATTTCACCTTGTTGTGACCTTTAATTGCCTCCTTGGGCCAATCAAGTTTGAAAATATCGTTCTGATCTGATGAAACAAATACAAACAAATAGTGAGTTTGCAGCTTATATACAGGATGTGCAAATGTGTGTACAGAAAGTGCCTAGTTGTCAAAAAAAACATATTACAAAAATATATTAAAATATATTTCATATATATACAGAATGTGCAGATGTGGGTGAGTGCATTACCACTGTAGTTGTACACTTTATCAAAAACTGGCAGCTATTGCCCGTTTTTTCCGCTGCTCTCCTTCTTTTTCCTTTGCCGGGCTGGGCCTCAGCAGCCAGTCCACACCGCCGAGGGAAACAAGGCAGATTGATAACTTTAGATAGCCACAAATGGAATGCAAATGGGCTCTGAAATCATATTAAAGTCCCTGACGGGCGTGAGTGATGCCGAGAAACAGGAGCTTGATTCGGCTGTCGCGGTGTCACCTCCGGGCCCTTTTCAGCTCTGATATTAAAGGGGATAGACGTGTATATGGGATGACAGGGAGGGTTGGACGGATGGAAGGGGGGGGGGGGAGGAGAGAGAGGGGGGGGAGAGAGAGAGGGGGAGAGAGAGAGAGATTACAGAGGGTCTAGCATGTCATGTTAAGAAGTGGAACTGGAGGTGGAGAAAGGCACTGCTGTTCCCACTCAGGACAGACTTCATTAGTTTACATTCCCCCTCTTACCCTTCGCGGCATGCCAGCCTGGAACCGACAGCTTTTTTTTTTCCCCAGCCCACTCCTCCTTTCAGAGAGCCGGAGATGATGGCAGACCCAGAGATGAAATCAGAGAGGAAGATGGAGAGAGAGAGTCTAATTTAGGTCAAAGCTGACACTGCCGCTCTGTCGGGAGTCGAAGGAGGTTCTGGATTAAGGTTGGAGCCTCTCGCTTGTCTGTCTGTCTCTCTCTCTCCTTGAATCGCTATTGTGGTGAGCCGGTGGTGAATCACTTCGGCTTAGTCCAGTCGCGTTAAGAATCGAATAACTGTGACTTTGTTGTGATGTTCCCCTTTGATAGAGATGGGGGATTGCAGACAGATGGACAGTTCAGTGCCTTGCTGCCATATCCAGCCTGTAGGCAAGAGTCATCTTGAACCCCAACACTAAAGTCATCTTCAACCCAACCCCAAAGTCATCTTGAACCCCAACCCCCAAAGTCATCTTGAACCCCAACCCCAACCCCAAAGTCATCTTGAACCCCAACCCCAAAGTCATCTTGAACCCCAACCCCAACCCCAACCCCAAAGTTATCTTGAACCCCAACCCCAACTCTAAAGTCATCTTGAACCCCAACCCAACCCACCCAAAGTCATCTTGAACCCCAACCCCAAAGTTATCTTGAACCCCAACCCCAACCCCAAAGTCATCTTGAACCCCAACCCCAACCCCAAAGTCATCTTGAACCCCAGCCCCAAAGTCATCTTGAACCCCAGCCCCAAAGTCATCTTGAACCCCAACCCCAAAGTCATCTTGAACCCCAACCCCAAAGTCATCTTGAACCCCAACCCCAAAGTCATCTTGAACCCCAACCCCAAAGTCATCTTGAACCCCAACCCCAAAGTCATCTTGAACCCCAACCCCAAAGTCATCTTGAACCCCAACCCCAAAGTCATCTTGAACCCCAACCCCAAAGTCATCTTGAACCCCAACCCCAAAGTCATCTTGAACCCCAACCCCAAAGTCATCTTGAACCCCCAACTCTAAAGTCATCTTCAACCCAACCCCAAAGTTATCTTGAACCCCAACTCTCAAGTCATCTTGAACCCCGCTGTTAAAAATGTGTTTTTTTAAAGTCAGTGTCCAATCGTGCAGACCACCTGACCTCCTATAAAACGCTAGAGCACTTATAATTATTACCCTGGGTTACAATGGAGAGTTTTAGCATTGCACAAGGGTACTGGGGATTAACCCAGTGTGGCCGTCTCTGTTGAACATCTCCCTCAGTCAATTAGAGCGTTTCTTTTACATTATAACAGAGTACAGTGGCATTTTGACACTTTACTTGAGTTGTTGGTTATAACACATCATACAGCCATTACAAGCACATTACATCATAACTGCATCAGAAACTGACACACCCTCCCTTAAGACAGAGACCCACCACAAAGGGCCTCTGAAGCCACTTTCCCCACTGGCAACCAAACCAAAAATAAACAAAGTCAACTTAATACAAATAAGATACAAACAGAAATTTAAATAATTTACAATGTTTCATTTATTTATATATATATATATATGAGGGCATTGAAAACTTTCAGTTTAACGGGAGAGATTTACGCAGGAACACACAGGGTCACAGACTGGTAATGTATAATATACACTATTTATTGTTGTTGTAATGTCAAAAAGAAGTATTGCAGCTTTAATCCAACCCAATCAAGTCAGAACATGAACGTTGTGGATGTAGCAGCCAAAACTCTGTGCAATGCAAATGTGACGCATCTCGTGCGCAGTGTAGCTACTCTGTAATTCATTGGTACATTTTTATTTTTATGGCCATTCTGGGTCTGATTCCTGATTATTTGTGCTCTTATATCGTTAAACTGATAATGATTTAGAGCCAATCTCTCCAACTGAGTTTAAACTCTGTGGCACCTCAGGGTCACAAATCCAATCTGAGGGCAGATTCCTGGCACAGATCACACAGCAGGCCAGATTCAAACAAAAATAGTACTTTTAATCATAAACTGAAGTACAACTTTAACTCAATCAATCAAATTCTCCTGGAGGAGCTTCAGCAGCCTCCCTGGCTGCTTCCTGGACTGTGGAATCCACCCTTACATCTTCTCGGTGAGGCAATCAGCTCCCGCCTGGCCGATTAGTAACGCCACCCAGCTGGGGCAAAATAGTCGACTGGCTGTTGACCGCTTGGGAATGTAGTCCACAGTTCCCCTGCCACAACTTATAATAAGTACAAAGAGCTGGTCAGGTTAGGCCCCATGAACCTGCTGATTTTGATATTGATCCAGTGTCTTCTGGAGTGCTTATATAGACTGGTACTTTTTTGTCTCTCTTTTGATTTTCTACTTTATTTTACCTCATTCACAAGCTGCTCTTCTACTTATTATTACTTGTATATATGTACATATGCCATGCATCTGCTGTGCACCCTGGTTATATTACTCTTATTGTGTATTTTATTGTATTTTTATATTTTGTTTTTTGTCATACTTCAACCCCAGAATTTCGCCCGGAGATCAATAAAATATCTATCTATCTATCTATCTATCTATCTATCTATCTACCTACCTTCCCCTACATTGAACACCCTGAATTTCACACCTCCCTTTGACCCAAAGCTCTTTGGTCCTCACTTAGCAAATGTCCTCTAAACTGGTTCTCACAAAGACAGAATAACGCACACCTACACACACAGTCATTGACAGTGTGGTAAGTGTTTTCGGCTGGTTAGACCAAACAAGAGCTGACTTAAAATTCAAAGTGAACGCAGGAGCCGCCCACGTCAATTCCTCCTCTCTCTCCTTCCTGTACCTCCCAATGCACCAATTAACAGCAGCTTAGGTGTGTGTGTGTGTGTGTGTGTGTGTGTGTGTGTGTGTGTGTGTGTGTGTGTGTGTGTGTGTGTGTGTGTGTGTGTGTGTGTGTGTGTGTGTGTGTGTGTGTGCATACAAGCACATACGTGTGCGTGTGCCTTCGTCTGTTACATTATGCTGAGTGTGTTTTCTGCAGTAATAGATGCTTATTGCTTTGCATCCTCAAATGTCCTTGAACCACGTTGAAGCTCCGGAGCATTTTAATATTTTCTCTGCCATCAATTGATTATTGGATTCAAATAAAGATTTAAATTGTGCCCGTACACATGGCTAATGTGTTTACGGAGGGGACGGTGCGGATTGCTCGGATTGAGGGAGAGAGATGGAAAGTGAATGAGGGAGGTTGATTGGGTTGCGAGTGGGAGGGTTAGATGAGACAAGTGGAAAGAGAGGGTAGGTGTGTGGGCGGCTTCGGTTAAAGAGTGGACACATTTGTGTGTGTGTGTGGGGGGGGGTGGGCGTGTGTTGAGGGGTATCTGGCCAGCAGCCTGCCTCTTAAGTGCTATCAGGTTCTACTTGACCCAATTACAGAGTGTGTGTGTGTGTGTGGTGTTGGTGAGGGGGAGGTGAGTCAAATGGATAGATGGTAGATTTGCATTGGAGACAAGTGGAATTATCTCATGGACAATGGCAGATTTTTACACTTGTTTTAAGAAAAATACCATTTTAAGACTATATCACTTGTGAAGGTGGACATTTTACATGTTGACCTAGACCTAAAATCCCAGTCAGCTTTAATCTTCAGGGCCTGCACTTATCAAATGTCTCAGAATAGGAAATTGGATGACCCACAAAGTGTCGCAAATGTGCTCCCTCATTTAGCCATAGGAGTGAAAGCATGTTAACAACCTTCTTAAAGTACAATAAAAAGTCCTTAAGAGTGACCAGCAAATGGCATTTTAATAGCTAGAGTTTAAATAAAGATGCATTACTTTTTGTGACTGACCTTGACCGGGATGCAATCACTCCATCCACAAAAAGGACCCGAGCCCGCTCTGCGGAGTTGTTGCAACTTTACGCTTTACGGCAACGGGGGAAAACGCAGCTATGCACCAGCGATGATTTGGGTCGCTCACAGCAAACCATGTGCAGAGTCATAAACCAAACTTGAATTGCCTTTACAGTGCCATAGTCACGCTCAATTTCTTTTACAACAAAAACTAGGTAGGCCTATGGATGTTCAAGGGGTTTGAATACCTTTGCAAGGCACTGTATATTGTTATACTATATACCCAGGAATGGCTATGTTTTGTATTTTATTTCATTTTTCTGCATCAAATTATCAAGATATAGCTCTTTCAACGTGTCATACCCTTAACTATCACGAGGAACTACAAGACGCCTTAATAATTTCAATTTTTGTAAAACTCTGACATCATAGATCCTCCAAGGAGAGGTTCTACTCGTCCTTCATAACTTCCTTGCATGACTTAGGACTAAGTAGGAGTTAGGAGTGATTCTGAGATGCTCGATAAGTACGGGCCCAGCCTGGACTTAAGCTCCTAGGGGATTTAAAAGGTCTGCGATAGAGTTCGGAACCAGACGTTGCTGTAAAAGTGATCAGTAGAATCAAGTCTAAACCAGTAACCAGTGATGTGATTTGTGTGCCAGTTAAAAACTGGGGCTGCAGCATTCTGATGTGGAAGAGACATTGGGTTGATATGGGCATCGTTCAAAAAGACATCCAACTGTCAAACCCACGGGGAAAATAGTTTACAATCTTCATATTGATTGGTCCCCTACACCCATACGCTCCATATCCCCCCCACCAATCCCCATCACCACACGGTGTCCTGCATTAGTATCAAGAGGGGGGAGGTGTCGCCATGCCCTTTTCCAAGAGAGAATGAGATTAAGGGATATTTACGAGCCTCCGCTCAATACCCCAACGTCGTGGAGAAGATGCACTGGAAGGACCCAAAGCAGCATCGTAAGATTTCAAATGAGCCCTTTCCCAGCCGAGAGCAAGAAAGAGTTAGGGGGTCACTTTCCGCCGTAATGTCCCCAGAAGGCTCTTATTGGTCACCATATCCCATAAAGTAGCTGACCGGGAGCCTAAATGAAGATCGCGTTCGCTTTTATGGCGACTCGGCATCCGTGCTCTATTGTTTTAGCGCGGAGTGAAAACCGCGAGGGAACTCAGCTTTCAAAGGATTGGATTTCACCAGATCCCTCCGATGGCATGAGCTGTACGTAACACGTTTACGGAGGGAAGCAGGCATTGTGTCAGCCGCCTTCAGAGAGCAGAGGCACTGCAATGAAAGAGAATTGAGGAAAAAGAAGAAAAAAATATGGGACTGGTGGTGGTGGTGGGGGGGGGGGTGGACGAGCCGAGGAGCTAAAAACAGAGTGCTTGGTGGAGTTGGTGGACTTTGGAGAGTCCTTGACCTTGCCTCGGGGGGTCAAGTTTCCCGCATTAGCTCCGGTCAGGACGTGGTAATGAACAGTCACATCGTATAAGGGCTGTTCAGAAAATAGGCCACGGGGGAGGAGGGCGGTGGGGGGGGGGTGGCTCACACCGAACAAACCTTAGGAAAAGGATCGAATCAATGGAGAGCCAGTTGACGGGCTGTCCAACCCCCCCCTTCCCCCGTCCGCCTCTTTCTCTGGGCCAAGGTGAGTCACATCCGCGGTTCGCAGAGAGAAATAAACCGACTTGAGTTCTTGGAAATATCAGAAGCCGAGGAGGAAGAATCAGACGGAATAGACAGCTGGGGGCCTGTATGCTCTTCCCCCGTCTCCTTCGCCGTCTCTTTCTCTGCAAACAACAGCCACTTTGTTGTATAAAATATGAGACGGGGGTTCGGAACGGCAGGATTTTTCTTCTGCCGTCACACCAGAGATTTCAAATTCATGACATGGGCTCCGCATAATGGGTTGCAGGGGACATGCAAAGTGAAAAGAGAGCAAAGGAAAGGAAAGAGAGGGGGAAAGTAAACTCATTTGCAAGGAGAATACACTTGTAATTAAATTTCAAGCTAAAAGCCCGTGTTCATCATGGGCTCTCATTTGCATCGCTTTTAAATATTCATGAATTTATTTTGCATGAGTGGGCACGGCGTCGACACACGAGATGTCACACACGATTTGCCAAAAAAAAAAATGCAATATTGAACTATTTGTTTGTTGTTTCAGAGAGGCTTGCTCATTTCTGCAACTGGGCTTATATTGCGCTGTGATTTCAAAGCATGTGTTCATTCGTTTCTTAAGGGTACACTTCATAGGCTGTTCATGCATTGGGTAGAATGGTACAAGCATCAAGGGGCTCACACATCACAGCGTACTATAAACAAATCCCCTTCTATAGATTGAACTGATCACTTTCGCAATATATATTGCGTTGCCATGGTGTTCTCTGGCACCGTTACCTGATGTTCCACTTGATCTTATACATCTTTATAAGAATGTAATGAGTTCACATCTGTAGTCCAAGGCTACTGGGTAACATGTATTAAGAAAAAAGAAAGAAAAATATATTGGCGGTTTCGGTGTGTGTGTGGCAGGTAAAGAGCTTCCGTGAAACAAACCGGTGGAGGAATCACGCAGGCTGAGTGGGATCCCATTGTGAAACCTCTTGTGTTTTAATAAATCACCAAAGCAAATGCTTTGTGTTCGCTAAATGCTCCTCTCCCCTTCTATTAGCATCACACCGACGAGGCCACGGCGCACTTGCAGGATGGGAGCATTCGACACGACAGCATCCCACTGCATATTTAACATCGTGGGACTGGCCTGGGGGTGGGGGGGTGGGATTGCACTCTGTAAATAAATAAAAAACAAAAAGGGTGTGTGTGTGTGTGTGTGGGGGGGGGGGGGGTCCACGAGAGACAGTCAAAGAGAGATTATCCATGGCTAAAAGTGTAACAATGCTTCTCCGTTCCAAGCTGCATAATTCAAAAGCCATCCTGTCCTGTAGTGTTCTGTTCTGCTTCGCTTCAGGCCGAGTCCTGAGACACTTTGCTGAATTCTTCCGGCATTGAGACATCACAGAGAAAGAGAGAGAGAGACAGAGAGAGAGGAAATGCCTGGCTTTGTTTTTGCTCGGCCCTCGTCGGAGCAAATCACAGTTCCGTGTTTATGGCACAGAAACCTTTTTTTTTAATTATTTGTTTTTCCCAGAACGCACTTTGCATTTTAATGAGGGCCCGGGCCTGCATACTAAGTGCACATTAAGCCGGCACTGTGGGGGTGAGCGCGGCGATACGTCACGGTCAAAGTGAAGCAGCCCTCTTCAAATTTTTAAAGCAAACAAAAGATGAAGCGGGTAGGGGATCGGGGATCGGGGGAAGGGGCTGAGTTTGGCTGAGTTTGGGAGAAGTGGAAGTGGAGCTGATGGGCGTGGGGGGAGGGGTCTCTTTTGAAGGGGTGACAGCAGTGTGGGGTGTGGAGGAGGAAGGTCAATAAGAGTTTGGTTTCATGGCTTCTTTAATACTTTATTGTGAGGGTGATTAGAACTCAAGTGAAGGCGGTTGGTTGGTTGGTTGGCTGGCTGGCAGATGACGACGATGATGATGATGATGATGAAGGAGAAGTCACACACACACACTCACCACAAGAGTTATTACACATGTAGATGTTGTGCTGATGCCTAATTTTGTGCATAATTGTGGTTGCTTAGAAATAGTGAATATTGCTCATATTGCAAAGCCTGTAGTATATCTGTCCTGTTTGTTTATATTTCTAACTAGTTATACTAGAATGACTTACCGAGTGCCAGTGGGGTGACAGAACTCCACTTGCAGTTTCCCTTGTTGGAGGAATTTTCTAGAAGGAAGTGTCAACATATTGAAACTTGAAAAAGTTAAATTGCTCCACTAGTATCAAGACAATGACGCTTGTTTAATACATATATATTAACGATACACTGTGATGTCACAAAGACCCCAACAAAATCAGACACCCCACTTCTCTGTAATGTTTCTCCCTCTCTCCCTCTCTCTCTCTCTCTCTGTCGATGTCTCTCCTTGTCTCTGTTTCTCTTCGCTCACCGCTGGTGTTACTTCCTGGTACAATTCCTGGTTGGCGTGGCGACAGGGTTGGCACACGCCAGGTCTGTTCAGGTTCAAGCCAAATCCTCTCTGGAGCGCCGGGAATCAAACCGACACCAATTTGTCCCGTCGCCCAGCAGGAGTCAAACCACGGCTGACAGTATCAACCGTTTCCCGGGGCTGTGACAGTTGTCAGCGCCCTGGCAGAGGAACACATTAAAGCTAAATACAACTCAGTTAAGCTCGCCGTTGAATACTGTTGTTGTCTCTGTTTTATTATGTCTGGGGACACGAGGGACGGACCCATATATCAGGCTGATTAGGCCTTTTTTGATTGAAAAATCACGTATCAGCCAGTCAGTGTCGCCCTCCTCTGATATGATGGAGCTTCCTCCCTAACCACAGCTGGTCATTATGTTTTTATTATTATTATTTTAATGTCAGATGTCTGACCAGAGGAATCATTCAAGTTTGATGTCAGTGTATCCCATTCCAATGTCTGGAATTCAAGAAATACTTCTTGTTGATGTGAGATATGAGCGTCTCCTTGGGAGACTCAAGGAATGTAAGGAAATATGGAACAATCCCCCCTGTTGCTGTTGTGTTTTCTGATTTCCTGTTGTTTTCTGATTTGTTAATTTGCTGGACCACTGTAACTGAAGCTACCGTCGGTGGAGAAATTGATATCTCTGCCTGTTTGCTTGTCCAACATTGGTAGGTCTAGAAAGAAGCCCTTGCTCTTTGATTCTGATGGGTTGACACCAAAACCTGAACGTTGATGTTTTAGATCAGTAAAACATTTTCTGCTGTCAAACTCCATTGTAGCTGCTGGAAATATCTCAACGTGATGTCATGGCGTCTACTGGTAAAATACACTAAAACAACAAAATGGACCCAGAAATGCAACGTACATTGCAAATTGCTGTTTTTAACTGCATTAAACTATGTTCGGGTGCATTTTTCCTTTTAATTTTATTTCAATTTGTGAATAAAATCCTTAATCTGAAAGTCAACAAACCCTTCAGTCACAGCTGCTAGTCCTAAATCGCTAGTCAGCTTGGTTGTGCTTCAACAAAAGCACATTTCCAGCTCCCTGACATGTTTTTTTTACTGGATATACTGTTACTGAGATGAAACTGATTGATGTTCCTCATGACCTTTTTCTGTTTCTCAAAAAATTTCAACCACTCTTGCTTTTGAAGAAAAAAAAGTGAAAAGTGCCTTGTTCTACAATTGTATCCACTCCACCCAGAAGCAATCTGTTTGTCCTGAATACTAAGACTCTTGATTATCTTTTGGGCGAATGAACAATCCACTTTTTAGATGAGGAAAACAAATTGCCAGCGGTGTGTTGAGTGATGGGGCTCAAGGTAAAGTGTACGGGGGGACCTGCATTCCCTCTTTTCTGCCATGTGTTTTGCCTGAAGGAATATCGCACATGATTTAACCTCTGAACCACTGGGGGAAACTCTGGGAGGGAGGGAGGGAGGAGGGAGGGAGGAGGAACTGCTTTGTGTTGTGTGTGTGTGTGGAGGTGTTTGTTATCCTGTGGAGGGTCATATCACATTCACAGCAAGGTTACGTCTGCCTTCCTTATTGCTTACTTTTGTTTAATCCTTTGTGACATCATCTGTGTACATATCACTGACATTTGGAGGAGTTTGGGGATTACTGTAGGTGAAAAGGGTAAAGTTGAGCAAGTGGATCCTGACATCGGGCAGGTTTGCGGGTACTGACAGGGGTCAATGTTCGGTCAAGAACCCCACATTCCATTCTACATGCATCTGTAAATTTAAAGTGCTAACCCATGAGATGCTGTTTTTTTTGGGGGGGGGCGGGTTGTCTCCATCTTTGGTGTTAGGCTCATTGCTGTGGTGTTTCTGCACATATTATTCACATATATTTGATATATCAATGTATTAACCTGACTTTAGAGGCTCAATCATGCCGCCTTCTGCTGAAATGCGGTTTTCTTACCACTGGCTTTGTTTACATAGGCATTTATTGGAGTATTTTTTTCACTTTGGCATTAAGTGGATTTTCCGACTATTTAAGAGCATATATTCAGAGCGTATACCCAGCAGATCCAGTAAAATCTTTAAAGCTGCTACATGAAGTATTCTAAGCATCAATATATCATTCTCAAATTAATTGTGATACCATGGTATAATTACAGTAAATCAACGCATTGAGATCACATTTCCCGTAATTACACTAATGTGCTAATTACTTTAAAAATGCTAAGCACGGCACCTTCAAAACGCTGCAATATCGGGGCGAAACCCAGCTGTCGAGATGGAAGTGGGATAGGAGGCGAAGAGAGATTAAACAGGAGAGTATTCCTTACGGACTACCAAGAGTAGGTCCGCCGTTGTTGTCGACAGCATGGAGAGAAACAGGCAGAAATATTTCCATAGTATCTAGCGAGCTCTGCCAAGGTCAGCGTAGGAGAAGAAAGGACGAAAGAAAGAAAGTACAGGCATCGAAAACGAACACTCGAACACTCACAACGAAATGGAAACATGAAAAGTTAAGACGGAGAGAGAGCAACAGATAGGTGCAGGACTAGTTGTTTTCATTCATTCCTATCCCGCTCTCTTGGCAGGCGTAAAGGTTACGTTCGCTGTCGATAGAGAAAGAGAGAGAGAGAGACACAGACAGACAGACAGACAGACAGACAGACAGACAGACAGAGAGAGAGAGAGAGAGAGAGAGAAAACACACAAGGCCAGGGAGCACCTGGAGAGAACGTCTACATACCATCCATTCACCACCTACGTCCCTGCACACAGCCAAGGGTCCCAGAAACCTGCCCCGGGGGACCCCACCCAGCACCCACCTCAGAGAAAAGGTTGTGGGAGAGAACATTAGGATGCAAAAAATGTTGCGAAAATCTGAATTTCATCATTGGAGGAAGTAGGAAATGTTTTGAGTTTTCCGACAAAATAGGGACACGTGCACTTGAGGTCGGAGCTGGTTTTTTTTTTTACTCTGATTTAGGGGGTCCTTGAATCTACTGACCTAAACACAAATTATCAGTTCATTGATTGAATCTGAAAGGCAGTTACCATTCCATAACATACTGCACATCCATAAACATTCAATGAGTACAATTTCTGGACTAAAACCCCCAAAAAAGAAAATGGACTGCAAACAGTAATAAAATCATTTAGCTAATGTAACACTGTAAGCCGCTATTTTAGTGTTGCTGTGTGTGTGTGTGTGTGTGTGTGTGTGTCCCTCCGCAGAGTTAATACCACTAATAACTACTTTGCCCCAGTTATTGTAGCTGTTATAGGCAACATCGTCAGCCATGCTGCTCTCCCAAACCAAACCATTACCTGAGAGTTTATCGCTGCCCCTGTAATCCTAGCGCTCCTTCTGTTCCTCACTGGCCCCTCCGGAATGCTAAAAACCAATGGCTGTGTGTGTGTGTGTGTGTGTGTGTGTGTGTGTGTGTGTGTGTGTGTGTGTGTATTGTTCTGCTCAGTGTCTCTTCCTCTTTGCACTTGTTGATGAATAAGGAATGAAGCGCTGAGCCCGTCACTGCAGGGAAGAGATTCCCCTAGCAGGCCTCCCTGTCTTAGACACACACACACACACACACACACAAATGTACACATGGTGCATTTACATACACATACAGATGCAGACATGCACGCACATCCGCAGAGGTAAGGGTACATCGAGTCTTAGTTGCACAGATGAACTCACTCTCCCTCATGCACACACACACACATACACACACACACACACACACACACACACACACACACACGCACACACACTCCTGCTGTGCTCCAGCCTGCTATCAGGTGGTAATTATGCGGGTGCTTCAGTGTCTCTCTGATGCGTCCTGGGGATTATTTAAATGGTCAAATGAAGTGATGTACCACGGACCAAGAAGGAGGCTCGGGGGAGCTTTAGGATCGGAAAGACTGTGATAATGTGTGTGTGCACACAACCGGGTACAAGCTGTACCGTGTGTGTGTGTATGTGTGCTTTAAGCTGCCATAATTTCTCCCAAACGAGCTGTGGAGGACATGTTTCTGTCCCGGAGTCCCCAGAGTGTCTGTTATGTTTTCCTTTGCAAACATTTGCCCCTGTTGGTTTCTCTCTGTGCACGAGTGAACTGAATTATAGCACGCAGCCCGAGGAGCTACCATTAGAGCTGGGCATTGTAACAGAATTGATTGTTGCTTTATAAGGCAGTTTTGTCAAAATTTGGATCTGTCGTCCACCTCAGATATGTATTAACCTGAATATGTATTAATTATTATTATCCCGTAGTTTTAGTGTCCCATGATCTTAATGATGTTTCAGAGGCTTTTCCACCCAGACAAGAATACAATTCTGCAGGAAAACACTCATTTTTTGGCATGCTAGTTTATTTTTCTTTAAATTTAAAGAAACTGAATATTGGCACAAAATATCGTCAACTCCAAAAAATATCAGTATTTATACTGGCTCTCAAAAAAAACACACACCGGTCAAACTCGTGTGTAGGCGTGTCTTCGCACACACTGTACAGTACAGTCTGTGTGTGTGTGTGTGTGGTAGGTTTGCTTCAGCGTGTGAATGTGTGTGTGTTGGTGTGAGCGCGTGGGCGTCGTCGTGAAAGTCCAAGCTCTTGCCACCGAAGAATGTGTCACAGATTCATCTGACTCGGAAAAAAACATCTCCAAACTTCACGGTACACTTTCCACGCCACTTCCTCCTACCGATCCTCAATCCTACAATTGAAAGCAATGGCATTCGGATTCCACCCCCCTCAACCCACCCCCCGCCTCCAGTGGCCTATTATTTTGCCCATATGTGTTGCTTTTTCTGAGGCGAAGTTACAATTTGAAATTGTAATGGCTCGGTCCGTTTTTCTTTTTCTTGTTTTTTTAATGACAAGCCACCGTCAATCATGCTAACTGACGGACAGCCCGCATTAGCATAACATCTGTTCCACTTTCTAAGGCGATATGACACTTTGTGTGATTACCAGGGGGTCGCGTCCGGTCAATACGCACTCAATGTTGATCAGATGGAATATAAACCGGGTGTATTCTGAGTTGGTGGGGGGGTGAAAACTTGTTGAGAGGTTTTCCAGCGGGCCAATTAAGACTCGAACAGGAAGTGTGCAATTAAAGCGCGCTGCATTGTTGCACATCTAGATGCCAATTTGTTTTTGTGAGTATCTGCATATTTTTGTGTACATTCAATGCCTTCCTGAGTAGCTGTTTACATGCACATGTGTGATTTGTGCTCTATGGGAGTTTGATTGCTCGCATTAGTTTGTGTGTGTGTGTGTGTGTGTGTGTGTGGGTGCGGTTGTGTGGGTGTGTGTGTGCAGGCCCTTCTCCAGAGCAGGGATTAGCTAAACAGCATCTGGATGCTTGCTAATTGGCTCTTCTCTCCACACAAGCATGAAAAAATAAAATAAAATCACACACCTCACCTCCTTGTGTTTGTGTACTTGTGTATGTGTGTCATTGTGGCTCAAGCACAAAGTGCAGATTGTGCCAGTAATTGGGGATTACCATGGTAATATGGTAAGCCATTCTCACAGAGAAGGAAAAAAAAAATCACAATTGTTACACATTTCTAAACGGTCACTCCTGGCACTTCCTGTATTTATTGGCATCTCTTGTGTTTTTTCCCCCTGCTGATTAAACTGGCTGTGGTGGAGCTATTGTGCTGTGGTAAGTAGCATTGCCACTTAACAGCATAATGGAACCGCTGCCACTATTATTACTTACTAGTTGCTGCAATCACGTGCTGTTAGCAAGGCTGGCCAGGGTGAAAAGCAAAAGAATGCATTAGACTGTATACATATATGTAACGCTATCGTGCCCTTTAATATCCCCTAAAGAGCAGCGCCCTGAGTTCAATATTAATATGTATACATATATACACAGTTATTTTACCCACATTAACTATCCTCAGTAACTACTGTCCTAATAATAAGGAGGAGCACCACAACGGTGAGTATAGTGTAAATAAACACAAGGGTTTATTAGACAAAAGCAAAAGAAAATGGTCAGTATTTTAAAAAGGTGAGTATTTTAAATGGCAATTGTATTTATGTCCTACTATGCTGACCTATCCAGTAACTCTAATCTTTTTTATATTATACTATTGCAATTGTTCACTGTTTACTTTAACAGATTTAGTATTTTCTTTCACAGGTAGCGGAACACTAGTTGGCTTGGATAACAGCTAAACAAGCTTTTCACATACATAAAACCAATAAGGGCTGCAAACCACTGTAAATAGGTACTTATACCAGTACCTTTGAAACACACCTCCGCAAATGCAGTCTCATTATTTACCATCCATAAACATAGTATTGAGTGGGGCCCACACTCTAAAATGACACTTAACACTATAAAAGTAGCAAAGAAAATAAATCCCCTCCCCGTTGCAGGCCTGTTGTGAGAGATGAGTCCAAACCCACCGAGTGAATGTCCAGTTGACAAACGATCCGGGCGATGCAGTCCTCCACCCAGCGGTCGTGAAGAGGAGCTCCCTTCGCAGCGCCTCGCCGTACAGTCGCTGTGCAGTCGTTACCGAGCAACCCCGCCGGGGCCGGCCACTCCTACCGTCAACGAACGAAACACGCACCCAGTCCGTGTGCGTTAAAATGTCCTCTTGATCAGTCTCTCTGCTGACCAACAATTGTCCGTGTGCAACTCGCACTTACAAAAGACAGGAGACACTACAAAACAACAAAACTCCACAAAGCCAGCTTTCTCGCCTAACTCACCGGAGTTGTCCCTTCTCCCCTCTCTCTGTTTCTTTTTCCTGTCGGTCTCTAAGCCCCACCCTCCTTCCAATTAGGAAGCAGAATACCTTAATTGGCAGGTGTGACCACCACTATAAGCAGGAAAAAACAAACTAAACATTAAAGGTAGGTTGTACCACCACGTGGAAACTATGGGCTTCACACAAACTATATCAGGACAATGTCATTCTTGACAATTGACACACCACCGGAAACCAATACTCTGCCATACTCAGCCAGGCGCACACATATATTACGAGTCGTTTTGACTTTTATTAAACTTTGTGCATGTAGCCTATATTTCTAACTACTTTATTCACCACTGAGGCATTTGAATGTACATGAATTATAATCAGTCTAAATTATAAGTAAATAATAACTATATAATTGAAGGAGTGATTACTTTTACTGTTGTAGTAAATAGTTAAATAATGCAGGTTTATTAACCTGGGGTTACATATATATATAAAGTGAAGGAGTCCGAGATGTATGCTCAAATGCATGCTTCTCGTTTTAATAAATGTATATATGTTTAGGTATGTACAGCGGAGTCCAAAAGATTCCACTACCGCTTTTGTTTCATCATTTATCAAAAACGAAAACACATTTTTTACTCTCCAAACAAGAGCACCAGCGACAATAACGCATAGAGGACCATATTAATTTAGTCAGTATCTATCTATCTATAAGTTGGAAGGAAAGAGACACAGAGAGGTATCTTATAAATGGAGAGTAGTATTAGCAGTGATAGAGTGAGTAGTAGAGCAGCATGGGTATCCAATCAAAGGCAGCGTCTGATGTTATGGAGTCCGCTTAAGCTACATCGAGCCACGTCTCCAAACAATCCCAGCCCATGGCACATAAACCTTTTACAGCTCACCCTATAAACTGATCACCGCCACCAATATCTCTTTTCCACCGCGATTTCTCCTGACCCAAATAAGTCCAATGATCTATTTTAGTTTGTATTGCATGCATTTTTCTCCCCCTTATTCTTCTCTCTATCTATTTCTTTATTAATCTGTCATCCGTGCACGATCCTTTTAGGAAGAGCCTTCTCTGATTCGATTAGATGGGCTTTCATTATGGTAATGGTGGATTAGGCAATGGGGGAGATCAGTGGGGATGTTTGTGCCCGATTCTGCTGCCTCTGCTACAACACAAAGGATGTATACATACACTCTACGGTGTGTATGTGTGTGTTCTGGGGGTCGAGGGCTCTGTGTGTGGGTGCATGTTATATATTTATGCTGTGAATCTGTAAATGCCATTACTCACTAATCTTGGTTGTATATGCAACATGCAGGACACACTTAAAATGGTGTTAAGGCAATGAAGACTTGACTCTTTACATACACAGCATGCATACAGTATCTGGTTTGGATGTTGGACATTAATATTGCAGACAGAGCTGATTGGGTTAATGCTAGCTACCTAGCTAAATAATGGAGGACACATCATAGAGCTAAAAATACCAAGACAGCAAAGGGTGTGTTAGTGTTGCTGTACATGCAGTTAGCTCAACATTAGCTAGCTAGGAATTAAAAGAAAGGTAGCTGGCTAGTGTGGAAGAAAACTTTAATATACTGTATGACATGAGTAGTACAGATATGTATTAACAGTAGTAGTAGTTGCAGTACATATATGCCATGCTGTATTTGATTCATGTAAAGTTCCCAGCATCAGTACCCTGGGGTACTGGGAAAGCCTGGCACGTCTCCAAGATTTGTTTCCCATCAATGTTTTGTCTCTGCTAGTGACCTTGCTATTGAGAATGGAGGTAGACCTAAAGGGGCTTGTGTACCTTGTAGGTATAAAGATCCTGCTCACTCTTAGAGGGGCAGAGAAATGCTTGAATGCTGGTGGGGCTGTACGCTGATTTCTCTCCATGCTGCAACATGATTAAATGATCGCTCTGCTTAAACAACTTTCAGTGGCAATTGACTTCTTCGACAAATTTCCAGAGACCAGGTATGAATTTGCATAAAAGCGCGTCTTGCAAATGATTGAATTTATTGACACGTGTAATTCGACACAGGTAGTATTTCCTCTAGATGTAAAGCTTGATCATATGTTTTGTTTTTGATAAAAAATTAGTTTACATCTGATGACGACCACCATTGACGTGATTTCCAGTGGTAGTCACCTTTTTTTTGTGTGGAAGTATCGAAAAGCCATGATTTTTTTATTCCTTGCTATATGATAATGGGATTGATACCCAGGATTTACACTTTGACTTAATGATAAACAAAAGTAATAGCGTCAGCCTTGTTGACATGGTTGCTGGCAGCAAGTGTCGTAAGCGAGTCATGCAGACATGGGAGCCAGCTACCAATGAGCGCTCATTAGCCACAATGCTAGTGTGGGCATGTACAAGCATGGCTTCACAGCGAAAAAAACAACATAAATGATCTTGCCATTTTTATACACAGTTACACTGAAATTATGTTGTCAATTAAAACGATGTAGGCTAACAACTCTGTTACGATACAATAGACCATATTAGCTGGGTAGCCTCAGTGACTTCAATGTGACTCTTGTCTCTCTGCTGCAAGCGCTACCATTCGAGAGACAGCGAGTTCCAAGGCTGTCCATGACTACGATGTGAAAAAAATTCTAAGCTAATGTGCCATAGCAGCTGAGCTAACAGTCCCAGTTGAGTTAGCTACTTGCTGGGGAAAATGTCACTGTGCTCGGTGATGATGTAATAACTAAAGAGACGCTCTGATTGGCCGAAGGAGTTGCAACATCAGGACATGCTACAAATGGTACACACAATAGAGCTCAACAGTGAGGTTCCTGAAGTGAAAATCCCATTCATATTCTGAATAGGGATTTTGATTATTAGCCATAATGTCGTAACCATCCAGTGTAGACTCACCACAAGCTAGTAGATTGTGAAACGATAGTGTATGCTCCTGTCAACCTTATTGATATCATAAAACATGTTTTATTCACGATGTCATGGAGAAGTACTACACTACCCACAATCCTAAAGTGTAACAGCGACGTCTCTGATTGGTGGAGCTCGCTGTTACCATGGAAATGTTTACCGCACCTGTGAACGTCTTGTCAGCTAACGTTAAAGTTAGCTACTAACGTAACCTACCTAGCTGCTTATCCTATGCAGCTGTGACTAACTCACGTAATGTTAGCATAACGTTAGCTACGTGAATGTAACTGGATCGAATTCACATTTATTAAAAACGAGTAACGTTAATAACTTATCTGATCCACCGGTTCTTCACCAACACACTGGTGGGGAATCGGTGGAACCGGCATTGATGGATGCCCGAGCGGTGATTGCAGTCAGGAACGAAGCACTGTACCATGTCGATGACAACACTTTACACTATACTATATGAAACACTACATATACGCACACAAAACAACAACAATATAAACACTATACTATTGACAAATGTTAAATTCAAGAAGAAGCACGCTAAACTATCGTTAATTTGGAAGTTGTTGGAAAGGTATCATTCGCAATGGTTTATGGGATGAGTAGTTCCTTCACTTCATAAAATAATTATGTACACAGTCTTGTACCTTTGCCTTTTCTTCCGTTTTCCGATCTTTTTTTTGCTCAGAATCAAATGTTTTATGGTCATGATTCATCTCCTAGCTGGTTGGCTTGGTTCCAGCCTTAAAACTCTTTATATAAGGATTTTCTGAAATGTCAATGTAGTAAATTAATTGGAAATTTACTTCCGGAACCAGAGCCGTTCAAAAAGTGGGCGGTAACTGTTGCACTCTATACACGTCTTAAAAAACTGTGTCTTTGTTTTGCTCAAAAATAAAGCCCAGCCCTTTTGCCCTGTCTCTACTCAGAAACAGCGCATATGTTTTTGTATTTTTTTAATCATTTTTTTATGGCAGGAGAAATCCTACCTCTCTGGAATTCATTAATATTCCTAATGGGAGGTCCATTGCCCTGATTGACTGACCTGGTGAACAGGGCCAGGCCTCTTGAGCTGGGTGAGAGCTTTAGCCATGCAACTCATAATGCCAGTAAATCTACACTGCACACACACACAGTCATGGTCCAATTCCACTGCCGCAATTATCAAAGTACCTCTCAACCTCCAAATTGAGGAATGCATCTTAATTCAGTCAAATGCTATTTCACTGACAGAGGCCAGAGCATTGCCAGATTATGGATTAGAGTAATCCCAAGGGACCTGAGTGGGTGGGCGGGTATGTTTGGGTACAAGAGGAGGAGATTTCAATCATTCAATCAAGCTAACGTTGCCGGGGTGCGGGACCTCTTCCCCTCAGTAAACAAAACAATCATAAAAACAGGCTTAGGAATGTTGCTGATGCTGCTTTTTTTCCCCGTTTGATGAAAATAGATTGGCAAACTGGTGCTGCAAATGATAGTCAGACTGATCCTTTCACATAATATCCCTCCAAATTACTCCATCCCCCATCCCTGTGTCGTCTTAACCATTTCTTACATGTGGACTGGCATGGCACTGGGCCTGCTGAAGGTTTTAACTGGGAAAATAACCCGGGGTAAACACTGTATATTACATTCATGCCACTCAATTAAGTAGATTTCATATTTATTTTAAAATATGAACCATTGCATTATATACACGAGTCAATAAAAATATATAATTTACTATATTAAATTCATTATAAATTATTATAAATTATTATAGAAATTGTACAATATTACCTAATAATGCAGCATTTTTCCTCTAATTTAAAAATCCAAATAAATATGAAATGAAAAGGGGTAATAATGTAATAAGGTAAAGAGACAGATGCCAGAGGGAGGGAGGGAAATACAGGAACAGAGACAGCAAGGAGTAAAATGAGGTAGCGGTTTGGAGAGAAAGAAATAGATAGATACAATAAATGTAGAGAAAGTAAAATGCATTTGACAGAGAACCAGAGAGATATACTATGTATCAAGAATAGTACCGGTAGCAATGCATAAATAAATGATGTTATGGATTTGGCTTTGGCGACGTCAAGCGTCAACGTCATCTCCAAACAATCCTAGTCTGTTCTTCTCTCTGTGGATTTCTGTATTAATCTCCATTTCTTACATGTGGTTTGGGTGTATATACCCAGAGGCCCAGGGTATGTACTACATATCAGAGCTCGAGAGCATCAAAGTCAAGGATTATTTCTCTTGTGATCAACGTTTAAGGTAAAACGTGACTTAACCTGTCATAACTCATTATAGCCCAAGATACAGGTATTAAAAGTGCTTTACTTCAGTGTTTGCAAACATCTCTGATTTTTCAGCCTCACAATGCCATATAAATAGTAAAACCGGAAAATGGACGGTATGGAAAGTTTGCCAGTGCTTTCACTCGATGTGGGCCTTGGATGTAAAGATCCCAAACTGAAGCATGTACAGGTTTCATGACTCTCCCACACAGATACTACACAGATATCAATGGCGGTAGAGATAGGAACAAGAGGGCTCTGCTTACTGAACTAACTAAGTAAGAAGGGAACTGCATTACACACTTCACAGTAGAAAGGAATGGAGAGGAGCCCCATCCACCGTGAGCCTCATCTTTGTCCAGCTTGATTAAAAAAGCATGGACTGGTAGATAAAGTGGGAGAGAGATGAACCCAGCAGTCAAGCGCTATACATGGGTGAAGGGAGCTGAGAACAGTATCAGTGCAGCACAGTGCATTCTTCTGCTTTCTGGGATAGATGGACATCAAGGACAGACAAATTTGAGAAATTAGCTCAGTGGTGGGAGTCGGGGAAAAAACGAAATCATTTTTTTGTCAGCAGTATAGGGCACATTCAATAGCCATGGAAGGAAAATGCACTATAGAAAGGTTAGAAGAGGAAATTAGATTAAAAGAAGATGACATAATTAACAAAAATGATCATGGAATAGATAGGAGTATTCTCTGCAACTAGAACAGAAGACAAGGGAATAAAATCAAATGCTTCATACGAAGCTTCCCAATAGAGAGCCCACCAGACCCAGTTGAAATGAGAAAGTTGCCAATGGGTTTTTATACAGATGTTCTCTAGTGCTGGGGATTGTGATTCTTCTTGTTTTGAGGAAATATATCAAGGGCTGCCTACGATGAGCCCAGAACAGGCGACGTTGCTTGGACTCCAACATTATTTTTGAAGAACTGCCTGCATCAGTCCACCAACTGTCTTATGGTCGCTCACCTGGTATTGATGGACTTCCAGCAGAATTCTACAATGCAACGCTATATGAAATGTTCAAGGAGTGTTTTAGCTCCTTTGAGTTGCATAAGAGCAATTCTGTCATTACTTCCAAAAAAGGAGACTTTGGTTTGTTAAAAAAAACTAGCCAGTTTCTTTGCTTTGATTATAAAACATTATCTAAATGCCTTTGAAACAGATATTATATGGACACTATAGTGCATGGTAATAAGACCTATTGTGTGCCTGATCATACAATAATGGGTAATTTGTTTTTAATATGTGAAATATTTGGTTTGTTAACTCTCCAAAAACTAGATTTAGTTTTGTTATCAATTGATCAAGAAAAAGCGTTTGATAGAGTGGATCATAAATACCTGGAGCTGATGGGAAGGCAACATAGCTCTTGTTTTGTCAACAACTTTCCTCTTGTTCACATATTGTTCTGTAAGCTTTGACCTTGTACCTATATTTTAAACCTCGAGTGCCTAACTTCAGAATGCCATTGATTATTACGTGTTTGCTGTACCGTTGGAGGATTTGTAGCTTTCATTCCTTCAGACATTCTTGATAAATTTATGGGCACCAGAGTGACCTTTTGTTCACTTTCTTCAAGCCTTCAGGTTCCGGTTCTCATTCAGAATATGAAATTGTTGTCAGGGATATATATATATTGTAGGGCAAGAGTAAACGGCCACTAGAGTTACAAGGATTGGTTGTACAAGGAGTGGAGTTGGAAGTGTGTGAAGTGTTTAGGTGTTTTCCTGGGGAATCAAGATTTTCAACAGAAAAACTGGGAGGGAATAGTTGAGAAGGTGAGTGCCAGATTGTTTCGATGGACTTGGGTCCTGCCCCAGTTATCCTATAGGGGGAGAGTCTGATTGCAAATAATCACTGGTCTGCAGTTCTGTCTCTCTACTGTAAGATCAATATGTGCCACATGTCTGTTTCTGTCCATAGGGCTGTGTCTACAAACAGACTTGTGGCTCATATTGATCTTACAGTAGAGAGTAGCTGTCCCTTTCTCAGACCGACTGAGGAGACTGTCCAAGGCTTAGTGGTCTGTTTTCTGTTTGCGGCAGACACGGTTTATTGGTTTTGGGGAAGCCCTGAATGAAATGATCTGAAATGAGTATCTGGCTTACAAGGCGGGATACAATGAAAAGGGGACGGGCTCAGTTGTACCCGAGCTCACGGTCAAAGGGCTGGAATAGAATTTCCATACTACAAAATGATGAGTTAAGGTGAATTTGTGGGACAAGGTCTTTTATGTAGCACAGAGTCACTGGCTTTGTCTTTTTGATAATTGTCATGTGATGGAATGCAAACAGATCAACATATTGATTCATGTATTTTTGATACTTTTTCTTTTCTTTGTTTTTCTCTTTGCACTGTGATGATAAGCTCTTAAGACTGTCAGATGTCAGAGTGCATCACCGTCTCTTTCTCTCCGTCCCACTTACAGTAGTTGTTAGATGCAGTTGTTTCTTCTCTCTCCATTACTGTCTATCTGTCTCCATTTAGCTCCATTTCCCATTTTGAGTCATTATGGTTCTCTAACACCCCCTCCATCCATCCGTTGATCTTTCCAGCCCTCGTCTCAGGCCTCTGAAACAACTTAGCGCCTCATAGTTAACATTTAGTCACTTACACCTACGCCCAGATGTGAGATGTGGCCACCCGCCAACCTGTCAAACCGTCAGACGGCAAATGAGATTTGCGCGGTAGGGGGGGACGAAAAAAGGCGATCGCTTGAGTTAGACAGGGTGACAGCGAGGCACAAAGAGAGGGAGGGCTCGCTCTGTGACCCGCTAGCAAATGAGAAAAGGGAACAGGTTAAAATCTACCAACGCTGTGCTTTTTGGTTTTTTTGACACCAGAATTACCACCTTTCCGTGACTGGGTCTTTAAGCCTTGCTTCTTCTTTTTCTTTCTTTGAACAGCTTGACAAACTATTCTTTGCAGGACGCAGCATGGGTTGCTCGCAGGTTTAAATTGGGGTAACAAGAGGTGAGTAAAAAAAACCAGCGAGATCACACAGAGGAGGAGGAGAGGAGTCGTAGCCTCTCCCATCTGTCCCATCCCTCTCTCTCTCTCGCTCGCTCCCTCTCTTCTCCTAGGCTCGCTCGTGCGTCTGTCTGGTCGAAGAGACGCTGGGCGGAGGTACAAGACGTTTCCATGTCAGCCCCAACCTTTCTTTACCCTCTCTTCACCTCCTCCTTCTCCCTTCTCCTCCTCAAGATATAGTAGAGATGGTCTTGGCAGATGCTGAAAGATGTATAGACCTTTATTAATTGAACACCACAGCCTGTGTGGATTGCCATTCATTTAGTTTTTTACACCACAAAGTAACCAATATCAACTTTATTTCTTGTTATTTCAATGCACAATATGAGGATGAACGCATGAATTTAATCTCATTGATTTTTGAGTCTGGACTCTTGTACAACCTGGGCAAAACCATTCTTCTTATAATAATTTTCTTCTCCCCTCCCAGCATTCCTTCCTCCATCCAGGAATGGAACAGATACACACACACACACACACACACACACACACACACACATATATATGAATGCAAATATATGCATACACACTTGGAATTGCAGGATCACAGGTAGAAAATGAGCCGTGATGAAACCATCACTTTACAGCACTACTATCGTCTTTGTGAAAGTGTGTTTGCACACACACACACACACACACACACACAGGATATATGACACGCTGGCTAGGCTGGTTGAAAGGTGTGCATTATGGGGAGAGGTGTCAGTCCTTAATTGTCTGAAGTCCACACGCACACACACACACACTATCTGCCTCCTCAAAACCTAATTTCTCTCTAAACAACTGCAAAGCCCGGCTCTCTGGCAGCCAGCGTTGAATTCAAATGGAGCCCAATGGCAACAATCTTAAAGGGCAAACGATAGGCAGGCAGGAGAAAACATTAGCAGCAGTTGAAAGGCATTTAGAAGCTTTGAAGGCTTGGCTGAATTAAAAGGGGATAATGAATTTCAAACGGCTGTTTATGTGTTGTTCTGTCGGATGCAACGCGCCCTGCCACCACTAGGGGGTTGTGAAAGCTGTGGCTCCCAGTGGAGAAACTGGAGTGTTTTGTGTGTGTGTGTGTGTGTGTTGTAAGTCAAGCAGATCCAGGGTCAGCGGGCTGGAAGAGTGATCCGTCTGATCAGGATGGAGGCGCTTGTCTCAGAGCAGCCTGCACACGAGACGCCCTCTGAGACAAAAAACGCAACGCTCTATGTTGGGGAGTTTGGAAATACGACTTGAGCTTGAGCTGGACAGTAACATGTGAGGTATCAGAGACTGTCGGAGGAGGTGCAAAGGGTGAAGACAGTAGAAAACTGAGAACGGCAGCAGACTTGACGTGATGTCTCCGTTTGGTAGGACATTTACAGGTGTCAATGTAAAGACTTTTCTAGGCGTAAGTGGCCTCCCTGGTGACCCTTAGCCCGGGATGTACCAGAGGGTAAAGGCACCGCAACTCAGTAGACCCTGGTAATATCTCAATATCACATATCATAATTCTGCTCGTATTATCTTTGATTGCTGAGGTGGGGGGGGATCCCCAATGCCGGTGGCGACTACTCCCAGCCCTGATTTCCTCTGGAGGTGTTTGAATGAAAATGCAGTGCCAAACTGAAATATTCCTTTGCACTGCGGAGGTGAGTAGTTGCCAGCTCTCCCAGCCTCAGCCGTGACACTTAAATTGTTGGATACAACCTCGAGTGTAAAAATCCTCCCTGAATCAAAATTCACACGCTGTTCTGCCCACGCCCTGGGTGAAAAGGTACAGAGTAAACGACATGAAAATAGTACCTTTACACCGACTTTTATACAACGGGAGTGTAGAAATGGTGTCTGCATAAAAGGATTGGATCCGCCATGTATAAGAATTATGATTAGATGACACTTTAATGATCCTCCTGCGGAAACTGGGTAAAGAAATACATCTGAATACACCTGAATAAAGATATATCCAGAATTTTGCCCTGATTATATTCTATTATTATATTCCGTTTTTCTGTCATTTTAACCAAAACAAATAATTTGACACGTTTTCCCTCCCATATTCATTCAGTGACGTTGAGTGTCCAGCCATGACGAATAAAGGTTAATACAAATGTACGAGCCATGGTTGGAGTTTAGATCCAATAGATTCAATTGTTTTCTGTAGGAGTTCTTGGTCTGTTCAATGCCTTCATTGATTTCCACAGTAAAACGAGAAAGTGCACTCTTAAGTTCCTCCCATCTATGTTTCCACATAAAAGGGGGATAATTTAGTTTTTCATTGAAACCCCATGAGATGGAATCAAGTACCGTAAATTGCACAGCGATTCCACACCGTAAGCAGAATACGTTAAGAAAGCTGGAAGGGGACCTGCAGTAAGAGTTCCTATCAAGAAAAAGAAAATTAAGAGATTATTTGAAGACTTTGTCAGATTTATACTGGGGCTTGCTTGTTAAGTAAAGTATCCAAACAGCTAATTATCCCTTTAATTGAGTTGAGTTAAAAGGTAGAAAGGGCAATTACTTTTTCACGCCTGAAGGTTGCATGCTAGATCATCTTGTACACACAAACACAGCTTTTCTTTTAAAGCCATTTTCTTTTGTCGGACTCCTTCTCCTTCTACTGCAAAAGCCCACTAGAAGATCTGATTAAATGCGCTGTGAAAAATGCATACCTGCACACGTGTGAGCGTACATGCATGCGCTCTTACATGCCCTGAGAACGTGTCAAAAAATACAGCAAAAAAAAAGAATAGGGCAGGAAAAGATGAGAGGGAAACCAGAGTGAGGGAGAGGAAGCTGGGGAGGCCGAAGGAGACAGAATTGTACTGTTAGAAATAAATAGATCAGGCAGGTATAGAATAGAACTGGGTAGAAATAGAATATGAGAGGACCCAAATAAAATCAACCTTCAGGAATCCTGGGAGACTCAAGTACGGCAGTGGAAATCCAACGAGGGGCGTCGGGATTCACTGTAACAGCAAATCACTACATCTAATATCGTTCACCGGCAAAACTTCTGGAGTGTTTGCCAGTTATTGTCGATGCGATCTGCCATCCAGTTCTCCTCGTCGTATATCCGAGCGAGACGCAGACTTTTTCGTGCAAGCAAATCCCCATCTTTCGGGACGTCAATTCCCCGAACCCGTGGTAAAATAAAAGTCCCCGGAGTCTAATGAGATTTGCCGAGACATCCTGGACCTGCTTTTGCAGAGAAATCTCTGGAGGCAAAGCGGAGCCGTGGCTGATGACTGACGAGATAGTATTATTTGGTCAAGGTGGCAAATTATTAGTCGTAGATCACCAAACTAGCTTAGAGGGAACATTGGTCCTGAAGGGTCCTTTGATTGTCCATATATCATGTTAAGGTATAATGTCTGGTAATATTTGCTTGATCTTTTCTTTCTGAAATTATAAAACCTACAAGATTAAATCTGGACCTGCTGAGGCTAATGGAGAGTGCTGCACCTTGCCACCCGACACCCACGTCGGACTTTTCATGCAACTTCCATGCACTGCTTTGTCTGCATTCTACCCATGATGATTAGCCAATGACAATATCTGACTACATTTTTCTGTATATATCTACCGACAAACTGCAGGAGCTTGAATAAAACATGCAATTGCCATCTAGCTGCAGTAACAGACAGATCCAATGGATTTATGTCTAGCAGCTTTGAGACGGGAGCATCGGAATGATGCTACATGAGACACACTTACCAGCATTAGTAGTCATTTAGAACCATAATAATGGAAAGTAAATGCATGTATGGATTGCATGCATTGAAAGAACCCGTATAGATGGATTCAAGATTTCATGCTTTTTTTCCCTGCAAGATTTAGATCTGGACTGCACGGATATCTTACATCGTTTTTTGACTAGCTGACTAGGGTTGTCTGACTTTAGAAAAGAAAAGAAATAGGTAGCGCTGTATTGTATTGAGTTGCTTCCATCCTGCAGCTTTCTTTTTCTTCCTCTCTGCTTGTCCTTTCAGCACGGGAGAGAGAGAGGGGGGGGGGGGGGGGGGGTGATGCAAACAATGTGAATCCAGGTCATAAATGTTGCATTTCCTTCTCTCTTCTGTGATTCGAGACAATGTTTTGTTTTAGTGCTCTTCTGTCGTCTTTTGTTTTCGAGTGGGTGCCTGAGTGCCTTAGGGTTGTCCCTGTGTTTGTGTGTACATCTTATGAGGATCCTTGGATAAAAGGTTGAGTGCACAACGCCCACTTTACCGAGAAACACAACTCCAGCGAGTCTCCGCCACCTTCTCAGAATGCTGCGAGCCCTACCCTGTATCTACGCATTGCTCACTTTTCCCATCCTTCTTTGACTTTGTTTCTCTTCTTCCTTTCCTCCCTCCTACCCGCCCTCCATTTCCTGTGTAGACGAGGCGAGTGCAGGCAGTACCGGAGAGCGGTTTGATCTTTCGCTGTGGCGCTCCGCAGTGTCCCTGGCATTGTTTGACACGGGGCCGGTCTGTACGGGAAGCACCAGATGGCACCGGCGCCGGTTTTGGACGGGAGCTCGGCATGCCGGCGGGCATCCACTTCAGGGGTATCTGCGGGGTTTCAGAGAGCCAAATTGAAGACTTCAAACCTCTTTAATGTAACCTGGAACTGAATTTGAGAAAATGCAAAGGTGCTCCATGTAGCATATTAGCATATACATGAATGCACCATCGGCGAATGGATTGCGCTACCTTGGTGCAATTACTGTAAACAAATTACTTCACGGTGGAGACAATTGGTTGCCTCTATCTCACACCAGTGCTACCGTCTCTCAAAATTAAGACTGCATTTCCCATAAACCCTGTGACTTCCTGAGGACCTTTGCTTCTTCAGTCAAAGGTTTTTTCTTTGGCTTTACTTAAGAGGATAAACACGTTGGAAGTGATTTTTCCATCGACCTTTCGCTCCTTCCACCATCTGCCGTTGCCAGAAACTCTGAAAGCTTCAGCTCTGTTTGCTGGCAGAAATATCAGAAGAATTTCCTTTAGAAATTGAACACACAAGAACGACCAAACAAATCGATGATAAAACCTATGGATTTTATTCATATATGTTATTGTTGTCTGCTGCTGCAGCACAAAGTCGCTCTATGCTGCTGGCATTGAAACAGCCAGTCAAGAACTATTGTTACAGGGTCAATTTTATTTCTGACCAAAAGTACTTGAATGCACCGCAGTTTCCATTTACATCTGACCTTGGAAGTAGGAGCTCACAACGGGCACATTCCCGTCTCTGTCTATCTATTTCTGCACTAAGAAGAAGACATTTTATTTTGTCATCGCAAAGGAATTCTGGGTAATGAAGATCCTATCTCTTCCTCTTCTCCCTCTTCTCTTTCTCCCTGTATGAGTGTTGAACGTTGGTCTAGAAAGAAGCCCCTTGCTCTTTGATTCAGAGGAGCTGACACCAAAACCTGATGTTTACGGTTGATCGCTGAAACATTTTCTGATGGAAATATCTTGACGTGACATCACATCATCTACATTTGGTCAGTTAACCACATGAATGAGAAAAATACACCACCAAACAACAAAACGGACCCAGAAATGCAAGGTGCATGGTTAATAGCTGTTTTATAATAGTGTTAAAGTGTTTTAGGGTGGATTTCCCCTTTAAACCAGGTCACAGGCTTGGCAACCTCAGGTCTTTTATTTATGTAACGTGTCCTAGTATTCCACTGTCCACTGCCAAAGTCAAAACAGCACGATAAGGTCACTTTTTACATCCTCGCTTTTTTTCCCTCTTTTTTTAAAAAGAGCTTCTGTTTGACTGGCAGCTTGTATGATGTTGCTAATGTGCAATTTGCGTGTTGAAAGATCAGTGTGGGAAGTGAGTGCATCTCGAGTGCGCAAGCGAATCGAATAAAAGATGACGCCGTGTCTGATGAAGTGCGAACGGCACCCGACACCGAGCTCTACCTCGGAGCAGTACATTACACTTTGCATCTCCAATTAGCACCAGCAAACACATCTAACACACACCTGGGGTGGGGGTGCGAATAGACACGGCCGTGTCCAAAACCAAAGTAATATAATATGAAGGTGAGTAGTGAAGTGCAACATACATGCATGCGTGCACAAACACATGCACACACACACACACACAGACTTGTTTGAAGCTGCCATTCAGAGTATTTCTGGTATGTGGTGGTCAATGAAGAGAGAGGGGGGGATGGTGAAATATTAATACAGGCTATTGTGTTCGGGGCTTGCTGGTAGCGACTGATTGTCTGCTTAATGTGTGTGTGTGGAGATGGGGGTGGGGAGTTATGTCTACTGTCTTAGAGCATGCACATATTGTGGCTTTTTTCTTCAACAAGCAAGGTGCAGCGAGGCTTCCGAGAAGCACGCGGCGCCGAGATGGATTTGGTTCAATATGATGGAGTAAACTGATCAGCTTTGAAAGAAAGACGCCCGCACGTGTGTGTGTGAATGTGCGTGCATGTGTGCGTGTGATTATCAGCCCTCCCCAATCTGCCTCGGAGACAGCGTGTAAAGATGTCTATGATAATTCATCCACTATAAATGAACCTCCATTTATAGATTTTAATGAAATCCTAATTGCCAGCTTAATACACTCCCCAAGTTTTATGGAGACATAAGTAATAGGCAAGGGGACATGGAATTATTTTATTCTGATATTTATTACACCCATTTGACTCCTTTGCAATAAAGTTCAAAATTAGATCCATGCTGAAAATTATCTAACAAATGATATCATTTGAATCACCTAATTAGATGGGACAATCTCGCCTGTTTGACGGAGGAGATTTAACTCCCGTAATAAGGCGGAAGTGTAAAAATGTGATTTGACAAAAATCGCGGTTGCTTAATGGGAACTTCTCTGCCGATGTTAGACAGGGCAACAGGAGGAGGAGAGACGCTGCCCCGCAGATGCCAGTTATAGTTACATGCCATTATGCGTCCATAAAAGAGCCTTTGAAAAGGTGCTGCAGGTAGGGGTTTTCTCATTAATCGATCCCTATCAAATCAGCACTGCGGATGTAATGCATTATAAAATCCAAATGGGTTTATTCTAATAGTAGACACAAAAAAAATGCTATTAGTTGGGATCGTTAGGAGGGAAATATTTGAATTCTTCTTATTTGCCGTTGGTCAGTTTAGTGGAAAGTGTCCTAGTGAAAACTCCACATCCATTGTTGCGCTTGTTGAATGCTCTTTTCCTTTCATGCGCCTTCCTCCTATCGTTTATAAGGTGCAGTTATAAAGGATAGCTTACCTGCATTATCGTGTTTTCTTCAGTGACCAGCAATTACTTTCCGTGTGCCCCCCCCCACGACGACTTCGGCCCCATCCATCGCGCCGACAGGAACCCCGGAATCAAAACTGACTTGTTTAATAGCTCCCCGTTTACCTTCCGAAATACATCTAAATCACGCTCAGGAGATGTGGTGCTTAATCATCTAGAAGTTATCCATCACTGTGACAAACCCGTGCTGCGCGTTGGCGTGTCCATCATTTTGCTTGAGATGAGGTTTCCAGTGAAGACATTCCACAGAAACGTTTCTGGCATGCAGGCGCTAAGTACAGTCATTTAAAAATAAAATAAAAGTTGCTGAACCTCGGCAATGCATGTCGAAGCTGATGTCACCCGTACCTGCATATAATTCTCTTGGCTTTTATTTGTGAATAAAGTCAGCAAAATATTGACGTCTTGGATTGAATTACAGCATGCACATAAAATGAAGACCCGTGATGGCAGATGAATTTTACATGCACTTTGATGGGGTAAAGTTTATGCTCCTTTAAAGACAGTTTAATTGCCCTTTTTTCTCCATGCAGCAGGGGTATATGACCAAAACTGTGCATAATGTGTATTTGCACTGTAACTGTAAATGAAATAACTTCACATTCATGTCATAAAAATGTGCAGCTAATAGTGTAATAATACTGTAAAGGTAATACATTTCCCATGCATATAATAAATGTATGTTAATCTAATAACTTTTCTCTGTTAACGTAATAATAATTGCCTGAATGGGTTCCATGACATTAATGGGTTTTCATACATTTCTCATAACAAAGAGACCCTGACCTATCTAATGTTCTTCTCTCGTTCTACTTTCAAAGCGTCACTTTGAGAATTTGCCCCGATTAATTCTAGGTCGTGGATGCATTAGGACGCAGGGAGCATTCCATTGGTCGAAATCCAACTGGTAGAAATGTAAAAGTTGGCCTCATACAAGGCGGTTGGAATGGAGATTAGGTTACATATAGCCTATTGATAATCCAAGTATTGATTGGCAATGTAAGCCATTTACAATAATCACCAAAGACCTACTCCATAAATATTCATCCTTTTCTTAGTTGTAGCACCATAGTTAATAACCAAATTTGTGAATGGGTGACAGTTATGTGTTGACTTTTGATTATTATTACATTATCAGATCAATTATTACATTATGAAAATAGATTTTTGACCTTTGTGTTAATGCTAAAACCCATAAATGTGGTTACATTAAGTAAGTTACATTAATAGGAGGTAACGTACATATATTACAATTATGGGAAATGTATTATGTCAACATACTACATTTACGACACTATTAGCTGTGCATTTTTGTTAAATTAATGGTTTATTGAGTTAAGGGGGAAGTTATTACGTTTAAAGTTGTAAAAGTCCCAAGATGCCTTGCATGAATGGAGGTGAAATAAGTTGAGTAGTTGTACCAGTATTTTGAAAATGAGCAGAACCCTCAAATGTGGATATGTGGATATGAATAAGCTAATTTCGTTTCTTCATAATAATTTCAAAATCTCAACAGACGACTTTTAATCAATTGGTAGGCTTTTCTTTTATTAAAGCTGCTACGAGCAACATTTTAACATCAATAAATATTTTGATACACATTGTCAATGTTTTTTTTCATGTCTATACCTTTCGATTCAAATGTTATGACAAAGCAATCAAGGTTTTCCAAGCCTCTGTCTACTTTTAAAGGTGCTCTGTGGAGAATTTTAACATCAATAAATCATCACCACATTAATTTTGAGGCATTAGTATCATTACCGTAAACAAACAAGACCATCGCTGAGAGGACCAGCAGCCTCTACCAGCATTATTTTACAATGCCACTGGGTCAGATTGTGGCAGGAAATTGGGACCAAGGGAAATTGCTTTATGTCAGAAAACAGGAAGAGGGCGCTGTTCCTGTTCTTCCAGCACAAGCAAAGCAAGTAGCAACATCCTCTTTGCAACAGGAAGCAAAAGGGGTTTATGGGAAATGCAGACTTAATTTTGAGAAACACTAGCACTGACAAAACCACTGGCGTGAGATAGAAGCTACCAATCATCTTAACCATGGTCTCATGTGGTTATGCTAATATTCTAATGCTAATGCTAACAATGCTACATTTAGCACCTTTATTTGATTTGGACAACGGCAAAATGGCTCACCGAGCATACTATGTTATTGGTATTAAAAGTTAAGTCTTTTAAGAAGGGCCAAAATGTGTTATTAATTATTAATTATGCCAAAAAACGATTGGGTATTTTAAGGGTATTTTGCATACACTGCCCAAAAAAAGTCCTAGAATATCCCAATTCTGAATCGTCTATGAGGAAATTACACTTCGAGTGGCTTAATTCAGATGGCTCTGAATCTCAGGCTTTAAACACACTCCAATGCTCCTCTTGTAAACCCACATAAAATAAAACCATAATACATACACATCGTATTGGTTGTGTAGGCTCTAAGTAGTTAAAATGTACAGACAGTGTGTGTGTGTGTGTGTGTACTTGTTTTGTCCGATAATTCAGCCCACCCCGAGTATTCACTGCATCCACACGAAACCAACCATTTATAACACTTATCTGCTGATAAATTATACATATCTAGGAGTAAAAGGGCCTCATGCGAAATACACAAACAAACTGGGGGTAGAGCTTCTAAACCAGGTTTGCGTGATCAGAGTGAGACGGAGCTAGAGAGAGATTTTAAAGAGAGAGCAAAAGGAAATTCAGGGAGAGAAGACAAAGACGTATTGGGGAGAGGAAAGAGAGGACGTTCAAGCGATTATAGTAGGCGAATCTTTGAGCTCCTTTTTCTGAAGCAACCTTCCACTTCGGCACACTTATTCTTGTAGGAAAAGAAAGATCCTTGCTGTCCCGTTGTGTTCTTTCAAAGCACATCCATCTTCAGCACCGTATCGTATGGCAGGTGTATATCAAGCCTCTTTGTCGGTTTGTTTGCGAGCCTTATCCATCCGGTGGCTTATGTAGCTGTTGAATGAGGCCATCCGTGCTCCTGGCGTTTCGGCGATTTACGACTAAGATTAAATTTCAGATTAAGATTAATACCATTGGCCAATTTATAACATTTAACAACGGATAACAGCGGTATCTGTAATGTATGTTCCCACATTCCACAGCCCACACACACAGATGTAGCAAATGAAAATGTCCTACTTTTCCACTGACTTGTTGGTGAAGTACTGCTTAGTGCGTAATTAGCTGCATAAGAAGAAGAAGAAGAAGAATATAACAAAAGAATAACAATAACAAGTGCACTTAATAAAAACAAACAAAAGATTATTATTTGTTTAAAATATATTTAATTAAATAATAAAATAATAATAAAACTCTATTGAAACTGCAACATCCTCCAAGTGTGTGTGTGTGTGTGGCGGTTTGCATGTGCATTCAACCGTGCACATTTCAGTCATGAACATTGTGTGTTTCAGTGTGCTTTGCGGCCAGTCTGTGTCAACCAGCATGCCCCGTCCCCGCCCCCACCCCCCCCACCCATCACGCCAGTCTGTCCTAACCCCAGGCAGTAGGATGGCCCACTGGGTGGAGCCTCGCGTCAGGAGCCCGGTAATGGCGCCGGCGCTATCCGCACTGCTGCTTGAATGGCTCCTTCAACAGGGCTGAGACAAGACACTGACCCAGATTTCAGCCCCCTCTCCGTCTGTGGGGTTCCCACACGTTTGTAATGCAACCGCACACACACACACACACACTCGCCGAGGCCTAACACAAGGCTTGTGGTAAAGGGGGTGGGTGGAAAGCGGTGAGCAGCAGAATAGAGACAGCGATAAGACTGGCCTATATTGAGCTGAGCTGCTTAAGTGGACCAGAAAAGACAGTATAAATAGGATGGGATAGGATCTGTTCTCTGTGTCGCTTCGGTCTGTAACCCAACCTCCTCCCCAGCACATAAACTATTTAGATTTCTTCCTTATTTCATGACTAACCACACTGACAACACTGGCAGCAATTGTATCGCCTCCACTCTCCAACGTTGTAGCTCCTCTAGGTTTGGAGCTTTTTTTGAGCTTCGAACTCTAGTTTGAACTCGGGCGGCGCCACTTAACTGAACCCGATGCCTCCCGTGACCGCGACACTCGACGTTAACATTTTAACTCGGCGTGGCCTGGTATTTCGATATTTGATGGGAAACGAAGGCGAATTAAATCATTTATCACCCACCACGGGCATATTTAATTGTCCTAGAAATAGATAATTTAATTAGAAAATGTTTTTTTTTTTTTTGTCAAATTAATGACCACAGGGGAAAAAAATTAAGATAAAATAAAACAGCAGCCAGTCTGCATCATTGAGCGTCTGATCAGAGGAGGATAATTAATGTTGTTCACTCAGGACGGCGTGATCTCAACTGTCATGATGTAATTGTTTGCGTGCATGTAATAAAGTGAGAGAAAGCGTCTGGACTGTGGTGTGTATGTGTTCATTGTAGCTGTTTGTGGCTGGCGTGAGCATAATGGTTACTAGTGGCGGTGGTGGTACTGGGAGGAAGGGCCACTGGGATATTGAGTTCAGGGCAAACGTCTTCCCTGGCCAAACCGCTGCCCTCAACTGCACCGTTCCGGGAAATCCAAGGGCTGAGCTGAATAATTGATTATCCAAGTCTCCCTGCTGTCTCTGCATGAGCTTTCTTTCATGGCCTCTATGTCTGTCTGCCACTTTGTTCATCCTCCCTTTCACCCCACCCTCCACCCCGGCGCCCCTATTTGCATTCACTGTGAGGCTCTGAGTCATATCTGAGTTGATAATGTGAACTCTTTTGCAGTAAGGGTGGTATCTGTTTGTTTTGTTTTTTTCGCAGATTTTCGTGAAACTTGGGGGAATGATGCATCTCACGGCTGAATTCCCGGGACTTTCGAAATGATGCCGGTTGGTCCGAGGGGAGAGCTGCATCATTTGTGGGGGATGACATGTTTACTGTTGCCTTGTTTGTTAAAGCTGCACTAGGCAACTATTTATTCTATTATTTTAGCTATTTATCTGTATGTACTATTCATCCACCCAACAGAGAAGAGCATCCCATCCCCTCTAGTTGAGATACAGGAAGCGATGGATCTAAGAGTGAAACTCAAAACAAACCTCTCTCATGATGACACAGAGATGTTGGTTATTGGACCAGCTAGACACAGGTATCTTTTCAAGGATATTTTGATAATTGTGCGGTTTCCCAGAGTCATCCTATCAAAAATCCTGGCGTAACATTCAATTTTAATCTTTTGTTCGGGCAAAGATATTAATTTAACTGTGTTTTTCCATCATCGTAATATTGCTTAAGTTCGACCTGTATTAACAACAGCAGCAGCGGAAACCTTAGTACATGCATTTGTATTGTCAAGACTTGATTACTACGGTTTCCATAATGCATGCATTACAAAACCTTAAATTTGGACTTAAAACCTTTTCACTTTCATTTGGTCAACCTTCTGATTCCAATTTGGCGTAAAGCGATCGCAGACCTACTAGGCTGGTAAACACGAGCGGGGTGCGTGACGTTTACTGACATCTCGCGTTGCAGAATTTCTGGACATTGAAGTTCAAACAGTGCAGTCATTGCAGTCGGGAGTGTGGAGGTGTGGACCAGTGTTGATTAGAGGGGTTCAATCCAGTACAATAAAGTCAGAGTGATTATCTGTCAATGACTACACACACACACACACACACGCATGCATGCACAAAATGCACACACATGCACAAACCTCCAGAAAGGCTTGAAATGTGATTTATAAAGCTCTGGTATGTGCGTACTTTCTGCCGTTGCCGCACAGGAATAGAATTGCTTCACAGGTTTTTTTTGAAGATGAAGAAAGTGTGGTGGGTTGAAACTAAAATGTGTGAGGAGTCACCTGTGTCATCCATTTAATCTCGCTGCTGTCTCCCCCGCGGTGCCCTGTACCGACAAGCTTCTGGATGTGTTTCTGAGTGGGGGAAAAAACGTAGCTGAGTGCTGTGATTAAGGCCGAGACGCTGAAAGGCATGAGCCGCGGCCAAAAAAAACATTTCTGTTTGGCTGTGGGAAATGGAATCCATCGCTTGATGGGCGTTATGCCTCGTTTCAGAAAGCAGTATTACAAAAAGATTTAGAGTTATGATGGAGTTAATAACTAAAGAACAACATGCACAATTATAAGCCCCTCAAGCCTATAAGTGAACTTGCACTATGTAACAATTTATGCTATTGGGCTTTAGCTTAAAAAACACTGTCACTCTGTGAACTCAGTTTCCCATTATAAATGGAGCCGCTTGACAAAATCACAGTTTAGTCTTGGTTTTCTGGTGTCTAGCTTTGGAAAAAAAGTTGATCGTGTTCACAAATATTGGTTTTACTGTCCTAAGGGGCCGTAGATGTGAAAAACTATTTTTCCCCCTTAAATTATCACTGTTTAAAGGTGCTACGTGCAGTAGTTTAACAGCAATAAATCACTAGAGCCTCTGACGGCCTCTACACTCCATTTTACCGATTTGGAAGGAAATCTGCTGGATTGCTTTATGGCACAAAACAGGCGCTGTTCTTCCAGCGTTAACGGAGCTAAAGCTGAAGAGTTTCTGGCAACAGCAGATGGTGGAAGGAAGATGGAAAAATCACTTCCAACATGTCGATCCTCTTCAGTAAAGACACAGAGGGGGAGGAGTGACAGGAAGCTATGGGGTTTATGGGAAATGTAGTCTTAATTTGCAGAAACACTAGTAACAATACCACTGGTGAGATCGAGGCTACCAATTGTCTCCATCTCATTTGTTTACGGTAATTATACCAAGGTATCACAATTAATTGACAATGACACTGATGATTAAAGATGATACACATCAACGTGTGTGATGCCTGTACTCAATTCAATCATTGTTGCCTAAATATATATAGAGATGCTGTATATCAGAAGAGATATATGTATGTGTATTATTTATTAGTATTATAGTATTATAAACAGCAAATACTGTAACTCTGCAACATGAATTAGAAAACAGAAGTGTTCATCTTCCTGAGAGATTTTCCCCTTCAGCCCATTTTAAACTTGATGGATGGTATTGGTCAGGCAACCGTAGCAGCCATGATATAATGCTAAACAAATCTGTACAGAGTGAGGGATGAGTGAGACGAGAGGCATATGAATAGAGGGAGAATATTGATGTGTCATTAATCCCATCTGTGTTTCAACAACTGACGCTGCCTCTCAGGACACTAGCCAATATTTCTCCCTAGTTTTGGCAGCCCCGTTTCAACAGTTGACACATTACAAACTCATCTCGTCCGTTGTTTCCACACTAGCCGCAGAAGCGGCCGCGTTTGTGTCCGGAATCTGGAATTTCTCTGAAGTATAAGGACGGATTTTTCAAACTCATTAGAATTAGAAAGAATATCTTTATGTTATGTCTTATATCTTTATGTATGTTAATCCATACTGTTTACTGTTTCAATCCTTTTACAGGTTAGTATTTTAATATTGGGTTGTTTTTGTACCTCATTGATCCCATCAACTCCAATGCACTTCCAAAGGGCTCCAAGATACCTTCGAAAGTGGAGCGAAGGCCCTGTAGGAGCCCATCTCAGCCGATGCAGATACATAGATTGCATTTGAATTTGCAGTAAGAAATCCTGTAACGAATTGCTTCCCCTTCTTGAAACAAATGTCAAACAAGTACACAGGACACTGAGATGAATTGTTAAGCCTATGCTGCTTAAGAGGCCTACAGTAATTGCTCGCTATTGGAAAAGAAGAGAAACTCAATGATGTTTTATGGTCTCTTAAAGGGTAAAGCAATGTAGAGGTAGGTAATGTCTCTGCAGCTGTCAGATCCGACGATATCTCAAGATGAATATAAAAAAATCTCTATATTTGCATGTTCCGAATGCATTTAAAACGGTATCTTGTTTTTCCCTCTATCGTAAGCTTTAAATCAACCTAAGAGTGAAACATTGTCTCCGATCCGGTAAAACGAACGCAAAGACGGCCAGCAGTATGTCAAACTAGACACTTGAGGTAATGCTGCTGTCAGAATGAGACGTTTAGGTTCCCGTCCCCCTATCTGCTCCTATCCGTCGCTAGATAGTGTGTTGGTTGAGGCTTTCGGTACCTTGGTTCGGTCTTAGACGTCTGGGGTGTAGGATGTGAGACGACATTCTCCTCCTGATGCAGTGGAAACATAATCCAACAACAAAAAAAACTAGCCAGAAACAATATGTAGTCCAAAGATCTCCAAAGTGCAACTTTTTTTTTTAGAAACAGATCGAGGGCCTCATGTCAGGTATAAACCCAAAGCAATAAACAATATATCTCCTGAAAGCACCTCGGGAGCCATACGCACATTGAATTCCTCAATCCCTCCTCTCTCCCATGTCTAATAAATTAAGGAATAAGCGGGGTTAGGGAAGTCAGATCAGCAAGTGCATCAGATTTGATTATTGCCTTTGCCTTCCGACGCCATATTATTGCTTTGGGATCCCCAGAGAAAGGCTCTCTGCTCCAAAGGTGGAAGTCAGAAAACTCAGGTTGGTTGAAATTGGGCAGCCGCCGAGGAAGCCGCGAGAGCAGACGAGGGCAAGGCGAAGACGAGGTGGGGAGGAAGATGCAGGGGTGGCCTTGGAGGAGTTCAGCCTTAATAAGAACGTCTGGGTTTTTTTGTACGCAAAGGAGGAGGGAGGGATGCAGGAAGATTTGGCGAGGAGAGAGCTGAGCAAGACAAATAGGGTGAGAGAGAGGGAGGGTTGAAAATGAAGCAAAAGAAACAGCAACAGCAAAGGAGAGAATGATATCCTGATATATAATAATAACCTGGGCTGCTTTTACTGTTTGTCAAAGGGGAAATAAGGCGGTGTGGCCATTCTTCACTTGGAGGTAGGGGGATCATCATCCCTTCGAAATCTGATAAAACGGCAGAGTACGAATCTCAATCGATCATAATACGATGCGCCAGGGGTATCTATTATGACATCAGCCTATTAGTCGCCGTAGAAACTGTAGCCCGACGCTGGGCCCTCGCTGGTTGAGCCATAAAGCCTATAGAGAGTTTCACTCCCGTAGAGTAAATGCCTGATGAGGAGCTGGAAGCCTCTTTAACTGTATCAAGATTGATTGTGTCAGCGATCCTCTCCGTCATGCCCGTAAGCAGCGCCACTTTAATACTCGGTGCGGTAAGCATCATCAATCCTCTCCCCCCCCCCCCCCGGAAATACCTGCAAAGTTGCACCTTAGGTATCCAACATACTTCATAAACTGAGGGTTAAGCCTCCTAGTGAGGTTGCAGGTGCAATAAGTGCAATACGTTTTTTACTGCCCTTTTTACCCCACTTAGAATTTCAAGACACTCCCAACCGTACATGGCAACTACGTGGGTGCCCAGGGGCCCGGCGGACAAATCATATCGCCGTTATAGTTTGATGCAGGTGATTACTGCAGTCAAGTGAGCCGCGCTTTAAATTTTGTTGCACATCTACAGGTGTACAGTACGGTATTTTTCATTTAGACTGCGTCACTTTACCGTCTTTGGGCCAACACTGCATCTTTACCGTAATTACAGAATTACACACGCAACAAAAGTTAAACCGTGGCTCGCTTAACCGCAGTGGGTGATTTAACTTGATTGGATGATACACATGTTTTTTTATCGTTTAGTAGCTCTATTAGTAGTCAATGTATGGATGGATGTATGGATCAAAACATTTTTAGGGCACCCCTCCAGTAAAAAATAAACCTGGCTCCTATGCTCCCAACCCCTTGTTTTAAGAAACGTAACCGCCGCCTAACATATCATAATAGAAGCCAAGAGAAAGGTTTGCGGAAAAAATGTACCAGCCTTGTATTAGCAAGTGTGTATCCACTAAACGAGCTGCGACAGTGTGTGTTAAAAAGAATGACACACTCTCTTTTTCGCTCCAATTGGATTAAGGAAAAACATTACAGTCTTGACTAAATGTGAGAGCACACACACACACACACACAGACAAACAGAGGAGAATAAAATGATTTGAAATAGAATTATTTCTGGTCCAGTGCACTAAGTAAAAATCAATTGCCCATTATAGAAATAGGATACAGAAAGGAATTAAAACTTAATGAGGTTTTCCGGCTAGAGTCCACCCACTTTTTAACCCTGCGCTTGGCAGGGCTGGAAGGCTTTGTGAGTGTGTGTAAACGGCAGATTGCATGTGTGTGTGTGCGTGTCAAAATGTTTGATGCGTGCATGTGAGAGTATTTGTACACGTGCGGATGTTTGCATGTGTGCGCATACGTCCCCCCCCACCGCATTCACGGCAGTCGGCAATATGACAGTGATACTGCATCCTTCAAACCTTCCCTTTCCTCACCGCTATTCAAACTCATTTGTCTCTCCCCTTACACACACACACACACACACACACACACACACACACACACACACACACACACACCTCACTCTCTCTGTTGGCAGTATTGATCTCCAGTTGATCCGCAGTGACAAAAGACAAAGCTTTTCATCTGACAGGCAATTAGATGGCTGTGGTGCCTTCAGAACCTGCGGAGCTCAGCCACAGCATGGGCTGGGTAAACACTAACAACGCGAGTCTAAACATAATCTGGAGATGGGGAGAAAGGAGGGAGGAGGAGAACGTCTCCAAAGACTAGTCTCCATGGTCCTTCTCCCCAAATTATGTGTATCTGTGTCTACTTTTAACCCCCCCCCCCCCCCAACCAACCATCTAGTTAGCCTTGCAGCACATATTGATTTTGGTATTATTAGCTTTCAAAAAAGCAGAGGAACAGTGGGGTCCCGTGGCCCAGTCTGCCAAGCATATCTATCTATCTATCTATCTATCTATCTCTCTCTGTGATCCTGGGTAGAGCAAGGCGTTAATACTGCCAGGGTTAAGAGTTCCATTCCCTGAAGGGCATTCGGAGGAAGCTGAAGGAAGCCCTTCAACCCACAATGTCTGCTGCCAACTGGTAAACATGTTGGTGGATCGGTAATGGAGCAGCATCCATCTACTGGGAGTCATTAGGCCTGATGATTTACTTGCATGGTTGTATACCGGCTAAGGAATAGAAGGCCATTTTCCAGGGCCAGGAGGCCAGGCCCCCATAGGCACTGCTGAAACAAATTTAAGTAGTGGTTGAAGGGAAACCCCCGCCACAGCCTCCACTAAGCCCTTCTCCATATTAGATACTTGGATATTTACGTATTGTTTATTTGTCCACCCCTGTATGTAATTCACATGGTAAGGTCACAATATATGATATATTTATACTTGATATACTTTGACCTGTAGCGCTATATTGGAATCATGCAACTTTTTTGCTTCTTCAATCAAAGGTTTTCTTTTTGGCCAGACTGAAGAGGATAAACACGTTGGAAATTATTTTTTCCATCGGCCTTTCACTCCTTCCGCCATCTGCTGTTGCCAGAAACTCTGAAAGCTTTAGCTCCGTTTGCTGGCAGAAATATCAGTAAGTATTGCCTCTAAAAAAAAAGAACAGCTGCAGCGAGTTCTTCCACCAAGTCTGACCTGGTGGCACACAATATAAAATGCACCGCGGAGGACAGAGTCTCGTTTGTTTACAGTAATTATTGAAGAAACAAGCTCTAAGGCCCTTTCAGCAGAATTGGGATACTTAACAGAAACTACCTGGTGTTGTTAAAAAAAAATTACCGTTGAGAAGCGGTGATGACCCTGAGAACTTCACCAAGCTGACAAAAGAGAAAGAGACCATACAGCTTTGTCACTTTGGCGTGAAAAGCAATGGACAAAGTGCTTAAAGTCTTAAAGTTCTGGTTTGTAGTCATTAACTTTCCCAAAGGCATAAGCATCCAAACGGTGATGCGGTGGAAGCTATGTTGCCGTTGTACCAAGCTCTAAAAGTCTAAAATGCTACTCTTGTAACGTGGCCTTTTTCCATCAGCATCAGCACTACCTCGTAGAACATCACTCAAGACCTTTTTGAAACCGTGTGGATTCACAGGTGAATACGGCATTGGGATCCACCAACTGGCTTGTATTTAAGTGAATCAACTGTAACTGTTTGACTTGTTAATAAAGGGAAGTATGTTCACTAGCGACCCTGGCTCGGTGTTCCTCGGTAAGCGCAGCATTTCTCAGACAGCGTTTGATTTGTGAGTACTGCCTTTTATACTGGAAGACAATTTCACCTGATAGCCTTATTTATCCAGCCTTAATATACAGGAGGTGACTGGTGGGGCAGTGCAGTGCATTTTCCTTAAGTGCACTGGCAGTTGGCAAAATTCAAAGAGGACACAGAAATAAGAAGCAAAACAGTCACAAAAGGTGAGATTTTACTGAAATTGGTGGATCACCCCAATGCTGAATTTAATCGATTTGGAAAAAGTCGAGAGTGAGAAGCGTGAGTGCGTGCAGTCGACGTTCCTGGGATAGAAATAGGCTGGCTTGGCGGCACGATCGCGTCAACATCCGGTGGGTTCACTTGGAATCGCGAGCGTACAACAGCTTGCCGTTTCATGTCTACTTAATGAGCGAGATTGTGAACAAGCTCTGTACAAGCACTGTGGAAAAAAAGCCCTCTAAGGCTGTTATTCTCTCTCTTATCTTAATGAATCAGTTGATTATCTCCTCTTATGACACCAACACGTCTTAATCCATCGATGCCCCGTGGGCAGCCTTGCCGCCCTCTACGCTGTTTACAATTACCGATGTTAAGAAACGAGCAAGAGCGTGGGCCAGGAGAGGCATGGGGTTCAGAGTTCCAAGTGTGTTTGTGAGCGGTTCCTTTCACCCGTGAGACTTTTCTTTTTTTTTTACCGATTGGAAAATGTGCAGCAAAATAGACTTTAGATTTACTGCTATTGATCAAGGAACGGTACACCAAATAGATGTGGCTGTAAACAAATTATTGCGATGTCGTGAGGAGTTATGGATCCCTGCATCAGATTATTTAAGCCCGTAAAATGTTGGAATGATGATTATGATGAATCACGCTCAGCTGGATAGATAATCTATTCTTAATTATGATGAAATTGAATATGTTTGGGAGCCATTACACGCCGGCCCGTGGCCTTATAAGATGCTATTAACGTAGGGCGAGAGGGAGAGGCTGGAAGGGTTTGTTTTGGTCGGGGGAAACAGGTCGACGGTCTTTCAAACATTGTTAGATATGATGGGGCCCCGATCCACTGAGAGCACCCTCTGCCCAGAGCTGATCAATGGCAATGGTGAGGATTAGTTTTGTCCCCGTTGGGCAATGCCATCGAATTTACCGCAATCAGCATGCATTCGGTCGGAATGATTGTTACGCTGCGAATGGACTGAAAACTAAGCATGCACCCATCCCAGTACCAACAAACGTCTACTGTATACCTCAACGTGCCATTCTCACAAATGAATCATTCTCATTTGAATTGCGATTAAATCACTCATTTGACACATCACAAGCAATCCAGTGGTAATGGCTTTTCCCAGCAGAGTAAAGTTTTTTTTCAGAGAGGGCTTCAGTTACTGGCTTAAACGGTTTTGTTTTACTTGGAACCAATGAATTGTTTCTGCTGCGTGCCTCGCGACGGAGTATAATATTAAGAATTTAGCTCAAAGTACCGTGTAACCTAATTTTCCGAGCCTTTGTTACCCCGGTTGAGAGGATGCAGAAGGAACGACTTCAAAAGTGACAAGCCTTTCCTTGTGTGATGGATGGAGAGATCCTGGAACACACAGCACAGGAAAACGCTGCAATCAAAGGTCTCCATACTGAGACACAGAGAGAGAGCTCTCTAGCAAATTGTTTGCAGGATTAATGGTGTGTTTGAATATTATTGATGTTATTGTGTCAGCTTTGCATGTGTGCACACATTATGCACATCTATGCATGCTTGAGTGGGTGTCTGTGTGCTAGTATACATATGGTTGTGTGTGCATTTTCACAGTACACATACGTGGATTTGTGTGTGCATCTGTCTACGTGTGTGCACATTAGCACGTGAATGTGCACTCAAAGCATGAAATAATTTGTGATCAACATCAAAGTGAGTCTTTATTTTTCTTATCTGTTGCCTACAGGCCTCTAATTATACACTCATGCCTTCCTGCACCAAACAGCAAAGTTGGGAATTCAATTTTCTCTCAGCAGAGCAACATGCATTCCCATTGAGATGGAGGAAATGTTTGGGAAATAAACAAATTTATCTCTCCATTGTATGGAAATTAGCTTGCAACCGTATCGTTATGAAGAATGGAATTCCCTTGATGTGGATGGATGCCATGTGAATTTTTTTTTTTAAATCCCGCCACAAGAGGTGATGCCAAGCTCAAGGATGGCAACAAAAATGATATCGACAACAAGCTTGATAACAAACTTGAAAATAAGCAGGTATGCACCGGGCATATTACCAACTGCCTATATTCAAGCCAATAAGAAGATGATGGGCAGTTCGACACACCTGACCGAATAACATAAGAGTGCAGGAAAAAAAAAACATGATATAAGATCCTGGAAGTCTATTTCAAGACATGAAAGATCCAACTTGACATGCCCCATCTCTAGATACAAGGTATTTTGTTTTTATCCATTTCAAAACTGATGCATATCTACAAGCTTGTGATATTCTCCAAATGTATCACCAACTGATCAAGGATATTCAATCTCTTTAAATTTGAAAATGTTTCTGTAAAAAATGACGTATTCAGTGTTTTCCCCTAGGAGTTTATTCTCGTCGGCATGGAAACGCCTCAGAAAAAGCATCTAGACCATCATGGGACACTAAAACTGGCCATCAAAACCCTCTGCTACATCCCTGGTCAAAGCATCTCATCATATCTCATCATATGTCATATTCACAGCAATGTGTTCATGAGAAAATCATATGAAAAACAATCCTTGAGTAAACTCAAGGATTAAATTAGACTCAAGGATTAAAGGAGTAAATTAGACTTGAGGGACACTTCCAATTATGAAATAAGAGCCAGTGAAAACAGATTCTGGCTGACATGCTGACAGCTACAATTATGCTTAATTGATGGATGATAACATTTTTTATTTCACCTTAGTGACACTGATTCATATTATCACTGCCGTGTTGATGCACGCATATACACACACACACACACACACACACACACACACACACAGGGACCATGTACATAGAACGAATGCACACAGAGACAAGGCCAAGATTATTGGCACCCTTGCATTGTATGCAGATAACGTACAATATATTCTGAAATAATTGGAAATTAATGTTCGGTCCTCATACGTTCATCTGTTGTATTTAACAGCACTTGATCAAACAATAAGAATACAGATATAAAAACAATATTTCATGGCTTCAAAATTGAAAAGTGGCCAAGGCCGTGATTATTGGCACCCTTTTCTAATACTTAGTTGCACAGCTTTTGGCAATGACGATGCTTCCAAATGTTTCTTGTAACCATCAATAAGCTCCCTGCAGCTTTCTGCTGGCAGTTTCTCCCACTCTTCAATTGCAACCCGCTCCAGTTCTTCGATGTTTGAAGGATTTCTTTGACCAACTGCACATTTCAGGTCTTGCCATGGGTTCTCAATGGGATTGAGATCAGGACTCATTGTTGGCCACTCCAGAACAGTCCAACGTTTTCTCTTGAACCATTCCTGGGTGCTTTTGGATGTGTGTTTTGAGTCATTGTCCTGCTGGAGGACCCATGTCCTTTCATTGTCACCCAGCTTTCGGACACTGGGTAGCACATTTCCGTCCAAAATGCCATGGTAATCTTCTAAATTTCATGATGCCCTTAATACGTTCAAGACGTCCAGTACCCGAGGCAGCAAAGCAAAGCATTATGGAACCTCCACCGTATTTGACTATATTGGGTGTTCTTTTCTTTAAAAGCTTAATTTCATCGTCCGTAAAGGAAGCGCTGATCTGCATTGCCAAAGAGCTCTAATTTGGTTTCATCGGTCCACAGAACATTTTCCCAGAAGGATTTAGGTTTGTCCAGGTGGGTGTTTCTCTTTCAGCAGTGGGGTCTTCCATGGCCTCCGACCGTAAAGCCCTTCTTGGTTCAGTGTCTGGTGTATTGTATGAGCTGAAACCATTACCCCAGAACTCTCCTGGTCAGCCTTGCGATCTTTGGATGGCATGTGGGTGAACTGTGTAAACAGGAATACCAAGGTCGCTAGAGATGGCCTTGTGAACGCTGATGTTTGGTGATGATCGTTTTTCTGATATCCTCAGACAGCTCTTTTCTCTTTACCATTTTCACAGACCAGGGAAGCAGAGAACAGACTGCTTTATCATTTTAAAATGGATAATTGGTTCATTTATACCATGTTGGCACCTGCAACCTGTCACAGGTGAGTTGAATTACACTGCAAATGAGAAATTCACCCCAGCACAATTGATTTGAGTTGTTCTAAAGGGTGCAAATAGTTGAAACCACAAAGTAATTTGTTTGCATTCTTATTGTGATCATGTGCTGTTGCAAATCGCTAGATGAACGTGTGAATAATTTCCAATTATTTCAGAAGATATTGCACATATTTATCTGCATTAAACACAAGGGTGCCAATAACCTTGGCCAGAACTGTATACACAAGCACACATGCATTGTACAAACTGAACACACACACACACACACACAAAGTGAGAGAACGTTTTGACTCAGTAACTCACTTGATTTCCCCACTAATGACTGGGTCAATATATCTCTTAAAAGCATCTGACAAAGCTAATGAAGCCGCAATATGCTCCCTAACCGTCCAAATCCTGCCATTGAAAATCTATTGGCATTGAGCAAGGCACTCGTGACTCCTCGCACTCTCTGTCCGTTTCTCTTTCTCTTTCAACCATTCGATCGTTTCAATTTTATAACCCTGCAGAGTGATGGGATGTTTCTTCCATTTTCTCTCATGCACCCCGGCCATAGCGGGGGAAAGCTATATTCACTCGTGTGTCAACAAAGACGTTGATTTTAGACATTTTGTTGTCCGATTCAGTTCTCTCAGATATCTGTCAGTCAATGTCATCCACCTCCAATATGATGGAATGGATCAGCACCTAAAAGAATTTCATTCGTATGGCTTTCAGTGGAGAGTGTTAGTGTCCCATGATGCTCTAAATGCTGTTTCGGGGGCTTTTTTCCACCCTGACAACTGGGAAACACTGTATTCTTGTATTTGGCATGAAAATGGTCAGACATTGAATATCAGTGCAAAATATCGGCTTTGATCCAAAAATATCAAGGTTGGCCTCACAAAACCCAATCTCATCAAAGGTTAATTACAATATATTCCCATTTTCAGCCAAACTCCACCTATCTATTCCACCTATCTGGCCATTATCATACCTTTATTTCTACAAATTCATTTTCCATTCCTCCTGCTGAGGTCCACCGTTGCATTGATCTACCGTCATTTCACAAATAGACCTGAATCCACGGAAAGTAAAATAAATAGCAGTAATGACCTTTCGGTTTGAAGGGATTTCTTTGTCCGCATCGTGTGTGGTCCTGTGTGTGAGTGTGAATGAATAGCATTTGCAAAGGTTACATTGCAGTCAGGGTACAGAATTGTGTTGCATTGATGATGCGTGTGTGTGGTGTTTTTATATTTACATATAGCACGCCAAGCTGGAAAGCAAGCAAGAAGCGGCACCTAGGCCATGTCCACAGATTAAAATTTCTCAACGCTGCCTTGTCTTCTTTAAATAGTTTAGACCGAAACAGCGCCGGGCTTTCTGAGCAGTGTCGGAGCTGGTTTGCACTACAATGCCACATCTCTCCGGCGCACACAGGAAGTAATCATCTTTGGCATTTTACACGCACGTGTTGTGATCCGTGTCTGCAAAACAGCAGTAACATCCTGTTTTATTCAGGTGAAGCGGTGATTCTCAGCCTGTGTGTATGTGTGTGTGTGTGTGTGTGTACACCTATGCATTATGTGTGTATTCGTGTATTTGTATGTGTATTTCTACATTTTGGACATTTAGTTGTAATCCAGACAGAATAAGTGTATGAGAAGAATAAGCGTTAATTCTGAGATAAGCAAAATTACACAAGCAGCCAAATCAAGGTCAGGGCCCTAGTGCCCTTACAATATTACTGCGATCTTAACAAATAGAATAAGAACTAAGGAAAGTGCCTTATTTCTTCTATTAATTATTATTATTTTAATTATTTATTTAATTATTTTTTCAATTTTCTTAAAGTCAAAGCTACAAAGAGAACAAACAAAAACCTCAGAGGAAAGGAAAAAATATATACACAGAGCACCTGACATCAAGAGAGACAGTGTCAAAAAAACATTTTTTGAGGCTTTCTATTCATTCAAAGAATTTCTTGTTTGTCCTTTTTTCAACATCATAACATCCTGAAAGAAATCAACTTTTTCAGAGGCATTTTTTACCTGCTTGATCTGATTTTTAGGGGCATTTTGGTGATTTTTGGGTACAATTCTACTTAACTATGAAATAATACATTGTATATTGCCAAATAAGTACTTACATTTTGTGTTTCCACCATATTGGTTGTTTTATTTTTTTGTCTTGGGTTGCTACTTTCTCCTACTGCTGGCTGCAACATTTTCCCTTTGGTTTAGTCTATTCTCTCAGGTGGGGGGGAAATGATCAAATGTCTTTAAGAAGGTGCTTTTTCTCCGCTGACCCCGGAGACATCCCCCACCAGCCACTCTTCCCAATTAGCTACATGTAATTAACACTGGCCCCAATAAGGCAAGTGTCTGAACTTTCCCCTTGAACACATCCGTCTTGTTATATTTTCCTTGAATGGGACAAGCAATGAGGTAATGGAAATCAATAGGTCCCACTGATCAATCCCGTTGCAAGTATGTAAGAAAGACAGCACACACACACACACATGCAAACGCACACATTCATGGGCCCCCCGCTGATAGTGAATGCTAATGAATGGACTGTTCGTGCGTTTGCCTTTGATTCACTAGCCGTTATTCATTTAGGCATTTAGGCAACAGGGGGTTTTCAGGGCAAACAAGCAGGGATGGTGATGTGAGCTTTACATTGGTCACCCTCTACAGATGCCGAGATACATTTTCTTCATTCCTGCTTCCCTGCGTTGTTGCCACCAATCCCTGCTTTATTAAAAATGTCATGAGATCAGTGGTTCCCAATCACGGGGCCCTAGGACCTCCAGGGATCCTTGAGGAGGTTTCAGGGATCCTTGAGGGGGCTCCAAGGGTCCTAATGGGGTTTCCAGGAGGTCCACAGAAAATGAAAAAATAGTTTAATTTCACTATAATTCACTAGAAATTAGGCCAATTAGTGACTATATAAGAATGACTATTGTAATGCTAGGCTTCACTGTCACTACTATTGTCTCCCCAATATACAGTGTAGACAATTCAATAGTAAATCAACGGCAACTAAAGACTAAGATTGTAGGTCCCTGGGACACAATCTAATCAAATGGGAACCTTGTGGCCATAATGTGTGGCTATTTCTGGGTCAATTACTTTTTTTTGCTTCCACTTCTCAAAACAGTTAAAAAGCGCTTTACAAAAATAAAATCAACAGCAAAAGCAATTAAAACAAGGTAAGAGTCATGAAAGGGAGGTCAAAAACAATAATAAAAGTCATTATGTAAAAGCATGTCAATTTAAGCATTGTTTACATCATAAAGGAAAATATTTTATTGGATAAACAAATAAGATAAGTAGGCCTACAGTGTAAGGGAAATCAGCAATGCAGTCCATACCAAACACCAAAGCAGGTATTGGCCAGCCAAGTGTTGATTGATAAGGACATTTAATAATGGGCCAAGATCTCATTAACAGTGGCTGGTGAGGTGACTAAAGAAGGAGCAACTGGTAAAACGTGCAGGGCTAATGTGCAGTTAAATACAGAGAATTACGTTCAGCAAAATAAACATTCAGTGACAAGGTGCAGACTTCACTCAGAGCAAGAGAAGAATTGAGGGCCGCAAGATAAAAGTCTGATGTGTTTTTGTTCTGTGCAGTTGTTAGGGGATGTATGAAAGACAGTCGAAAACTATCCCTTTATAATGATCAAATGCTGTAAATGCTGTTTGAGTCTTCTGGCGCCTTTCACGCCAAGTGTTTTTGGAGTGGTTTATTTAGAGAGTTTACTCCTTCGATTTGGTTCGTTTGGCCAATCCCACTCGAATGTGGGTGGAATCGAATAACTGCACGAAGGAAACAATCTCAAAACACAATTCCAGTTAGAATGAACACCGGGTCACTAAACTAATTACCTGCACCTGCATCTGATTGGGAGTTGAAAGCTGCTAAAAGTCAGAGTCGAGTTTTCTGGGGAGTTGTTGCTTGGTGGACGCTAGGGTGCGAGCCTTCCCAGCTGGGTGGCTGCCTGCAGTGGCTTAAGGCTGCCAGTGGTGGAGTATTTAGGGCTGGGGTTGTGGCAGTCTCCCCCACTGCCCCAACTTGGTGTGGAGGTGTCTTGCATGCTACCAGGCACTTCCTGGTTCAGCACTGGACTGGCAAGACCCCCCATGACCACCAGCTACAGAAGAGCTGAGTCGGACCGGCACCGCAAACCCTTCGGGGTCCTCCTTATTCATGTTAAGTGTTGTGTAGTTTCCTTTGTGTCCTTGTCTAATTTACTTGTGTATTAGGTTTTGAAATATAGCAGTAGGGAGGTTAAGGCAGCGTGGGGAGTCCAGCTAGCTAATTAGAGCAGAGATCCAACAGAAATATCTAGTAAAGAGGTAATATATCACCATGTAAAATCTCTGTAATGATAATACTTCTTTGTCATTTTCTGTTTTGGCTTGAGAACAAATTGGTGGGCATTGTTGTTTCCAAAACAGGAAGTGATTTTTGAAAGCGAGAAATCTCATTACCTGGCTCAGTAATTGTTGACTCAACAACCCTATCAGCCCCCTACAGGTATAGGTTTTTTTTAATTCTCATTTGGAAGTTTTTCAAAATGGTTCATTGAGTCATTACAGTTCCATATAAAACCACTACTCTAACCAAAGAACCCTTGAAGAACCGTTATTTTTACTGGGTGTAGGGTATTGGGGTGCTAGGTGGAGAGGAGTATGACGATTTGTAGCGGCGCCAGCGGCGGTCTGATTGGGAAGGGGGGCTGGTGATAGTTGTGGTGGGTCGGTAGGGGGGGTGGCGGCTGACGGATGGATGGATGGCAGGGTGACAACGAACAGATGGAGGCTCTGATGGATTGCAGCGACATTAAACGTGAAAGAGGAGCAGGGTCCTCTGTCAAAATGCAGGAGACGCAACAGCCATGCTGCCCTGCGCGGCTTGCCTCTCAGTTCAATTCAATGGCTTCATTGGTGTGACTGTTTTTCTGAAACAGTAATGCTAAAGCAGTTTACATAAGTTTATACATTCAAACCATATTGAGATGATCAATTACCTGATTTGAGAATTATTTTGTTTGTAAATATGTTCTATACAATAGTACCAAAATCACCAATGTGTATAATAGCATGGAAATTGAGACATTGAGAAAGTTCAAAACATTGAGAACATGTAATAATGGAAATCATTCTTTAGAGCAGTGGTTCTCAATCCAGTCCTCAAGGACCCCCTTGTCCTGGAGGTTTTAGCTCCAGCTCTACTCAGGCACACCTGAACCAATTAAGGTATCATGAAAACTGGAAGCCTCTAATTGGTTCAGGTGTGCCTGAGTAGAGCTGGAGCTAAAACCTGCAGGACAGGGGGTCGTGGGGACTGGATTGAGAACCACTGCTTTAGAGCATGTCAGACATTGTAATAACGCTCTCTCTTTCTCTCGCTCTCTCATAAGATTTGTTTTTGGATTTTATCCAGGAGATGTTGCATGATAGAAGCATGAAATTTGGCAAAATGATAATGGTTATAACTTACTACACAAGAAATATTACCTAAATTGGCCAGATGGTGGCGCTATAAAAATGTTCAGCTTTAAAAGCCCATAACTCTCAACTGTGAGTGTGATTTACATATAACTCGGTGTATATTCACCAACAGCATGTTGCACCAGTTCAGCTTAAGTTCAAACCTAGGCTAGCTTGAACGTAAATTCCAACAAAGTCTGAGTTTACCTATTGTTAAAATTGTAACAGTTGCGTCTGCTGGAATAGTCCTACTGTTGACATAAGTTAGAATTTAAAACTTACACCTACCTATTATGTGTAAAGTCTTCTGTAAAATATTGATTCGATAGATGTGAACAAATACAGCACGATTTATGTTGGTAATGTTAAATTAGATCACTGAACTGATGAAGAACCACCCTACAATTTTAGCTAGCTAGCAATATTAGCCATGGGGGGATTGCATTAGGTCAAACTACATACCTTTTACCTTGCTTGAAATGACACCATTTGATATCACAATTGTTGTTTGTATTAATTACATCTAGTTGTATACATAGTTTTATGTCTATGGGAGACAAACTACAAATAACATGCCTATTTGGTAAAGTTTGGTGTTAAATTAGCTAGGTTTAGCCTCTTTTTCTCTCACTATTACGCAAGTTAGATAATATTAACTTAAGCTACTGTTAATTGCAGCAGGAGAAAATGGTTTTGGCTTGCAAGTTATTGGCCGCAGAAGGTAAAATGTCACTCATTTGATTATTAACGCACTTTTAAAACTGTTAGTGCTGTACAAATAACATTTATCATTGTTATCATACAACGCTTGGAATCGTAAGCTTCAATGTTATGTATATGAAAGAAAATGAGAGCCGGAGATACGACAGTGAATGTGTGTGTATGTACTCCTGCCATCTGTTGACAGAAATGCTACCTTCCATACTGATCACCTGCCTCATAATCACCCCATCAGTCACAGTCCTCAACCTCAAACACACACACATGCTAAAATATTCAAAAGAGTGATGAGAATAATAAACCATCAGATATGCTCATGAGTCACTATTCCAATCCCTAGATGGGTTTACGCAACACTTATTCATTGCCAATACTGACTGGCAGGTTAATAGGTTAATTAGTCATTACTCATTTGACATACTCATTTCAAAAGTAATATTATTAGTTTAGTGACTCCTCCTTGGCAGCAGTAATTCATTACACTACTCTTTATATTACTTTCCGTTCCACCCCCATATTAGCGACAGCCTTCCTTCTAAAATCAGGGTCAGTCAGTTTCCTCTCCTGTGAACCATCAGGAAACCAAACGGCGTTGATGTCCAATGTTCTTGTTGTCCTTTTACTGGATAAAATCAAAACCAAAGAAACTCAACTTTTCTACCATTTCTCATCTGAGCTGGGTCAGTGTGAGAGGACCACAATTATTTCCAATGAAAATGAATTGGGGGCGGATGGAGGTGGGATATAGATTTTCGCCCCTGTCGGTCTGTCTGTCTGTCTGTCTGTCTGTGATATTGTTAGTGCGATATCTCAAAAAGGTTATAGACAGATTTTAACATTGACCAAGGAAGAACTGTTTAAAATTGCATGTATATTTGCCAAAATGGGGCGTGGCATGTCACAAAAAGGCACATAACTTCCGATATCTCAAAAAGTTATGGACGGATTTACACGGAAATTTGTGGAAAAGTTTGTCATGGGAGCTGCTCCTGCTCCCCCTCCCCTTCTGAGTTAATGGGGGGGGGGGTCGAAAGTAACACTCGCTATTGTTATGCAAATTAACAGTAGTATTATTATGCTAATTCACCCCAAAGTGTAGATCTTTCAACAGGTGTCCAAGCTGAGGCTTGGAACATAGGGCTGAGGGAACATAGGGCCTAATTTGGATGGGAAAACAATTCATAGGTGCTGAGGGAACATGATGCTGAGGGAACATAGGGCTGAGGGAACATGATGCTGAAGGAACATAGGGCTGACCCTCAGGAAAAGTAATAACATTACTCCAGACTGTGTCCTCATGGTCCCCCACTCTTATGACGATGCTGACCCAGCTGCTGGTGATGCCCCACACCAGATCTGGATGTCCCAAAGCGTCCTTATTGTGTTTATTCTGCATACTTTATGTTCCATTTTAAACTTTGCTTGCCCACACTCGGCACCCATTGCACGCCTAACCATCCTGGTAGGGGGATCCCTCTCTGAGTATGTCCTCCCAAGGTTTCTTCTATTCTCTTCCTAAAAGGGAGTTTTTCCCCGTTCTCTACGAGGGTAATTTCTTATTTCATAATGTGGCCATTGTGAAGCCCTTTGAGACTGTAACTGTGATTAAGGGCTATAGAAATAAACTTGACTTGACTTAATAGCACTTAATTGTCACTGAAGCACCTCCTATGTAAAAGTGTACCAGCATACCACCAAGCTAGCTTGCTACAGGTGCTTCTAATATGTCATTGTGGCTAGATCTGTCCTTGTAAAATCAAAATCTACACAGTGAAATATGCCTGGCACTTATCCAATCAAGGTGGTTTACTTTTAAACAAATGCCCGTGTACTTTCCCCCCCAGAAGCAACGCAGACAAAATTAAATTTCCATAAGATTTGTAAGGGGACATTTCCTCCCACCATATTGATGTATTGAACCACTCATTGAGTTTGAAGTGCTTTTTAGGGGCGCTGAAAGGAAAGAATGCACGCTGACCATGAAAACATGAAAACCAATATTGCCACTATTCAGAGAGAGAGAGAGAGATAGCAATGGGTAGAAAGAAAGATATTTCAATATCTCTGGACCCTGAATCCTCCCTTGGATTTGAGCCATTTTCGCTTTTCTTCTTTTACCTCCCTCTGTCTTGCCTTTGAGAGGACACTGCCGCCGTCGCCTCGGCACATTCAATTTACGTCAGATAAGTTTTGGAACTTCGGTGGAGAAACCCGAGCACATTAACACGAAACATTTAATTGAATCGGCTCAAATCTAATTAAGCCGGTTCGCTTGGCAGTGTGGATAGAAGTCAATATTTGCTCGGTGGCTTGGCAAAGATATCTCTATTTCCTATCCCCTCGCCTCTCTGACAGAGTTGATGAAGTAATGGGAAGGTGAAGAGAGTTGCCGTCGATGGGGAGGAGCGAGACACGATGAGTGATGTCTCATCCTCTTAATCACAGTATCGGAGAGGATAGCGGAATCTGACTGTTCTCATTTTCGCCCCCGAGTGCTGCCGCCTACTTTCTACCTTCCTCCTGTCTATTCTCCTCGGCTTAATGAGAGAAGGGTGAATGAAGATACGGAGAGCGCGGAGGGATGGACGGAGAGGTGAAGTCCGGGTCAAGACACTGAGTGGCGGCTTTTGACAATTAGCGGGCCGCCATTGAGGCGCCACCGAAAGGATTCCTACACGCTCGGCTTCTGAGTTCAGCTTTTCTCAGCTGAGGCTAGATGCTCATTATGCCGGACCGACAGCGGACCAGACAACACAAGCCAACAGCCTTGTGGGAATCGCAGTCCTTTCTAATGGAATTAATAAACATGTACGATTTTTTTCCTTCCCAACTCCAATTTGCGATATTCCTGATTATGTTCTATTTTTATGTTTCTTCTATTTTGTTTTTGCTGTATCCTCTTACTAATTGCCTCTTTACTACTTGCGGTCTGATTACGCCAATCAGACCAAGAAATGAAGGAGATTACAACGTTTAATTTTAACAGATAATTCTTTATTATTTGTGATGTATAAAACTTTTGGTATCATAATATCATCTTAAAATAAAATAAAAAATAATCACATAATTACATTCAAGCTGATAGTTTGGTGACTGTCTAATAATTCTTTACACTGACCAAATAATTGTCAGTCGTCAGTTGATCACCGTTCCCCAGAAATTTAGAGGACATAAGCATGTTTGGCAGGTTTTGGTGGTAAATGATTTCCAATGCAGAGACTTAGCTTGTTTAGTGAAATAATGTTGCTGATCACTGTTAAAGGGGTGGAGCGACGTCATCATTTTGTAATTTAGCTTGTCAACTCTCTTTACCGCTATATTTAACTTTCTTCAGATTTCTTTTCCCTGTCATTACAGATTTTTTTTTACCCAGCTGTTTATATTAATAATTGCAAACAGGCCAAAGTATTTTTAGAAAAGTGAAACGGAGAGAGAGAAAAAACAATAATACATATATATAACCTGGAACTTGAGATTTTGCATTTTTACATAAGGTTTTCAATTCAGCGAACAAGTTGACGTCAGGTCTCCGAAGTGGTCAAATCTGGTTGGTTGACCGTTCGTAAACTCATACAGCGGCACACATGCTGTGAAATGAAAACTTTAAAACCAAGTATCATCTTTAAATACAGCTGACATGTTCCACCCTGCGGTGCCAGCCAAGCGTGTTTGTAAGTGTTTTTGCTGGGTTACAGTTTATCCAACACTTATTTTTTCATCTATCAATTTACCTCCATCCGTGTTGTATTTGTTGAAGAACACTGTAGCCAAATCCAAGGCCCCGCTGAACCAGAGCTGTTGGCAAAATAGAGACACCGCAGGAAACCTGAGCGCCGGCATGATGAATACCATCAGATGCAGAGAGAAAGAGGCAAGGACAGAGAGACGGCAAGAAGAGAAGACAGAAACTGTGAATTTGGTGAGCTTCCATCTGGGTTGATGTGAATAAATAAATCCTGAATGTCAAAAAACGCACATAAACCATGAAAACGTTAAGAATTCATGAATTGATTAGTATTGGTTACAAGTGTTGGTTACAAGTGTCAGCTAATGTGCGTCAGACATATTTCATGTTGTCTGAAGAGGCAACAAATGCACTTGGTCATCTTCTGATACACCAACTAATGGTTATACAGCCACGATGGAGACTTATACATGTTAGAAACAACACGATTGATATTTGTGGAGGTCGTAGGTGACAGGTATTTTACAGAATGTCCAAAAAGTCACGAAGGTCACATGATTTCTTTATTGACGCAGAAAAATTCCACATCGGTCGAGGGTCAAAAGCGCTTTTCTGCAATATTGAGGAATTTTTTTATCACATTTTTTCAGTTCCATTCAGCTTTTCTACTTCACTTACATCATAATTCAGCCAAAAAAAAGTACGTGGATGGAAACTCAGCTTTTGAGAGAGACAATTCCTCCTCCCCTTTTGCCTCTCCCTTTGTCTTTTCCCTGTCAGTTAATAACACATTACGTGCTTAAGCGTTTCTTCATCTTCTCACTCTCTCTTTCTCCTCCTCCCTCTATCTCTGGGGAAACAGCAGAAAACAGAACAAAAGTCTTTCCTTTGGCAGAGCTCCACCCCCCCTCCCCCCACTAGACCGCATCACTTTTTAGCACAGGAGAACAAAGAGCCAATACATGTTTTTAAGTGTCCGTTAATGAATATATTTTAAATTGGCTGTGTGTTTGTGTGTGTGTGTGTGTGTGTGTGTGTGTCTGCCTTATGACTGCATGGGTTGGTAGGTTTGGGCAGATGAAACTTGGCAGATGAAAAATTTATGAAAAAATATGTTTTTTTTGGGCGAGATAGAGCAGCATATCATTCAGAACTGCAGGTGGAGAGGGCTAATGTATATCTGGGGTGGCATCTGATTATCTGAAAACCTTTTGACTGTTTTGGACAATACAAGTGCTTTTGCAGCAGCAAATAGTGATAGAAATCTAATAGAAATAAGCATAAAGGAACATGATGAGGTTAACATCCATAAACAAAATTCACAATAATATTTTTAAAGACCCTATATCCTCATTGATACTGCTTACTATGATGTGTGCAATATATCATTATCGTATGTATATCCTATCACAAAAAATTCTATCAACAACAAGCCACATTATGGAAATGAGTAGAGCGCCACAGCTTGTACCACCATCAGGGAGGAGGAGGACGAGGAGGAGGATGGAGAGAAGGAGAGAAGAAAAAATGAGAGGAGAGAAAGAGAGATGGAGCAATAAAAGTGAGAAAGAGAGATTCATCTGTGTGTTTACAAGCAGGGACTACCTCACTATCACTATATAAGTTGTTATCGATCTATCTATCTATCACCTGTCTGTCTGTCTTTCTACCTATCTATCTATCTACCCACCTGTCTGTCTGTCTGTCCATCCATCCATCCATCCATCCATCTATCTATTTCAATGATTTTATTGGCATGAGGAGTATATAAAATGTCAATTTTCAAAAACAAACAACGGTTAATGCATTCAAACCATATAAAGATGTTGAATTATTAGGATGGAAAAAAATAACAATACAACTACTATACAATAGTACATAATCACCAATCGATCTGCTTCCTTTTTTAACTCTTCCTGTTACTGTAGTATCAGCCAAAAGATCGTTTAGGAAACTGAAGCTAATTAAAAATGATTTGAGGAACTATTATTATTATTATTAACCTGCAACCAGCAACACTGCCACACTCATTAAGGCACATTTCTGATTATTTTCTAAAGTTATCTTAAAACCTCTGCTTCAAGGGTGCATTAAGTAAGATTTAGTGCAACATGATAATATACCAGTGACTCAACGACTGCATGGCCAGATGGCTGGCTTTCAAAACTCACTTTCTGGGCCCATTTTTAGAGGCCGATAAAAGTCATAAATTACTTCTTTTTTTTTTATAACAATTAATAACTTCCATGACGCGCATTTGAAAAGATCTCTATTTTCTCATAGCCCTTAAGCTACATATTATGCTGTTTGTCTGAAAGGGTAGTAAATCAACGGCCACGACAGGTGGATTTATGACTACCTGTAGTGATTTATGTTGACCACGCCGACTTTTTCCCTGATGTATTTGACAGCTCCGCGCTCACTCACGTTACACTAATGTTTATTTCATCACTACAATCCCGCTCTGACCTTTGAACCTCTCTTTCAACGATGGCGGACATTTGGAAATGCATTATCTGACCCGTTTCCTGCCTAGACGTGATCGTCTACATTTCAATCGGAGAGCACTTTGATTTTTTTTTGTTGTTTGAAATGAATATCCGTCTGTGTTACTTTGATCTAGTCTCTCTACAGTCGCGGCTATTGTCAGAAGCTTTTGTGCCATCCATTCGCAGCTGTACGCCACTGTGAAAAGCCATGCCTTCATGGGGATGAGAGTGATTGCCTGTCAAAGCCACACACATACACATAGGTTAACACATGCGTACACCCACACACACCCCTGCACCATTATAATTAGTTATCCGTGTTTGAGTCTATTTAGACGTTTAATGAAAAACTGTATAAAAGCATCATCAATTTCTATTCTCCTCACCTCTCCCGCTCCATTCACACACTATCACCAACTGTCAAGGACACACACATTTGAACCATTTATTCATGTGTGCAACTATACATGAAAAGCCGTGGGATATAGAATAATGGCCTGGTTTTCTTTGGTCTGAATCGTAGTGGAAAAGTACAATTTTTTGTATTTGGTTTGTTTAGATTCACGTTGCCCAGTAACAAGCAAGCCCACTGTCTTTAGCTCGTTGCCGTAATCATGTTATCTGGTGTTCATACCAGTTAAGAACACATGAAGAAATATCTGAATATGAGCATCAGTCCAGACTGTGGTTTGCCCTCGATTCATTTGGAGGAACTGCTGGCCATCAAATGTTGGCATCCGTCTCCTTATATCCACAAACCCTTGACTTTTGGGGTCGTTTCCTGTCTCCGAAATCGGAACAGAGCTAAAATCGTGCCGCATTCACGCTAAAACACACGTGAAAACACACACCATTATTGTGCAAATGGTGCAAATAAGGCCTTATATCTGGCTTTAATATGTTTGAACTAATCTTAACACTTAGTATGAATGGTAGGTCACCTTTAAGGGGCGCCCACCAGATAACAGGATTCCAAATAAAGAGTAAAGAAAGATCAAGACCATTATACATCACGAAAAATGTGCATAAATCTTTTAATTATGAAAGCATGTGTCTCAGAATAAGGGACATGACAGAGAAAACGCGATAATTTAACACAAAAGAGTCAAAACCAGAAGAATCAGTCAGCAGCATTCTATCCTTTTTTAGAGTCCTCTCGGCCAGTAGTCCATATACGAGCGCACACCAGCATGCATACACCCACCTATTCACACCCCTTCCGCAAACAAACACACAAATGCATCTTTTATCACACAATCTCACACGTAAGCATCTGCTCTATCAAAAACAGGCAATTTTGTCGCTTGAGAGTGCGTCTTGCTGTCAGACCTTTCTCGTTTGTAAACCAAATGTTCTTTAAAGGGCCTGATGCGGTGTGACGAACGAAGCCGTCTCCCCTGAAATCGTCGAGGGGTGAAATATTCTGACGGGGTGGTGATGGCCAGAAGCAGATAGGGGAAGTGCGGTGGAGTGGTGGTCGTGGTGTGAAGCAAAGGATTGCCCTGATAGTTTATGTCCTGATCCAGTCTGGTTTCCTACAAACAGATGACTGGGATTCGTTTATCATTTATTAATTAGGGTCCGATACATCAGGCCAGTATTACCCTTGTCAGTGTCTAATGTGACAATTGGGCAGGGGTGTGAAGTGTTTGAGTAATTGTACTTTGTTACTATACTTAAATACTATTTTGGGGGATTTGTACTTTACTCGAGTATTATTAAGTTTGTATACTTGTACTCTTGGTTTACCAGCCCATGGCAAGTGAGGCAAAAACTTAATTTTGGACACTAGTTACAGCATAATAGAGATCCAACTCTAGCCAGTTCATGAAACCTGTTCTCTGGTGCACAGGAAGTGATGCGTTTTATGTTTCTGGTTTGTTAGTAATAAACAGAAGAAGAACTGGGTAGTTAGCATGAGCAGCGATAGCTGTGCGGTGGCTGAACGGACAAAGAAAAGAGCCCCAGCTACAGAAACTCAAACTTCACAGAAAATCCAAGGAAAAAGACGTCACAGTAACTGTTTGATTGACAGGTGATCTTGGGGAAGTGCGGCGCAGAAACAGCACAGCGATGAGCGCTGAGCACCGAAGATGGCGACAAAATCAATAACAAAAAAAAATGAGGATCTCGAGGATTAGCACTTTAAATCTCTGTTTATAATCAACTCTTGCTGTTCCTTAGATTGATAACAAGGGACAAGAGCTCCCTCTCTTCCCATATCTCTTCTCTCCTCCCCCTTCTCACCCTATCTCCTCACCTCTCTTTCCCCCGGTGTTTGTTTTTGTGGGTTTGCTGGTTTCCCACCCGGCAAACCTCGGTGCTCCTTCGGTGTCACTGTTTTGACATTTCGCTACCGCGCGGCTCCATACATATCACAGCAGTTGTCGGAGATGGGTGGGGTGGGGGGAATAAATCGGAGGGGAAAAGAGGCTAGAGAGAGGGAGGGCAAGAGAAAATGAGATAGACAAGCAGTGCTCATATCCAACATACTGGAGAGAGGAGGCGGAGGAGGAGGAGGTTGTTATAGTAGAGAGAGCGATAGAGGCAGGTTGGAGGAGAGGAGGAAGTCAGGGAGAGGCCTGTAAACAGTTAAGGAAACCAAACTCAAAGGGGGTTGTCAGTGTGAGTGGTCTGCACGCCACTGCAGCATGGCGTGTACGACACTAAACAGCAACTGGTTGTCACATTCCTCTCTGCAACACCAGACAAGATTCAGAGACTTGATTCAAGATTCAAGTCTCTCTTACAGGAGTTTTTTTTTCCACCTTTTGGAAATTGCACAACACCAGGGATGTAGTGTAAGGTAGAAATCAGCAACAAAGAAACAGAAAAATACATTCAAATGCATGACATATGTCATTTGTCAACTGATAAGAAAGGGATGTGACATCGTAACAATTTCTAAAAGTACCATTGCCTTACCTGCCTGGTATTCAGAAACTTTTCTCTCAAAGATGAAGGACTTTTTGATAGTTCCCTGAAGTGAAGCATCGAAATGTGGCAGGGCTTTTGTTTCACTGTAGATAATATCTATCATGAAACAGCAGATCGGGGGAGTTCATCTGCAGACTTCAGCGATGTCAGAGACGTTGGAAGGCTCACATCCTCCAAGGACTTCCGTCTTTTTGAAATATCTTGCCTTTTCTTCCAAAGGGACGTGAGGCGTTCGCTCGCTCACGGTCACTTGTAAGCGCGCAATGTCACTGCAGGTCATGGATACACTTTCACGGTACCCTACACAAGACAAGCAAAACCTAGAGATTGAAAAAATTGTCAGGTCCAAATATGGCAGTGGCAGTGCTAAGTAACAGTTTTAAATACTGTTTGAACCTCAATACCTAAAAATCCTGCAACGCCACATCAGTAAACGGACGAGTCCACCTTTCTCTGGACGGATCGCTTAAAACCATTGTGGATTTCACTCTTAAGTTTCAATTTCCCACCGGTGACAATAGCCAACACTGGAATTTCACTTGGGCAAATACGATGAATCTACGGCGTCTCAATTAGTTGGGATCGAACACTCTTTATCTGTTGTATCCCCACTTCCACGCTTCCACACGGAGAGTTCCGAGTCCATAGAGACCGAGAAAAGTCAAGATTAGTTTCATTCTTAAGAGTGGCCAGCACGTCTCTCTGTATCAAGAAACCCTTTCCTAATTAGAAAGTTGCCTTAAAATGCCGTCACTGCTGACCTTATCAAAGGCAATGTCCGCCTTGCACCCGCCGGGATATCTTCTGAAATCATTGCTCCATGTTAGCAGCGCCGGAGCTCCTACTGCTAATTACTCCCTAAATCTGGACACTTTTTCATTACACACTGTCCAGTTTCTCCATTTGAGATAATTGAATTTGGTGAGTTAAGGTCCAAAATTAAAAGTTCCAAAAGTTAAGCTTCATGCGCTTCGTTTTTGTTTGCGGCTGTGTGTCGGCTGCTATTGTGCGTCACGCTGCTTCTTAAGTCGCAGTCTGTCACATGTTCCACTCATGTGTCATGTCCAGTGCTTAATTTGTGCTGGAGCTGCAAATGCCAAGAATCCGATTTTGCGCCCCGGCAAATGTCTTACTCAGAATCAGAGCCCCGGGCTCTAAAGTGCGACAACAACGCGTATTTTAAACTGGTATTAAACAACGTTACGTCCAGTGAACATTACAAGAGTAGGTGCGCGAGGCCGCGAGCCAATCAGAGCCTAATATGTAAATAGATACACACACGCACACACGCACACACACACACACACAGAGACAGACAGACAGACTGGAAGCTTAAAAAAATATTACAATGTCAACGTTTAGTAAGCTACTGATAGCAAGCCGACAAAACAGATTCACGGTTAACGTTAATGCAGCATGGCTGTCCTATGGAAGCACCTGGACCATTAGACCAGAGGGAGGGACAGAAATGCAGGTGTTGTTAGGCGACACAGAGGTAGGAAAGGTTTACCCTTTTTCCTCCGCCGGGGGGGGGGATTGGTTCGGGGAGGCGAGTTGAGCCCCGGCATCTCTTATTTTACAAATTAAGCACTGGTCATGTCATGCGATGCACTGGCAAATTATGCTGTGTTACATTAGCTGCAGCCTTTGTTTAGAGAATCATACAAGCCCATTTGCCTTTGAAATCCTCAAAGAATGGTGGTTTCAAATCTCATTACATACCTGTCGGTTGCAATGTTGCAGTATACACCGTCTTCTTAGTTAATTAGTTAATAATAGATGCTAGGGGTGTACCTCAAGGTGACATATTTACATATACTCCCAGTCATATAAATTGACTATGTTTATACTTCTCTACTTGCTTATTGCTGTGAGTCTACGCTGCCGAACACTGAGAAACCACGCCGCCCAGCAAGTGCATTCATAGTTCGAAACATCACAGAGCTTATGTGGTTCTTAATCTGAATTGTGATGGAGAGCATTTCATTCAGGTCATGTTCCGTATGATGGCAATAGTTATATTCATTTGTGTTTATATATTTATATAAATATTCCTTCAAAAAGCATTTTGGAAATAAAATACAGCACCCATGAGCTCTGTTTGAGCTATTCTGACCAGTTTTTTGGTCCATATTCTCCTCTCAGTCTCCCAAACCTCCAGACCGAAGCTACACAAACCTCATTAGAAACTTATGATAGCTTTAGTTGCGAGTGTGTGTGTATGTATGTGTGAGTCTGCGAGTGTGTATGAACCGCAGGGGCCCGCACAATCATGCACGCACGCTTTATCCTAGGTTTTGCTTGCATGCGTGTATGGCGGTCGGAGCCAATAGGTTTCCAGGAGGATAATGTCTCTCTGCTGGCGATGAAAACAGAGGAAGGTAAACACATTACAAAGCCATCCTTCACCAGCGGGGGAACCTCCTGCTTTACAGAAACAAAAGAGAAAATGCAGAACTTTGCCCTCCCTCTCAATCCCACACAACACACTGGGACTTCAGCTGCAGAGTGAGAGTCTCATTGTGAAGGAAAAAAGGTTGTCACGAAAATGCAGAACATCTCTAAGACACTTCCCTTTTATCAAATGGTTGAAATAAGCATAATTGAGGCCCATGGTGAGTCGACTGCTGGAGTAATTCTAATATTTGATATAGGGCAGGTTAAAAAAAGACTGAATATTTTACCTCAGAAGTTGAGTGGCACAGAAATTAGAATGACCTTTACTGCACAAGTACAAGTACAACGGATTTAAGGCAAGGCTTTTAGATTAGATTAGATTCAACTTTATTGTCATTGCACAAAGTACTGAGACAACGAAATGCAGTTTGGCATCTAACCAGAAGTGCAAATAGCAGTAAAGTGCAGAGTATGTACATATGTATAGTGTTAATATAAATATTAAATAAACAGTAAGGGATAGATATGAATATGCTAAGATATATACAGTATGGACAATATTGAAAGTATGAACAGTGTGAAAAGAATACGCTAGATATTTACAGTATAAATTAAATATATGGTGCAATATATCGGGGCTGTTAGTTCAGCAAGGTGACAGCTGAGAGGAAGAAGCTGTTCCTGAGCCTGCTGGTCCTGGAACGGAGACCTGCGTAGGGCGGTGGGCAAACAGTCTGTGGCTGGGGTGAGAGGAGTCCTTGATGATGCTGCGTGCCCTTCGCAGACACCGCTTGTGCTGGACCGACTCGATGGAGGGGAGTGAGGTACCGGTGATGCGTTGGGCGGTTTTCACCACCCTCTGCAATGCTTTAAAAAGCAACAGAGCAGCTGCCTTACCAGACTGTGATGCAGTTGGTAAGGATGCTCTCGATGGTGCAGCGGTAGAAGTTCACCAGAATCTGAGACAGGTGGAGTTTCTTCAGTCTCCTCAGGAAGAAGAGACGCTGGTGAGCCTTCTTGACCAGGGTCGAAGTGTCGAGGGTCCAAGAGAGGTCCTCGGAGATGTCGACGCCCAGAAACTTAAAGCTGGCCACACGCTCAATCTCCGTCCCGTTAATGCGGATGGGGGTGTGTGTGCCGGCTTTGGACTTCCTGAAGTCCACAATGAGCTCCTTGGTCTTCTTGGTGTTGAGGGCCAGGTTGTTGTCGGCGCACCACGCCGCCAGGTGCTAGACCTCCTCCCTGTAGGCCGACTCATCGTTGTTGATGAGGCCAACCACCGTTGTGTCGTCTGCAAACTTGATAATGGTGTTGGAACCATGTACAGGTGTGCAGTCGTAGGTGAAGAGGGAGTAGAGGAGAGGACTGAGCACACAGCCCTGTGGGACGTTCAGGGTGAGGGTTGAGGAGGTGTGGTTGTCTAACCTAACATACTGGGGTCTGATGGTTAGGAAGTCCAGTACCCAGTTGCAGAGGGAGGTGTTGATGCCAAGGTCACCGAGTTTGGTGATCAGTTTGGCGGGGATGATGGTGTTGAATGCTGAGCTGAAGTCATCCATACACCTGTTCTGGCGATAGGCGAATTGGAGGGGGTCCAGTGTGGGTGGTAGGGAGGTTTTCAGGTGAGCCAGGACCAGCCTCTCAAAGCATGGATGGAACAATAACTAAACAATAATAATTTAGTTATATTTAGTCATACAGGTGAGTATGGCGCTCTACAAACACTCGCTCCAGAAAAACAAAATGACTTGGTGTGAGGTAACACATGAAAAGAAAAGCCCCCCAAAAAAGGTGCCAAGTGTCAGCACATCAGTGTTGTTAATTTTTTGTTCAGGCTTGGTTGTAACTCAAAATATCTGTCTAATTTATCATTTTTTAGTTTATATTATTCATAGTTTTTACTCTAACTCAATTAGAATTGTATTCAATTGAACGAAATCATAATGCATAATTTGATCTTATTAAAGACCATCCTGGAGGCTAGAATACTAAAACAGTGGAGCAAGAGTTACAAGCCTGTTGATTTCTGCTTTGCCAATATTAGACTGCACGCTATATTCCATTTTTCCGATTGAACTGACAGAATGCGATGTGTGATTAAAAGAGATTCGGAGGGTGAAAACATAAAGAGATAATTTCTCCACATTTATATTTGACGAGGTAACTTGACTCAGAACACATTGTTATTACAGAAACTGTCTAGGGAAGTAGCAGTAGCACAAGTAGCAGTTGTGAGGAGGGCAATATTCTGATTTGCTTCCTGCACGAAGCTATTCAGGGTCATTACATTACATTACATTCATTTAGCAGACGCTTTTATCCAAAGCGACTTACAAAGGTGATAGTTGACACTATGTGAGGATCAAACTCACAATCCTAAGACTGAGAGTCTCATGCTCTACCGACTGAGCTGTCGGGGATGGACAGTGTCGGGTCAGTCGAAGCATTTTAATTAGACAGCTTCCCTAACCTTTAAGCTATTGCTGGGGTGGTTGTGGAAAGAGGTGGAACAAAACGCAAAAGAGAGAAACATTGCTGTCTCAAAGTAATTAATGTGTTGACTTAGCCACTACAGTTAGAAAATCACCGAGCTACGTCCTGGTATGTGAACGCACCGCACACCAGTTTAGAGCTGCTCATGCCTGTGTGACTTCTAACATATTCCCTGGTGTGCGAGCCACACTGATGTCCTTTATGTCCCCCGCATGGGTCTGATGCTGGATGCCTAAAGAACAAATACCGTAATTCCCCTAAGCTAAGGTGACCAGAATTCTGAAATGAAAACCGGGGACATTTCCAGTTCGGCGGTCAATATATCATTAAAATATGCAATGTTATTATCTATGAAATAAAAATTGGGGACAATTCCGGTTTCATGTATTTTGACCACTGTTGTACTGTAATAAACTATGGTGCAGGCCGACTGATAAAATTGGGTACTAACTTTTACAAAGTAACTTTGTAAACCGTGTCAGAAAATCTTAGTTTACAGTACCATGGTGAGTGAAGCTATGGAAACTATGGAACACACAATAAAAAAAATGGTCAAACTACAATGGTTCAATACAATGTATTTAATTAGGTATACGTACAAGACAGAGAAGACAGACAAGCAACACTACCAGACTGACACACTGTAACAGACACACTATGACAGACAACACTAACAAGCACTATGTTACAGCAACACTACAGACAAGACAGAACTATCCAATCTGAACAGCCATTCAGTGGTCCTGGTAGTCTGGGTAGAATAAGAGCAGAAGAGAGCAAATGAGCATAATTTTAAAAAACAGAGACAATAGTATGTGAAATACTAAACATAATAAAGAAATAAGATGATGATGCGATTGGTGACTTCATAATATACTTATACCAACCTAATCTGTATATTTCCTTCTCTTTACCTTTTCACCGTCACTCTCTTTACTCCCTTAATTTTTCCTTGTCACTCTCTTCTCCTTCCTCTCCAATCTTTAATAATAAATAGTACACTATCAGATAAAATACTTTGCTTAACAGATTCCCATTGCTTTTTGTATTTTATCTCAAAACATTGTTTGGAATAATAAATTGGCAGGCTCTGTAATCATATCTTTACCTTTCCTCCTCTATCTCCTTCACTCTTCTTCTTATCCAGTCTTCCTCCTCTCCACTCTCTGAAAACATTACGCTAATGTTATCCATGAAAAGTTTTTTATAAACTTGAATGAATAAACTTCAATCAATGAACACAACACATGAAGTAAAATGCATGAACTAGAGTTTTCATAAACTTGTTGCAGCTCTGAAACATGTGATGTTTGTGTGTGTGATCACAGGGCTTTTCTACTACCTTTTTTTTACTACTATTTTTTGGGGGCGGTATTTTTTTATTTCTACACAAAGTAAAACACAATGTTAATTATGTGGTTGCGTGTAGTGCTTGAGATGACTTGAAGCTGAGTGAGAGAGACTAGACAGACGAGTGAGAGAGACAAATGATTACACAGCCTGTTGATTCTGCTTTGGCCAATATTACTGACGTTTATTAAATTTTTAATGAACTGACGGATGGTGATGGTGATTAAAAGGATTCGGGAGGTCAAACATAAAGAATAATTTCTCCACATTTATATTTGACAGGTAGTACTTGACTCAAAACATTGTTATTACAGAAACTGTCTAGGGAAGTAGCAGTAGCACAAGTACAGTTGTGAGGAGGGCAATATTCTGATTTGCTTCCTGCACGAAGCATTCAGGGTCATACATTACATTACATTCATTTAGCAGACGCTTTTATCCAGCTCTCATGCCTGTGTGACTTCTAACATACTCCCTGGTGTGCGAGCCACACTGATGTCCTTTATGTCCCCCGCATGGGTCTGATGCTGGATGCCTAAAGAACAAATACCGTAATTCCCCTAAGCACTGTGCATTGCAGGAAGTGTAATTCATAAACGAACAACCCAACCAACCAAAGAAACAAACCAACAAACCAAAGAACAGAGAGAGCCTGGCTCTGATAGAGGTGCTCCCGAGAAACTAATAATAACTCCTTGCATGGCAGCGTTGTCAGTATGTAATGCCTTGATAACTCATCCAAGTCTTTTACCTGAAGCAAAATTTAATCAAATCTATCCATTACACCATATCAAAATCCCCACTCAATTAAAAATGTTTTTATTCCACAAAATATCATTAATCAGTAGGGTAATTAAACGAAATAAATCAATGCAATCAAGTAAATTCAACTAATTATGGCAGTTGAATGAAATCAGTTTGAGACTTGCTGCAGGAGCTAAAGCGAACGCACGCTTTAAAAAAATGTGTGCACATTTTATTAACTTGCAGACACGTATTAATGAGCTACACAAGTTCAGTCAGGAAACTCTGATGCAGTCTGGTCTGCAACAGCAGTGTGTTCACTATAGGTCAGTGGTTCTTAATCCTGGTCCTGGAGTACCACAGCCCTGCCGGTTTTCATTCTAGCCATCTAATCAAGATGAATGTAATTAACTACCTGGTAGGATAGAAAACCAGCAGGGTGATGGTACTCCAGGACCAGGATTAAGAACATCACAGTTGACAAAAACAACGTGTTTAATTGAGCTGTACTTAACCCATATCCTAATCTACTCCACTATTGGGTGGCAATACAAAATGTGTTGCACTTTTACCTTAGCACTAGTTATGCTCTTAGTTGCTTGTTTAGGAAGGAAATGCACTTACGATTTCTGGTGACTAGTAGTTCTCATGCCTACCTATGTTGAATGCACTTATTGTAAGTCGCTTTGGATAAAAGCGTCTACTAAATGCCTGTAATGTAATGTAAATGTAATGCAATATCTAGGATATGAGCCACTAACATGGTTGCCATAGCAACAAATTGAACAAAGTTTAAACTTCTCATGCTCACCAAAGACAAACCATGATCAAACATTTCTACAATTTGGCACACGTTTAATCTAGTCTAGTTTTATACAATTGACTTTTGACCAAGTTGCCATGTATATGCTGGTTGCTATGGAAACTGGGAAATAGGTGAAAATCCCATTTACCTTAATTTTGATGTTTCTCATTTTTGACAAAATGTTTATTTATTGTTAAGCAATATGCTGATTTCACCCAGTTGAACAAACCATTTTGTTTGCGAGAAACCCTGAATAGCCCAGTCTTGTTTAGCCCAGTTGGTGGGAGCAGTGTCTTCTCATTTACCCGAAAGTAATCATTGTCTCGCAAAGCTGTCAGGTGTGTAACAATCCCAAACCATATTCAGCCTCTTAACGGAGTATAGCTGCTCGTAGATGTGTGGTAGGAATACAGTTTGGGCATTGTTCTGAAAATTATCCAATTTGTTACCTCCTACTTTGAACCTCTTAGGATCTAGAGACTGAATCAGGGCAGCACCATCGATGACCTTCACATCAACCTCTGGTGCTTGTTCAGAGATGGTTGCCAGAGGCTCTAGACACTAAAGTAGATCGACTTTGCTGTCAGCAATATGCATCTTGTTGTTTTCCGCAAGAGACGGAGGCCATGCGTGGTTCTCATACCTGAAAAATGTCTCTAAATCCCCATCTCTAGCCTGACACAAGATATACATTCTTGAGAAGCACATCATTCTTCATGTTTGATATCTTCACCTGTGATTTGGGGACAGATTTTCTCTGACCACGTTTAAACAGAGCAAGTTGTTTTTGGAGACATTGTCATAGAAGGCTTTGGACGGACTTGTCAGGTGGTCTTTGACAAACTTCTTGTGCTGTGTTGTGCCCAGCTCTTCAGCATTCCTCACATTTTGGATGACATCAGGTGACATGATAACCTTTGTGTGTAATGTCAACAAGTCGGGACTGTCCTCTGTGAAGGGATTACCTATCTCCTCTATGACTAACACAACTTTGCTGACATCTGTAGCAAACAACTGTTGGGTGCTGGGTATTTGCTCAGGTATATGCAAGAGTTCATCACAGCATTTCCTGGTGGCCATGGCAACCATACTGTTAGTGGCTGTTAGTTGTCTAATGGTGAATTAGATTAGGGTATTGCACTATTGGAAGAAATCCATTTTGAATATTTATTTGAAAAGAATGGAGAACAAAAAATTATCATATATTGTATTTCTTCCTATTTTCTGGTTGCCACAGCAACCATACGGTCCATGGCAACTTACTAAAAACCTGGAATTATACTGACCCCAGCCCAAATTCACAGTATACCAAATTGCAGGAATATTGATTCAGCGCTTTGTGTTTGGTGAGCTTGTGAAGTTTGAACTAAATGTGCCACCTTTAACCTTAAGACAGGGAGGGGCTTAAGGATGAAGTTTTTTGAAGATGTACTCATTTGGTGTGGCTCCTCATTACATTACATTACATTACAGTCATTTAGCAGATGCTTTTATGCAAATCGACTTACAATAAGTGCATTCAACATAGGTAGGCAAGAGAAGTACTAGTCACCAGAAATCGTAAGTGCATTTATTACCAATAATATGTCAAATGTTAGCAAATGTATCTCATAAAGCCTCAAGAAAAAACTCTCTGTTATCTACCTTAATGCTTCTTTGGAGGTTTCAGGAGAAAAATTTCAGCTGTAGGTGATCACAAAATGATGTTAATTGAGATCTTCCCTATTTCTTCTTTTTGTTCAGTTTGTTGGCATCATGTTCCACTAGCTCTCTGACCGGATGATGATTGCTTTTAAGGGGGAAATCCAGGCCTTGGGCCCTATGCACCTTGCCAGATGAGGAAGAAACTGACAGCGTTTTAACCAAGCAGCTCCTGTTCAGCCCTTAAATATCCTGCAATCGCTGACTGGCCTGTGCATAAAATCCTCAAGAGTCTATTCCATTGCCATATCTCACCGCCAACTGGCCTGTCTCGCGAAGACCTCTTTCAATCATTCTCTCTCGAGAATGACTTCTGAAAATCCCACTCCAATTAAGGCTACTGGGAAAAGCAAACACTGCAACGACACATAAGTCTACCACCTCTAAGAGACCAAGGTGTCCTACTATCCTCCAGCTTGCTGAGCCCGTTCTGTCAGCCTTCCACAACATTAAAGAATCCATTAATAAGATGAAGATAAAATAATCATCACCTTGCAACAAGCATCCTCTGGTCGCTCAATGTCTGCTGCATCAGCTCCAGCTGCCGTACCTTCAGCTAGTTTAGCTTCTAGTGATTCATTCCTCATCAAACTCCGCTGACAAGTGTCTTGTTGATTGCGGAGACGTCTGCGAAAGAGCTGCCATGTACCATGCGTTTCAATTCTTGGCTGCAGTGGTCCATAGTAGATCTCGGACTGATCAGCAAACATTTTACCGGTCACCGCACACTCTCCTGCTCAATCTGTGTCCAAAAACTGATACAAGCTGTGCACACCCAGCCCCATCTCCAAGCTTAAATCTATCTCTGAGAATAGCGGGATCAGGTGAATTACTCACTGGGGACTAACATTCCCTGATGCATTCATTTCAATGAGTCTGTTTGTGCTTATGCTAATTGTTTGTGCATATGCTAATTGTCTTAAAGTTTCTGCATGCTTGCAGTTTATGTGGCGACAGCCATCCCAGGGCAATTTGTCTCCGCAGGTCCAAGCTTGGAGAAACGCTGATTAAACAACCCCTCTTCTCCGATCAGCATGCCTAAAGGAGTCTATGCAAACTTTCCAATCGCTGTTTTGACAATTATCTCATTACTGGTGTGACTCAAGATCTGGAGCTGGTCCCAGTTATTTTCCCAGTGTAACTCGTTTGCAAATATCTCCTTTCTGCTCTTAGGGAACCCAATGCGATTGGCCCCTTCTTTAAATCTCCCTTACCCACATGCCGAATCAGCCCCATTGCTGCGGCCCCAATAGAAACTATTTTGATGAGGAAAGGCTTATTATCGATTTATCAGCTTGGCATATGGCCACACATCCAGCATCAATAGACTAATTCCAGCGATTTAATTTGAAGCCGCTTTGCACTGCATAATGTCACAGTAGACAACACTATTCAGCTCATCAAACATGCAAGGCAAAGGTGCTTGGTTCCGTTAAAGCATTACAGATGCTTTTAAGGTAATGCCCCTTCACCCTTCCCGGTGGCATCTCTGGCATTAAGTGGAGGTCTAAACTGTAGACCTAAACTGTGTGCTTAACATTTGGCTGTCGCAGTAGCCGTCGCATATTTGATACGTTGTCAGAGGCTCTGTGCTTGATATTTGTAGATTGCCTTTTCTGCTGCATTCGCTTGACAATTTAGATTTTCCTACTTCTTAACCTGCTTGGGCTAGCTCTCTGTTCTTAAGACTACATTAGACAGGCTTAATGTTCCACTGAGTAGACAGATGCATCAGAGAGACTATGTCATCCTTCACCTCTTTCACCTAGCTTCTATTACCAAGCGAGATCTGCATCACAAGGGTGTGCACTCATCTCTAGACTTCTCATTTTGTATAAACTGCACAATTTTTGGAGTTTTGGATGAAGGATGCCGCTCAGAGTTGTGCTTCTGGGCATTTCATTTTTTTAATCACAATACTATCTCTCGAATTTTAGATTGATGTCCATCCTCTGCTGATTTTGGTGGATTTGAATGGTTTGCAGGTGAATGGCTGGATGAAATTAATTCCCTACCAGCAGAGCTCAAACCTTTACCCAATCGAACTCACATGCAACTTGTGGGGCAATTAAATTACTGTGTTCTGTGACAATGAAGCAGTAGTCAGTATTATTTACAAAGGTCATATAAAGACTACATACATTCCAAGTTTGAATAACGTTCACATATCACATTTGAAATTTGTATGCTCTATGCCCAGAAGCCAATCCCTCTGGTCTGAGATGCCCAGACTCTTGTAGCAGACAGTTGTAGATTAGACCCCACTTCATCTTAATTGACTGTCGCAGCTCATTACATGAGGTCATGAAGTCCACATTAAAATCCTCAGTATGGTCTTATTGCTCCTCTTTCTGTGCTGCTTTCTCAGTTGCTATCCTCCTGTAAATTGTGCCTTTGTAGTCTGCCGCTTTAATTCACATTCCTGTAATTGCAGTCGTTGAATTTTAAATGTTTAAATTCAGTCAGGAAACTCTTGCTGATACCTTGCTGAGGCCTACTTCCCAATCGTAGCTCATTGCTTGCTCAAAGCCAAAGGTGCATTTCCATGTTGTTCTCATTCAATAAAATGTTTACCCCGAATATGTGAGTTCTCCTGATTTGATTGATTGCACAACTTATTAAATTGTACTCACAAATAGATGAAAATGAGGGCACAAATTAACTGAAAAGATGGCACAAGGTCTGTCTTGTACGTATGCAATACCATCTCATGAATATAATAAATTGTGGCCTTGAAATATAAATATATATTTTGTTCTCCTGGGCTCCGTACAAAGTCGAGCTTTTAATCAATGCATTATACCGTCTTAGGCTGTGAAATAGGGTTTGCCTGCTCCAGGACCATGTTTGTCATGTATAACAATCCTCTCAGCTTTTGCTGGGTGCAAGATAATTGGCATAGCCATACAGTAGCGAAGACACTTCACCTCAACTCTCAATTTGAATTGTTCATTGTTACATCCCTACCCTGCCAAATACAGTGTGAGTATCCTAACACTTCTCACATAAAGATTTAATGAAAAATATTGTGTGCTTAGAGTATATGCAAACTGAGATCTCTAAAGCTTAACTTGGAAATGAGGCCTGGCAAAAAAGAACTGCATTCTTCCATAGAAGCAACTCGGGCTCAAGGACACAAATCTTTTCATACAAGATGCCAGAAGAAATCACATCTGAAAACAGCGAGGTAATGAAGTCGAGGTGTGTTGATATTAAGATAAACTGCAATATCTTAAAACATATAGCAAAGGCTGCGAATAATGCATCTCAATTCCAATTCTGAAAGGATCTATTGCCTTGGCGGTTCACTCTCTTCTGGGCCAGCATATATCACCAAATGACGTTTACGAGAGGGAGACAGATATTGGAAAAAGAGAATTGTGAAGAATGTTGGCTTGACTTTATAAGGAAAGTGTGTTGCAGGAATGCAGATGAATAATGATGCAGTGGCTCTGGCCTGTTTAGTCCTCTTTGAGGGAACTATCTTCTGCAAAGATATTCCGTTACCCATGGATGAACGTATAGCTGTACGTTGCAATTATAGCCCTTTTTGGCTCTGCATAAGGTAGCGTAGGTTGTGGCGAGTACAATCGAATCCTGTTATCTGTGACGGCATATCACAAGTTATTGTTTCCTATCTCCCCATCCTCCTTCACCTGCTCGCTCAGGCTGGCCTAGAGGTGGAGATCCTGACTAATTACCAGACAGCGGCTGGTTTGATTGCCAGCAACGATTCAAGGGTCTTCCAACCGTGAGTTGAAAAATGGAGTATGGCTGGCATTGCATCTACAATGACCAGCATTATTTTAGAAGTACCTTTAAAGTAATAACCCGCAACATTTCAGATGAACATATTTTTGTCGAGGTACAATTTCCAGTGGCAATGTTTAAATTGGCCTATGAATCTTCTTCTTCCTGCTTCCTGACTGATCATCAGCACCTCCATCGACCAGCCCCCTCTACCTCCTTAGCCTCCTCCTTACACTCCCTGCACGCATTGGCACGGCACTGCATTTAAAGCAATACTTCTCTTTGGTAGAGGTCATTCACTTTTTAAGCATGTACCAGGTCCAGAGTCTCTCTCTCTCTCTCTCTCACCCCAGTCCTGAAATTTTTGAGTGACAGCATGGAAAATGTCCCTCTCTAATTTTATTACCATTATCACCATTGATAATGCTGTGGTGACGTCAACTCGGACTGCGAGGAATCTGGGTGTGACCCTGAACGACCAACTGTCGTTCTCAGCAAACATCGCATCAGTGACACGCTCCTGCAGATTCCTTCCTCTACAACATCAGGAGGATTCGCCCCTTCCTCACTGACAAGGCAGCGCAGGTGCTCATCCAGGCTCTTGTCATCTCCCGCCTGGACTACTGCAACTCCCTCCTTGCTGGTGCCCCGGCGTCTGCCATCAGACCACTCGAGCTTGTTCAGAAAGCTGCAGCTCGTCTGGTGTTCCACCGCCCGAAGTTCTCCCATACAACTACCCTTCTCCGTTCTCTACACTGGCTCCCTGTAGCAGCTCACATCCAGTTCAAGACCCTGGTGCTAGCCTATAGGGCAGTGAAAGGAACAGCTCCTTCTTACCTTCAGGCTATGGTAAAGCCTTACACCCCCACCCGACCACTTCGCTCTGCTGCCTCGAGGCGACTGGTCACCCCATAGCTCAGAAGCTCCTGCGGCCGATCTACACGGTCACGGCTTTTCTCTGTTCTGGCCCCACAGTGGTGGAATGAACTCCCCACTGATGTCAGGACAGTTGAGTCGCTGCCCATCTTTCGCCACAGGCTGAAAACCCACCTCTTCAAGAAACACTACCCTGACCCTTCCTTCCTTGCCTATTTGTCTTCAATAATTTGTCTGAGCTCTTGTTTATTTGATTCACTTATTTGTCTTAGCTCTTGTTTATTTGATTTTCTTATTTGACTCATTTATTTAAGAAAAAAGTAGGTAGCTAACTTATTGCACTTTTACCTTAGCACTAGTTATTCTCTTAGTTTCTTGTTTAGGAAGGAAATGCTCTTACGATTTCTGGTGACTAGTAGTTCTCTTGCCTACCTACGTTGAATGCACTTATTGTAAGTCGCTTTGGATAAAAGTGTCTGCTAAATGACTGTAATGTAATGTAATGTAATGTAATTTCCACTCCCTCCATCCCTATATTTTCCTCTCTTTGCTGGGAGCTGAAGGCCATGCAGGGGAGTCTTACTTCCATGGGGAGGGACAGTTGTGCTGGCGTCCATCACTGCCCTAATGGTGATAAATGCCCATTCATTAGCATGGCCCACACGTACCACACTCCCCACTCCAACCGCCATGGATTTTTCCATTCCTCCTTGTCCTCCTCCTCCTTTCTCTCCCCTCTTTCTCTTTTCTTATGTTTTTTTTCTCCCCCCCATTGGGTAATGCTGGTAGTGGTGAAGTCTTTTGTGTTCTTCATGTATGGGCTTCAAGTGTGCGTTAAATTAAGATCTGTCGATAGGGGGAAAAACCAAGAAAAGAATCTATGGCCTCCTGCAGTGTGCACAGGCTGTGCTCTTGATTGGTCATTCACGCTGCTGGCTCATTCAAGTGATCATCTGATTCCTCCTATTGATTAACTTCAGTCTGCCTGTCAGTTGGCCGGCCGGCCAGCATATGCTTTGGAGGCTCACTGATGGTTTCACACAGGTCTCAAGACCTTTCATGATTTCTTCTCTGAGGAAATCCACACTGAATGCCATGGCTGATAGCTGATATTTTGTGCCAATATTCAGTATTTTTTAATTTTACCATTTTTAATACAAATAATTGTTCATGCCAATTAATGTACACAATACACTTTAAAGGGACCTTTCAGTAAACATGTGTCAATACAAATGGCTACAGAGGCTTTGCAGTTGCATCATAAATCTCCCGGTAACAACGGGAGACGCCATCATGGTGGTCCACTGGAGAATTGGTTGTGTGGAAATACCATCTAAATATAAACCAAAAGAGAGGTACCTGAAAACGATTGTTGTGGCGTGGATTTATATTTGTTCAGTAACACTTTAAGTGTTAGTGTCTCCAAAACACACTGAGTTATAGCTTGTAGCTTCAGTTAACCTGGACAAACTGTTAGCTAGCTAGCTAACTGGCTATCTGGCTAATTTAGCAAATTAACTAGCTTTAATGTTAACATGCAATTACTAGCCACTACTAGCTACCAGCCATGCAGTGTTATCTATTGTGCAAGTCATGTGTTAACAAGAAGACAACGATAGTCACTTGACCAGATACTATGGTTAGCTAGCTAACAAGCTGACATTATCTAAAGATACTATCACTGATGTTAGTCCACAGCCAAAATCAGCGCAGGAAAAATGAATCATGTCTATTCAATACTGGCGAGAGGTTAGAAATAACCTACATTTAGCTGTTCTCAGCTATTGTTGCCAGCTGTGGAGCTCCAATATAGCTGCTAGAGGGCATGTTACGTCACCTGAAAGACCTCCATTTTTTGCACATGAAAATACACAAAATATTTGTTGTTCTTTGCTCGAAATATTTTGATTTGAGATACCTGATTCCCCAAAAAGGAAATTCTCTTTCCTCCCCTGTGGTTGGGATCATCCAGCTAGTGCTGCGAACCTGGAGCAGGTATCTTGCTCAAGGATACATTCAATCGAATTGGATCGAGCCACGGGCCCTCCAGTTCGGGGATGACCTCATAAACTGGCTGACCTGCTGCCCCCTGTGGATGTATTGAAAATAAATCTTCTTTGTAAAAAGTGTAAGCTGCATGAAGCTGGAGCTAACTCACCAGTAGGCATTCTGCTCTTGCCTTCTTCCTAAGGAGGGATAAGCCTTGTGCTACCATCACAGTATAATTCTGTGTCTGAGCACATCATTTTTATAAGTTATTCTGTGGGGCTTCCTGGTGGATCAGTGGCCTAAGGAGGCTCTCCAAGATGCGAGAGAGAGAGGATGGACTGTGACAAAGGTCATAAGCAGGATTTGAGCCTACAAGGAACCAGGACCATTGGGCTAAGGTCCACAGGGGCAGAGATTCTGGGGCCCTAGGCAAAGGCAAGCATGGGGCCCCCTGAATCCCAACCTTCACTCTTTTCAATCCATCCTTTCTATACATTACCTTCCAGCTGGGGCTGAGCAAAGTACACATGTAAGGATAGAGCTCACTAGAGCTTGTTGAGCTTGGAGGCAGTGGTAATACAGGGCAGGGGGGTCTTACCATTAGGCAAAAGTAGGCGATTGTCCCTTTTTGTGGGGCCCCGGCAGCCATGGAGCCCCACAAAAGGAATAAGTACAATACACCTATTTTTCATCAGTTTAAAAGAAATGTACTTCTTGAAAAACACCCCTCCTCTTGTTACAACAAAAGGAGAAATTCAAATTCAGTCTTGAGTCATGGCCACCCACCTACTCAGTCCAGTGTCACTATAGCACTAGAAGTCAAGTGGAATAGTTTACCGTCCTCAACAAAAAATGAGGAACATAAAAGCTTTGTTGACTTTTTTCATCAAAGAATCAACTGCTGCTAGTGTTTGTTGCTAGCAATATTACCACTGCCTCCAAGCTCAAAAAGCTCTAGTGAGCTCTAGCCTTACACTTTGCTCAGTATAGAAAGGATGGATTAAAAAGAGTGAAGGCATGGGTCCCCCCCCGAACCTTCACTGTTTTTAAGAGTGAAGGTTCAGGGGGGCCCATGCTTGCCTTTGCCTAGGGCCCCAGAATCACTAGGTCCTGTGGACCTTAGTCCAATACTCCTGGTTACTTGTGGGTTCAAATCCTTCTTGTGCCCTTTATCAGATGCCATCCCCTATCTCTCTCTCTCTCTCTTTCCTGTTTCTATCTGCTGCATAAGAATAGGCTGATAATGAAGCGGACATGTCTTGGAAAATGATTAAAAGAAGTTGCTCAGCGGCTCATATATCTGGTGCTGTCTGGAATGAGGGACACAGGGGAGAATGGGTCTTTATAGTAGGACACCAGAATGGAAAGGACGAATGAATGGTTAGAAAGATGGATGGATGGACAGATGGATGGATGTGTAGAGGAAGGGGGCGATACAGATGGATGGTTGGTTGGTAAGATAGATGCTGAGGAAAGAGGGAGGTAGAAACAGGGATGGGGAAAGAGAAAGAAGAAAAGAGCGACACATTTTCCATGCCAACGTTCATTGACCTCCTCCTCCGCTTCCTCCTCTCAACGTCCCTCTGTCTCTTGTGCATTCACATTACAGCAGTATGCGGTAGACAGCCATCCAGATGTTCATTGTTTTCAAACTCCATCAGTGCTGGCATAAAGCACAATCTACTACGCCTGCAGACAGACCTCGGCAATAAAGGTGGAGGTGAAGACAAAACAGATGTTGAAAAGTCTAGCAAAATGAATGGACGTAGATACGTTTGCCCACCTGTTCTTCATGTTTTACTATATGCATTATGTAGAAGAAGAAGAAGAAAGAAGAAAAAGAAATCGGCAAAATTAAACCATTTGTCATAGCTAGATCCTGTAAAAAGCAATAAAATCTGCGCACTTTCGCGCAACTGGCGATCGCTGAATGCTTCCTGTTCCGGATAAAAAATCACCTGATTCCCCATGCATCATTCCAAATTTGCCAAAAATAAACTGTTTGTGCTAGCGTGATACTGTAAAAAACAAGAAATTCTGCACTCTTCATTGCACCATCGGAACCCTGAATGCCTCCGCCGCCATTTTCAGTGACGTCGCAACAATTCCTTGAATTTCGACACAGGGCGGGAGTACCGGAGTTTGCTTGCACACACCAGGCACACAGAGAATGAGAGGAGTCAAAAGAAAACAAAGAAAAACATTTTTGAGCTATAGAACATGTGTAATATGTACTCAAAAGCGCTACACCTTTCTGCAAGTGGTTGCTATGTTTGCAGTGAAGTGAAGTTGAAGTGAAGATGAGTTGACGGAGACTCCAGCCAGCTTTGTAAGTGAAGTTGTAAATATGTAAATATCGTTGCTCTGTTGCTGTTTATGCCGATGCTGATGAAGCTCTCACATTACCTTCTAGCAATCGCCGTCACCATGTCACTCGCTGTCTCCGATTCCAAGGATGAGGCAATCCTATCGGAAGGAATCTCCAATTCCTTGTTCATGCTACCGGCTAAACTGATGCCCTACAACCCTGTCAGAGTGTATGCTTCGCAGCGCCCATTCGGCGCCCGTCCAATCCGCATGAGTCGGGCGCGCGACCGGGGGACCTCTGGTCCCTCGAGTCCATCCGTGTTATGCACGTGTCAGCAGACGGGGCCTGCCCCACCTGAGTTGGGCCCGAGGCAGCGCCGTCGTCATCCCCCGCCTCGTCGAGGGCTGCGGTGGTGTAATTGAAAAGCCAAGTGATGCAACAAGGAATGGCCACACGGTGGCTGGTGCCTGGCTATACACATAAGTCTCACATAAGGCTAGAATGACCAAGCTAGATCCAGAAATGCATAGCTTCATTTTGTCACTGCCAAGTTGGTCGTGTGGTGGGTGCCCCACTGGTATACATAGATAGTTGACGTCTGGCTCCCTGCCTCACTCGGCTGGCTAAGTGAGTTAAGCAGAGGGCAATGCAACAGGGCCCTGACGGCAAAATAAATCTGCATTTACATTTTATTCTCATATAAAATGTCATCAATACGTGAGTAGCGGACTGAAATGGCATTATAGCTGTTTTATGCTGCACAAAAGATGTCATTGAGTGTCATATGTCTTGAATGCAGGACTTATATATGCTGCACTGAAAAATGAGCCCACAGTGAGTAAAACGGTGTAAGGAGCAAGCCCAGAAACTGCTTGGGGTTCAGAGAGTTAAAGTCCTTGCTCGGCTTCCTATTCAGCAGGAATCAAATTGAATAATTTTCAGTTTTTATTCGATCAATAGCTTGCCATTGTGGTTGACTTGACATACCGCAATGCCCGACCGGCATGGCTTTTTCAGGCCACAACGTGGACGCAGTTTCTCTTCCTTTCTCACTCTCTCTCTCCCTCCCTTCCTCTCTCCCTCCTAGCCTCCGGTCTCAGCTCTCTTGGTATGTGTCCGAAACCTGGGCTCCTGCACCTCGCGGTGGGTAAAATTTCTTCAGGCACCTGTTAATTACCGACACACGGGTCTCCCATGACTCCACCGAACAGGGCTGGAAGGAACAGAGGGCTAGGACGAGGGAGGGGATGTATGGAGGGAGGAGGTGGCAGAATCCCGGCATAGGATGGGATAAGACATTCCTCCAGGCTTTCACTGTTACAGCTCAGCCCACCACGGACTCTCAGGTTCACTCTGCAGTCACCAGTAGCCGAAAACAGGCCTCATAGCACTGCAGCACTACAACGCCAGCTATTATAAATATCACAATGATTTAGAGGATAGGACAAAACTAAGCAAATTAATTATATCTATTCCTGATTTTTCTCTTTTTTGCTTTTTTTTGGAAAAATACTGAATTAGTGCTTCTCTGATAATCGAATGAAACCTGAAAAAGGGGAAATTACTCTACCTTTTTTAAAGGATCACGAGCCAAAAAGGTTGAGAACCACTGGTTTGGAAGGCTTCACGCTACACTGAGATCATCTGGATAGGTGCAGTCTGTTCTCGAGGTGTTAATCACATTTTGCTGGAATGTGCATTTGTGAAATAGGACAAAAGGAAAAAAGTCTTTGGCCGTAAAAAAACCCTGCATATTTATGTGTGAAGCATTATTTTTTAAATTTTTGTAAATGATCACACATGGTCGCTCTCATTTTCTGCTGGTGTCATTTGCCATCTTTAGGCGCCAAAGACAGGGAGGTGTGCTCAGCTTCGGTATTATTGGAAAGGCAAACAGTAAGGCACCGGGCTGGAGGAGAGGGAGGTATCCTCTTTTATTAGCTTTGCTATTGATCATACTTACGATAACATGGCACAGACAAGAGAAAATGGAAGATGATACATCCCGCTGCATTCTGGGAGCCATTTCCACAGTCACGTTGCAGTAGTTTATATGTTATGTATCGACCACAGGGGAGGGGGAGACGGGCAAAGGTCGCGACTCCGATTAGCATGCGGAGTGAGCATCGACATTTTTTACACTGACATGGGATTTGTCTTCCCCGCTCCAAAACACAGCTTGTCAACATCCTCTCGTGACATTAGCATCTTTTAATTTGACAGTAAACTGAGCGTCCATGTTTAGCAAGCTGCCTGACACCTGTTTGATTTGTTTCCTGGTTGGATTGGTGGGTTAAAGTTTATTTCTGTTTCTGTAGTCGCTATATGTTGACTGGAGATGCGTTGCATTTACGCTTTGTTGTTAAGGTGAGGTAAGGTGTCTCAGCCTGCACACTAAGATGCTACCAGTGGTTCATATTTTCAAGTTGCATGCAATAGATTTGGGGTAGCACTCTCTCAAAGCTTCATTTTGTAAGATTTCTATGTCAATAATGTTTGTGTCTAAATCACAAAGTCATGCTGCAAAAGGGAACAGCGTCCCATTCCCCATAATTGAGATGCTATAGATTCAAACTATCTGCCAAATTAAAGGAATAATTCACCCGAAAAAGTTCAACACTGTTAAAATACAACTTTTGTTGTTTGGTGATGACTTTTTCTTACTCCCGCAGATAAGTGGCCAAATAGGCCATAATAATAATTCCGGACCCATCACGTTCAACAATCATACAGGGAGAAATCCATCGTAGAAGAGGAAGAGATACTAATTTTTCCACTGACAGGAGCCTCAATAGACCATAATGCAATGCAGCCACAAGACATGTTGCGTTTTGAGTAAGGGGCATGGTCACAATCATAGGCACACCCCAATGTTCATGAACTAGTTAGACACCTAGCTATATTCATTTGCCCATACGCCCACCTTTGATTGACATCAACAAGTTCACAGCCCTTCAGGTTGAGGGATTAAATTACACATATTTTTCCTTTAATTTCTGGTGTCGGGTATGGTCACTGGTGGGAAATCTTCTCCAAACACAACAAGTGACGAATCAAAACTGAGAGTGAAGTCCTCAACATTCAAGCAGTTGAGTCTTGTTGCCATGTGGGGCCGCTATTACGCAAAAACAAATGTGCCTAGTGCAGCTTTAAAGTCCATCAAGCAGTTTAATACGCTCCTAACGCACTTCATAACTTCCACAACTGTTGAGAAAAAAAAACAAAAGTAAAATAGTGGCTGCGTAAACAAAAGCACTGATTCCAAATGCAGGAGGCTGCAGCCGAGATATTTTTGGACTCTGACCAACTTGCTGATTTGTCAGACAGCTGAGAATCTCCAGAGGAGGAGGAGGCGGGGGGGGGGGGTGAAGAAATATGTGTGGATGTGTTTGAAAACGCTCTGATCAGCACTGGAATCGCCTGGCGCTTCACCAGGGTCACTGTTCAATGCTGACACATCACTACGGTCCTTGAGACATGAAATGTGTGTGTGTGTGTGTGTGTGTGTGTGTGTCTGGAGCACCTCACTCATTTCTGTGTGCATGCATGTGTGAGTGCATGAAGTTGTGTGTGTGTGTGTGTGAGTGTGTCCCACAGCTAGACTCTCCACACCAATTGGACCAAATAGCCCTGAAGTCTCAGCAGACAGAAAAGGTCCAGCACTCCTCCTCACCTCCCACCTGCTCCCCTCTCTCCTCCTTTCCTCCACTATCTTCTTTCCTCTCCGCTCCATTTCTCTAATCCCTCCTTCTTCTCTTCTCTTCTTGTTGCTGTCTCCTCTCATCTGTCCCCTACCCTTCTCTCCTCTAATCTCCTCTACACTCATGTTTTCTCCTCCTTTCTTCTCCTCCACTGCATCTCTCCTTTATTTATATCTCCTCCCTTTTCCTCTCCTCTCATCCCCCATCTCCACCATTCCCACCTTGTTTCCTTTTCTCTGTCCTCTCTTCTATCTCCGCCTCTCATTTTCTCCCCTCTTCCTCCATCTCCTCTTCCATCCCCTAATTTCCTCTCCTCCTTGTTCTCTCCTCTCCATTTTCCTGTCCACATTTATCCTATCCCTCCATCCTGTCCTTGAGTCTCCTCTCCACTCACGTTTTATCCTCCCTTCTCTCCTCATCTCTTCTTTTCCATCTCCTCTCCGTTAGCCTCATTCCGTTCTTTCTTCTATTGTTTTCTTCCTTCTCCTCCATCTCCTCCTCCATTTCCTCCTCTCCTCTCTCCTTTCCTGTCCTCTTTCAACTCCACTTCCATCCCCTTGTTTCTTCTCCTCTCCTGTCCTCATTTCTCCATTTGTTCCCATTCCTCTTCTCTTATTTCCTCTCCTCTTGTTCTCTCCTCCACTCCTCTCCATTCTCCTGTCCACATTTCTCCTATCCCTCCATCCTGTCCTTGAGTCTCCTCTCCACTCACATGTTCTCCTCCTTTCTCCCCTCATCTCTTCTTTTCCATGTCCTCCCTTCCCCTCTCTGGTTAGCCCCTCCTCCTTCCTCCTCTTCCATTTCCTCTCCTCTTTCAGCTCCTCTCCTCTTCTCTCATCATGTTGTTTCTTCTATTGTTTTCTTCCTTCTCCTCCATCTCCTCTTCCATTTCCTCCTCTCCTCTCTCCTTTCCTGTCATCATTTCTCCATTTGTTCCCATTCCTCCTCTCCTCCTCCTCTCCTTCTCCAGGGCTACCTGCCACAGTCTGGTGTTTGACCCAGATCATGGCGTTGCTCGGGGGCCACTCGGTGCCTCGCCACCGGCAAAAAGCGAGTTGCTCATCTGCGACGGGGCCGGCCTCCATCGATCCCTCCACGGCCCCGGCCTTCACACTCAGCAAATCTAACATTTGTACCGTTCATGAGCCTAGTAACGTCTCGGAGGTATACCACGGTACACTGCAGCCCTGAAACGTGCTCTCCTCCTCCTCATCTACCTTTTCCTTTCCTTTCCTTTCCTTTCCTTCCTCACATTGGTCTTTGTTTCTTGTCAGCTGCTTTTCTTCCATCTATTATCTGGATTTTACACACACACGCATATGTTTTATTGTTCTTCCTCTTTTTCTTATTATGATTATCTTGGCTTTCAATGGAGAGTTTGTCCCATGATAGTTTAAATTCACTTTCAGAGGCTTTTCCACCCTGACAAGAGTATAATTCTGAGGGAAATGCTGAATCCTTGATTTTTTTGTCATTTCTTTTGGCATGATCTTGAATATTGGCACAAAATATCAGCTATCGGAGGCGTCAGTCCAAAAAAGATTGGTATCGGCCTTCAAAACCCATATCCATGAGACCCTACTACACACCACAATTTTGATGTAGCTATATGTAATATTGAAGTCATTCAGTCAGCAAATGGTGGTTGTTATTTCCTTATTTCACTGCAGAGTGAACAGTAAACTCAGATCTTTAAAGATTGGTTGGCTGACTGGTTGGTAGGTAGAGTGACTCACTGGTTGACTGGCTGGCTAACTGGTTGGTAGGTAGAGTGACTGACTGGTTGGCTGAGTGACCAGACAGAGCAGATCAGTCTTCATACTGGATTTACTGGTCTGTCAGCCTGCCGGTCGATAGTCATCTCCCTCCACAACTCAGCTCCTCTCCGTCTTTCTCAAGCTGCCGCTTTCTTTATACCTTTCATTAACACCCACCATCCACCTCTCTCTCTCTGTTCTTCCCTCCTGGTTTGTTAGCGGTCCCTCCATCTAATGCAATGAATGTGAAATAAGTTGGAAGATACATGCTGCTGTTATTCCTTTAAATTGACCCGGTTGTAAAATTCCATGATATTCCCTGACTTCCCCAGAGGATTTATCAAATTCCCTGACTTTCGCTGTCTGGAATAAAATGCAAAAATCCATGGTATTCCATAAATTCCACGACCAGTGGGAAATCTGAAATACCGTGTTGCAAAGTGTACTTAACTGTATGTTAAGATGAAGTGAGATAAGATGAAACTTTAATGATCCTCGTGAGGAAACCGGGTCATTGCAGCAGCAAATAGTAATAGGATACAGCAAAGGAAATAGAAAATAAATAAGAACTGATCAAATGGGGGATATTGAACTCAACACAATTGACAATTCCAATGTGAAGATACGTAAAAGTGTCTCGATGAAAGTACGAAAAACGCTGAACTAGAGTAGAACAAACAAATGAATATATGTATCAAAAGAAACAAGTAAAAATGTTCACAAATGATGCAAATCAGACCAGTGTTTGAGATATCACATTTGAGTTAAAAAGTTTGACCTTTAATTATAGCGGCCCCATTAGGCCAATTAGTGTAATTTGTAGTGATTGATGGATGTGTGTAGCAAGCTTGATGTCAATCGGATTTACAGTGTAGGAATTAGGGCTTTTCAGAATTTGAAATGTTGACCTAATAATTATAGCGCCCCCGTCTGGCAGATTGTAGTGTTTTTAAATGCTGAAACAGTGCCAAAATGCGTCATCCCTAGAGGTTGAATATTTTAACTTGAAAGGTTTCACGCTCCTCTATGAGTCGAGATAATTCTAGCACCCTCGGGCCTTTTGAAACCCTGTCAAACCCTGTGGGATGAATTCAAAAATAACATCGTGGTCAAGCGAAATACAAGGCTGTTTTTCTTAAGTTTCTGAAAAGTTGACATTTTGCAGATGTGAGGTTTTCACCTGGCAGTGATGCAACAAAAAGGAAAAAAAAAAAAAGGCAGTGTGAAGTGATTTAAAATTAGGAGCTGTCACAAGTACGTGTTGAAAACGATACATCCCGTTTAACAAGCAGGCGAGTGTTTGCTTTCTTATTTCCCTCTCAGAATTAGATGTGCAAAGCCGGGTCAGAGGGTATTTAATTTAGTCGCCGTAATATATGTTAGCGCTCCCGCTTTGGCTTCAGAGTTTCCATGGCAATAAAAAACCCTGGAGGTGTTTCCACTGAGATAAATATCGATCCGGTTATATTACATGTAAACCTCCGAGACCCGCTCTTAATTCACAGGTCAGGGTTTGAGTGACTGAAAGAGTGTGAAAAACCACATAGGATGGACTGGTGAGCAGTAAAGAAAGTGTGTGTGTGTGTTGGAGGGCGGTATGATATGCATGAGGGAATAAAGCAAAAGAGAAGACGAGAGAAAGGAAAAAAAAAAAGGAGATCGACATAGAAAATCAGTGTTTTTATTTAGCTTTTCTACCTTCATCTCTGGATAAGCAATCTGGTGGCGCTGCCCTCCACATCCATCATGGTTATGGCCAGTGAGGAGAATGTCCGACTCAGGGCTGCTGTGCGTATGTGTGTGTGCGTGTGTGTGTGTCTCCAGTGAGCCGGTGAGGAGAATATCCAACTCAGGGCTGCTGTATGTGTGTGTACGTACACATCCTTGTCTTAGTGTGTGTGCACGCGTGCGTCTGTGGGTCTGTGTGTGTGTATGTGTGAGTGTGTGTGCAGGTGTACACGTAAGTAGCGTGCATGTATGCGTGTGCATGCGTGTTTCTGTCCCAGTGTATATGCGTGCACGGGTGCATGTGTGTATATCTACACACACATGCATATCACTAAAACATATCATTGTTTTAGTGTGTCATTTTTCTGGATGTGTGTGTGTGTAGGCCTGCGGGTCTGAGTGCGTGGGTGTCTACGTGCGTGTGTGCATCCTCGTGCATGTGCATGGGTGTGTGGGTGTGTGCATGCGCTTGTCACTCTACCTCTCTCTCAGTAGAATAGCAGAGGCTGTATATCTCCAGTGCTTACAGGTGCAACAGCTAGGAAGCACCGGAGCCTGACTGAGAGGAAACATCCACCTTACAACACACTGCTGGAAAGAACACCTCGCATTCCTGGGTCCGTTTTTGTGGGTCTGGTGGTGTATTTTTCTTATTCCTGTGGATAACTGACCAAACGCAGACGATGTCACGCTGAGATATTTCCAGAGTTTAATAGGAGAAACATTTCCAGCTCTCTGAAACATCAACGGTAAGCCTTGGGTTTTCAGAATAAAAGATCAAGGGCTAGACATTTTGCAGGAGAAGAGGAAGAGATAACAATTTCTCCACCGACAGTAGCCTCAATAGACCAGAATGCAATGCATCCACAAGACGTGTTGTGTTTTGAGTAAGCCTCCATCATAGACACGCCCCAATGTTCACCAACTAGTTCGCTAGCTAGCTATATTTATATGGCCATACACCCACCTTTGATTGACATCAACAAGTTTTCGGCCCTTCTCTGGGGGTTGTTGAAAGGCATTCTGGGAAACTAACACTTCCCAGAATCTAATGCGGCTTTCCTGCATCATTAGGTAATAGTAAGACTGATACATGGGGTTGATGTTGGCCATTTCTTAAAAATCAGATATCAGCCAGTCAGTGTTGTTCACCACTCAGTCAGGCTCTCACTCTGACGCTCTGACACTCTGACGCACACACATGCACTGTGGACGTGGATACTCTCCATCGCATGTCTGAGTGAAGCCATACTCCAAATACTTTTCGTCATATTTCCTACTTTTGGCTTTTTTCCCTTTCGATTCTTTCTCTGCTGTGCGTTTTTTAGCCGACACATCTTGTGGTGTCTTGCTTCCGCCGATTATAAACCGCTCCATTTTTTCTTTCCATGATACGTACCGATTGAGGTCAAGGTTCAAAATATTTTTGTAGAGATAGGTAGATAGATTATTTATTGTCCCCCTTAGAGGAAATTTGTTTCCAAAGTCTGTTCACACAGAAAAAAAAAAAAAAAAATATATATATATATATTGACAAAAAGAATACTTCTTTTACTTCTTTTGGGACTTTCAAGAAATTGTCAATGGGTTGCGAAAGGTATTGTGCCTGCTTGCAAGCATTAAAGGCCTCTGAGACATATATTGTGTTATAGCTTTATTGAGCTGTTCTCACCAACTAGACAAAGTGCAATTGACTTTAAATTGCCACGACAGAGCGCACTGCTTTTAAAGGGGATGAAATGAGCTGATTTGATTGGGTAGAGTTGAAGCCAGCCCTCACCACACCTACTGATGTAGGTAATGTCTTCCTCTTAATCCAACCTCTTTGACCACTGCTCCACAGTTGCGCCTTGCACCTCTAGAGTGGACACACCCACTTGCGCCATATGTGGCCTAGGCTTTAGACCTGCACCTTGGAAGTATTCGCACTGCTTTGATTAGAAATGGTACAAAAGTTGACTTTCTCAGAGTGGAGGTATTCCCACTGCTTTGATTTTATCCAGTAAAAGGACAACAAGAACATTGGACATCAAAGCTGTTTGGTTTTCTGACCGTTCACAGACTTTAGAAGGGAAGAGATGAGGTAATCGCCAATATGAGGGGTTAACAGAAAGCATAATGTTGCTCTTGAAATGAGTAACAAGTAATGAGTAATATATTGAGAGTTTTCTTTTGAGTAATGAGTCGACGCGGTGACCTTATCTCCTGCGCCGTATGAGGCAGAGCTATGGAGGTTGGCACCTCAGTGTTTCTGTTAGCGTAAGCATGCATGTGCTGTCACAGCTACCTCTGTTTTTCATCACTCCACTCTGTGTGTGTGTGTGTGTGTGTGTGTGTGGTGTTTAGACCTTGACCTGCCACACACAGAACCTCCTGTTTAGATTTCACATTGCTGCTGTCACTCTCAGTCAAACCAACTGTCGCTGTACTGTATGCTGCACGTAGGAACGACATGCATTTGCTGAGACTGGTGAAGAGAGAGTGTGTGTGTGTGTGTGTGTGTGTGTGTGTACAAACATTCTTGCACTTCTATTGCTGGGAGAACCAGTTTGGGTGAGGACATTTTGGTCAGTCCTCACTTATTTAAAGTTACATCTCCAATATGCAACTTATTAATTAAATATGAATTAATGATAAATACATTATACATGATCAGTCTGTGTCAGTCTGTGACCCTGTGTGACACTTCTTGGGGCGCATACTATTTGGTGTGGGCATGTCATATGGGAGTGGCCAACGGTGACCTGATTGTAGCTATCAAGGTGCTAGCGGCTAGCGACCACAGAGCGGGGAGGTCACTGCAACGACAACAATGGCAGTAAGGGAAAAAAAGAACAGCGAAGCTCAACGTGCAGCAGACGTCAGACGCTAGCCGGTTTGCTGTTTTTTCTACGTAGCGAGCTAACTGATCCCCAGAGTTCATCAGACAGCTCATCAAGATGAGCGACAAGTGGTGGGAACTGAGGGGGAAATGGGCGGGAGCGATACACTTACTAGCTTTAGGGGTTAGGGAATGAATGCAATCAACGGAAGGTCCGCTGTGTGTGTGTTTGTGTGTGCACGTGCGCACTAGCACACTAATGCCTCCATGCATGTATTGCATTGAAGCCCTCGTATGTGTTGCGTGGGTGTTTGTCCTTGTGCATGTGTGCATTTTGTTGTCGCCTGTCCATGTGTACATTGCGTGGCTCTCACTGCAACCTAGTTAAACTGTGTATGTGTGTGAGAGTACACGGCATGCACACAAGTACATGTGTCATTGGGTATTCGGTGGTTAGTGTAGCTTGATGCTCAGTGACAGACTAACAATGGTCCAGCAGCTCTCTCTCTCTCTCTCCATCAGTAGGAGTGGTCGCTCCATGCTGACACAGGTGTTAAGTGCCACTTCGCCTACACTACCACCAGTCCACCACCGCTTCATTAGCATGTAAAGAAAACTTAATCACCAGCCGCACAGCAGTGAAAAACACCCCCCGCCAAAGTAAAACGGCGAGTGTGAGTTTTTTTTTAGGTGTGCAGGTTTGGGGTACCGTCGAATTTTAAAGGACTGGGCTTAACCTTTACTCTAACATAAACTTAGTCTTAAATCTAACCATAACCCTTAATCCTGAACTAACTAACTCTAAATGCCCTGAATTTTCCTCATGTTTCCATCCTTGATTGGACAACGATAGAAGTACAACACACACACACACACACACATAATCACTGGGAGCAGGGTGGCCTGGAGTCCCGGCGGGTTTGAGCAGGCCCGTTGTTTGAGATAGATTAAATATTGAACTGGAACTTTATGTAAGTATTTACATTTCTGGGACTGGCTCAGCCTCCGGGGCAGCCAGTCGCTAAATCATATTCAGTTTACCAGGATAATTTCATGGATTGTTTTCCCTTCCTTCTCCCTTCTCTCTCTCTCTTGCTCGTTCCCCTTCAGAGAGCCGTGCCCTGCCTCTCGGACCCCCGAGGGACCGCTGGGGCCCTCGCTGCCTTTTTTGGCAATTTCATGCGCTGTCGGACAAAGGAGTTGACATATTTACACATTTGTCTTGTGTAAATGTTGAGTGGAGAATACCAGCAAAAAGGGCCATTATTTTGATTTGTGCCAGGCTGGGTGGTGGGGGTGGGGTGGTCTCTGGAGGCAAATAAAGCAGCAGTCATCTTCTCTGTGTGTGTGGCGGCGGTGTCACTGTAAGCGAACGGGAGCTTTGCTGTATGCTTGCACACGGAGATGAGAGCTAAAACAACGCACTGTAAAATAAACAAGGGGGGGGGGTCCTTTGGGGTAGGCGTGGTAGCTAGGACCCCGGCTCCGGCACACTACTCCACCGGATTTAAACCGGAGTACCTGTCACCATTAGCCCCTCATTCAAAACAGAAACCCGAGGCAGATACAGACAAACAGACAGACAGAGTGAGAGATAAAACTGTTAACAGAAAACAAGAGAAAATGTCAAAGCGGGACGTAGAGAGGGAGGCTGAGTGAGGCAATGACAGAGAGAAAAAGAGGAGAGAGGCTGGGTATGAGAGAAACTCGACAAAGAGAGACTTTTCCTTGAGTAATAAAATTGACACGTGACTGTCTACGTTCGGCTGCGATGGCCCCCAGATGCATTGCCGGCAATCCAAGGCAAAAAAAAACCAAAAAACCCACAAAAACAAACCGGCGGCAGCCCGACACTCTGCTGTTTTCCGCTGGTCCTGCCAACTGCAAACACGATGCAAAAAAAACCCACCTCCCCCGCCTCAGGATCTGAATTAAGCTTTTAGACAAGGATTTGTTTTATTTGTTTACCTGTCATACTGTACAGTCAACATCTTGGCTGTTTTTTTTAAAAACCACACTGATGGGAAACAATAGCCTCTGTATCACACGGCAATAGTTTTTGGATGGATGGGATGTGATGCAATTTTAACAAAAAATAAATAAAAGAATATGCTTGCCAGAAGGGCCAGCATGTGCAGATGTGTCTGAGCTTGGAGGATTTTCATTAGGTCCTTGTTGAACTGCCATGTCTGAGATGCCTGTGGTAGTAACCTGTACTAGCTGAAGCTCCTGCTGATGTTAGTTTTTACTACAGTTGCACTGGCAGATTGATTTTTTTCTATTCATATTTCTCTACAATTCAAATAGCTTGTAGAAGCGTTTAGCTAGCTACCAGAAGATTCACTTGGTTTCCTGAAAAGTCATGTCATTTTACAACATTAGATTGATCGATTAATTTAGGTTTTCCATATTTGCCTGTTGGAATTCATTGTAAGTGTGCTTAATCCTTTGTTAGGATTTGTTGCTTCATAGTAGGCCATGCTAAGTGTACGTTAGCATCATTGTTAAATTGTAGCAGTGAGCTATTATTGGTGATTCTATTGTATTTTCCATTGTTATATCTTCAAGTTACTTTCCAAAAGTTCAAAATGACCTGACCTGGCCACTATTTTTTCCCCTTTACCCAACCTAATGTCTTGGCCAATGTATGCGGGGAGCGGGAGTCCTTTCACACACGGGCTTGGTGACATGGGAGAGCTTTGATTGGCTATTTTGACCAGTGGTTGAGTTCCATGTTTACGTCTTGGAGCAAGTGACTTTGAAGAAGAGACTTTGGAGAAGCAAATATTGTCATTGATTTTACAGAATATTGTCAACAGCAGACTTTGGCTTCAAAATACTCACAATTTAAAATGAAAAGCGTTTATAATATGCTGAGACTAACTGATGTGCAATTTTCAGTATCGCCACCACAGCCACCATAGTAAGTCTGAGGATGTTGTTGAGTTGCTACAGAGAGCTGCTAGAGCTGCAGAAGACAACAACTCCATGTGATGACACCGGCTTCTTTATTAACATTAGCCTAGCATAGCCAGTGCTAGTTAGCATTCAGGCCCAGCACCTGATAGCACTTGTAAACTAACCACAGCTAGCTAGCAAATGCACGGCTACAGACGTCTTTTGAACTCTCACCCTACTTGGGTTCAGATGCTCTGAAACAAGTGCTATTTATAGGGCTTTTTTGGTGCACACATTACTGTCTATTTGACCATTTTAGTATTTGGAGCTAATGAACTGTAATGAACAGTGTAGATAAACAATTTGGAGTGGGGCTGTCAGATATAGCAGCATGTGCAAACCAGAGGGATGGATACATTTTTATGAATACTGATTGTTTTGTGCCTGACTTTATCAGTGCAATTGTTTTTTTAGCATATTGAGTTCCTCTCTAATAAAATCGTATATCTTAGAGGGCTTTATTACAAGCACAGCAAACATCACACAGAAATGATATTGCATGAAAAAATAAAGTACAATAAAAACACCAAGCACATATAAATTGAACAATGAGCTCCTGAGAATTAGCTTCTCCAGACTCAGGCCCAGTCTGTTGGTTTTCAGTTTCAAATACTGTTTTTTTGTATGAACAGATAGTTGCCACTGTCCCCGGAATAAATAAATCCAGCCTATATCCTTGTTAAACAGCCAATACCTGTCAAAGTGTCACTTTAATTCCTGAACGGTTTGAGATCTTATGCTATACAAAAAATATGTGGTGGGGATTGTAGACATTATGGCCTTGAATACAATATGGCCTTACATATTAAACTGATTGTATATTGAATATTTTATACTACACAAATTTTCTCCGTCAACTCTATTTTGCATTGTGTTTGCAGACTGGTGTTTTATCTGGGTCACCAGATAATGTCACCTCCAGTCAAGATTTGCTACTGTTGAGGCCGATATTAAATGCTATTACCACATAAAATAAGATGAAATGATTCCCATGGGGAAATTGGGTTGTTGCAGCTTCAAAGTGTTATAGGACACAGCAAAAAAATATATAATAATATAGCCGCAAGCGGCAATTTGCGGGTTCAGACCCTTTTGCCGTTAGGTGTTAGGGTTAGCCCCAGAATACTATACTGTAAGCACCATATGGATCATGTGGCGCCCCCTATTGGCCAATAATTCGATTTTAACTTAGTTCAACATAAATATCTATCTAAGTTTTGTGATGATTTCCAAAATTGTGTTTTTGGGCCTTAATTACAGTGCCCCCCCTATTGAGCGATTTCAAAATAGTTTTACACACTCAACATTGTTATGAAACATATCCAGCGAGTTTTGTAATGATTGGACAAACAATTTCTGATTTATAGTCTGATTTGTGTAATGGAGATATCCTGCAAGTTTTGTGATGATTGGCCCAACGGTTGTTGACTTTGTTCTATTTATGTGCTGAGCCACGCCCTTTTTGAAGTTCATTGGTCAATATCTTGAAAACTAAATAAGATATCAACAAGCTTTATGGCAGAAAAAAGTAGATATCAAAAGGGGGGGGTTTAAACATAACACAACACTAGAACATGTTAAATACAAATATATGAATGAAAAGTATCAACAAATTAACTACAGCATTGTGAGGGTGTGCAAAGTAACAGCAATACAACATACTGAGACAAAGGAAAATGTATGAAAACATATAATATAAACAATATCAAAATATATCAAAAATATGAAATATATGCTTCATGAAAGAATAAAGAAATAATTTAAATAATTTAAAAACACCCCAAAAAATAGTTAAATTTAAAAAAATAAAACAATTTATAAAAATATCAAGAAATTTTATGCAATGTCTACATCATTATAAGAATATGTACAAATATGTATATCACTATAACACCTATATGACTGAGTGCCCATTCTCCTCCATGTATCTGCCCCTGTGTTGAAGGTTTGTGGTGCGGCTAGCTGCATGCTGGATACAAGCCTTTATGAATCTACCCGCTACCAGCACAGTGATATTTTTCAGCGCAGGGAAGGATTCCCCACGCCGTGACCTGTTTCCAAAAGGAAATGTATGCACATTGCCGGGAGATGCAAAATCAATTTTGTTTTCTCTTACTTCCTTGGGCTGAGGAGGAAAAACCACTCTCTTTTCATTCTCCCTAACACTCTCTCTCTCTTGTATTCCCACTCTCTTGTTCTCTCTCTCTCTACCCCTCACTTTCTTATCTACCACTGCATGTGTGACAGTACTCAAGGCATTTTCTTAGTGCCACAGAAAGTCCATCATCCTCCATGTTGATTCCACTTGATCCAATTTCTACACACATTATTAGCATACACCCCAGAGGGAAGATTTTCTGCTGTTCAAATGTAAAAATTGTTATTAAAATGATAAATGGCCAATAACAGGGTATTTATTCTGTGCTCAAATCTTTACATTTTTAAACCCAGCCCTTAATCTCAGTGCAACTAAACGGGTTGCCGAGCCAAAAAATGAGAAACCCCGAGATCTGAAGACAAATTTTTAGTTCTAAAATAGTTTAAAACAGCGCTTTGATACAAACACTTAGATAGACTAGGTTTTTAAGGTGTATTATGAAGCCAGGAAAGGATTAAAAGTTTGCTTTTCAGTTGAGTCAGACTAGTGCTAAATTATTAATCGTCCACAAAATTACATTTTCCATTAGTGGGTTCAACCTTTTATAATAGAAATTTTGTGTTTGAGCGTCAAAGGCCCAATCTATAATTGCAGTACCAATTATATTATTATGCAGTACCCACTGTCACTCCACTCCACTCCACAAGTTTTGATTCAACGGATTTAATGCGTTATTTCATTCTCACATTGATTGATGTTGAGTTCGATGCAGCTTAACACTGGGCTGTTGAAGGTTTGGTACCAGGTACCGGGGCATTTAACAAAACAACAGTGCATTTCCCTTGCCAAGTCAGTATGATAGACACAAAATATGTTTGACTTGCTGTTACCAAGCAACTCTTCTCTTCCAAAGCAACATTTTGGAGGCTTTTTGAGAGCTTTACTTCTGTTTCAATTGGATCAAATTATATGAGCTGAATCCGTGGCTTTAGTATCACTGTGCAACTGCCAATGAACTCTTTTTGCCCCATTGCCTTTCAAGCAATTCTGAAGTGATCCTTGAAGCGGTGTTGGTATTATCGGTGGAGGATCATTTAAACCAAGCCAATTACAAAGAGAGAAGGGTCAAGATTCAGTTCTTCAGAACAAAAACCTCTGGCCTCTATGCGACTCCTGCAAAAAAAAAGAAACGTAAAGACAGACAGAGAGAGAGAGAAGCCTCCTTTATTTATCTCTAAAAGCTTAGGGATGGAAAAAAATTTGACTGCTGCCAAATGCAGCCAGGGGGGGGGGTCTTGGTGATTGGGCTATTATACTCCCAGAGTGCAGCATAGTTTTGATGAATGGGGCCAACGCAATGGGGAGTGGAGGGGTGGGTTTGGGGGGGTTAGTTTGAGTGGGTGGATGCATAGGTGTGCATTGTGTGCGTGCATGCACGTCCATGGTAAATTCCCTGTGGAGCAAGAGCCAATCTGGGCCTACGGCCTTGGGCTATTGATCTGCCCCTGGAAGCCCATCACTCACTGCCTTACAGCAACCCTCAAATCCCCCCCCCCCCCCCCCACCTCCCCTCGAACACCCTCGACTCTCCTCTGCAGGCAAAGTCATAAGCAACACCGGCTGCTGTTACGTTCAGTTGTTCTGTAAACCTGCATACTCTTCCATGGTAAAGGTACGGTGGCCCTGAGAGCTCAACGCACTGCAACTTAAAAAAAACACATGCAAGTAGACAAAACACAAGCAAACTAAGAAAACATCTTCATCAATTTGACAACACACACACAACACATTAAGACAACACAACACATTACAGAAAGGCGCTGCAATTACGCCAAACGACAACGGAAGTGTTTCCAGAGGACACTTAAAAGTGATGAACACGTCTGGACAGTCAGTGGTATTGGAAAATGAGCTAAAATGTAAGTGTTATTGGTTTATTTTAGCATTGTGATCGCATGATTCAGATATTATTGCAGATATCTGCTAGTGATGTTACGACTGATACCGAAGCCTTGAAGCGCGTGTTGAGCAGAAATATGCACCATATGTACCAGATAGTGCTTTCATCTTCAGAGACATCTAGGAAACGTTCACTTTTATAAACCCCACGTAGCCTAGACACTGTAAACCATTTAGACGTCTTTTAAGCTTAACAATGTGACATTTTTGGAAATTACAAAAATTGCTGGTGCCTGATTGGCTTTCACTTCACTCACCTCAAATTGTGCCACCTAGAGTGACGTTGTGTCCAGCTCACTCTGTTCACCGCCTTTTATTGACTAGGCATGGATTAATGCTGCCTGTCTCAACGTAGGGTAAAAACGGCAGAGTGATGAGAAGAAGAGAAAGAGGAGAGGAAATTAAAGAAACAAAGGGCAAATTGGACCTCCTTTGCTGATAGGAATGGCCGATTACCTCATTGGTTTGTCAGCTTGACCTTTTAGGGGGAAAAAAAAGAGGCAGGGTGTCTCTGTATACCGGAATGCAGCATAGGGATTCCCTCTCCACCGACTCTGATTGCAGTGCCCGGAGTAGAGGGAGGGGACCGAAGATGGACTAGATAAAGAGATGTAATGGCAGAGGAGAGAGCAAATGAACACTTTTATGGCCTTCCCCCGAGGTTGTCAGCAAGTGTGCACTCGTGTGTGTATGTGTGCACGTCTGGAGGCCCAGTCACCGCGCTGCAGATCTATTACTTTATGAACAAGATTACATAAAAACAGTATTAAACAGCAGCGCCACAGAAACTAAAGCAGTGATGCAACAGGAAGGCCAGGCCTTGTTTCCCTGCACAGATTAACGGTTCATTTTTCCAAAGTCATAAATCTGATTTTCTTACATGTTAGGTCTAATTACATGCTGCTTGCTGAAAGGTAGGTAGGTTCACTATTAATGCTCAATTAACTAGTGATTAAGCATTAACTAACCACTTGTTAACACGCTTCTTAGTTATTAAGTATGCTTCAGTCATGGTCATGGTTAACTAATAAATGCTGATTATTTTCCATTACAAGTAAGGTGGGAGGGTGAAGACAACTATAAAGTCTGATGAAAAAGACTGGACGTCTGCTCATGGAGGATGAATGAAGGATACATTTCTTACTTAAATTGCATTTCAAAGATTCCTTTATTTATATACATATATGATTAAATATTGTTGATGTAGATGTTGTTAAATGTTTATTTTGTTTGAGTGGTTAAATTTGAAGTTGTTGCATTTTCAAAAATTCATCTTTTTTTACAGGCGGGTTCAGACTAAGTCCAGTAAACACTTGGACTTGGTCCTGATTGGCTCCCCTGGCTCCACTAAACTATTGCTAAAATCCGTCCAATCAGGTCAATTTGCAGCATTTGAACTGAGAAAGCCTCCGCTCAGCAGTTTTGCCTCATTGGAATTGGAGGAGGAGCTGGAGTTGTCGGCCAATCAGGTCATCAAATAAAAAATACCCTTTTTAACCAAAGGTATTTACAAAACATCACAAAGAACTTATTCTTCTCCTGAGCTATATAGTATATTTGAAAACAAAATAATGAAAAAAACATAATAATATGGGACCTGATGTTATTTACTGGTTTGTTACTTAAGTACTTGTCAAATACTTAATTATTCATTAGCATTTTTGTTAGTCATGATGCAGCAAGCACTGACACAATAACCACCAATGTGTTCCCTTATTAGTTCATATTTCACTTACATATTACAATATTTATTAGCATTATTCTTATTTGTGGCTGCTGCAGATTTAATTAATAACTAAAACATTACCAAATGATTAGTTAACACTGATTATTTCAATAAGTACTTACACATTAATCATGATTGATGCATACTTATAATAACTAATTAATTAACTTAATTAAGCATTTATTAGTGAACTGTAATGTAAAGTGTTACCAAAAAAAAGAACTTAGCCGTAGAGGCACTTTGGACACTGTACTGTAGTTTGAGTTGAGCTGCTTTTGGCTTTCATTTAGTTTAGTTATTACACTATCAACTGCCAGGCGCTGGGTTTCTCTCTGGTGAGACAGCATGTGAGGAATCACATCCCAGATAATGAAATCTTATCAAACCTTTTCATATTCATTACACATATTCATGGCTCTGTCTCATCTTGAAGTAATACAAACGGGGGGACAAACAGTCCAGCAAATGCAAAACGATGGAGGTGAAGCAATCGACTATGTCAGTGTGAAATGAGTTGGGATGACACATTCTAATGTCAGTAATGAAATGTGGCCGGTGCCATCGCAGTCAGCTGCACCGGCGCCCTGATTCATGCTTCCGTTTGGTGCAGTTTGGGAGTTTTCGGGCACAATCTATGAAAAAATCCCTTTGTCGTAGACTGATGAGATATGCAACTACAACAGTGGGGAGATTAAATCGTCATATACATCAAACCAATCATCAATGTACAATAAAACCTACTTACAGGTTATACTTGGCATTGCCTGATCAAACGGACTACATCAAAATCCACAATATGACAATGTTGTATTTAGAAAAAAAAATCACATCTGGCTTACCTGTGGTTCACACTGCAGGCCTTCATGCTCAATTCTGAATTGCTGCTTACATCAGATTTTTTGGATGATTGTTCATATGCATTCTAGGATGTAACCCATTCAAGAACACGCTGAACATCAGCATTGCTATTTTTTTTTTTTATTGCAGATCGGCAGCATTCACCGTCTGCTTCTTCAACGCCTGTGGCGGCTTTACGGATGCCGGTTACCTCAGGCTGGATGCTGTTTGAAGGTAGACAGTTCATCAGGATGAGTGACAAGTGTCGGGGCGGGAAGGAGAAACGTGGTAAATCGTAGCTTGAATTGTCTTCCCAAATCCCAATCAAATTGGCTATTTTGCTTTTCTTTCCATTGTCTTGTCGTCCCCGTGCCAACACTGGCTTAGACAACGGATGACAACTGTCTCAGATAAATGACATAAGGTTGTCATGGCAACACTCACAAATTCTTGATTTGAGTGTTCAAATACAAGTTGCATGTCGCGTTTTGTACCAAATATCCATTTGGTCCAGATGGAATTTGAAACATAATGCGACCTTGTTCAGCTTTTTTTCTGAGACGCATTTTTGTGTTCACACTGATTATTAAAACATCAGCTCTGTGTCACATAGGAGATAAAACATTTTTTAACACTTTTGACCTTTTTAAATGCTGGAATTAAATTCGAGACCAATTAAAAAACAGAAAATGAAGAAATAAAGCATCTTGATATCCTGAGGAAGTCGCAAAACTATAAATGGGCAGCATAAGAAAAAAGGACACCAGGAAATTAATTGTTAAGGGAAATGAAGTCCAACTGTGTATAGTAAAACAGATGCATACTGTACTACTAACCCCGTTCTGCATTAATCTAACAGTGCACACGCAGTGCAAAGAAACCTATCATTGCATGGTGAAAAAATAAGATATCTAATAACTGCGTTTAAGACATTTAATGCTTTTAAAAGGCCTGTTACGACTCCATCTAAGGAAATAGGGGTGCAACATAAGAATAGGTGCCCTTCCCTCCCCGGTCCCCAAACAGTTGATTTTTCAAAAAACAAACACCTAAAATTAAAACCCTAAAGTAAAAAGATGTAAAAGAAGACAACAGAAAGTGGCAGCTCATACCTACAGCTTCCTACAGTTAGACCTATGAAGTATAGTACAATAACTATTGTAATTATTTGCAACTATACACACTTATCCAAACTGCCACACCGTCTAGGACGTCGACTGGAGTCCTTTTATACCCTGAGACGTCAATAGGGACTAATCGGCAGCAGGCAATCCACCCTCCGCCACCCACCCCCCCAGCCACTCCACTCCCACTGTCTCAGCCAATCAGTGTAAATTTAGATTATTGATTTTGTCAGATTTCTTAAGGACCCCGCGGATTCCTGAAACAAATCAGCAATTACTAGTAAACGATCAATTTACTATTATATCTGCTTCGTTAGCTTTATTTATTGCACAACACTAATGTCTTTAATGTGAGGTTAGTGGAACATGTTAATGGTCTGTTGATACGTTACCTATTGGTGCAGCTTCTTCTCATGGAATTTCGCCAATTGAGCATCATGAAAATGTCAATTTCATGAAAAATACATTTCCCCACCGTGAAGGGATTATGTAGAGGAGACGCTGTAATTTTCCTTCAACCTTCAAGATTTCATTTTACAGTTTTGCTTATTTAAACCTTACCCCAACCTTGACCGAAGCTGTTTGAGTTGCCCAATCGCAACCGTTAACTAACCTTTTCAAGTAGCAAACGTGCAAATCCACATAATCCTTTCATGGTGGAAGAATGTCATCTTCACATTAACCGTGTCCGCAATACATAATCAGAGTCTGACAGATTCTGAGTCTGATTGGTATGTCCCTATTTCAGTCACGAGACGCTAGGATTACAATTACAAGAATTTATTAACAACATGAGGAAATGTGCAGGAGCATAGGTTTGGCGTAGACTCCAAGAGGTATCCAGTCTTAGGGTGAAGCTCCCTGGGGGCAGATAGGAGACAGGAGAACCCCCCGGGCTGAAGATCTGACCCTTCTGGATATTTGATGGAGCTGTGATGCTGGTGGTGGCGGGGGAGGAGGTGGTGCGTCAAACTGGTGTGGTTTAGGCAGCTGAAATGAGAGAAACACGGAAGCAGCTGAGGGGGTACAAATAGAGGGAAATGGTTAGTGATTGGTTTCTGGAGAGGGTGAAGGTGGGCTAGGGTGTTTGGCTCCAGCTGACAGAATTATGAATGAAGGAGGTATAGCCTTCCTGATTGAACTTACGCTAAGCTCCATTTCAACTATTCCCTGAGACAGATTTCCTCCAGAAAAAGGGATTCCTGTCTATCCCATGGGAAAGGTTTGGTTTTGACCCTCATGGGGAGGACTACTAAGCGGATCTCATTTGGGATGTAAACTGTTATTTGGCTGAGCTGTGGCGTTTAACCCAGCCCATTAGCGCTAATGCGACATTGGTTGGATGTGAACTCTGAACCTGAATCGGCTATATGGGCCGACGCGATCCCCATTAGAACAACAGAGAGTTGATTTTCAGCAGTGATCTTCTTCTAAAGTGGGGGAACAAAGCTTTACTTGGGAGAATTAGGAAAACACAAGGACCTACATCAAAGAAATGCAGGAGACATTTGCATATTGTTAGCTGTAGAGCGCATACTAACACCCTCTGTCTGACTGGTCTCTGCTTCAGTCTTTGTTTTTTGCTTTCATTTTATGGCCCTTCTCTATTGATTTGCTGATATATGGGGTCCGATATCGGCCTTTAATTACAAATCAGATATCAGCCTGTTAGTGTCGTCCACCTCTGATGTGATGGATGTTAGGGTTCAATTCATATGGGTTTTTAAAGGCTGATACCAATGCTGATTATTACGATTGAAGCTATTTTGTGCCGTTATTTTATTTTATATCTTTAAATTTGACCGTTTTCATGAGAAAAATCTGTATTCAGTGTTTCCCCCATGAGACACTAGAACTCTCCATTGAAACCCAGACTGATGAAATTCCTGTAGGTAGGTTAGCAACTTGTGAAGGCAGGTTGACCCACGCCGCCTATTCAATGGTAGGGAAACACTACTGCCTTTAAAGGAAGAATTAATTGACAAAACAGTTATTGTTATTATCAGTTTCAATGGAGAATTTAGCAATTTTAGCATCCCGTGGCCCAGATGCTTTTTAAGCCTCCCACCCCCCTTCAATGCGTCACTTCATCTTCATTTTAAATGGCCTCATTCCTTTAACGGGGTTGGCTTCATCATTAAACGGCGTCCTGCTGTAGCGCTGTAGCGGTCCAGCTGAAGAGCGGCCATTACAACACACACTCCACAGATTAATTACATGCCACCGCTGTCTCCCTTCGACATCCAAACACTTATTCTACGCTGGGCTGCTTTGGATGACTAAACTATCTGCTTTCTAGGCATTAAGAAGATGTAGACAAATAGAGACAGAGAGACCAAAGGCGATTCTCAGTGCTTATTGTACAGTGTGCGGTGGCATTTAATGTAAATGGTGTAACCAGCGGTCGTTGTCGTGGTTTGACTTCAACTTCAAAAGGCTGGAATGAAATCATTTCAGTTTGCATTCAACTACCTGCTAGGGTGATTGTAATAACCTCCACCATCGAAGGATTGCCATGACTTCCAGCAGGAGCGGCAGTAAACTGGATGACATGCATACAGATGAGCTGATAATTGTCTACCTAGAGATAATCATTGGAATATGTTAGATCCAAAAGCGAATCTCCCTTAATAACCTTACAGGGACTTTTTAACAATCCACGTGTTGGGACCCTCCGCCTACTGCCCTGACCTCCCATCAGAATGACAAATGGCGCTACAATTCTCCCAACGGTCATTTCCAAGAGAAGACAACAACAACAACAAAAAAATGAACAAGAAAGACTAGAAACTTTGTTGTTCGAGTCTGGCAGGGGGAAACGACAGTGAGTGTCCTCCAATGTTACCGACCGTGACTGTCAGGCCCTCCCAAGGCACTATTTAACATCATGGGTCATTAACAGGTACAAATGCCAGGGTGACAGTGGAGTCCTCTCCGTTATTGACCTTCCTGTGAGCTTCCTGTCATCCCCATCTGTCATCTGATATCAGGCAGAGCAATTTAGCAGCCGATCACACGATTAGGACGGACCCTGACCCTGAGAGAGAGAAAGAGGGGGAAAAAAAGAAAATGCAGAAAGGCCTCTCAAAGACAGACTTAAAAGAAGATGCCCTAAAGCTTTAGTAGACGGTATTAGGAAGCGCTGCTTAATTATGAGAGCAAACCTTTGCGGATGGCCCCGAGATATTCATTTTAGGAATTAATTTGGCACATAAAGAGATCATCAAATCTAAACAGCCCTATGGTGTTGTAGGAGGTCTTATCCACATGCCAGGCGTATATTAGCCGAGGCTTTTCATCTCGCCGGGTTTTTGGATATCAGATGGATGGAAATCAAAACCCAAGTCAAAGACAGCCGGATCACGGCGATCTTCGCTTAATTTTAGATCAACTGCATAATTGCTAATGCCATGCTACTTTTTTTTGGTTTCATAAAATGGTGCCTTGGGTCACCAAATTAGTGCTCGGCGAACTTCGTAGTTGAATACACTGTATTTCCCATTCAACCTTGAGTTTACTTCACAGGGAGCTTGGACATCAATGAGCGTGTAAGTCAAAGGAAGGACTGCTGAAGGGTTTTTCTCTTACAATGACCAGCCCCCACCCCCCAACCAACTCCCCAACCGATGCTCACCTTATGAAGTGAATACATTTGCTAATATCATGTGGAAATCTTGCCTGACCTTCGTGCCGGCCTCACTTCGCTTGTCCTCTGAATGCCTGATTGGGCTTTGGACTGTGAATAAAAGGGAGCCCAAAGACATAACACACATAATCTGCAGTTAAGCATATGTTAATACCATCACACAGCGCTCCTGCCTCTACCTTTTCATATTATTATGGGCCTGGCTGGAGAAAGAGAGATTGAGATAGATAGAGAAACGACCAGGGAAAAGAGAAGGTCACATGGAAAGATGTTGAACAGTTACACATGGAGAGAGCAAGAGTCCAACATGGAGGGAATGTAGTTCATCCTCTTATTCATGGCTATATAACTGCTACATATATGACAACCAGGCAAGACGAAGGGATACTTTACAACGATGTTGTGATTTGGGTGGGGATCAATTCACTGATGTTACTAAGTGAAAGTGAATGGTCTGAAAATGTCAGATGTGTTTACAACAACTGTTATCCAGCTAACATTATTTAAAAAACAAAATCAATCAGATGTATCAGTGACGAAATGATCAGTTCCCAGTCAGAAACAGTACAGAAATTAACAATGTCTACTGAATCTGTTGACGGCCAAGCTGCACATTTAGAAACGGGCATGTTGTTGCCCAAGAGCTAAGGACTTCCAATATGGCCAGCAGAGGATATGTTCATGATATATGTCACCTGAAAATACTCTATAGAAAAGTATTCACTCCCATTAAGATTTACTGAGGTGATGTGTTGTGGCAAGAAATAAACTTGCACTGTCTAGGTGGTGAGAACAGCTCAATAAAGCATTACACAATATCTGTCCTTCATGAGTCTCCTTTAACACTTGCAAGCATGAGCCAGCTCCAGTTCAATGGTTATAACAGCATTTTATACAACAGTCTTACAGGGCGTAGTCTTGCATATTTAGTCACAAGATGAACCAGGAACCAGCCCGTCCTTAGTTATCTTTTTGCACGTACACTGCTTAAGAGAGTTGTTAGCGTAGACGGTGCCTATCTGCGATTGCCCGTTAAATGTCAAAGCTAGATCATGCGCCATCAAAGAGGAATGCCTTACTCCTCTTTAGCTCAGTAGTTTTTTTGCTATACTTAACATCAAGCAACACATCTTATACTAGAACATTTTAACACATTAACAATCTTTAACGCAGATGTTTAGCTTACAAGCATAATAATTTCCATCACAGATGTGGGAGCATGAGAGGTCAAATTAAAGCAATTTGAAAAGAAAACATGTTCAAAATGTCTATTACCTAAAGATGAAGAAGGAACAATATGTGTTTTTTTCCAGTGAGGTGGTGTATTGTGTATTGGTGTTTTGTAACATGATGAATATGTGCAAAAAGCCAAGGGGATGAAGACTTTATATAACCTATCCCTATTCCCAGCATGCATTGGTGGAAGGCGGAAACACCCCGGACAGGCCGCCAGTCCATCACAGGGCGAACACAAAGACAGACACACTCACATTCACACCTATGGGCAATTTATAGTCTCCAATTCACCTGACTTGCATGTCTTTAGAACGTAGGAGGAAACCCACGTGAACACAGGGAGAACATGCAAACTCCACGCAGAAAGGACCGGGGTGAGAATTGAACCCAGGATCTTCTTGCTGTGGGGCGACAGCGCTAACCACTGAGCCACAACTAAAAATTGCTCAGTAAAACAACAGATTTTGATAAACGCCAACTGCTGGACATGAAAGTCAAGACAGTCATGACTGACACACACTGGGTATTTTCTCAGCAACAGAATGCAAAGCTACAGGGAGCCATGGTAGGGAAGTGTGTGTGTGTGTGTGTGTGTGTGTGTGTGTGTGTGTTCCTCACCTGAAGCTCCAGTGACCTGGTCCTGACTAATCGAGCTGACCAATGACAGAGCCAACATCATGTACTCTATGACACCCCTCGTCAATGCCAAGTTAGACTAATACACACACACACACACACACTTCCACTGTCAGACTGCCCTAGGAGCTGTGGTCATCGCTGTGTACATGCATGATTCACCGTATTAGTGATATTTTGATGTCCTGCCGTTTTCCTAAGATTAGCAGCCCACAGCATGTCTGGCTGTGGGCTGTGTGTGTGTGTGTGTGTAGGAGGGTGTTGAGTATGTCCTTGGGCAAATAACACGGTCTACCACAGATCTAGTCCAATAACAAGTGCCTATGAGTCACGGCACTAAGAAACTGACACTTTATCTCCTATTAGAAGTTACCAGTCCTGCTGACACAAGCTGGAGCTCCACATTTCTGTCTGAACCCATCAGGATCTGACTGGACCCCACAGGGTTTGGTTTGGGTTGAGCGAATGTCACAATTCATACCTCATACCTCAGCTCTGCTTCAGAAATATTGTTGGAAAAAAATCCAGTTATAAGCAATTTATTTGAAGAAAATTATTGGTGATTTCAGACTTTCAAACTTTTTTTGGCTCGTGAAAAAGCAACATCAGCTTGGCCTCGACTTGGGTTCGGAGAGAAATGTTGCAGGTTTACGTCGGGCCATTTGGCCAAGTGTAAAGATCGGGACACCGAGGTACATCTACATACTTTGCCAAAGCTTATTTTTATATAGGAAGTATTGCATGCACCCTGTTCGGTTTAATTTGCAGTCGGGATGCATGCTGTTTTATTGAATTCACAGTAATGAAGCGTGCAGAGGAATTGCATCAATTTGAAAATTTAAACAATTCCATATCCATATGGTTTATAATCACTGTTTGATTAACCAATTAGCGACGAAATGGGAGGCGCACTTAAACCAATCCCTCAATATACCCTGTTTCATACAACAGTACACTCTTACTAAGAAAGGTTCTCCACAGTGCCGGAAATTACCAAACAAATCAGTGAGTTCTTTGAGCCGTTATGGCTCCATGTAAAACCCTAACCAAAGAACCCTTAAAGAACCCTCCTTTATCTGTTTGTAGTTAGCTTCTCTAGCGCTAAGTCAGATTCCCTTTGCTGCCAGAATCCAGCCTGAACTGGATTCTACAAGCTGTCAGAAACTTGCCAGAGAGATGTTGGTCCAGGCCTTTTGTTTGCCGCCCAGCCGTTATCACAACTAGAAACAGGCAGTCACAGTGACATTGAAGTAGCGTGGTGGAAAGTAAGTATGTGGAGGTCGGGGGGATGGATGGGCAGATGCACTTTCCTCCAAACCTCCAAAAGGTTATTTCATATTCCAAAACCAGAACCTTGCATGTCCAATTCATGCTATTTTCACATAATGGTGAAGGGATGTAAACATTATTTGTGTCTACAACTTGTAACCTGCCTTCCAGAGTTTGTGCTCATTTCGTGAATTTTTTCAAGGTTTTTTAGATATTGTGTTGTGGCCTTCAAATGATGGTTTGCTCAATTCAACAGTTACTGAATATCTCCATGCCTTTCTCTCAGTTTTATATAACAAAGTACAGCTCCATGACGCAATGTTTTTTTAGGAGCAATCCATTTTTGAGAGGTTGGTGTCTTTCATAAACTAGTCTGTGATTCTACAAGGATTGAGGATCTTTTGAATTGATCGGCTGGTGTCACACCTAGACAAACAGACAGACAGGTAATGCAGAAACCAACCATTAGTACTGTACTTAAGTCATTTTAAAGTGCAGTTCAACTGGAAAGCAATTAAAATAATCAGTGTGAGGCAGGGGTGAAGCCAGTTTCTAGGAGCGTCCACTGCAGCTGATTGGGCGAGCACCGGCCGAACAACCTCTAACAGAAGCTAAAGAGGACTGAGGCAAATCAATATCGGGCCTGTGTGACTGATGTAGCTATTACTAGCCAAGTTCCCATCCGGGCTTCACCCCCCGTCATCTTCCCACCCTACACCGCCACAACAAGCCGCCAGTGTCAATAGCCGTCGGCAGGGTTCATACCGTTCCCCAAACGTTCCTTTGATCTCAGCTATAGTGGAATGCTAATCAGGATGACAAAAGAGATGGGATTCCTGGTGGGAATGCCGCTAACTTTGATGAAACTTTCATGGTTGCTCTTCGCTAGTGGAGTTTAGCAGCACGGCGGAGCGTTGCAGCCTGGCTGGCTGGCTGGCTGGCAGTCCAACTAAACTGAACTAACCCCAAACGCCGGTTTCCAATTCGCTCGCTCGCTCGCTGGCCCAGATGGCACTTTGTTTGCCTCGCCAAGTGTCTACCAGCGTATGGAAGCAGTGTAGGGGTTATTACTACACAGCTGTCTAATTAACACACACACACACACACACTCACCCTTCTGCGACTAAAGCCTCACGTCATGTAGTTTCTTATCCCTTAATGTTGAAGTCTTAGTCTACTTTGGCGTTGTGTTTTTAATCTGGATTTGGAGTTGGAATGAACCAATAATGGAATAAATGAAATCTGAAATCTTGGCCCTCCATCCCTACCAATTCTCCTTCCTTCCTACGACATTCTTTATCAATCTTCTCTTCTTTCTTCTTCCTTTCCCTAACCGACCCTTCCTCCTTCCCTAGCACCTTTGATCCGGCCCTACCAATTTTGCCTCCTCTCTCAACAACCCTGAGGAATCTACGAAGAAGGAAAAGTCAGATGCCGTGTCAGAGCTGTGAGCGTGAGGCAAACTGTAAAGCCTGTGGCACAATTTGTCTTGTAACGGATGCGAAGTCCTTACCTTCGTTTTTGAAGTTTGAAATTCCTTCTACCTTGGCAATGACACCAACAGTAATTTGTGACTTCTAGGTCTTCTAGGTTTTCTAGCTAATGTGCGCTATGTTGCAAATGTCTTCCTTCTTTATAGATTCCTTGATCATCCTTCTCTACCAATCATCCATCCCCTCTTTCCATCTCTATCATCTTCTACTAATCCTCCCTCTTTTCCTACTACCTTTCTTCCTTCCCTACTAATCCTCCCTTCATCCTCCCTAGCCAATCCTCCCTTCCCTTCCGCCTGTGTGTGTGTGTGTGTGTGTGTGTGTGTGTTTACATCCCTGGCCTCCTGCCAAGTCGGGGAGTCGCGTCTCGGCTGGCAAGGGTCTCTGCGGTTAGCCGATCAAACATCCCACAGGTCAGGAGGGGGGAATGATATTGGTGTAACACACCATCATCATGCTGGGTTATCTCCCCCCCGGCGACCACTGCTCTCATTCAGTCAGTGTGTGTGTGTGTGTGTGTGTGGAAGCCAGATAGAAAATTCATGCTGATTTGTGTGCACCACTAATCCTTTGATGTGAACCATGACAACAAGTGCCAATTACAGTGTCTCCAATTCGGACAAAACCAGCATGTCAGCCCACATTTACACCGACGTCGCCTTATGACAACAAGACAGATACTGACACATTATTTATGTGTTTGTATGCCTCGGTGTACATCACAAATGCTCAGCCCGCCGCAGTATTTGATCACATTCTAATTGTTCCCTGTAAGCGATGGCCGTTTTTTTCCGATTTGCGACAGAGTTAAAGGCTATCTCTAATTGAAGCGATTGCAATGTTACGCAACAAGGACAGTTCAGTAATTGGGTTAACTTTCATTCCAAAGTCGTCCACTCCTCCTCTCCAGTGCGTCACGCTTTGTAATTGAGCCGGCAGGCTGCGGTCCAACGGCCGCAGCAAAGCAAAGCACTCGGGCTCAGCAAGCACCATTAGGTCATATTAAGAAAGATTAAGGCCACCGTTTGGACACTTGTAGCTGAGGGGACGCCCATATACCCAGGGTATTCATTCCTGATGACTGATTTTCTGTTTTGGGTTTGACAAGAGGGATTAGTCAAATGGTTTCTGCTCCCCCCCTCCCTCCCTCCCTCCCTCCCTCCCTCTCTCTTTCGATGCTGCCATCTCTCTCATCCACCCTCTCCTTTTTTTTTAAGTCTCGCTGTGATTGGTCCCTTCCCCAGATGTTGCTCGGAGATAGATTTGCAGCCACGGACAAGTTAGCTGGTTGCAAAGACGCTTAAAGACATGAAAGTCCTAGACCGGTACTAATCTACTTGCTCTGAATCTCTCCTCTTTCCCTCTGTCTCCCTCCCTCTCTCTCTCCATCCTTTCCAGTTTGCTCCATGCCAATGAAGTGGAAGGGATGGCACAGCGTTTGGTGAATTATTCAGAGCCAGGGAGGTAAAGCTGAGAGCCACTGCAGCGTGCCAGGCTCAGCCCTTTTGACTTCATCCTCACAGGGAGCTGCTAAAACCAGCATGACCCTCCTCTCCTGCCATACACTAATGCACACACATTTACTCACACACAGATATACAAACACACATGATCAAAGATAGGCTGAAACTCAGATTTTCTGCTGTTTCTGTCAAACCACTGCCTATTTCTCTCACTTTTCCGTGCACAGAAGCGTGTGATTTGCATTTTAAGATGCTCGTTTTACAAAATTTCACGAGATCAGGCTGCCCAGAGACACTACGCCAACCTGTTGTCATGACGGTGGCGGCAAACAGCTTCTGGCAATCAGTGCACAGGGATATATTGAATCGACAAAGCCTAAACTCCCATGCAACTGCAATTTCTGTCGGTCATTCAGCAACACGTCAAACAGCCCTTCTGCCTTTGTTTTGGCTACCGGATCATTTCCTGTCACCATTTTGTGTTCGTTTTACTTTCATCTAAGGCCAGGAGTTAATTACTGTTTGGCAAGTGGTTAAGGTTAGGGGTGAAGGATGCCTTTGGTTAATTTTAGTCGTACTTATAGACTGTATAGGTGGCCAAGTGAAACTTTTGTCGAGTTTAGGGTCAGATTTAGGTCACAGTTATAAATTTGGTTGCTGCAAAAACAACTTATTCATGCTTGAACTCGACTGGTCCAACTGGACTTCATCACATGCGGTTCATCGATTTTTATCTGGCACGATGTGGAGCGTTTGGATTGGCCCCAAAACACTCAGCCCGATCCCATCGTCTTGTTGGACGAACGAAGCCAAGATGACGGCGTTCGAAGAAAAACCTCTAATAATAATGTAACATCGAGAATACGAGAGCGGCGTTGACTGACTTATACCGTTTACCTTGTGTTTTCTGTGCTCTCCCCTCCAACATATCCGCAGGCAAGACTCTTCACAAACACACACACACACACACGCACTGCAGGGGAGTGTCGGAACCGGTATGAATGAATGACAAGGGTAGATAAACAAGCTTTTGAAAAACTCCTGAACCCTCGTTTTTTGGGGTCAAGAACGGAAAGGAGGGGAAGTCAGTTGGCGGAAACAATTTGGAGCGGCTCTTGAAAGGCTTGAATAGCGTCTCAAATGATATTGATGCTCAAAGGGAAAGTCAGCGTTAAGTTCTGTAAGCGCACAAAACTCTCTTTGCAGCCATTTGCATCGGCCGATGTCAATAAGTGAATCTGGCAGCGTGAGTTACCCCTTTTTCCTACTCTCTTTCCTACTTTCCTACTTCCTCCTTCTCAAGCTGCCTTTACTCTCTCTCTCTCTCTCTGACTGTGTGTGTTTGGTGTTGTGTCGGGTTGCAGTCACTTTTCCTCTGCGACATTACAAATGAGCTCCAGCGCTCGTTCCAAAAGCTCCCTTTTAATCTCTTGCCCTAAGAAGGATGACAACATTTATAAGTAGACAGAGTTGGACGGGGCAAAAAACCCCATCTCTTATTGACGCTGCTGAGTTTCATTCGGCCCCTGCAGCTAGAATACACACACACACACACACAAAGAAAAAAGAGAGAGAGAAATTTGTCTCTCTGTGGAGCCGAGGCCTATAGCTCTAGGAGATGAAGAGTGGATTCCCCTCTCCGCCGTCGATTTTTCTCCCTCGTTTTCTTTATTTGTCTTCCAGGCCGGGACTCTTTCATTTCCTGTTGGCTCCCGCCCTTTATAAACATGAAAGATGTTTTCTTCAGCCCTTGCCAACGCTGTGGAGATGCTATCTGTCGTGGATGGGGCTACAGGGCTGAGGTTGAGGGGTTGGTGGTGGAGGGGGGGGTGGTATTGTTAGGGGTTAGCCTGGGCTAGAGACTGACTTAACTCCTAGCCCACCATTGGGAAGGTTGCACCAAACCAGTCCAAAGTCACAAAGCTCCCCTGGCATCCACTTGAAGATTTTCTCTGTTTTCTTTCTCGGTGTATCATCTGCTGTGCATCTCCCGCTAGAGGGGTGGTGTGGCAGAAATCAGTTCTTTAATCAGAATTATAAATCTGCAGCAGCCTGTAGTCGGTATCTCCCTCCACATCGCACACCATACATCTCCGCCAAAGCCCCAGACAGGTTGCTTCAGAGATTAGACAAGAGGGCCTATCAGATACACAACACCACACCCCCTCCCTCCCCCCGAACCAAGACGATGTACACTTCACTCAAGAGCAAAAGCCTAAATAGATCCTAAATCTAAATGTGCCATAATTTAGTATTTGACAGTAACCGTTGTTGTTTATCAACAATACTAATGGTTAAACCAATATATTGGTTTGTTGATGCTGTATATTGGCCGATATTGGCCTTTTATTGAAAGTCACATGTGGTTCAGTCAGTGTCGTCCACATCTGATATGATGGATATTGAGGTTTGACTAATTTTGTAAAGCTGTTACTGATATTTTTATATTTAAGATGCTGATGCCTGATATTTTTTGTTTTTTATTCAATAGCTTTAAATTTGACCATTTTCATGCCAAAAAAAACCCTTTTGTTTCAATCTTGTCCGGGTGGTAAAGCCTCTGAAACAACATTTAGATCATGAAGTGACACTAAAACTCTTAATTAAAACCTATACTAATGAATTTGTTTACCTTTTCAAACTTTTTATTTGGCCTGAAAATGGTCAGAGTCAAAGATATTGGGTATTGGCAAAAAAAAAAGTCTATTGGCAGCTTATCCAAACAATATCAGCTCTCAAAAACCCATATTAGTCAATCCCTACCACTGCTTTAAAACTGACTCCTTGTTCACGCTGCTGGTGTCAGTAAACAGGGCACACTTGAGAGATTGTCCTGGTGCATCCTTCCCTCTACTTATTCAAGTAGTCTCTTTTTTTTATTATTTTATTGCAGGTTTTTACATCAGATTCATCACTTGTTTCATTCATCCTGCCACATACATTTTTACTACGAACAGTAGTATCTGTACTTCTACTTGAGTAAAGAATGTGTGTACTTTTGCCACCTCTGAATAGGAGGAGGAGAGAAGAGAGCAGGAACTGGGGGAAATAAACAAAAAAAAAAAAAAAAAACACCTGCACAGGTTCCATTTGTACCACCTTGAAGTCAGGTGGTGTTCATTAGTGACCATTGTTCCAAACTGGTCATTAGGGCGCACTGTATCAGTCGGCAATCTATTTACATAGCAAGCTTCCCATTGCCATCAACGTAGTGTATAACCCCTCTATTCCTCTACTTATATCATTTACCTTTTTTACCTTATTCAAGTAGATTCATTGAGATCCAGATCTCTTCTTCAAGAGAGACCTGAAAGCAAAACCCATTCAGAAAATTGACAAGAAAACAAAATAGAATTCAGCCAAAATGATCAGCAACATACAACAATTGCAAGCATAGAAAATGTGAAATATCATTGAAATTGCGATATTTATCCCCCTCAATGATTTTAAAGCTTTGCAGTTTGTTCCATTTCTAAGCAGGCTAAGGCGTATACCATGCAAATCTGGTACACAAACCCTAGTTGAGTGTCATCCTCTTTCTTTCCTATTCTTCCTGTTGTTTCCCACTAATAAAACAGAGATGCTATAAATATATTTGATTCCATAAAACATGAAGGAATGAAGGGTTAGCTTTTACTTCAAATATATACAAATCCTGCAAAATTAATTCTGCTTTCTGAACGAGCTTAATTGAATTGTTGCAGAGCGTTTTGCAGCTTGCGCCGCTGAAAGTGTCTTCACAGTTTGCAACTTAATTCTCTTTAAGATGATGCCTGTGCAAACAACTAAAGTTCATGCCATTAAACTGCATGCTCCAAACTGTAATTTTTCTCCTCTCCTTGAGGCCCAATTAAGGGGTTTCTCACAACCCCAGAGTCCACTCCACTGATAGAGTAAAAACAAAATATTTAGATGATTAATTACCCCTAAACTCCAGAAAATACAACACGGACCAACCATCTAGGAATAAAATAATTGGGGATAGCCTTGGAATGGCTTGATACAGCGCGCAATGCTGTTTTCCATGATGTCTGCTGTCTTGCTATGAAATATTAATGTATATTGTGTTTTCTCCAGTTGAATGCTTTATATGCAAATATTTGCATTAAAGCAGTTATTGCATCAAAACTAGTCTATTCTTTTGGACAGAAACAACAAAAGGATTTAGGCTGGTTAGGCGATAGGCAGGTTATGTAGGCTTGCTATGTCCTTACAGTTCTCTTCTACCTGTTACTCTGTTTTTATGTGCTTTTGTTCTGATCATATTCTGTCTTAATTGTAGTAATTGATTGATAATTGATTGTGTCATAAATCTGATTGTCTATCAGCCTGACCTAGTTAGCCTGATACAGGCTGATAGGCTGAATCTGTTTTGCATTGCCAGTGTAAACCATGCCTCCAGTTACCTTTGACTGAAGTGACAGCAGGTTAATGCAAAATCAAGATTCCTCCCCGTCCACACACATATATCTTCATATAACTTTGTTTATCTCTATCCCTGTGTGTGTGTGTGTGTGTGTGTGTGTGTGCGTACGCGCGCGTAACACTCTAGAGAGGTTATCGAACAGCCTGTCATAACAAGTGAGGATCAAACTCGTGGCCGTGATGAAGGCAGTAATAAAGAACGTCGCTCGGCTCAAGTGCATTTTCTCTTTCAGGTTGCGGGCTACATATATTGGCAGACACACACACACAACGGAACATATCAATGAGGTAACAGCTGGCCTTCTGGTGCACTATAGCATGTTGGGAAATGTTGTCAGAGTGTTTGTGTATGTGTGTGTGTGTGTGTGTGTGTGTGTGTGTGTGTGCTCCAAATCCGCTGAGCACAAACAGATGTTCAAAATGCTGTTGGCATCTCCTGCTGTTCAACTTCCGTCTCCAACCTCAACAACTGCCCCCCCCCCCCACTATCTCTCTCTCTCTTTCTATCTAACCCTCACTCTCCTCCCTCTTTCCCTCTCTTTGACATCATGAAGAAATAGGAACTCGCTGCTTATCTCGCACCAATCCAAGCGTCCCCCTGGGGGGCTTGTTATGGTGTGGCGCACGCCAATGACAGATAACGACTAGGCTAATGAATTTCTAAACTAATCTATATTTGTACATAGTTCACAAGGGGCCAAGCAGACAAGGGGGAGGGGGGCAAACAGGCCGACAGTAATGAAGGCGAGAGGGAAGGCGAGGAAAAAGGTAAGCAGGCTGACGAACAGAAGAAAGACACAAACTGAGCTGATAGGCATGGATGTCACCGAGGAATGGTAAAGTGGGACGGATATCTTAACCTAAGTGAGTCCCTATTAGGCTTAGACCGATATATGTGGCCGATATTGGCCTTTTATTGGAAGTCAGTTTTTTTTTCCTCAATAGCTTCAGGGTTGTCAGTCTGTAAAACCTGCAATGTAACCTGCCTCACTCGGCCTTCAGGAGCTGCTAACCCACCTAGAAGAATTTCATTAGTATCCTCAGTAGCACAGACACATCTGGCAGACGTTGGCCCCAGGAGTGTCATATCTGTTGGGGCCATATTGCGTACAGATCGCTTGCTCATTGGCAAGACGTCACGGAGTCGTGGAATTCAACGTAGAATTCCACGCAGAGATATTTCAGGCAAAAAGTAGAGAACAATCTATTGTGGCTACCAGTGGTGAGACACACACACATCGTCTCACCTGAGGAAACCTGATCTTAACAATACAAACTGACCTGTCTTTCCCTATTTTCTCTCCCCTGTGACAAAATGCATCCCAGTGCAGCAGAATCCCCCTACTTGAAACCCTGTAAGCCCAAACATCTCCCTTGGCCAGGGAGGTTTCCCCTCAGGCTGAGTGGTAGATAATTGGCTTTTTCCTGGAACGGGAAGGAGAGGTGGAAGAGGAGTGATGGGAGGGAGGGAGACACTGATACATGGGGCAACTTTGATGGGCAACAGGGCCCAAGGAGTTGCCTCAGCATTGCTGCTTTAATCACATAGAGACATCTTGTTGCCAGGAAACATTTGTGATCCTGTGGCACACTTTGCTGCCTGTTGCTGGGAGCGTTGCCTATGTACATTGTCGTATTGCAGTATTGTGCCTTGTGTATCACAAGCCTTAGGCACTTACCAAAGTCAATTTAATGTCAATTTTATGTCTGCTGTCAGGGTCTCGCAATAATGAGCAACTAAATTCTGAAATGTTTAATTCTAAGGATACCAAAGTATTAACTTGTGTGTCACCAAACAGTCATCACCTGTCGAGAAAAGAGGATTAAAAGTGATTGCTTCAACTTGTATATATTGTAGTCTTGAACCAGGGGAATAAGGGACTACGGCTAGCTAAGGCTAGTGGATAGCTTGGCTAGTCGTACAAATTGCTGGGTTTGGAGAAGAAGGTGGTGTTGGTGTGCTCAGGGTGGAAACACTGCATCTGGTGATGTTAGTTGTTAGGAAGGATTGAAGATACTAGGCCAGACAGGAGTCTAAGTGCATGGCATTGTGCAGCCAGTTGAAACTGAAGGGGAGAGAAACTGACTCAACAACTTACAAACCTCAAATTAGTACTGTAAGGCAATTCTATAAAACAATCTAGGACAGATCTATTCTTCAATTGGCAATCTAGGTGTGGCAGAGGGCGTGGTTGAGTCGTTGGCTGGTGGGCACTGGACCGAAGCGACCGTACACAAATTGTGTTCGGCTGTCTGGCTGCATCATGGAGTCTTTGAGTGAAGATGAATCATCGGCTTGTAACCTCATAAGCCAGGGAGTCTACCTAGCTGGTTGAGTAAGGCCCTCTACACAGACAGGAAGTCATGATGCGAGACTGCCAGCAGGCTGTGCACACGGCTCACTCCTCCGCAGACACAGACGCCGACAGCGCAAAGAAGGCCCTTGGCGTCATCGCCTAGCTGTCTTTTTCTGGAGGCTGGCATGGGGTTGATTCCACAGCAGCTCCTGCAAGGTGTCACGATCCGCAGCCTGGGTCTTGGCTAGCTAAGGCCAGGAGTTTTTTCCTGCATGACAGCCAGTCAGCTGACGATGTTCTCCAAAGGCGAACCGACCAGTCTCTGTTCATCCGTCATGGAATCCCCGTAAGGGCCACCACTGTACACCACATCACAAGCGTTTCCTACCCTTGGGGTCGGTCAGGCCACCGTGTAAATCAACATGAATCTAATAAATCAGGTCTTCAGTCTAATTCCCACTCACAGGAAAAGAAAAACACAGGGATTCAGTTCCAGGTTGCGGTTGTCCAATTAGCCTTAATTGGCTGCTGCCGGTGTTGAATGCAGGGGGAACCAGCCTACCAGCCTGATTCTCCTCGCAACCAGCCAACGCCTCAACCACCCCACACCCCCCTGCCACACTAGGCTTACAACCTTTTGGTGCCAGTGTAACATATTCAACCTTCTGGACTTGTAATGCCCCTGCAAGCGAGAGACATGATTGATCCAAACTGAATTTTTTAAATAATATCACTATGTATCACCTTCAACTGTGGTGCACGAAATTACATCAATATTTCATTTGAAAACAAGACAATCAAATGGAGACCACCATTGTCACAGTTCACGCTTGGTCATAAGCTTGAAGGTCTTGAAGGAATTTTTCCATTGCGCTCACATGAGCCACTGAATTTGTTTCATTAAAAAAAAAAAAATCACACCGTGCAAAATAAATTTCATAGAAATTTCATAGACCTCATAGAAACTTTAAAATGCATGGAAGAAGTACTAAAAATCAGGATTATGCAGGCAGTGTCAACCTTCAAACTTGTGGGCCAAAAGATTTGACAAGAGTAAGTAATGTGCCAGACATTTTATTCAGACATTTGGGTGACGGGCTGAGCCTCGAACAAAATTAGGCGATACTTATTTGATTAAAACTGTCTGATGATAGATATGTACTCACCATTGTGAATTGAATGGACTGGGCACAACAACAAGGGATTCTAACAGTATGCTATGAGGATGCACACATAGTCCAATGATGTATATATGAACATTTAGAAGCATTAATGTGAGGGACATATATTGTACACCATGACAAGATGAAGACAGATACGGATGAGGAAACAGTTGAGAGCAGGGCTTCAGGAGAGATGCTGAGCTCACATCTGAGCTAGTTGACTATCCTTAACTTATATTTTATTCAATCTGTTCATTTGTGTTTTGTTTTTCAGAAACCTTGGTAGTTCCCACTTGGTGGTGGTGGAGCTGGTTTAGAGAATGTAATTCTCATGCATATCAATATTAAGACTGAAAATATATTACTACAATTTCAGCGAAATGAAATATAATTGATGACAAAAATCTACACATGAAATCACAACTTTGCCTCAACTGATATTGGCAAAACCAAACCAAAGTAAATCCAACCCTTACTCAGCTTTGCCCTAAGGATTTCCAACAATCAGCTTTTCATATCTGCCTGCTGAGTCCTGTAGCAATGGTGGTTTGTTGCATGTCAAACAACATGCACTCACCACTGGGCGGATTGTTTCAAACCTCAGTTTCTGGCAGTAAAGTCATAGTTCGCAGTGGCACAGCAGGCTTTTGTCTGCTGAGAGGGGGTAAGGATTCTGGAATACACAGTTGGTCCATAGATTTATGATGGCAAAACTGATGTTCTCTATGGCCACCATTTGTGAGTCAGTATATCATTCATTAATATCTGAACTGGCTTCTACAGTATATGAATGCTGGATATTGGGACATTTCTAAAACGCTTACTGTGGAAAGAAATATTTATGCAGCAAGGTGCTCAAAAATCTAGCCAGCTCATCTACTCTATAGGGGAACCTGTGGTATAAGTATATGGTTTCTATAATGTACTGTACTTGAGGTATTGTGATCACAAGAATGTTTGCTCACACAGACAGACACTGCAGTAGTAGCAGTAGTGTTTTCCTGCTGTGAAGGCCCTCCACTGCTGTCAAGGAAACACTATATGGTACTTTAGAGTTAGCAGAAAATGACCAGACTGTACCTGCACAGGTGATTTAGTACTAACAAGAGTTGTTCTGTGGGGACATGAGATGTTAGAAGTAATGCTGGTGAATCCCACATTGATGGCTCGCTCCCTCACTCGTGCACTCCAAACAAAGTGTCTCCCCTCGAAGTGGAACAATATTCTGTCTATTCCCACTCTCACTTAGCCGATCCCCAAGCCTCTCTTTATCAACATCACACTATACCCTCACTCTCTCTTACAGACACCCACACATTAGCGTCTTAAATCAACAATGATGAATAAGGAAGGAAATTAGATAATTAACTTTAGTCCATCCACCATAGTTGCTGGTGGATACCAAGACTGACCCACCACTTTCACTGTTGAACTCAGTGACCAGAGGTTATGTTCTCATGTTCTTACCTAAATGTCTGTGTTCAGTTATCATCTGTGTTGGAGGAGCCCTGGTTTAGGAACAGTACAAAATGATTTCAGTAACGGCAAAAGCAATTTGGACAGGAGGACTGCCTTTTGTGTGCCAGCTGCACCAGAAAACCTCCTCTTGATGAGCAAAGACTAAAGTGTCCTTTCACACTGCAGGTCTTACCACTAGCTAGCTGTCTGCAGCAGAAGCAGCTCTGTTAGCAGCTCTGGTAGCTGGCTCTCTCCAGGGGCCGGTCAACATAGTCCTGTTAACATTACCTACCTCACCTTAACACTCACTGTGCAAATGTTGATACTTGGTAGGTAATGACTTGGTGCAGACGACCTTATCAAAAATTTGCAACTCCAATGATACTAGCAGTAGAATGTGATGATGCGGCAGAATGAGTGATGCACTGTCATGGGTAGTGGCCAGAGTAGAAGATCCCACCCTTCTAGGAGGAGCTGGAGGAACTGAGGCTCATTATTGATGATTCAGTGCACCTGTGGTCTATCCTACTTAAACCCCTCTCTGCGCTCATTTCAGTGCTTGGTCTTGAGATCACTCTCTGGAAGAGGCAGCCACTCTGAAAGCCGCCAGTTTGTGCTCGCAAGCATTCGTTACTCTTGTCTTAGTATAGTTTTCCCAGCTTTGGAGTTCTTTGTTTGGGTGTTTTTGCCCAGCTTTTCTCTGGTTACTTTTTGTTGCATTCAGTGATCTTGCCTTCTTCTCTGAGCTCAGTATACTTTGACATTTTTATCTAATTTAGCAACAAAGGGAACCAAAGTTAGCTTATCTCAGAGGGATGTTTGTCACCGTAGCTCGGAGACTCAGTCTCTTGGAGCGACAAAATACTTTCTGGTCTATATTTTAATGGTTTTTTTTTTTTTTTTGTTTTCCCCCCAAAATTGTTCAATTCACTCACCCATACTCAATGAACTGGACGTGTATTCAAAAGGTAAAAAAAAGTCATACGGCGCTAGTCTTTGTGGGATATCATTTTTGCATTCCTTCATTCTGTAAACATAGTTATCATTTGAATAGAGTTTTGATTTTTGGAACAACAAACTGTGCAGAGAGGGGAAGGGGGTATGCTGCAGTGTCCATTATGTGCACTCCATGTTATTTTTCAGTCCTGATGTTTGTTCGTTCTCAATATTTCTATTATGATCATTATTTCAGAATTTTGGCCAGTACCTGGGGCCTCATTTATAAAACTTTGCGTAGATTCCATCCTAAAACATTGCGTACGCACAAACCTCAGAATCTAGTAACGCAAGAAAATATTCAGATTTATAAAACCGTGCGGCGCACACCTGTACGCAGTCTTCTCTTTATAAATACCCACCTGCGGTGAATTGTGCGGCCGTGTACTCCTCCCAGTGTCCGCCCACTACTCCTCCCAGTGTCCTCCCACAATCATCCATAAATGGTCAATGCTAAATAGCTCATGAATATGCCGGCATTTTTAAAGAGCCTTTGGCGGGCTCTCAATGAGGGAAAGATGGCAACAACAAGGAAGGCGAAATTTGTGGAGTGCGAGATAGAGGTGCTCATTACGGAGGTTGAGCACCGTAAAAGTGTACTGTTTGGGGGCCTCAATAGAGGCAACGCAAACAAGCAGAATGGAAACATGTGACCGAAGCAGTGAACTGTGTTGGTTCCACACTGCGAACTGTTGCCGACAAAAAAAAAAAAGTGGTCCGATCTGAAAGTTGAGGCCAAAAAACGGATTGCCGCGTATCGGCAGAGTGTGGGTACCACTGGTGGCGGTCAGGGATTACCCCAACCTTCACAGCTCCACCACAGAATTGCAGGCATCATCGGGGAAACCCTTTTGTCTGGAATTGTGCCAGAGGCAGAGGGGGACACTGATGCAGCTGTGGATGCCACAGAAACCGGTAAGCCAACTTCTGTAATACCAAAGTTAAACTATCTACATTATAGGCAAAAATCACAGTATTTAAATAAGTCGAGCCAAATGCATGAAGTGTTTTGTTCCATTTTATTTAGACACAATGTCAAGTATGGCAGTGGCTGGTGGAGGTGAGGAGGGCACCACACACTGTGCGCCAGGCCCCAGCGGCGTCTCCGGTGCGCACGGCTCGGCCACGGTGTCCAGTCGGCCAGGCCCCAGCCATGCAAGTGGCCTCGTCCTCACCGATGCTGTGCTGCAGTCACAGAGGGACATCATTACCTCAGTTGACAATCTAACCCGTGAAATTCACGACATAAAAAATGTACTAATTGAAATGTGTACTGCATTAAAAGAACTTGTTAAAAAGTATACCATTTGTCTAGACTGTTCATAGATGGTGCATCACTTGTTGGCGTAATGCTATCCCTGGAGGAGCTTGTTCCACGTGTATAGGGTGATCCTGGGCCATGTCATCTGGCACAATGTCAGCAGGTGCAGGAACACCATTGCGCTGTGCCACATTATGGAGAACCGCACAAGCCCTAATAATCCGGCACACCTTATTATTAATAATAAACTTTATTTATACAGCATGTTTCCAAACAAAGTGCAAAATAAAAAAGGTATACAAACTGATGAACAAAATAACAGTTTCAAAGTTATACAGAGTTACATGAGTAAAATAATCAAAGTGTTAAGAGAATGCCTTTGTATAAAAATAGGTTTTAAGTAGTGACTTAACAGATAAAAGTTCAGACCACAAACCCCGTGAAAGCACAAACTAAAATATGTTTTAAGAGGGATTTAAAAGAGGATAAGGAGCTCACTCACCTTCTCAGGCCGATATAACAGAATGCCACCAGATTTGTCTAGGCATCCCGAGATTTCAGGAGCCCGATAGTGCGCTCAATCACTGAACGGGCTCGACCATGCGCTTCGTTGTACCTCCTCTCTTCCGCAGTGCGTTTGCGAAGGGGGTGAGGAGCCAAGTGAACAGAGGGTACCCACTATCACCTGCATGATGATTGCATGTTTAAAATATTATCTAGTAACCACTCAATTGGGAATAAATAGTGTTGCGTTTTCTAGGAGGAAAAAATAAACTTACCAAGAAGCCAACCATCACGCACAGCGCCAGCCTGAAGTCTTCTTCCTATACTACTGTACCTCAAAATAAATGAGTCGTGGGTTGAGCCAGGCCATCGAGCATTTACATTTGTCAAAAGCATGTCAGCACTGCTAATTATTTGAACGTTTATCGAATGATAATGCTTGCGATTAACAAACGCAAACTCGTTCTCATTTGGTGCTTTTATCGCAACATGAGTGCAGTCAATTACTCCGATTACATTTGGAAAACCGAACATTGCTGCAAATTGCATTTTGATGTTGGCCTGCTCACCAACAGTATAAGGAAACCTTATATAACGAGGGGTCATTCCAATAAGGCAATCCAAGATGGCTGTCATAATTGCGCTTAGTGATGGCTGGGATATTCCAGACCTATCAGCCAGTTCGCGCTGGAACGTCCCAGTTGCCAGAAAGCCCAGAGTGGTCATTAACTGGACCTGCACAGGGATGGACCTGTTCCGCCGGGTGGGTCGTTCCAAAACTGGGCCCAATTCAGCACAGAGTTCCAAGAGAATGGCTCTTGGTAATCTGAATCAGTTTATTAGCCATTCATCATCATGGGCTAGGAAGTCCTCGTGGTCCCTGAACACGCGTTCACGTCTCAGTCTCCTATTTGCCAAATCTTCTAGCAATGCCAAAGCAGCCATAATTCCACATTATACAAGTCACCATGAGCACTATTTATAGCCCTTGTGCCAATCAACGAGATCGGCACAAGGGTGATTTCAATATCATCATCATCATCATCATATAAAATCATCAATTTTGTTTTAGTATAACTTATTTAGCCTACACTTGTACCTTTTATAAGATAGGCTTAGGTCAGTGGTGATAATAATGACTATATATCCACAATTAGAGGTCGCCTTATACATTATGAAATGTAGTAATGTGTGCCTTCTATAGTTAATCTGTGTTTTTTCATCTGAGGACTGGAGCTTCATTTCGTGATCTCCCCATTGGGCGTCGCTGATTCCTGTGTCTGAAAAACTTTGCGGTGAGCTCTACGCATGGGTGAAAGGATGCGTAGAAGTGCGCACCTTTTACCGCATAGAATTTTTCTATAAATCCCGACGTTTGCGGTAAAATATGCGTACGCACATTTCAGCCCCGTTAACGCCACTTTTTTGTGCGTAGCAACCTTTATAAATGAGGCCCCTGGTCATTTAGATATTCTTTCCCAGCATGCTAAAACTGCATGTTTCTGCGAAGTAGACTGACGGCACTGCCGCCACAATCAATTTTATTTTAAATATCTTCAATGGCATTTAATGTTGTCACAGTGACTTGTGATTAGTTTGTCTATAGGGCTTTGAGAATCCCAGCGGTGAGGAGAGAGGGAAAGAGGGCCAATCAACTGTCAGGATGAGGAGGGATGACTAGAGGGATGGGGAGGAAGAGGAAGGCATAAGGGGAGCACAGTAGGGAACAACACCTGAGAGCCCACCATCTCCGTGGGGCTGGGATCTGTCAAGTCCTACCGTTCACTACTGCACTGCTAAGCCCGGTCCCCCAAACTACACTGGGGGATGTGCTAGGCTTGTTAAGATCCGGTCTTTTACACTAATTTGTCTGCACTAAATTCCTCTCCTTCACAGTTTGACACCTGTGAAGAGGAAGTGAAAGCATTCATTGGAATAAACACCCTTGTGGGCATTCATGAGCTCCCAGCTATCGGTGAGGCCCTTGGAGGGGCGTTTTGTGTCAGATAATATGCCTCGCGACTGCTTCGAGCAGCTCTGCGAATATATGCATCTGTGCAATCCGTTTATGCGATCCGTCAATCCATCTGACAGAGAGCGCAGTACACTCTGGCCTTAGGGAGAGCGTTGTTTGAGCACCTAACCGACAGGAAGGCAAAAAGACCAGTCACTTCGTCGGATCAAATGTTGCCCGTGAAGGAAATTTCAGTCTGGTAGTCTGACCTAGGCTTTCCGTGATAACAGATGTCATAACAGACTATGTTAATGTAAACCATTGGTTGTGTCTTGTTCTATACATTATCCAGTTTCTGCTGTGTAAATTCTGTAATTCTTTGATCGGTAATTTAAGTTGTAGCCAGTTTCTTTGGATAGAAAAGCAGCTAATGCTAAAATGGCAGTGCTAGCATAACAAACCCCTGTGTTCTATTGTTTTTACCAGGAGAGCTGGCCCTGTTTTCACACACAGCTGATGTTTTATCAGGTATGGAGGTGCTTTCCTGTGGTTAATCTTTTTATTGTAAATTTGTTTGAATGTTATACTGAAAGTGTGTAGCCTTGAAGTTCATCCATGCCAGTCTAGCTATATAAGCTGAGTCTAGCCTGTGCAGTTAAAGGGGCACTACAGTGCTGCTTGTTATAGTGTTTTTAGAGCATCTAACCATGACATATTGTTTTGAAACTACGATTTTCTATTTTGAGAGTTCATAATATTGTATTGAAAAACAGGTTATCTGGTTAGCTAACTAAGTGTTAGTGTAACTTATTCTGACTGTTATGCCTAATTTAAAATTCACATTATTATTCACATTTCTCTATTCTATGAGATTGAGTTAATTTGGTCTTGTAGTTCATGTAGAAATGGTCTTTATTTGGTGACTGAAAGAAAGCATCTTCCTCATGAAGAGCTGGCCCTGTTCATTTTTACATCTCCTATGTTTTACCAGAATAAAGAGACCCAGTATTGCCTGGGTCCTACACGAGTAGGAGTAAAACACACACCTGTCACACATGCTAAATATGATATTGACCATGTCGATTAGCTAGTAGTCTTTGTTGGATTCCTAGTGCAGCTTGTTGGCTTTAGCTAGCGCAGAGAAAGGTCGACCCTCTCAGCAGAAGTGTTTAACGTCCTGGGTTCAGGGAACAGCGCAGAGTGAACAATCCTTGTATTAATTAATTGATATCGCCAACAATGCTGAAATCTTAACATTATAACAAATATGCTTTTTATGTGACAATGAAAAGTGCATCACAAGCATTGTTGTAATGTAAAATACATTAATCTTACCTGTTGTCTCTTTACAATTTCAGTACGTTCCCCAACATCATGACTCGGCCGTATTCAGCCTAATCAAAGATAAGTGTAGTCTATTGTCTTTTTTTGTTGAAACCTGATACTAGGTGCTTATAATGTTCAAAAAGAGCTATGACACCAACTACCTGCTAAAACCTACATAGTGGTAAGTCTACTTGCAACCAGATATTACATGTCAATCCAACCGTAATCTATCACATAAACACTTGACATAAACAACAAAAAGGTTACGTTCTTGTTTGTGTGTGTGTGTCTGTGTGTCAGTGGATGTGAGCATGGCTGAATGAGAGAAGCACTACTGTTTCCCCCAACACAGTTCTCTTTCATCTCTAACATCATCATCATCAATATATAAATGTTAAGAATGCTGTCAGTAATATCAATATGATAGAAATGACAAAGTCAGTGATTAAATTTGCCTCATGATGTAACGTTACTGTTATTCTATATGTTGCTGGTTGTGACAAATAATGTGACAAAATCTTGTATGATTATTTTCAGAAAAAAACAAATGTTTCATGCTCAACTGATGCAATATTTAAACAGCCACTTATTTCAGTCATATGTAAATGAGAGTATAACTTATTTAAAAGTGCATGTATGTTTGTTGAACATGCAAACATTTGATGTGCATGTGTGTAACCATGAAAGCATCGCATGCCAAATAAAGTAAATTACAATAACAGTACAATATAAAAAGTTCTTTTTTTTATGCGATCTCATTTCTCTCCCATTGGTTTCAAGAGTTCTGTGAAGCCTTTCCAACTACCTAAGTGCATTAGCTAAACTATAGCTGCTGTAAGAAGAAGAAACAACCCAGTACATTAACCATGCAAAACGGCTCCGCAGTCACTAGGGACCTCTAGTCTTGTTTTAAGTCATTTTGTGCTTTTGGTGTACTTGACAGCTGGTATAAAAACATATGCATAACTTATTTAGTACAATCTATAGCAGTCACAAAGCTAAACATCTCACAAAATATCCAGCAAAAAAAAATCGCCATTTTCACCACCTCACCCAAAGAATGTATGAAATGTACCAAACTAGAAGTATCAAAGAAAGTTTTTAAAAAAGTTTCTCATTGAACCACTAACCTAACCAAAGAGTCAGACAGACAGACAGATAGGGGGTTAGCTCTACAGCTGTTGAGAGGGAGGTCTCTCCCGCTAGGTGACGTCAGCGGGGCCCCGGTCACCTCTACCTCGCGTGGCCAGGCCCCCAGCTGGCCGGGCCCACAGAAGGTGCTGCTGCCTGCAGATGTTGTTTACTTGAGGAAAGGCCGCTGTCCACTGGGCAGGTTTTTTTTTTTTTTTAATTATTTTATTTCAGCCACTAGTGTTGGGCAGATGCTGTGGGGAAGCTGTAGTTGTGGCTCCAGCTGTTGCACGACAATAAAAAACAAAAAACATTTGAAATGCGGATCCTGTTGCTTGATATTTGATGATCAATCTACTAATGTCTACTGATGTACATTTTAAAAGCAACTGTGGGACATTGAACATCATATCTGCTTTTGAAATATCACTATGTGACAACCCGCTTCATCTGCCATTGGTTTCTTTTCTGTGTCTGTCTTCATCTTCTACTGAGTTGGGTGGGTAGTCAGCCAGATTGATTACAACAGAGCTGCTAGGGGTTTATACAAGGCTGGCTTTCCTGGCACTTTCTCTCTTTTTTTTGGCCTCCTCCATTTTGCCAGCATTTGTTTTGTTACTTTGTTTGTTTTCACACTTTACAACACCTACACAACTTACTCTACACCCATCCATGCAAGCCCTGCACTACAGATATCACTGATTTACACAAGCCATAATGTTTTGTTATTTTAGTTTGGTAATTCTACTTTTAACTACATTTAGCTGATTCATGTTGTAAGGGCTCCCTTATTGTTATAAGCCTGAGCCAGTTTGTACATTTTAAAAACAAAACGGTGAACATATCTGATTTTGAAATATCACATGCCAAATGCACATCGGGACCAATAGCCAGGTTAGAGTGAGGTGCCTTGCCATTTTAGCCTTCTAGCTGCTGCTCTCATCCAGGGTAACTTGAATTGAACCAGCAAATAATAGTGAGAAGGAAAATAGTCAGAAGACATAGTGCCCTGACAGTAGTCGTGTGATCAGAGAATTATCATGGAACAGAAGTGTGAAAAGAGTAGAGGAAATAAAACGAGAGGTGAGGTGAGGATGCCTTGATCTCAGCCAGTGTTTCTTAGACTGATGGGGTGGGACCCAAAATGAGTTGCAGTGTGTTTTGATTAATGAAAAAATGTGAGGAGCCCTTGATCTTGGCTTAATAATCAGTTTACAGTACATCAATCACACCCCGTTCGAAGAGGTCATAAAGACCCCATGAAAGGGGGCTGGCTAGCTTCAGGGCTACAGCCGAAGGTGGGAAATTACCACAAGGCACCGGCTTTAGCATCTTTAGCTGTTACATAGACTTCTACCACCGTCTACCAACTCTGAAGAGTAGATTACATGTTGTGAACGCGAATAATGTCAAGATGACGTTCCTTCGCTGTGAAAAAAGTGATGTGACGATACCACAAATTTGACACACCGTTTGTGCTTGTTCGTCATGTGAAAAGGTTAGCTAACATTTAGGCAACTTTGGTTAGGGTTAAGGTTTTGGTCATGGTTAAATAAGAACTTCCCTTCTTTGGATGAGTTGGGAATTGAACTAAGGTCGTCGTAGTCGGAGTGCCTCTGCCCATCTGACTTTCCACCGCTCTATTTCAATGTTGTGCTGCCTCGTAATCCTTTCACGGTGGGGAAACTTATGTCTCTAACTTTTCAAGCACCTTATTTGCATTTTAAGACATTGGGCTCAAATTTTGCCAGACCAGGCTGGTTTGGCGCAATCATTTCAGGAAGCAGCTACCGCAGAAATCCATTCTGCCACCTTTCTATACAAGACCATCATGCCGGTTCAGCATTTCCATGGCTCTAGTATGGAGATTACTGGTTACTTGCTCAAAGAAACCATAGAAACCATGGAAACAAGGGTGCAAATTTGGTCTAGAAGGTGGGAGGGACAGGGGACTAACGTTGGCGATGGCCAGACCTTTCATTAAAAAGAAGGTATATTCTACACCAGTTCAGACACAAAATTATGCTAAATCAAGCTGCCTTTTCATGTTTGATGATGGTGGTGAATGATCTCTTGTGGTCAGTGGGAAATAGTTCCCCCTCTGTTGATTCCTTCAATTAATGTACATTAGTTCCACATAAAGTTCTTTGTTAGCCTGCAGAGGGTGCTGATTTCCCCATTTAGCTAAAACAGCACTTACGGCATACTGGAATGACATGATGGAATATGAACAGGTTGGGGGGGGGCAAAACTGAAAAGTCCCCCCGCCCCCCAAATTTTCATCCTTGCATAGAAACCATAGAAACAGACTAAATGTGTTAGTTTGGCGTCCTTTTTGCGTTGCCCCAACACCCCAACTTGTCGTTCACCTACATACGTCTTGATGTAGATGTGATGCTGGCTGCTAATAGAGCTAGAAGGGAACGGAGACACGATGGGCTGTGAAAAGTCTTCATTGGATTTTAAACAGATTCATTAAGTGGACGAGTCCATTCGTTGTACACGCCGCTCCTCCGGGGGAGGAAATGCTAAAAAAAAATTAAAATGAAATTAAGACGGCAGGTTTCAGATGGCACATTAGCATAACAGCAGCGTTCATCTAAGCGATTCTGTCATTAATTTGGCGGGTGTGTTTTGCATAAATGCGAATTACGGGTGGGGCTCTGGTAAAAATATCAGCGGGTGGCGGGTGCTGGAAGAGAATGCATGTTGGGAGGAGCGGATCAACGCCGTCTGACACGCTAGGTTGAGTTAATACCAGCAGGCGGCACAGGATTTCATCTGTTCAAACATCTAGTTACTGTTAAACTCCTGGCTGCCTGCCTCCCAGCTAATGTCTATCTCCCTCTCAGTGACTGTGCAACCTTCCCCGTACGCTTTGTTCTGTTGTGCTCAAACTGTATTTCAGCGTGAGGTCGCCAAGTTTTCGAGCGAGAAACATGAGGATGTCGTTGTACGCTTTATGTACTGTCGCACTCCGAGGAAGGTGATTCCAACCGGATGTACACGTTTCCAATTAAAATTCCCTAATTCATCAAATAAGAAATGGCAGTGATGTGAAGCCCAAGCATCAATTGACGATCTTCTTTAGTTGACGATCTGAAATTTCTTAAATCTAAAAGGACTGTGCAAAAGTCTTAGGCACAAATCCGTAAAGCGAAGATGCTTTCAAAATAGTAGTTATATTGAGCAATGAAGAGGAGGGTAAAAAGTGTCTTTTATCCGTGGAATGGAGTTTACTCACCTTTTTTAGGCCGATATGAATCTCACAAAATTTGATCAAACTTATGAACTTTCTAATTAGTTTGGTCTTTGAGAGATTGAACATATTTTTCTAATGTAATTAAAGATTTAAATCGTGCAAAAACCTGTTTGTTTGGGAGTCTTTCAACGCCTCCTTTCTACTTTCTTTATTCCTAGTCTGTTCGTCTTGCCAGGTAAACCTCCGCTTCCCGCAGCCTTAACCTCAGCCAGCCTCGCTGTTCTTCCTTTATTCAGTGTCAGGGAGAGACTGACGCTGGGGAAGAGGAGGAAAGAGAAAAGAGAACTAATGAACAAATGAGTGCAAGAGATGGATTAGAGAGGAGGTGCGCAGAGGGGAGGGGTTGAACAGGAGAGAGAGGAGAGAAAGTGGTTTGGTTAGATGAGAGAGAGAGATTAGTTATTTCACTCTAATGGCGAAGGAGAGGGACTTCATTAGCCAGGCCTTGACTGATGTGCTCATCAGACGCAGCAGTTGATGCATGATAAAAAGGAGAGCAGGGAGCGAGGGAGGAATACGGAGGAGGGAAGAGAGAGGAGAGAGTTGGGAGGGAGGGACGGAGGCAGTGGAGAGAAAAGGGAGTAAAGAGAGTAGTGGTAGTACAGAGGGAATGACAGAGCAGGGACGGAAGAGATGGAGATGGAGTGATAGTAAAGGAGAGAAGAAGAAGGAAAAAAAAAAGAAAGATTTACTTGATGGTGCACAAGGGGCTGGGAGTGAACCCTCTTGTCATGCAGCATACTGTCAGTCAAATCAGCCGACACACAGCAAAGAAAAAAGTTCTAATGTAGATTCAATCTGGGAACAAAGCTGTTTACATTTTGCGACAATGGCATGAATAGATTCTACTTATTTTGATGTATACTATGAATGTTGGTTGCTGCTATTCTGCAAATAAAAATGCGGGTCTTTTGAGTTTAGGTGGGGTTTATCTCCGCTACGTCGCTGCTAATGTGCGTTTTGTGAGGTCATAATGTTGAACACTTCAGAAATGCGACATGTTTACATCTGCATGCAAACACGCAACGGGGAGGCCTCCTGCTCCCTGTCAGCCTATTGGAGCATATCACTTTGAGAAGTTTACTCTCGCAGCTCTTAGCCAACTCTGGAGATAAGGCCCCGGCGTTATCGCCGGCTCAAACCTCTGCTGCAAATTAAAGCTAGTGGCCGTAAACAATATGCAAATCAGATCTGACCCGGTGCCAGACAGCCACTCTGGCTCTCTGAGCATATTCATGAAGTCTCCTCCTAGGCGACGTGCATTACGATTATGACTTCAAATCACTCTGCGCTGTTCCCTGAACCCACCACCACCACACCCACCACCACAATTCACTTCTATGGACAGCCCAAGTCCTGCTGTGATTCATGTTTATATCCCTTTTAGATATTGCAACTGCTCAGTGAATGATACACAGAGAGGGGGGGGGGTCTTAAATGAGCTGTGATTTATGTGATGATCTGCAAAATTGATGAGGAGGTTTCACTAATGTCAGGCAGTCACGCAGCGTGAGGGTTTGACAAAAAGCAGAAACTCTTTCATCTAGTTTTTATTCAGGGAAGTGAAATTTGAGGCTGTATTCTTTTCTTAATGCACACCAAAAAACATCTCATTAATCTATTGTTTCCCATTTCATATCTTTTTCTTACTGCCCTCTGCCCTGAAAAATATTGTTATTGCGTAAACACGTGCACATGCACGTGTGCATGCACAGTGCTCCCCGATAGACTGTGAATTTCCACATTATCACACATGGATCCTCTGCTCGTTGCAGAGAGGGCCTGATTGTGGAGTATTTCACTGTCGATCCACCCAGCTGAACAAATACCCTGTACAGATACACACACACAGAGAACATCACATATACTTGAACACTTATTTACACTCAAACAAACACATCCAACTACAATCCACACATGACAATCTATTGAGCATCATCCATGTGTCCCCGGTAGATCGGTGCTGGTGCTCCATGCTAGCACTTTAGCATACACTATGTTGAGTGATAGCAGGCTCCATGCTAACAATTTAGCGTACACTATGTTGAGTGATACAAGGCTCCATGCAACACTTTAGCATACACTTAGTGTATAGCATGGACCCTACTATCACTCAATAAAGTGTATGCTACAGTGTTAGCATAGAGCACCAGAGCCAACGATCGACTGGGGACACATGAATGAGTTTGGTGTCTATGTTCTCATCACTTAACAAGTTATTTTATCCTTTAAGGACATTGCAGAAGGGGTGGATGCTTGCGGTCACGGAGGCATCGAACCGATGCCTTTCCAGTTGAAGCACGGTCTCCATAGTCACCACACTGTCCAGTTGCAATATTTTCGAACACAAATACCCACACACACATACACGCATTTACCCGCTCCAAATAATTGTATTTCTGTCCTCAGGGTCTTTTCTCCTTCCAAAGAACAGGCTCCTGGCCTCAACAAGCCTTTGCCCGGGCCACACTAATGGGTCCTACTAATCACCCCAAAGTACCCAAAAGTAACCCAAAGCACACAAACATACCCAAAGTACCCAAAAGTGCACCCCAAAAAAGTAACCCAAAGTTTTTATGTATTTTATTTACCCAAAAGTACACCATTCTATTCTGAGCTCTTTCATGTGTGCGTTACCAACTGTCCACTAGAGGGCACTAACAGAAACTGTTATTTATTCTTCTCAAAACTAGCTACTTCCATTTCCTCTTTGACTCAATCTACCATCATCCCAACCATCCTTTCTGAAAAACAACAAAAATGGCTTACACACGGGAACAACAGAAGAACAGGAAAAGAAAATGTCATATATGCAAAGATTTGTGTGCAGGAAGACCATTTATTCAGTGTCATGAATGCAGGTCAATGTTTCATGCCTCATGTGTATCCATGACTGAAAGACAGATCCACACCTGGAACAACATGGAGTTTCTCTGCCAGCAATGCGTAAGCAGCCCATTTTGTTTAGACAAAAGTCTTAAAAGAATGAAAAGTGCAGCAGGAGTGGAAGACATTCAAAGGAAATGTAAAAATGAAAAGGCTTTGTTGAAGCATTATGGAATTAGCCTTCCTGGATTCACCAATGATACTAACCTGGCCCCTACAGATACTGTCTCACTCGACATCTTGGCCAAATATCAGCCTAATCTAACATCGGAGTACAGACCTCTGAAGACGGGTGCAGATGGGAATTGTTTGTATAGGGCCACCTCTGTCGCTTGTTTTGGGACAGATCAGTACCACAAGCTCTTGAGAGTTCAAGTTACAATTGAAATGGCAGAGCATCCATGCTGGTACGATCAACAGAATAAGAAATATTGCTCTCCCTACCGGGATAACAACTACATCATTATTAGTGATTACCAACACTATCTAGAAACAACACCCTTGCTGGGGACCTACTCGGATATGAACCATATCCTTGCCCTCACAGCAGTGCTGGGAATCCCAATGCAGAGCTATTTTCCACCTGGTGAGTAGAAGAGTGTGAGTGTGTGTATTACAGACTCTGCTGTGTGTGTGTGTGTGTGTGTGTGCAGTACCATACCTGATATTACCTCGTACCGAAAATATGAACAGACTATTGTAGACCAGAATATTACTGTAAGAGATGGTCAAAAACATTGTTGCGTTGCATAATTAATAAGAAATACATTTTATTTTGTCTTTTTATAGCTTCCAGGAGTTTTTCACAGCCCCCCTTGACACAGTTGGTCAAAGGAAGAGGAGTCCGAGCAAATCGTGCAAATGTCACCATCATGTGGACATCAGTATCTTGGAAGCCATATGAAGAAAGTCTTGATGTCAATCATTTTGTGCCACTAGTTCCACTTCCAGCTCCTCCAAAAGAGAAGGTGATCATCAGCCTGGAGGAGGACAACTGTGAATCAATATTCTGTGAGGAAGACTTTCCAAAGCTTCCAACCAGAAATCGTGCAGACACTCAAGACTACCACAAAGGTGTTTCAATCAAAGTCAATAACAAAATGAAGTGTGACCCTGACCTCCAAGACAACATGGTCAACATAAACGAATTCAGGCAAGATGATGGTTCAAGTGAGTCTGAGCTAGTTCATCATTTTCAGTCTGCTGTTATGGGTGAAACCATAAAAAGCATTGACCCAACTGAGTCTGAATCAACTTGTCTACAAGGTCGGTTTATGGACATAAACAGACTGTTCTCCTTGATCACAGAGGTACCAGAAGATAATGTTTTTACACATGTCCCTAAAGGAATGAAACAAAACAAATGTTTCATTGTAAACAATTCCCTCAATAGAACGAGAAGAGAGAACAAGCAACACAATATTTTTGTTGATGACTGTGGAGTGTGGAAGAGCACCTCAGGCAACACCTCAAAAACATACTATGTGCTCAAAAATGGTCAACTGACATGTATATTTCAGACAGGGGATATATGGCACGATAAGAAACAAGGTCTGGCAGAAATTAGACCCTCAACCAGAGGCAAAATATATTGTAATAATGGGGCGCTATTACACTAAGCTTAAGAGGGATACTAATTTCAAGAGGAGGATAACATGGATTGAGAGGCCTCCAGGAGATTTTCCAGTGAACAGGGCAAACATTGCAGTGTGGGAATATCTGGGCACATTCCCTGTAACACTCAGTTATCACGCAAATGCTAAGAAAAATCCATCACAGTTCATCAGAACACAAACAGAGGTGACGAAAAGAGCGGCTCAGGCGGTGCAAACCCAGACACCACGTGATCTGTACGCACAATTAGTTATAGAAGATGAGGAAAATGCACCTCGAGATTTAAAACAAGTTAGGAATATAAGACATCAAGTATCAAAGGACCAGAGGCCTTCTGGTAATCGAAACAATACTGCTGATGAGATTCAGACAGTTCTGAATATGTTGCAGGAAAATCGGTATGTCCAGCAAGTCATTTCTAGGAAGGGAAAACCACCTTGTGTTATCCTTTACTTTGATGAACAATTAGAAGATGTTAAAAGATTTTGTTGTGGGAAGGATGCATCATCTGTTTTAGGAGTGGATCGCACATTTAATTTGGGGGCTTGCTTCTTAACAGTGACTGTATTCAAAATCCCAACACTTTTTAAGAGAGAGACTGGAGAGCCACCATTATTTCTTGGGCCACTTTATTTGCACTGGGACGGCAGCTTTGAGACTTACCATGATTTTTTTGCCCATCTGAAATCAAAGTTGTCTGTGGCAGATTTGGCAACAGAAATAAATATCAATGAGGACATAGTTATTGGATCCGATCAGGAGCGGGCAATTTTGAAGGCCATAGAGTCCTCGTTTCCTGAAGCTTGTCATATTTTGTGTTCAAAACACATTCAGGAGAATGTTAAACATTATCTGACTCAAAAAGTGGGAATGGACTCAAAAAAGAGAGCACTACTTGAGAAGAAGCTGTTCCATGATGATAATTCTCTGACATACTGTAAAAATGAGTTTGACTTTTGTGAAAAGGTACTTGAACTTGAGACGTATATAGAAACAAATTGTCCAGAGTTCACTACATATTTCTCTAAGTTAATACCTACATTGAAAAAGAAAATAATTGAGACAAAGAATAGAAAGAAATGGCTTCCTGATAATTGGACAAATAATAATTGTGAAGCAATTAATCATGTAATTAAGCTATCTATTAATTGGAAACCACAAAAGCTACCGGATCTGATATTAAAACTCCAGCAAATTTCTGAACTACAATATATTGATGTGCGCAGATGCCTTCATGGCCAAGGTAATTATACCTTGAATCCAGAATTTAAAAAATATGAGGTTTCCAAGGTCCTATGGGACACTAAAACCAAGGACGAGCAGAAGGAGCTATTTTTAAAATTCTTGAGGGTAAAGATGGTATCTAAAGCTAAAACAATAATATCAAATGATGGACAGTTGAGAATTCCAATCGTCCCCCAGCTAGCCAAAAAGCCAGGCCAAAAACGAGCAGCAAAAAGTGAGCGTACTACCTCAAAACGAAGGAAAGTGACTGCATAGGTGCCTTCAAGCAAGATAAGAAATGCCAATAAGAGATTTGATAACAGTTTTTTTCTACTCTTCTAGCCAGTTTATCATGAGCGCGCTGACCTTTCCGTGTCATTGGCGCCTGCACGTTCTTTTGTTCCAGGCCTTTGCATAGTGACACACACACACACAGTGCAGATGCACCAGCTTGATAATTCCAAATATTTTCAATAAATATAAATTATAATTTTATAATTTTCAGTACAATAGGATAAAGGGTATATTGTTTAAAACAACAACATTTTCTAAGGGAAAAAATAAGTGTTGCTCATTGTTATTGTTCCTTTTGCTAACAAGAGCGAGTTAAAAATCAGGACAACTGTCATAGTTTGTGTGTGTGTGCATGCATCTCTGTAGGTGTTGGTGTGTGCTGTACTGTTCAATAAACATTTGTTTTTGAAATATGTGATAGTTTGTAGTGCTTTGGGGTACATTGGGGTACTTTGGGGTATTTTGGGGTATACTTTGGGGTACTTGGGGATATACTTTGGGGTATTTTGGGGTATACTTTGGGGTACTTTGGGGTATTTTGGGGTACTTTGAGGTATTTTGGCATACGTTGGGGTACTTTGGGGGTATTTTGGGGTATACTTCTGGGTATTTTGGGGTATACTTTTGGGTACTTTGGGGTATACTTTGGGGTACTTTGGGGTGATTAGTAGGACCCACACTAATGGCTCCTCTATATCGAAATAAAGTGAGGCCACAGCACCACTGTTACTGGCAACAGTATGGGAGGGGTAATGATGCCTAGAAGACAATTGGCCTTGTGTATGTGGTGGGTGTTGGCATATTATTATGTCTGCGCAACTGTCCAAGTGTGGGAGGGTGTGGCTGGGAGCTCCTCGCAAGTGGCTGTGTTAGTCAAAAGATGGCTGGGAAATGGTAGACGGAGTTTATGACAGTTGGTGTTGTTGGAGTCTGTGTGTGTGTGTGTGTGTGTGTGTGTGTGTGTGTGTGTGTGGTGGTGGAGGGCTGGTTTGGTTGAGTATAATAATTAGAGAAGCAGCCTCCAGAGTGTGTTTACTAACAACGTCTGCTGTGTGGACCATAATAAGGACCAGAGAGAGGGAGATAATCAGATTGAGGTGATTTACTTGGGTAAAGAACAGTCTGTAAAACAGGCTACACATAATAGCGCTAGACCGATACGTGTTGCCGATATTGTCCGTTAATTAGAAATGTGATATGGTCCAGTCAGTATCGTCCACCTCTCATATGATGGATATGATTCAGTTTAAATCTAAATGCTGTTTCAGAGGCTTTTCTACCCTGACAAGAATGAAATTAAAGGAGAAACACTGAATACTTTAATGGAAAAATACACCTTCAAATACTCTTACACTGTTACATATCAATCTGTGATGCTCAAAGCATTTCAGGACTTATTTTGTGATTAAGTGTTGTAATTTTCTTTTTGGGGTATCCATTTTCCCTCAACCTTTACTTAAGCTAGTGATTTCCTACAGAATGCCTTTAAAATGTTTTTCCTATTAAACTCCATTGTAGCTATGCTGGAAATATCTCAACGTGATGTCATGTCTACGTTTGGCCAATGGACCCCAAGGCACATCGCCAATAGCTGTGTTAGGGTGGATTTTTTTCCTTTAACATTCCTGAATACTATAGAATAGTATATAATATAGTGGGTATTGGCAGCTTTAATCCAAAGATCTGCCTTAAAAAACCCATATCCGTCAAATCCTAACATAAAAAGACACACACACACACAACGTGGTGGTAGACACCCTTTCATCCCCTGCAGCCATCCGTGGTAGGGTCAAAGGTACAGACTTTGACAGGGGCACTGTGTGCATGCTGTTTTCTACTAAAACAGAAAGGCCAAAGCTGTGGCTACTGCCAAAGCTGCCTTTCCCTCCAAGGACATGACCAGACCTCATGCCTGCAGGCCAGTGTCTGCATGCCTCGACCCGGAGTTGCTATAGATTATTCATAATAGGAAAAGCGAAGAGTGAGGTGAGGACAGTGGAGATCTGGCAACCCCAGATGTCACGTCGACAGCTATGTTTTTTTGTGCCAGATCAGATTCGCCGCTTGGCTTGTTTTCCTCAAATTCCTCCATTTAATGGCCTTCGTTATACTGCACCCCATTTTAAGAAGGCAATCCAGAATTTATTTGGCCATCAAAAGTTTGCATTCACATATGTTCTCTAAGATTTTGACTTGCAGAAGGAGAAATGAGCTTGTTGGAACTTTTGTTGGTCATTGTAGTTTTTGCAGAAGCAAACTTTATGCCATCAAAAATATATAGCTGTCACATCTCAAGCCTAGTTGCAGAACAAAACCTCCTGAGCTACCAGAGGCAGACATTTTAGTACATGCCTTTGTATGATCGAGAATTGATTATTGCAATGTCAGGTTTACCAACTGCACCTATTAAAGATCTCCAACTTAACAGAATGCTGCTGCCAGAATCCTGACCAAAACTAGAAAATTCGACTACATAACGCCTATCCTGTCGTCACTACACTGGCTCCTAATTCAGGCCAGATGTGACTTTAAGGAGCTTCTACTTACATATAAATCACTACACGGGCTGGCACCGTTCCATTGGTCAGATCTCGTCGCTACATATATACCGCCACGTGCCCTCTGTTCGCAGGACGCTGGCTACCTGTCTATCCATCAGTCAAAAAAAAACTTCAAACTTTCTTACCACGTTCCCTATCTTTGGAACAGTGTACCTGCTGCAATCAGAGTACAATTAAGTACTACTATCTTTAAGTCAAGGATAAAAAGCTATTTATTCTCTTTGTCATTTGACCAAACTCGGTCTCATCTTAGAGTAAGGTTAGACCACTTAGCTCACTCTAGCTCAGGTACCTGCCAATGGGCATTTAGCATTTTGCCTACATGTCCTGTTCTCTCGGTCTATGTGCTTCTGTCCACTCATGCTGGTCATGTGTGTCTGTGTGTGGGTGTGTCTCCAATCTGTTTCCAGACTGCAGCTGCGGCTGGGCAGGGTTGGCGTCCTTGTGGTCCCCCACTCTTAAGAGGACGCTGACTGTTGACACTCCAAACCAGATCTGGATGGCCCACACAAGTGTCTATATTGGTTTCTTCCTTTTTGCTTATGCTTATGATGCTTTATGATATCATAACTCACAAAATGAGTAAAATAATAGTGGCTTAAACTACTGCTCAACCACACAACACTGGATACACTGGTCACAGGTTGACGTGATGTCATTCAAGCCATCTTCAAGCCAAATTGGTTATTGAAGCAGATTTATTCATCATATGATAGACTTGCTTTAGTATTAAATACTAATCCATTAGTCAAATGCATTGAAATCAAACAACTTTAAAACTGAGGGTGCAATGTACCCTAATGTAGCCTTGTGGAACCGGGCCCACAGAGTCTTCAACCCTACAAATTACTATGTAACCAAATCCAATAGGGGGTAACTGCTTCTAAAGGGGATGTCATACTTCAATGACAGAATAAAGAACAGTGTGGTGAAACAGCATTTTCGTCTGGCTGGAAATTTTCATTCGCCGATCCAAGTATAAGAGCTGGATTGGTGCCGATACTACTGATGCATCTCTAGTGTTTTCCTTTTCAGCTGCACCCTGCTCCACGTTCACACAGCAGAATATCTGAGAGCTGCCCAATACAACCACAGTCTCTTTCTGTTCACCACTAAGCTGTTTCACTCTAGTAGCTGGCAATGCCTTGCCGAGGGGCACTCCTGCGGTAGCTGTTGAGTGTCTAAGTACCTTCCGGGGTTTTACATCGCCCAAACAAGGCCCCTACACGGCCCACGCGCAGCACAACATCTATCGGCTTCCAGTTTTGATTGTTTGTCGTCAAAGACGGGCCATCAGTCACTGTGATGACGCCGTACATCATCGCGCCTCTTTTCGCCTGGCGATAGTGGCTCCAATCAATCCGCAGAGATAAGAGCACCGCGGAATGTACTGATGGATTTACAGCGCCATTACGTCAGGCACACTGTAAAGCAAAGCATCTACAAAATCACATTAAGGCGCACTATTTCTCAGCAAACAAGTCTCACTTTTGTGCAGCGGCAACCTGATTTCTTGTCTGTCTTTCTTGTTTCTTCTCACGATTGCCTTTTTGCACAATGGATCTCAACTGCTCTCTCTTTGTTTGCTTTGGCCAACTTCTTTTTCTCTAAATCGGCATGCTTCCATTTTCCAGAGTGCAGTAGTAAACTATGTTGATCAATGAGAATGAGTCATAAATCTAAATGGAAAATGCAGCCATTCCATTTTAGTCTGTAAATGGATGCATTTTTTCCCCCCCAGGTCTCTAAAAGCAAAGCCAGGTGAATTATAGGATCCACCCGGCTGTGTTGCTCTGGCCCATAATTTTCTCTACCGGGAGAGGTGCCTTGCATATTGAACAGGCCTGATAAAATGCTGCATCTACTGGACATATGGCATCACATGCATCGGTTAGTGGACACAGACACACAAAGAGAGGCCGATAGGAAAGTGAGATATAACACTTTTGCTTTTGCCGGCAGCTTGAATATAGGGAGTCTGCTGCCTATGTCTCTCCTTGCCTTTCATCATTTCTTCACAGCAAATATCAAGTTATTTCATTTCATTGTGCACAAAATCTTAGCACAATGGAGATATGTTAGTTAGTGATGGAACTTGAAGCAATATCATACATAGCGGAGTCCATGAAATGAACTCTTGTTTCATCATTTATCAAAAACTAATCAAAAAAATTATCAAATGATGTTTCTCAAACAAGATTACATCATTTTCAAAAGTAATTTAATCAATAATTAAAAATATTTTTCAAAGTTAAAGTACTAGCAGTAGCATCAATAACCCATAGAGGACCATATTAGTTTAGACAATATCTGATATTAGTTGTTAAAAGACCAAAACCATGCACACTGTCTATTAGGAGCATATATGTGTTAATATTTGAATGAAATATATGAAGTGACAACAATTTGAATAAACCTTACCAAATGGTGTAAACATGATATTCAAATTTATTTCAATTATATTCGAGCATTTCTCAAAGATCTAAAGTATCAGTTGATACTTCTTATTCAGAATACATTATTTAGAACTGAGTAAAATTAGTTTCTGATAAATGATGAAAACAAACAGTTCTTGGTAGTGGACTCGGACTTTTGGACACCAATGTAGTCACTTAAGTTTTTCAACCCTGGACACGTACATCACAGGGTGAACACACAGACAGACAAACACACTCACACTTATGGGCAATTTCACTTTTATGTTGTTGTTATAAACAAATAGTAGAATATAAAGGCCTAGTTTTGTATGGCAATTTCTCACATTATGACATTTAAACCAAGGAGTAATTTTGATAAACCTGATAATTACGGCTCCTGGTGACATTTCAAAACCTGTTGACTGCAGGAATATCTCAGGTATGTGAGCTCATTGTAGAGTGAGGGCAGTTATCAAAGGTGTGACAGTCATATCTTATCTATTTAGATGTGAGATGCAACGGTTCTATTAAAAGTGCTACATGTAGCATTTTAAGATCAATAAATCATCATCAATCATAATTTTGCTAATTACTGTTAACATTTGAGAGCATCACTGAAAAGACCGGCTCGCTACACTGCATTTCACATTGTGTGCCACCGGGTCAAATTTAGCGGGAAAAAGAGGGTGCTGTTTTTAACGGAGCTAAAGCTGTCAGAGTTTCTGGCAATGGTGGATGGTGGAAGCAGTAAAAGGCTGAGGGAAAAATAATTTTCAACGCGTTTGTCGCAGTAAAGCCAAAACCTTTGGCCAAAGAAGGTCCTCTTTGTGCCAGGAAGCAACAGGGTTTATGGGAAATGTAGCCTTATTTTCAGGGAAACAATAGCACTAACAATTCCACTGAGAGACAGAGGCTACGAACCATCTCATTTATTTGCTGTAATTATACCAACGCATATCAACTTTAAGCAACACTAGTGGATTCAGAAGCAGCTTTCGAGTTTGAGTTGAGTGTGTGCAATGATGCCATTTCCTAGACTCCTCGTTCGAGGCTGGGAGGCCATCATCGTCTCGCACTGCTTGTAGCTTGAGAGAGTTTTCTGCCCGAGTGTCATAGACCCTTCCATCAGACTCTGGTCCTCAGGCATCAGGAGTCGATGGTTCCAGTGCCCTGACTGTCAACTGTCGCTTCTGGAGCAACTAGTCAGCCTAAACTACTTGGGGAGGGAAGGGGGGTGGGTGTGTCTGCTGGTGTGTGTCACCATTATGACTAATCCCAGGCATGAAAAATACAAACTGAAATGAAACCACACTTAAAAATGAAAGTAAAAAATGATGGAATGGAAGCAAATCCCTGCAGCAATGTTCCAACAACTAATGGAAAGCCTTCCCAGAAGAGTGAAGGCTGTTAGAGCAGCAGAGGCGACCAACTCCATTTGGAATGAGATGTTTGACCAGCAGGTGTCCACATACTTTTGGCCAAGTAATGTATATATGTATGTGTCCTCCAAATCGACAGCATTTTGGCCAGTCCTCACTTCTCCAAGGGGCTATGGTTTATGGTTAAAATTAGAATCAGGATTAGGGAATACACACACGTTTTTGTTAGATTGTCCCCGGTAGATCATTGACTCTGGTGCTCCATGCTAACACTTGGGATTTAAAAAAAATATTATTAACTCAACATTGCTTATGTAGCTAGGTTTATTTTTGGAACTATATCAACCACGTATTCATCCTCTGTGTAGTGATTTTTAGCTGTACACCGTCTCCCATCACCCAGTACATTACATTACATTACAGTCATTTAGCAGACGCTTTTATCCAAAGCGACTTACAATAAGTGCATTCAACATAGGTAGGCAAGAAAACTACTAGTCACCAGAAATCGTAAGTGCATTTCCTTCCTAAACAAGCAACTAAGAGCATAACTAGTGTTAAGGTAAGAGTGCAATAAGTTAGCAACCTACTATATCTTAAACAAATGAGACAAATGAGACAAATAAGAGAATCAAATAACAAGAGCTAAGACAAATAAGTGAACCAAATAAGCAAGAGCTAAGACAAATAAGTGAACCAAATAAGCAAGAGCTAAGACAAATAAGTGTATCAAATGAACAAGAGCTCAGACACATAATTGACGACAAATAGGCAAGGCTAAGAGGAAGAGTCAGGGAAGTGTTTCCTGAAGAGGTGGGTTTTCAGCCTGCGGCGAAAGATGGGCAGCGACTCTGCTGTCCTGACATCAGTGGGGAGTTCATTCCACCACTGCGGGGCCAGGACAGAGAAGAGCCGTGACCGTGTAGATCGGCCGCAGGGCCCTCTGAGCGACGGGACAACCAGTCGCCTCGAGGCAGCAGAGCGAAGTGGTCGGGCGGGGGTGTAAGGCTTGACCATAGCCTGGAGGTAAGAAGGAGCTGTTCCTTTCACTGCCCTATAGGCTAGCACCAGGGTCTTGAACTGGATGCGAGCCGCTACAGGGAGCCAGTGTAGAGAACGGAGAAGGGTAGTTGTATGGGAGAACTTGGGGCGGTTGAACACCAGACGAGCTGCAGCTTTCTGAACAAGCTCCAGAGGTCTGATGGCAAACGCCGGGGCACCAGCAAGGAGGGAGTTGCAGTAGTCCAGGCGGGAGATGACAAGAGCCTGGATGAGCACCTGCGCTGCCTTGTCAGTGAGGAAGGGGCGAATCCTCCTGATGTTGTAGAGGAGGAATCTGCAGGAGCGCGTCACTGATGCGATGTTTGCCGAGAACGACAGTCGGTCGTCCAGGGTCACACCCAGATTCCTCGCAGTCCGAGTTGACGTCACCACAGCATTATCAATGGTGATGGCCAGGTCTCGGTGCGGACAGCCCTTCCCCGGGAGGAACATCAGCTCCGTTTTGTCCAGGTTGAGCTTCAGGTGGTGCATCGACATCCACTCCGAGATGTCTGCCAGACACGCAGCAATGCGTGCCTCCACTTGTGTGTCAGAGGGGGGAAATGACAGGATCAGCTGGGTGTCATCTGCATAGCAGTGGTAGGAAAAGTCATGTGAATGGATAACAGAACCAAGAGATGTTGTGTAGAGGGAAAAGAGGAGAGGGCCTAGAACCGAGCCTTGCGGAACCCCAGTAGCGAGCCTGCGTGGTTCTGACACAGACCCTCTCAGCGTCACCTGGTAGGAGCGATCCGTTAGGTAGGATGCAAACATGGAGAGTGCAGAGCCTGAGACACCCATCCCCTCAAGGGTGGAGAGGAGGATCTGGTGGTTCACCGTGTCAAACGCTGCAGACAGGTCCAGGAGTATCAGGACAGAGGAGAGAGAGTTTGCTCTAGCGGCATGGAGCGACTCCGTCACTGCCAGGAGGGCAGTCTCGGTCGAGTGACCCACCTTGAACCCAGACTGGTGGGGATCCAAGAGGTTGTTCTGGTGGAGGTACAAGGACAGTTGCTTGAAGACAGCACGTTCAAGAGTTTTTGATAGGAAGGGTAGAAGGGAAACCGGTCTGTAGTTCTTGACCTCAGAGGGGTCAAGTGTTGGTTTCTTCAGAAGGGGGGTGACTCTGGCAGTCTTGAAAGCAGAGGGAAAGCATCCAGACACCAGAGACGTGTTGATGAGGTGGGTCAGGAAGGGAAGGAGTTCAGGTGCAGTAGACTGAAGCAGAGTGGATGGGACCGGGTCAAGGGAGCATGTGGTGGGGCGGCTAGATGTAACAAGGTGAAGGACCTCGTCTGGGGAGAGGGGAGAAAAATGGGATAGGGAGGGAGGTGGGAAGGGAAAAGGTGGAGAGGGTGGTAGAGAGGGATGGGTGGAAGGCAGATAGGTGCGGTTGGTGCGCAGGGCACCAGCCGGGGGGTGAGGGAAGGAGGATCGGATATCGTTGACCTTCTTGTCAAAGAAGTTGGCGAAGTCGTCAGGGCGGAGGGAGGAGGTGGGAGGAGGGGGTGGGGGTTGGAGGAGGGAAGAGAAAGTTTCAAAGAGTTTTTTAGGGTTGGAAGCAGAAGTTTGAATTTTAGTGCAGAAGAATGCAGCTTTAGCAGCAGATAGAGAGGAGGAAAAAGTGGAAAGGAGAGATTGGAAGGTAAGAAGGTCCTCCGGGAGGTTGCCATTTCTCCATTTGCGCTCAGCCACTCTCAGGCTCCGTCTCTCAGTACGCACTGAGTCCGACAACCAAGGGGCAGGTGGAGTTTGGCGTGCAGGCCTGGAGGTGAGGGGACAGAGATGGTCCAGAGAAGAGGACAGAGTAGAGAGAAGAAGATCAGTGGCAGTATCAGGGGATAGGAGAGAAAAAGATTCAGGGGCAGGGAGAGCAGAGCGAACAGAAGAGGAAAGATCAGTGGGAGAGAGCGAGCGGAGATTGCGACGAGAAGAAACCATGTGGGTAGGGAGAGGATGTGAGGGGGGAGAGGAGAGAGAGAGAGTGTAGGACATGAAGTAGTGGTCAGAGAGATGAAGAGGAGTGACGGAGAGGTTGGCAGTAGAACAGTGTCTGGTGAAGATTAGGTCCAGTTGGTTGCCAGCCTTGTGGGTAGGAGGAGATGGGGAGAGGGCTAGGTCGAAGGAGGCGAGGAACGAAAGAAGAAGGTCAAGCTTCTCAGTCTGGATGTTGAAGTCACCGAGAAGGATGAGTCCAGAGCCATCGTCAGGGAAGTGGGAGACTAGTGTGTCAAGCTCCTCCAGGAACTCACCAGCAGGGCCTGGTGGGCGGTACACAACCGCGATGGTGAGCTTGACTGGATGAGAAACAGTGACAGCATGAAATTCAAAGGAGGAAGGAGAGAATTGTGGCAGAGAAAAAAGAGAGTATTTCCATTTGCTGGAAATTAGCAGGCCAGTACCACCGCCTCGCCTCGCAGCTCTGGGAGTGTGAGAGAAAGAGTACACATCTGACAGAGCAGCGGGCGTGGCAGTGTTTTCTGGGGTGATCCAAGTCTCAGTTAGAGCAAGAAAGTTGAGGGAGAGCAGGGATGCGTAGCCTGAGATGAACTCAGCTTTCGGCACAGCCGACTGGCAGTTCCACAGCCCCCCTGCCACCACTTGCTCAACGCGAGTTGAAAGAGTAGGATAGATGAGATTAGTGGGGTCGCGGCGTCTGGGTGTGACCCAGCGTCTGTGCGACCACCGGAAAGAGGAGAGGACAGGAATAGGAAGCAAACACATGGTAGATCAAAATACAATGATACGGTTTATGAAGAGAAGAAGCACCAAATCTTCGCAGGTCGTTCTTCGAAGAAGTCGGGCTTGAAAAAGTCGCCTGTTGCCTTTGTTCACCAAGCCTTCCTTTGCCTGACGCTTGAAAGCTGGCGCTTTCAAAGCAGCAGTGGTTTAAGACTGCTTCCGCTGATTGCTAATTGTCTGCCAGGAGTGCAGGCCCCTCCCAGACAATTAACAAGGCAATTGGCTTAGCTTGGTGAAACTACCTTCAATAGGGGCTATGACACAAAGAGAAACTGACCAACTAGCAGCTAACAATAGACTACTGATTAAAGCACTACTACTTAAGCAATCAAAGTACAGCTAACAGCAACCTGGTAAGCAAGAAAAATATACTCAAACTATTCTCGATGAGTCAAGTAGTTCAGAATCCCTCCAGAAGTTAAATACACACTGCCCCCAGAAGTTAAATACACACCCAGTACCTTCACTTGCTATGGAAACAGGTAATCTTACTGTTTGTTAGATCAATATAGTATGTTATTTTTGTAACATAATTCAGCCACATATTTAAAATAATGTAACCGCTTTACAAGTTTTCATTTTCTCACTTTTGAGATAATGCAAGTGGCCTATTATCACTGAATAGAGTGTATGCTAAAGTGTTAACAGCCTATTATCATTACTGTCATTTAGCAGATGCTTTTATCCAAAGCGATTTACAAAGGTGATAATTGACACCATGTTGGTATAGGTATATTTATTTCAACATGTCTTTTAAAAGATCGACATACATACACATTACAAAATAAACTAATAAAATAATGTCCTATACCGTAAAACGTCATTTAAAGACCGTAGACCTCGCTCTCTCTCTCTCGTGAGAACGCACTGTCTCTCATAGCGAGATCAAATGAATGATTGGTAATTGATATGTTATCAGGCTAACTGGTATGATGATATACGCATTTATTTGCATATAGAGCGGGGAAGTGAGATCCGAATCACTCGAGACGATCACAGACGCATTCTAATGCCAGGTGTAAACGGACGTATTTAGAGGTGTGAACTTGATAACGGATATCCCAAATCGGATGTTAATGCATAGTCTAAACAGGGCCTGAGAGTCTCATGCTCTATTGACAGAGCTGTCTGAGCCGGCAGTATTACTCAACATAGTGTATGCTAAAGTGTTAGAATGGGGCACAGACAGCGCTCTACCACATCACAAGGACATATGGATGATATTCCGGCCACTTTTACCACCTGTAAAATATCCAGTAAAAGTAACCTCAGGTAAAACTAGTTCTAGTTGAGATTGTTGATACATTTTGGGTCATTTCTTCTGGGAAAAGACTTTTCACATTCTTCTGAGATCAAACCCACAGTCTCAACTCTGGTCCATTAACAACTTTTCCATGTTCTTGCAGCCATGCTGTATTACTATTGTTGAAGCATGTCATTTGTGGCAGTTACATATGACGGCACCATGACAAGGCGTAAATGGAGGAGACTCTCCAATCTCTGTTAACACAGGACATCTATAATGCTCATGACTAATTTAGAGATAGACAGAGATATCGCTAATTAGTCTCCAAAATGACAATTACTTAACGCACATTGTCCTAAAAACTGATCCAATTAACACTTTCTCATGTTCTCATCACATCATCATCATCATCACCATGACAAAATGGTGTTAAGGAATGAATGTAGTCAATGGAAGGTATATGTATGTTATAGTAATACAAATGTGTGTGCATATAGCCACATCAGTGTGTGTTTACCTACTGTGTGTGTGTGTGTGTGTGTGTGTGTCTGTAAATCTTTTTCACACCTCCTTTGCTCCTCCAATAAAACTACAGAAGAATAAAAGAAGAATAAAAATAAAGGTGGGGAGGAAGAGAAGTGGGGGTAGTGGGAAGGAGGGGGAGGAAGATGAGGTGAGGTGGGGAACAGGCGGAAAGGGTAGGGGCATGAGGAGGGGAAGGACGGAAGGGAGAAGGTGAAGGGAGAGAAGAGGAGGAGGAGGAGGAAGAAGGCTCTGCTGAGTGATCTTTAATGGAGGCTGCAGTGCAATTCCTCTTCCTTCATCACGGCTGGTGGTTTGTTCATGACTCCTCTGTTCACCACATCACAAATAATACTCCCGTCATCATTCAGCCTGTTCTCACATCAACTTTACAGTGATAGGAGGCGGAGCTTACATGACTGAAACAGGAAGTAGTTTGGCGTTGACATCTTGATTGGATAATAAGTTACGAATGAGACAGAGAGGAGTGAAGTGATGCGTCATGCATCTGACCACGTGCATAATTTCGTAAGCTATCTCCGACTATGTATTCTGCTTGTGCCAACGGTTCAAACCCTTCTGCATCGCTGTACGTGCTTTGACAGTTTTACCCACAGCCTTCCAGTAATTGACACTTTTAAAGTGGTGATCAGGCTCAGCAGAAGGTAACAATTGCATGGCTCCGCCCCTACATCAGCTGAACACTCATTTCATCACTTACCTCATTAGCACGCAAACGATATCAGATTGTGGCACACCTCCGCCATCAGAACTGTGACCCGAGTTGTGATGAGTTATGAGAGGGAAGACAAAGAGACGACGTGACAGCAGAGGGTTGTGTTACAACAGCAATTAGGGTTAGACCGATATATCGGTTTGACAAAATATCACATCTGATATCGGCCAGTCACGTCATCCACCTCTAATATGATGGAGATTTCTTCCTTGACCCCAGCTACAGAAAAACTGGAAAACCTGACATGAGTTATTGTGACTTAACTCTCACTCCAGCCGACGCTTCGTATTGCGCGTGGTGATGTGAGGCGTGCACTTACAATTGACCGGGGCACATCTAGTAGGGCAGAAATTTCACGAACTGACTTGTGGCAAAGGTGGCATCCTATGACAGTGCCCTGCTTAAAGTCACTGAGCTCTTTACGACCCATTCTAAATGTTTGTCTATGGAGATGCACCTGTTAGCAATGGGTGTGGCTGAAACACCTGAACTCAACAATTAGTAGGGGTGTCCACTGACTTTTGGCCATATAGTGTATGTTCCCTCAATTTACTACCTTAGGTGTCCATTCCTCTCCTCTCCTTTCTTTTTCTCCACTCTGTTTTCCCTCTCTTTTGTTTCCCCACCACTCTTCAACGCATGGAGGACAGCCTCAATTATTGCCAAGGCAAAAAATATTTAGATGCTTTTTTTTTTTTGACAATAGAGGAACAACTGATGCCCTACCAAATCTGACAGGTGCAGCGTGACAACCTTGGAAGCAAATGACAATCTTTTACTGCCCGACTTTGAAAAAAGAAAAGACAATCACATTTGCATTGATTTCTTGAGCTGCAAGGTAAAAAAAAAACACAATATGTAGAGCGACTGCGATGATCAATGGAAGTTAAGGCAAAAAAAGACAAAATAGAACGAGGCAGCTGCAAGTAGGGTTCAACTGATACCGATTTTGGGATTGAAGACAATATTTTGTGCTGATATTCAGCATAATTCAATATTTTCATTTCAAAAAAAGTTAATCTGTCATGCGATTGATTGTGTTGCATTGTGGGTAATCATCCCCACTTACTTTTTCTGGTTCGTTACCATAATATCTCATGATCAACTCTTCAAAAGCAATCATTTGGAGGCTGGTTTTGAAGAGGCTGTTAGACGATATCTGCACCATCATATAGAGGAACCATCATATCAAAGGTGGGTTTCTCTGACTGGCCGATATCGGATTTGTACTGACGTCCAATATCAGACCGGTGCATCAGAAAACCAGTGTATCAGTGTAACTCCACGTCCGAGTGTCTACTTTCATCTCAATGGAGCTATTTTGCTCTCTCCGTACCCCCTAATCCGTGGCGGGGGTCATCGCCATACCAGTCCCACCTAACGCCGCCGCAAACAGCCCCATCTCCGAGCCTAATGGGGTTACAGATGGGGCCGCACCACCCGGCAGAGGATAGGCGACCGGCGAAAACGAGAGAGCCGATGAGAGAAAAATTAGGAAGAAAATTGGGAGGAGAGGGAGAGGGAGGAAACAAAATGAGAGAGGGAAAAGAGAAGTGGCATTATATGGAAACAGATGAAACTATGGAGAAAGGTAAGAGGCCATAGGAAAAGGAAGTGAGAGTGAGGAAACAAATGGAATACTTAAAGAAGGAATGGAAAGAGAAGAGGGGGAAGATGGTGGGCTGGGCAGGACTGAAGGAGTGGTAATTGGTGGAGCCAGACAGCCCAGGCCTAAGGACGGGCTTACAGGCTTGTCAGAGGGGCTCCTCGGGGTGCTGGAGGGCCCCCTGAGGACGGCCCGACATCCCAGCTGCAGCTTCCCGGATGGCCGGGCCCCCGACCTAGCGAAAAAGGGGACTCTCAATTAAGAAGAGACGTCAGGAGGAAAAACAGGGAGCAGACGGGGCTTGAGGTAGATGAAATAAACTGTTTACTACGACTCCACTCGCTGCCTTTGGTATGTAAATATCACGCTGCTCTCCATCCCTGGACCTATCCTCTGCTGTCTCTCTCACACACACACACACACACACACACTTTCCTCCCTCCACTCACTGCCTCTGCCACCTCCAAAAGGGTGTCCAATTTACATTGTTGCATGGGGGTGTTAAACATTTCAGAGCGCATGCACAAGCAGCCACACTCGTGAGGTGGAAAAAGCTTGAGTTTTCACACGTCGTTGAGGTTTTTCCCAGACCCGAGTAACGGGACACTGTGTGTTGTGCCAAACTGTGTGTGTGTGTGTTAGTGTGTTAAAGTGCCTGCATCTTTTGTTTTCATATGCAAACGCACTTTAGTGTGTCCACGTTCAAATGCATAAATGATGTGTTACTGTGCATTTTTTTTCCTGCATCTTTTTTGAGATGCATTCATAAATACCAGTCAGAAGATGCTAATTTCGTTAGCCGGTCGAAGCGGTGTAATTCCCCTCCATACAGCCATAGCGCTCAGTCATGACTCTGCGCTTTTGATTTCTGTGCAGAGGCTTCCCCACTCACATGATGTGTTTGCATGTAATTAAATGAAATGTTTATCGAATATCCTCCATGCTGCTGGAGTCAATGCATTGCATTATGAAAGACTGGCCATTTGTTTGGCCCAGCTGTGTGTGTGTGTGTGTGTGTGTGTGTGTGTGTGTGTGTGTGTGTGTTAACATTATCCACCTCTCCAGCCTTACTTTGAAACGGTTTCTTCTTTACACTTTCCCCAAATCTCCTGAGGTTTGTCTAATTATTTTGCGGCTTTAGTGGACATTCACATGAAACTGGGAAAAAAATATATATATATCAAAAACACATCCGGACAGGCAGAATAGGATCAAGCCTGCTGACTGTTTCTCCCTTCCGCTTGATCCCTGCTATTCCCCAGCGCTAAGCGCCGCTTTCTCCGGCCTTATCTTCTCAGCCGCTTGCACCTCGCCACTGAAATCTCAAATCCCAGCCATACCTAGAGGCAAGGCGGCAAGTGCTACCGCGCTAATGCTACACACCATTTAGAGAGGGTAACCTAGCAACCCCGCTCTGCTACCAAGCTGTTTTTGTGATTCCGGCTTAAGAATCCACGAGAGTCTAAATTTGTGTGGGAGTGTGTATGTATATGCAATTGTCCTCATGCATGTTTGTGTGTGTGTGTGTGTGTGTATAATGGGTGCAGTAATGAAGTGTTTATGTAAAGCTTTTGCAGTTTATGAGGATAAGTCAGTGTTACTCCCAGTGTCTGTAAATTAGGTTTAGAATATTCCTTTTTGTCAGTGAGATATCTGTTATTGAGGCAATTGATAACTAAACTGGTGCATCTTATACAGACGTGTGATGGTTATAGAACATCTATAATTAGGTCGAAAAAAACCTTCTGGCACCAGCTGGAAATTTGGCTACCACAGCCCAAAAGTTATCATAACACAATTAGATCCGGCAAATGTACAGTCAACTAAAAAATATTGCTTAAGTAAAGCCATTAGAAGTCTGCTATTTTCATTGTGACCACGCATTTAATATATAAGTTTAGCACTTATTTGAATAACACCAAATATTAGCGCGTAATTACTGTAAGCATGTATGATTATTTCTTACAACAGCAGCTTTGGTTTGGTTAAACAAACCAAGTGTACAGGAAAAAATGAATACATTTTACATATTAATAATACAAAACCCAAGAAAACACAGAAAGAAACCCAAGGGGGTTCATATTAAAGTTCTGTTTCCATTCTGGAGAAAAGCAGTGCTCAATATTTTTCAAATATAACAGATTGTACTCTTCAACTGCGCATATTTATTGTTAGTTCAATGTGGCAAGTGATGCCACTGAAAATTTAAATAAATAAGTAAATGGTGAAATAAATGAGTAAATAGAGAAATAAACAAGTAGGTAAACAAACAAACAAGCAGCAAAAAGATGTAGTGTCTGCACAGCCAAAAAAAAAAGGTCGGCCAGGTGTTTGGTATTACATCCATGAATCACAAAAGAGGAAGGAGGACATTTTATCAGTAGCAACTACTAAGAAACAAATAAACAAACCAATAGATAGATAAATAAATCAAATATAAGCAAAAATGTGACTACATAAACAAATAAAGACATTGGACAGACAAATAAATAAATAAATTAATAAATAATTGGAAAACAATAAATAATAAATAATTGAATGGATGAGGAAAAAAAATAATCTAAAAATACACATTTGCATATGTAAATAATAAATAATCAAATAAATAAATATGTGCATAATAAACTGGCAACAGACAGATAAATAAGTAGGTAGGTAGGTAGATACACAGGTATTCAACCTCGTCTCCAGCTGTACTGGCAGGGGCCCCTTTAGAGCCCCTGCCATTGTTCACCTGTGCCGTCCCCGTTACGTCCATCAAAGTGAAGAAGTGCTCTGCGCCAGCGTGGCATATGTTCAGGTGTGGGGCTTGGCTAATTGCTAGTAATCAACGCTATGTTAATAGGCACATCAGGACCACATTTGAATGGGATTTACCGGGATGAGGCGAGACGCAAAGCTACAACAGCGACTATTCATCAAAGTGCTGGAAACTCACTGCAGGCTGTTGACTCGTTTACAAAATAGTTCCTAAAGTACTTTTTTTTTTTTTTTATCGTTTGACTTTTTGGAGCACTAGCAAGGGAGTTTTTTTTCTGCTTTGTGTAAAGGGGAATTAGGGGCTTTGGTGTGAGCGATGGATGTGGAGGTGTAATCCTCATGTCTAGCTTGTCGGGGGAGTAGAGGAGTGAGATTTACGACACCTGCGGGTCTAAACGGTTGGCCTTTGAGATAGCTGGGTGTGTGCGAGAGTGAATTTACAGCCCCGGGAAGCCCATAGATTTCATGTCTGGACTCTAAACTCTGACCTGGGTGACCTGCTATGTGCTGAGAAACACAGGTTAGAGATTCTTAGAGATATGCTACACAAGTGAAATGCTGAGAGCAATGGATCCAAACTAGTAGCTTTGTAGGCGCTTTAACATTAGGGATCAAATCTTAAACATGAAAAATGAAATAAAATAAACGTTGAATTCAAACTTAACTAAAGCTAAAATTGCATCAAACTGGGAATATTCCTAAAAATTAAAACCCTGGAAAAATTCCCATTATTCATATCATTTACTCATATAAGGGCTCCAACGATGATTTTGTTTTCTGTGAACAAAGTGTAATCGCCAGTCTATCAATACGTTGATGAGTATTTTCACCTTTGCTTCCACAATTTTCCTTGGTGGTGACAAAGCATCGGATTTTAAATTGCCTACATGTATGAGTGAAGTTTTCCCACAGTCAACCAGTGTAACAATGATCAATTTTAGAATAAATATGTAATCAATCAACCTGTGTCACATCCATTTATTTAATATGCATTTTCATAGAAATATGTTACCCTTTCAATGCTATTTCATGTATAGAATCAGATTGGCTACTGGGTGAAACATTCAATAAAGACACAAGAGCAGATAGAGGTTTACTTTAAAATGTGCATACTTGCATGCAATCTGGTCGCCACGTTGAAGTGTAGATGCTACCGCTTTGCGTAGAGCAGCACAACAGGAAGCCAGTCGGGAGCCCGTTTCACACAGAGCCATTTGTTTGCTTTGATGTGATTGGCTCACGGTCAGAAAGAGTGTACGTTGGCCAACAGGGACAAAGTTAGAAAACAGACTGTCACAAGACGTTCAATTGTCACCGTCTATTACGTTAGTTAGCCGGCGTGGTGGGTGACTCTTTCTCCGCCAAAGACAAACATTTGGTGCTTGTTGGGTGGTGATTTCAGACTCTGCCACCTTCCCAACATGAAATGATGCCACTCACAGTTTTGTCTGGCAGGAGATGACATGGCCTACCATGCTGTTTGGGACACATTTTGTTAATGTTGTTTTAGGGACAATTACACAAACAAACATACTGTCAGATCATCACAGATTGCTAACCGTAGATAACGTAAGTGACAGTAATATCAGCTCACTGGCTCAAAGCTGGGTGGGACTGCAAAGCCTCTTGGTCTGTAATGAGGCCTGTGCTACTTGCTGAGGTAGTTAATATTCCACTACATGGAAATCTCATGTTAATTATGGGACAGAAGTAATTGTGCTTCCTGAAACAGTCAGACCCTCAGGAAACACCAGGGAAACAGATGTTGCTTATTAGATTTTTTATTTTGCAAAGTTAATAACCCCAAATCACGCCTGTTTTTTTTGTTGTTGTGTTTTTTTGTGGGTAAACCGTTGCATAAGCAAAACAAAGTAACTTATTTTTGGACATTTTGCCTCCAAGGATATGCCTCAGGCAATTTATTACCTCCATGTCGGGTATTTAGAATTGAAAACACCCAGCCGCTCAGTAATTTTCTCTTATTGACAGAGATAAATGAGCTGAAATGTTACAATGGTTGCACTGTGTCTGGATTGATTTGCCTTTATCTAAACTACCAGGTAGACAGACGTTCAACTGGCTAAAATAAACATATTTGTTTGTCATGTTTGTCTTTGTCATTTCCACACAAATGTTGACCTCAGCATGAAAAAAGTTCTGTAAATTATGGTTCAGTGAAGCTCTCTGCATGTAGAGTGGTGTGTGTGTGTGGGGGGGGGGGTGGCTGCCTCAACTTTGCAGATTGGTTGCCATGTTGGTGTATGATATAAAATATATTTCAATTTCTTTGTGGGCTGTCTACACTCTCCCTAGGACGTTTTCTGAATATACTGTATATGTGAGTGGTTTAATTTATGCGCCACCTTTGCATTTTCTTTCCCACCGTCACATCCACAACCCTGGAATTGACTGCCTGTAAACAAATGCAGGCGTATCTAACTAGTTTCATGCAGTGCAGGGTTTGTTAACCGATTCATGTAGTCATACAGCTCCCTCCTGCCCTACCACATCCTATGGGCCTACCAATGTGTCCTACGTTCACCAATGAACGTGTTGCATGTGGCTCACTGGGTGCGTAACAAGTGTTCCACTTGAACCGAGGCAACACTGTTTGTGCCTATTAGTCGGCGGACGTCGACCGCCAGGACTAGTCTCTATGTTCTTGAGGGATAACTCAAACTTCCACCTGTGTTTCAGACTACTCCATCAGCGTGAGCCATGTGACCGACTAAAGCAACGCGCGAGGAAAGCTAAGAAATCATTCTAATTCCTGCCTGACGTGCGTAAGCTCCACGTAAAGCACAAGGAAAGATGATCAGCTCGGGAAAGCTTTGCTAATCCTTTTTTGTACATTCTTTTCAGCAACTCCCCTGAGCTTCACCCAATAACAGGATATGTTATCTAGTCAACCAGTAACCCTGTAATAATACAATCGTAATGACATCTACACCGAGCTTTGCAGGGGAAGAGAGAGAGAGAGAGTGGCAGGGAAACGCATGGTGGGGAAGCAAGCAAGAAAAAAATACTTTCGAGAAGGCTTCACTTGGTGTTTTCAGAAAATCTTTTGGGGGCCAAATAAGGTACCCTGACATACTCCACCTCACCACTACTAAACCCATTAGCATCAGATAGTCAACCCATTCCCCTCCCAACAGTTTTTCTCCCCACATCCAAACAACCCAGTCTCCTCCTCCTCACCCCTTTTTCTCTTATTTTCTTCTTCTCGCTCTTTTCCTCTCTGACATCAGCGTCTCGGTCTCGACGCGTTGCAAGCGAATGGGTACGACTGACACTCGGGGGTTGCAGCCAAGGTCGGGTTTCCCTCTGATTAAGTCGTGCAGAGATGGATGGCTGAATGTGAAAAGGTCAGAGGGAGGTTGTGAGGTTTTTAGCGGTTTCTGTCTCAGATGTCAGCTCCTATCTGGGCTCAGAGTGACGACAAACAAGAAAGACCTCCTGCCCCCCCTCCCAACACACACACACACACACAGAAATGCACAGGCAAATGTAATATACGCAAACATGAATTCCTACACACACGCCATCCCTCTTTCGTGCACACTATTCATCCAACAAACGAACACATGCGCGATTTCTCTCACACACACACACACACACACACATTTTTGACTCACACACACATATGCAAATGTAAAACGTGCACATTCACACTAAAACACAGGCAAACCTAACGCACGCTTACATGAACTTATTTAAAACTGTCTACCTCACCCTGCACACTTTCTAGCTCACCATAACACACACACACATACTCACACACACACACACACACACCGCATGCATGTGCACAGTCACTCAAAACCAAAAGTAATACACACTGACATGAATTTAAACACACACTCCTTTTTGCGCGCTACCCATCCAGCATAAGAACACGACACTTTATAGCCCCCCCCCCACACACACACACACACACAACACTCCCAACCTAAGACTCTCACACACACACACACACATGCACACACACAAACACCACTGCTCGCACCCTCCCACCCCACCCCCATGGCTGCTGCTGTCACATCGCGTTTCCCTCCGTGTCATTTTGGCTGGAGCCTCGTATCCAGCAGGGACAAAATGAAGTCTCCTCGGAGAGCGCCCTCCGAGGTGCGAGTGCCAGCATCTCTCCTCTCGCCAAAAGCCTGGGAAGGGAGAAAAAAAAAAAAACAACCCGCTGACTCTCCTCCATTTTCCATTTCCTCTGCGCTCATTTTCTCAAGAGCTCCTCATCTGTTTTTTTTGCCGGGCCGAGCTCGTACAGAGGCCGCCTTGTTAAATAAGGCATGAGTCATCTCACCGCGCCCCGGCGTTGGAGCGATGCCGTCGTTTCAATGTGACTGTTGTGAATCAGAGGCGGCTGCGGCTGTGCAGAGCTGCGCAATCAAAAAAAAAATACAATTTAAATAAATAAATAAAAAATGAAACCCCGGGCCAAGTTACCGACTCATGGAGCGACTCGCTCGTCGGCGCGATTGTGCTCGTCTTCGGTCCTTCCTCTTCGATTCAGCTGCAGCCATTGAGAGCGAGGAGCAGCACTGAATGGGATCTTGAACAATATGAAATGAGGCTCAATGCGCCACCGTTAACACATTACTTGAATCTATTGAAATCTATTGAAAAAGCCAAGGACTTTTAACAATGATCTGTTAATGATATATTATTTGTTAATTGACACGGCTGCTGCCAGATCTGCTGAAGCCTTGACAAGTTTTAATATATTTGGGAACAGCTAACATTAATGGTTAATCCAAGTCACTTTGAGTGTGCCTGTTACATCCTCTACTGTTAATGATTATGAATGTAAGCAATATTTAAGCTTAAGTCTTTGCAAAATGAGATTTGAAAACACTGCTCATCAGAAAACTTCCCTATAAGGCCCTTTACCTGAAGGCTATAATTGTGATAATGCATTATAATTCTAGCAGTAAAACATGACCATCGGTAGTACAAACAATACTCCTGGTATTTTCATCCTCAAGGCAGGATTTTTTTGCGAGAGCTGTGCAGTTCTCTCTGGTGTTTGGTAAGTAATATTTCAAAACCAACGGAGAGGATCAATAACGTGAGCCTCTTGAAGTATTTGGAGAGTAACAACTTGTTTTGCCTCCCCTTATAGGTGCCTTCCCTTTTCTCTTCCAGGTGAATTCAGGATTGATCTGAAGACAAAGGATTGATCAAATGATAAATTGGGAATTGGAAGTCCAGCGTGGTTTTCCACTAGGGATCGTGATCTGGCCAGTAGTAATTCAGAAATAAGGCCTTCCCTTTATTATGGCTGGGTATTTGTTGATATTTTTGAAAAGTATAAAACTAGCTTGGGGTACACAAAGACCAGGAGGTCAAAGTTAACGCAATTAACTATAATTTGAGAGTATTTTCAGCCATTTCAGGCGATTTAAATAACTACAGTGTAATTGGCACTGAAGTCACTTAAAGGAACAATCCACCCTCAGATGATATCTAACAGTGTAAGAGGATCTGCCATGTTCAATGCCTCTTTTGTGATCAAGTATAATTTACTTTTTTGGTGTACCCACTTTCCTTCAACCTGCCTCGTCTACTTCATAGTGATTTCCTACAATTCCCAGAATGCCTCCCCCACCCAGAGAACAGACATGAACTTTGCATGCAGCTGCCAGGTGTAGGTGGAGATAGCGATAGTAAGAGAGCAAGAGTTTTTCCCCTCAAAATGCAACATGTTTCTGGCAGCATTGCATTCTGGTCTATTGAGGCTACTGTTGGAGGAGAATTTTGTATCTCTGCCTCTGGATTTCTCCCTGTATGATGGCTGAACGTCGGTTTAGAAAATACTCTTTGATTCTAAGGGACTGACACCAAAACCTGTTGTTTTGGGGGGTGGGTCTTTCCTTTAATTACTTTTCATACTTGGCTGATTAAGCCCAATGACGAATAAAACGGTGCAACCCATAGACATGACCAGACTCTTGATATCTTATCGACAGCTTTATGTTTTCCCCTTTCTTTTCCAGGCTACCTCTGTGAGGATTCGTCTGTGGCTGTGCTGAAGTTACCCTGCAGCGTCACTCAGTACATGGTTAGGTAAATGAGTAATGAGTGAAAGAGGGGGTCTAATTTATCAAATTGTCTTTCGAATCATCACATCCCTGCTTCGGAGCTTCGAGACAGGCATGAACAACTTCGGGAGCTTTCCCTGCCGACTTCATTTCTCCATAGAGTTCATTCGGAAAATTAGTATGGAGGTAAACACCCTGCCATGGTTACCCATGTTTATCTATATATATTGGAAATGGTAGGGGTTTCCAAAGCTTGTCTGTAGAGTCATAAAATACCCAAACCTTGTATCTCCAAAACACTTTTCAGGAAGAACACCAGCCTCGTTTTCAGGTTGACCACCATGTTTCTTTTAGTTTATCCAATGGGGTTTTGAAGAATTCTACAAGGTTTTTACATGACAACAGCAATATGTTTATTACAGCTGCAATAAATGGTTAGAAATGAAGAAGAAAAGTGGGTTAAGACTCCAACTATTGACCTCAATGACTAAACAACTCTCAGAAGTCCATCCTTGGTTCATGGAACAGAATGGGAGCAACGAGTGATTCCTCTAATAGAACAGTGAACTTAACATCGACTGGTGGAAGTGCTGGCAGATCGTGTTTTGAGATGAGCCTGGGGGTGTTTAGGTCACTGGTGGGAGACTCCAAATAAGTCAAAGCCTATTAAAGACAAATAGCTGCGGCGGGGAAGTTCAGTTCAGTTCATCAGTACTTTGAAAAGCCTGCTCCGATGGTATACGTGATGTACACTCCCCACATGCAGAACACAGCCTGCCTCCATTCCTATCACTCATTAGCATTCTCTTTAACTCCCCCCACGCCAGATATCGATTTCACTCCAGAACTTAGCGTCCCTTTCTTCTCCTACCCACACATCCCCCTTCTTCCCCCGCCGTTATCATCGCGCTCAACACTGCCACTGTTTTTTTCCCACTTTTCTCCCTCTCTCTCTATGTGTATTCCATGTAATTTCTCTCTCGTTCGCCCGTCTATCTCTGTGGGTTAATGCTGCAACATTGGTATGCTTGTGCTGAACGCAGGACAGAAGATGGGAAGTGCGGTTGGTCAAGTCTGCCTCCCTTTCATCCCGCCTTTGAACAGATAGAGATTCTAATTGCATTTGCATAATTGCGCTAAGACAAAGTTGCATGTGCACGTGCACACGCGCAACACTCTTATCAATAACTCACTGCAAACCAGATGTGGTCAGTTACTCCCCCACACAAGCACAGTTCCCCAACAGAACTGAACCGACATTTCACATTGGTTCCTCCAAAACAAATCCCCAAAACTTTTTTGTTCATTTATTCATAGTCGTCATTACCCAAACAGACACAGTACAAATGTAAGTGATTTGTTTGTTCATTGGGGTAGCAATTCACTTAATGAACCAATTCTATATAACGGTCAGTGAGCGCTTAACCCGGTTCTGCTTTTTACACGAGACAACTGAATGGACGTGATACCTAGGTAATGGCTGCCGAATTGAAAAAGTGCCACTGCGAAACTTATGAAACTCTCATTTATACAAAGATTTTTGCAAATGTATTGGTCCAGAATCGATTCACTACTGTCAGACAGCCCCGAAAGAATGGAGCTAGTCTGCCAAATTTAAACTAACCATGGTGAAGCAGCATTTATCATTTAAGCAGCATTATCTGAGACTTGCCCCAACCCTGAATACTTTTAAATCTAAAGTAATAACTTTTATGATTGCCACTGCATTTTATTAAATCGTTTGCCTACTTAGCCCTCTACTCTTACCATTTTATTCCTCGTCTTACTTTCATTTCATGTTTCTTTTTTCTTCCTCCTTTAAACGTCTTATCAACTATGTAAAGCACTTTGAATTGTGTGTATGAAATGTGCTATACAAATAAAATTGCCTAGTGTAAAGAATCCTTTTTTTCCCACCAATATAATTTGCCACCAGAACCCCTTCCAAACCCATTTAATTTCTGGGGACAGCATATTATTAGTATTTGGTCAGTGTGATAAATTAGGTCACTATCAGCTCAGAGGGGACATTGGTCCTGAATCCTTCCATGATGTTTTTTTTTAGAATTGGCTTCCAGATTTTTCCTGATCTTTGCTCTCCATTATGATGTCACAAACTAAACAAAATGTGGATTCAGTTAGTGCACCTTCCCATTGCCAGCTGAACTCTGCTGTTCGAAAAGTAACTGCCACTATTTACCATATATTAAACACAGCGACTGGAAAAGTATTTGAGTCTCCCAACTGCTGTGAAGGATCCCAGGCCAAAGCAGGAACGATTGCTACATGAATCATTTTAATGTGCCTACAGATTACCACCTTATTTAGTTAGCCTATATAAACGCTGAGCATAGCCAGGTTTGTTTTTTTCACCTAACCTCATTTCCGTTCAGCTCCACACGTCATTCCTCAGAAATGTCAACACGTAGCCGTAGCCCTACGCCGCCGAGTTCAGAATCACACCATGAACAAATAATTGTGAAATGATATGCCCTGTGTTTTGTTCTGCTGACTTCTATTTTATCCCCACCACTCTGTTTTCTCCACCTTCCCCCTGTTCTCAGGCTCTGTTTAGGCAATTCAAGGTGACATCACTATTTTCAAGAGCGCATTCGCGGCAGGAATTTTAAGTACAAACATGCCAAACTCCTGATTCAATTATTCAGTCCTCCTCAGTGGAAAGGTCAGTGGAAATGAATTGGGAGGGGAAAAAAAGCGCCGCTTGTTGGATTAATTTCACTGTACTTCTTTGTGCGGCCTAACAACTTTTGTTCTGTTTTAAATGACAAATCGCGCGCCGGTGTGACCCGTCAAGGTTTTTGCCTGCGAGGCCTATTAAAAATAGATTTGATGAGAGGCACGCGCCGAGAGGAGCTCGTACGAGGAGAACCATCAAGGCGCTGATATAAGTGGACCATTGTTCCCCCCCCCAAAAAAAAAATCCCTCAGGAATGGAGGGCATTCGTGAGACTGAAACGTTCACAACACTGAAATGTATTGGAAATCCAGAGCAAAGCGGGAACACCCATTCTACAAAACCTCTGAGTACTTTACAGCATAAATGTTTTTAGTTGCATTTAGGAAATTGTGACAATTACATGCAATTAGTTGTATTTTTGCAGCAGCATCACAATCCTGTTCATTATACCCTTTCAGCAGTGCAGTTCAGGTACACAAGGTAAAAAGATAAACACACACACATCTCCACAAGCAATCTCTGCAAAATATACATGAATGTGCCAATCATAGATCACACACACACACACACATCTATAATGGTTATCTAACCAAGTAAGCCAGGTTTACACCTAGTATATTGTATTTTGCGATGACATAATAATGCTACTTGATTTCCAGATCCCGTCTCTGTCTCTCCCCCTTCCTCTCTTCCGATGGGGCTCAGGTTGAGAGAGAGAAGTGCTCTGATATTTTAAGCCTGTTAACCTATTAAATGATTGATTACCGCATTTAAGTCTGTTTCATTTTTAATCACCGCTCCAATGATGTATTTAATGGGGCCCGGCCTTGATGAAGACGCCTGTTAAATAAGGTGGGTGGGGGGGGGGCTTGTAACCGCCTCCTCCTCCTCCTCCTCCCGCTACAGGAATAAGCTTTCAATGAAAAATGAAAGAAAAGGTGTTTTTTTTTGGTATTTTAGAGTTTGTCAGTGAGCAATCGGTGAGAGTCGGCGGCCAAGCGTACACCGGCAACCGCTGGCTTCATTTCAGTTGCACTTTAAAGTAATAAACTGCAACATTCTCACGTCAATAAATCTCCGGGGTTTTTTTGCTACTCCCTGTCGGCAATTGATATAAAACAACTGCGATTTCATGAGAGCTTTTTCCCCGTTTGCTGTTCTCAACACCCACCGTCAGGCTGTACCGGTGAAATATCTTCTCGACCTTCGCCTAAATTCTAGTTGTGAAAGAGGACCGAGAAATGCTTTTGTTTATGTTGTCCTGCTGTTTGTGCAATGACAGCTGGATTTTACTAAGACGTGTCTAGTCAAAAATACTGGACTTTTCACCCCACTTCCACAGTTCATCTGCGGTGGCAAGGTGCCCATTGAGGTTTGACTGATAAGGGTTTTCGATGGTTGATACCGATGTTTCTGGATTGCAGATATTTGTCAGAATACTCTGAAACAGTATTTAAACCATGGAACTGATTAAAACTCCCCATTGAGACTCATTTTTATTATTAAAATTGCTTTACAATTAATCAGGTTAATGGCATAGGCAGCCAGTGTTGATCAATTCTATAATATGTAATCAAATCAAACTGCATCATATCAGAGATGGAGAAAACTGACTGAACCGGATCCCGTTTTTAATAAAAGACCAATATTGGCCCCATATATCGGCGAGCGGGTATGCTGGTCTAAACCTAAGGCACAGAGCTCACAGGCGATGCTTTATTCACGTGGGTGTCTTCATCTTCAATGACTGAAGGTTGAAATAAATTGGTTGTGACCGTAACAGGGCCTTTTAAGGAAATGATCCTCAAGGAATAAATACAAGCTTAGGCTGATGCTAAGAAACTCTCCATCTCTGTCCCCCCCTCGCACCTAAACACAAACACACACACACACACACACACACTGTCCTTGGTGGATAAAGGGGAGAGGAGAGCCTAATGGTGCATTGCAGGTGTGGTTTCAACAATCCATTTGTCAGAAGAGGCATTCAATTAGCGCTGGGAGCCAGTGGGGCGGCATGACGTTCTGCACATGCGTGTGTGTGTGTGCATGTGAACGTGCGTGCGCTCGTGCAACACATTTGCGCGTGGGCGTTTGCTTGCATTCGTGCGAATGAACTGTTTGTCCAATGACACAATGATCACAATGATAACTGAAAGGAGTTTACTACGAAAGCAGTCCACATCTCTCTTTCTCTCTCTCTCTCTCCCCCGGGCCCGTCCCATTCTCTCCCGTTGTCTCTCGCCCCATGTTTCTCTCTCCCTGACATGGCTTTTTTTCCCTCTGCTTTTTCTCTGCAAGTCCAGCTCAGTAAACAAGCTTTATTGGCACGGGTATTTGCACCATAAACAACCCTTCCCGAGAAGCACTTTGAAACAGCGGAGAGGGAAAAAAGGAACATCCAGCAGCCCCCGACTCCAGGCTTCTCCTCTTGGCAGAGTAAGAGTGAGCGAGAGGAGGCGAAAGGCGAACGTCTACCGCTTCGCTCCCCCGTTCGATTCAGCCGAGAAGATTTTAATGAGCATCCAGAGAAGGTCTCCTTAACAAGAGGAGGTGGTAGAGAATGAGAAAAGAGGGGAGGCGGGAGGGGAAGAAACAAGGTTTAGCCGACATGTCAACTCAACGAGGAGAGGGATTGGTCAAGCAGAGATGACATGACGGGGGAATAAGAGGAAATACGGAAATAAGGAAGAAGAAGTTTCTGACTCCTCATCACCCTCCTATTCTCACTGTTATTATCTGTTTCTCTTTTGCACACACACACCCATCAATATATCCAACTCAGGGAAAAAAAGAGTTACAGAGGTGACATGAGCTTTCCCATGCAATACAAAAAAGCCTGCAGAGATTAGAGAGTTCAGCGAGAGTTATGGACTTAAGAGTCCATAAAGAAAATAAAGCATGAATCCGACAATTTATTGATCTATTGTTGCCGGTTTCTGACCTCAAACATGCAAACCATGTCAAGACCACGAGTTTGGATTTGGTGGCATTCACTGACTTCGCTACTCATCGCTCCTAAATTGCCCAGTTTCCGGTGCAATGTTTAAGGTCAGCCTGCAAAAACCGTTCTCTCTAATGGATCTGATTTAAAATATACTTTAACTTTTAAAGTAAACTTTAAAAAGTACACACGTGTGTTTCTTCCACCATTCCGCGAAATCAACTTGTACTTTCTCTGTTTACTTTCTCCCCTCCCGACCCCTGAGTTTTGGGCTCTACCCAAAAGAGTTGCAGCTCAGTTCTGAATGTGTACAGCTGTGCGCCGCCTTGCATGATTTCCGGCTGCTCGTCATCGGCGGTTCATCCAAACGCCCCGCGTCGTCAAACGCCGGCTTTTTTCAGAGACGAGCCCCGCCGTCCCGCCCCTTCGCCAGCTCTGCCTTTTCACCGGCGTGTCCTGTTCTCCTCCCCTTCCTCCCTCTCCACCTCCCCCTTCATATGTACAGCTTGTGTAACTCCTGTCACGCGGATGACTAAACCAGCAGCAATCCCGACGCCACACTCTCTTGCTGAATGAATAGGAAATATAGGGCAGTGGAGGAGTGGAGTATTCATCCGAGTGCTTTCACCCTGTCATGGTGAACCTACTCAAAGAGAAGAGACGACATTTTCTTCCACCAAAGTGCACTCTGCAAAAAGAACGCTCATCAACTTTAGATGAATAACCGCCGGCGAATGCGTTGGGGGGAGGGGGCTCGCAGCGGGGGTAAAAGGAAGAGACAAAAAAGCCGGGGGTGGAGACGCAACGAGATTGTAGCGCTGGGGAAGCATATCTAGATGAAGTAAAGAAATTGGTGTTATGGAGCTGCTACCGGGGCCTAACTCCCTGCTCCGAAACACTCGTTTGTTTCTCAACCTTATCATCCCTACCCCGGCAGAAAAAACACACAGGGGCAGAGCGAAGGTACCCGCCAGACAGATTCATAAAGACGCCGGGGAGAAAAGAAATGTTTGCTCGCGGGGGAAACAAAATACAACTGGATGTTCTTCTTGCGACAGGCCGAACGATAAGGCTGCAGCTCTGTCGGTGTCTGCGTGAGTTGGGTTTAGTGAAGTGACTATGTGAATCTGTGCGCGCACACACAAAGTCGCACACGAGAACCCAATGACCCATGAACCCTTATCATACTGCACAACACACAAACCCCCTGCCCCAAACCGACCGATTTCCCCATTTAAATCACATACGTGCCCTCGGGGGGGCTGCAAACCCAATTAGCCAGGAATGTGGGCTACATATGCTGTAATGGCGGCACTGTGTCACTGTCAGCTGGACAAACACACACAAACCAAACCTCTGGACCTGCAGGTTGAGAAAATACCCTGGACCAGAGAGGGAGAGGATGAAAGCCAGGCTGACTGTTGTGTTTGGCACCACAACAGAGAAGATGGAGAGCTGACCTCTAAGGCTTCAACACATTCATTCATGGCCTTTCTGCTGTGTTTGATAGCACACAGTACACTCTAAGAAAATTTGGCACTAAGTAGAATCATAAATTGTTCTCGTGGGAGAACCTTTTTTAGAACCCTCTTGGAAGGGTTCTACCTAAAAGCTCTAATAAAGAGTTCAACCTAGAACGCTCTAATAAAGGGTTCAACCTAGAACACTCTAATAAAGGGTTCAACCTAGAACGCTCTAATAAAGGGTTCAACCTAGAACGCTCTAATAAAGGGTTCATCCTAGAACGCTCTAATAAAGGGTTCAACCTAGAACGCTCTAATAAAGGGTTCAACCTAGAACGCTCTAATAAAGGGTTAAACCTAGAACGCTCTAGTAAAGGGTTCATCCTAGAACCCTCTAATAAAGGGTTCAACCTAGAAGCTCTATTAGAGAACGCTCTATTAAGGGTTCTAAGTAGAACCCTTTGCTTACTAAGAACCTTCGAAAAAACCCGTCGTCCCAAAAATGTTTTTCGGATGAAAAGGGTTATAGATAGAACCCTGAGGCTGATTCACAAGTGTCAGTTCAAAATGTGGCTTTTAATGTGTAACTAGGACTTTAGAACAGTGGAACTGGAATAAAATTGTTTTACCATAATTACACTAATGTCTCAAAATGAATGCACTAATATTTATTGACGAGAAAATGTTACATGTGGCACGTTTAACCATCAAAACGATGAAAGAGAACATCCACAACACTGCTGCTCCCAAAGATGGCGATTCATTTTGACACGCAGACCAACATTTCCATCATCTTTGTCAGGTTCATCAGATCCATGTGATCAAAACGCAAGGCGCGTCAAAATAAATCACATCGTCTTTCTTTTTTCATTTTCAGTCTACGTGTTTTTGATGTCCACCACCTGAAAAGACCGGACGTGCACATTTCAACCTTTTAACCTTTAACCATCAAGCCGCCTGCCGTCCACTGAGGATGACGATGTGAGTATAGTACTTAAGTATCCATATTAGAGGAACAATTGGTCGGCTTTTCTAACCTCAACATTTCATAGAGCCGCCTACAGTCACCTTAGCAGCGAGTAGTAATCCTTTATCATCATAATACTTGTTATAGAAGGTAATCTGTAATGATCTAAGGTCACATTTTTGAATTTATTGTTCGTATGCCTGCGTACGTGTGGGCATGTGTGTGTGTGTTGAATTTGCTGCATGAAAAACACGCAGGTAAATGAGGTAGAGGTGACGTGCTCGGGGTTCAAACACACACACACACAGTGGTGGCTGGCCCGTGTCGAGGGGAGCAGATTAGATATAATAGAGTCCTATGGGCCGCAGAGCTGCCCTGTGATATAGTGGATGGGCCTGTCAGTTTGACAGACAGCTTATGGCACTGTGGCCGGACGAAGGAGGAGGAGGAAAGGCGGGGGGGTGAGGTGAAGGAGGCAGAGGAAGAAAGTGATGGATGCCACCCCTCTCCGGGCTATAAGGAATGAGTGATCTCCACATATCCATCACCTGATGAGAGGGAAGGAGGGATGGGGAGAGAGAAAGAGAGAGATGGTGCACAGAGGCAGATGCATTCTTGGCCGACTCCTTCCCGCCCAGGCCAGTGGGGAGATGAGGGGTAAATCTCGTGTGCCTTATTTTCCTGATTGCCCTCCTGACAAAATAAAGAGCTTGGACTATCATGGAGTGTTATTGGGGCTGGTTGTGCGTTCTGACATTAGGAGACAACAAAGACAGTAGGAGAGGCACTGTGTGTGTGTGTGTGTGTGTGTGTGTGTGTGCGCACATAATGCGAAGGGTTATTGTGTAAATGATCCCTTGTGCCATACAATGGAGGCCCAGCACTAAGAGCTCGCAGCGAGAAGGATAGAGATGGGAATAAAAGAGAGTGAAATCGAAAGAGATTGAGAGAAAGATAAAGAAAGACACAGCGGGAGAAAAATAGGTAGAAATTGAAAGAGAGAGAGAGAGATTTTACAAAGAAAGAGATCTAAAAACTGCCACCTGTCTTAATGTGGTCATCAGCAAGATCATTGCTTTTAAGCTTACTGGATCTCCATTTCTTCTAGTTTGTGCTGAACTGTGCACATGTGACTGTAAACTCCTACTGAACTGAAAATATACTTTCATTTCTGACCTTTCATTGAGCGTATATGTAATTCAATCTAAAAATTACAGGTATAAAATTAAATGCAAATCTATATGGAATTAAACGACTTTTAAATGTCAAATTTTAAATGACAAATAGCTAGCGTTGGTATCCAGTAATGGAAATGTCCATTACTTTCATCCACAAGTTGCACTGCTCTATCAATAAGAGTCAACTCTTTACGGCAGGTAAAACTTTCAAGCATTTTCAAAATCAGGTCATTGAAAGTTTGGCATAATAGTTTGTATAGCTTTTCTGTCTGAAGGAGATCAACATTTCATCTGCACACATTGGATAAAGCAATTGATGCCCTTCAGACTGGTTATATAACCATTTTAGCTTGTGTTAAATGGTCTCATTGGTGTGTTTCATTCGTTTACTTTTATTTATATGTCATTAAAGTCACAAAATAAACAAGATCAAATGGTGAAAAGGCTCTGTTTCATGTACAATTGAATAAAATGTCCTTTTAGAAAGCTTGAAAAGAATGATCCTATTTTGTAATCTGAATTAGAATACTGGTGACCAATAGCCAATTATAGTTAACACCATTATTTCTACAACTTATTTGCTTTCATTGCAATTAATTCTACTTTTATTGGGATACTTCAGCAAGTAAGAAAATACAATTTATTTGTAGAGAACTTGCTCAAAAAAGAGATCATTGCTCTCAAGTGACTACCTGGTAAAATAAAGGTTAAATAAAATAAATTTAAAATCAACAGAGTTGACCAACTATGCTGTAAGGCTCGTAGTGTAGTGGAGGAGACAAGAGAAGCTGCTCCTAAATCATGTCTCTCGGCAATATTTTCATCAATATTTTCATTTTTGATTCTGCAGTGTAGTGTCTGTAATATGTGAAATTCGGCATAGTTTTTTCATTATAGACCTTACCGACTTTTGTAGGGAGAAATCTCAATGTATCTCAAATTTGAAAATATTTTGTGGACAGGAGGTTGTTAATGTCTGCATTGGGGTTTTTTTGGGGGGAGGGGGAGTTGTTACCGCTAGCAGGACTGGAGATGCTGGTCCTTTGTTGTCCAGGTATTCACCCTGTTGGTACATTCCCACCTGAAGCTGTATATTATCTCACACAGGTCCCTTGGAGGTTTCCCGTAGTGTCAATGCCCAAGAGACACTTCAGATACATAGAGAGAGGGAGCGACGCCTTCTTGCCATTCTACAAACCATGAAAATATTGTCAAGAGAACAACAACAAGAACAACCACCCACCAGCGCCGGTATGTGATGCTGAGACACCCAGTGCACCTTCCCAGACACAGTCACGTGATGATCTGTAGCTGGGCGACTTGAAATACAACCTACTTCAATACCTAGTCCTCTAAGCTGCTAATTTCCTAAATATCATTTCATAGTGACCATGATGTAAATGGTGTCACTAAGAACAGATGTTCTGTGTGTAATTTTCCATCGCAGGCAACCCCCGATACAAGCAGGTTTACTGCCGACAGTCCAAGCAGTGGGTGGTGAAGCCTCACACACGTCTTCAGAGAGCACCTTGTGGACCTTTCCTTACCTTTATTTTGTTTGTTTGTTTTTCTGCACCTGTAATCATGCTTATTTTCATACTTCCATACAAACCTCTGATATGACCCTTTTGTGATTGACTCAACAGAAACCTAAACCTGTAATTACCATGTCCACTGTGCATAATCATGCCCCGCACAAGTGAAATATGTAACTATACAGTTGGAACAGATAGTTAAATATTATCAGATGGTAATTTGTAGGAAATAGTGCAGTGCTGATAGAAATATGGCAGTGTTTCCCACTCAGACTTATCTTTTTGCTCTTCTGTCATTTTATCTTGGTCCATCAGTAACAGAAATAAGCTTGCAATCTGTGTGAACCACTGCTATATTGGAATGATGTGCATAGCTTCCATTGATAAGCCTCATTCAATCACTCTAAAGGAAATTCACTGTTGAAATAGAATGGCCTTATCCAAATTCTCTGGCAGCGATCTTAGGTGTACCACCTACAGTATTCATATTTGAGGATCTATGATGGCTGTCAGAATTTGCATTACCTTTACCATTATTACCATTACACTGATTATCTGAACACATCAAGACCTGCATACCACATTTTGTGTATACAAGGCCCACAATGTGGATTCATAAGATCCCTCAGCCCCCTTTGATACTCTATCAGCCATATCACTAAATGGTACCTGCAAATAACTTAACCTGTCACAAACAAAGCTACTGCTTTGCTACTGCTACTATCCTTGTCAATGCAAGCAGAGTTCAGTTAAATTGTCATGTGGTCAGTTTGTATTTATTGTCCATCATCCATCCCCAAAGTTCAAATATGACATGATTTTCCCGATCACATAGGATGAGGTGGGTCATCATTACAATATTTACTGAGAGAAAATGCTTGTTAGCAACATACACTATTAGAAAGATATAATTAAATTCTTGGTAACAGTCTTGGTAAGATTTCAAACTATTAACTTTTTACCATGGAAATTTGCCACAGGCAGAATTGGAAAATGACATCAGTAACATAAAAATGTATAGCTTCTACAGTTATCTGAATTGATTTCTAGGCCTGCTTTGTGATAAACCCCCAGACAGTATCGCAGCCAAAACAACACCCAAAACAAGAGAAACATGCTGAGACATAGAAAGTGCCTGCTATTGTTATAAGACTGAAACATTTCACTCCACTTTCTATTAACTTTTATTCCTTCTCAGAAAAAAAACAAGTTACGTTAGCATGTTTAATATTTTAGCTAGCAACAATGACATTGCAACTAGTCATTGTCTTCTAAAACTATGGAGGGTGAACTAAGGTTACCATAGACAATTTTACATAAAGCTAAAGATGTGGGATAACTTTTTATGTATGGTCATCCAGCTGGCTCACGTTAGCTTGCTATGTAACTAGCTGCACGATTAGCCACATTCAGCCTTCAATGTCGGAGACCACATTACTTGATGCTAGCTATGATAGTTAGCTATGTTAGTTTTCCAGGATTCTTGGGAATCCTGTTCATCCATGAATGCGTGTTACGACTACATATTCCTACTGTATAGTCTGTTAACTATCGAATGAGGTTTAGGGTTAGAATTGGAAGGATAATATAAAAACTACATTCATATTTTGCACTGGGTGTGTATAAAAACCTTGACTTCGATGTGTATTGTGCGCGATGTCAGTTATGATAGGGCCACTTAAATAGCATTTTGATAATTGAGTAGCACATAAACTGTCCCATGGCCTCCACTTTTCCTTGCTCCCTCCTTTCCTCCACTCCATTCCTCCCCTTGTCTCCTCCGAGTTGTTCCTGGTAGTAGGGGACCGGTGGTGAGGAAGAGGAGAAAAGGAGGAGTGAAAAAGCTTTGGGATGCACCCCTCCTTTCCTCTGTGACTTGATTGAATTGATTGTTTTTCCTCTGTTCCTTCAAATCAAACAATGACAATGAGGCAAAATTCACAATGCCCACATTTATTTAATGTATTTCGTCATAGTTTTTAAACACACATTGAACTATATTACAACAATGCCTATCAATGAGTCAAGTCCCCCTATTTCAAGTATTGGGACAAATGACCATCAGCTGTTTCAAATTTCACAGGTGTACCATATTACTCTAATTATTCCTACATGGAAAGCTGTGAGTGGCAGGGCATGGTTTATATCCATTGGAAGTGTTTGTAGAGTCTAAAAGATAGAAGACAAGAAAACTGCAGATGAGGGCCAGAGAACTGAGTATGACAACCAAGAAGGCTTTGTGAGGATGAAAGAAAAGAAAAATCAATTAGAGCTATTGTAGAATGTTTGTGCATTCCCATGTCAATAATATGGAAAGTTCTGAAGAAGAAACTAACTACTGGAGGACTTAGAAAGACATTGGAAAGCGATGACAGGATGATTAGAGAGCTGTGAAGGAAACAAATACTAAATTGTCAGCTCGAGTAATTGCTAAAGATCTCCATACGTTGGGGGTGAAAGTATGGCAGGACAGTAAGAGAAGACTGAGAGAGGCAAATTACAGAGGCTACACTTCCAGATGATTCCAGATGTAAACCTCATATCAGCAACAAGAATAGAAAGGCAAGATGGGAATTTACAAAAAAACAAAACAACAAAGATTAGTCTGATGAGTTTGGAAACAAGTCTTATGGACAGATGAGACAACTGGAAGGTGTGGAGAAAGAGAGGGTCTGCCCTGGACCTTCGACTTAGCTTCATTTGTCGAGCATGGTGGAGGCGGTGTGATGGCATGGGCCTGTATGGCATCTGGAACCGGTTCTATGGTCATTGTTGATGATGTAACCAGTGATGGCAGTGACAGAATGACAGCTGAAGTGAACACAAACGTATTGGCCGCCAACATTCAGATTCAGAGAAATGCCACCAAACTCATTGGACGGATGTTTATCACGCAAGACAGTGACCCAAAACATACAGCAAACTGAACCAAGGAGCTTATCTTGAAGAAAAGGTGGAAGTGTTTGACGTGGCACAGTCAGTCACCAGATTTAAACCCCATTGAACATGCTTTTCACTTGCTTCAAAGGGAAACTGAAGTCCGAAACCCCCACAAATGCACAGCAACTGAAGGAGGCAGTAAAAGCTTCTCAAAGGATCACATCATTAATCTAGCGATGTCCATGAGTCACAGATTCCATGCAGTCATCAAATGTCAGGGGTATGCAACCAAATATTGACCTTGCAAGTCATTAAATCTGTCAAAACTTACTTTGTCCCAATGCTGACTTGAAATAGGGGGACTTGGGTCATCGAATTGGCATTTGAGCGTGTTGTTTCTATAGTTATTCAATCAAAATGTGTGGCCAGTTCTGTGACGTCTTTCTCCTTGGATTGTCTGTTGATGGAGTTTGAGTTTCTGTAGGTGGCGCTCTTTTCTTTGTCTGATCAGCCACAGTGGCTATCGCTGTTCTTCTTCTATTCAGGCATCACTTCCTGTGGCCAGATGATTTATCCCAGGAAAGACCTGGAAATGGAAAAGCTTTAAAGTTGGATCACCATCGTGTTATATGAATCAGATAGAAAGCAGCAAAACATTAATTTATATGAAAACGTCTAAATAACCTTTGTTGCTTGACCTGGATATTCTACTTCCGGTGATGCTTTTGCCCCACGCTGTCACATTGGGAAACCGGGAGCTGCCCGGTAAAACCGGATTTTGAAGAGCGCTGTCCTGAGTAACCCCGGCAGCAGAGAGCCATACGCTGTTTGCTTTGCGTCTGTGTCTATAATAGAAACCATGTCATCGTGAGCAGAAATCATGACTACAAAACACAGACACGCCTTTGAATTTTGACATGCCCCGGGCTACCGAACACAGAGCAACAATGACACACACACACAAAGTATTTCAGATTTCCTGGATATGGGCATTCAGAGCTCTTGATTGGTTTGGATGGATGTGTGTACCATTACTTTCCTTTCTTGTCCTTTCCCTGCTGACGGGGCCATTGAGGTTGTCTGCCATTTATTCTGGTGCTCATACACGGGCAAGCTCTGGCCTCATACATTTGTGGTTTATCTGTATTCATGTTTTGTCTTTGTCCGAATGAAAGAACAAACCTGTTTTGTGAGCATTGCTCTAGTATTTTCAAAATTGCACCGATTGGTCCCTCTTCATTAGCAACAAGCTCAGGAACTTTGCGTCGAACGTGGAGCATTTGGTGCCTTCTACAGGCAGCATGGCCCAGTGATTTAAAAAGACAATCCTTCAGCTGGACGGCCCTGGTTCAAGCCCCACATCTGAAGACATCCAGCATGCTGAAGCGGACATCCACCATGCTGCACCCCTTGGAGCTTTGATGGACCCTCACCTTTGACCTCCTTGTGGACGGTGGGTTAAAAGAAGAGAGAGAGAGAATTCCCCTACAGTGATCAATAAAGTGTTGTTATTAAGCATGCACTGTCAACAAGTAAAAGAGAACAGGTAGCAAATTACATTGTGGGTTTCCATTTCACTGCGGGATCCAAAATGAATTGCAGATCTTTCTTCCTTGGTGGTTCTGATATGACAAGAGCATCAGTGCGCTTTGATGAGCCGGGCTCCCGAGGCAAAGCTGGATTTCAGGTTTATGAATGCTGTGTGGGGTTACAGTGTCTCCCACTTCTAACGCATACAGTCTTCGTACAGAGAAAAGAGATGCAAAACCGCAGGGGAGAACATCTAAATAGAAGATGTCAAGAGGCTGCTGATGTCTGCTGCATACATCCATAACTCACTACATACAGAAAAAGACTACTTGGTTGAATATAATCTTAAAATATCCAAACATCTTAAATACTCTTAAATTGTGTACTATGCCAAAAAAATACAAAAATTGTCAAGTATTCAGTGTTGCCTCCAGAGTTTTATTCTAGTCAAGGTGGAAAAGCCTCTGAAACAGCATTTAGATGGGATACTAAACCTCTCCATTGAAACCCTGGATAATAATCATATAAAAGTAACCATCATCATCATAAAATAAATTCCTGTAGCATCTGATTAAATCAATTCAGGTTAAGGACGTCCCATACACAATGCACAACAGTAAAGTATTGATCAATGCTGGAATAAATATGTAATCAATCAAACTGCATCATGTCATAAGTGGATGACACTGATTGGACCATGCTAGATTTTTAAATAAAGGCAATATATAGATACTATATCATTCAATCCATTCAATACCATTTCAATCCACATCCAACGTGATAAGAACATCAATGTTGCAAGAGAATATCTTTGAGATAAAGTTCAATTGCATTGTGTTAAACAGGTAAAAATCACTACCCATGGAATGGGGGCATTTATTTTTTGAAGAAAAATAAATTATTTTTTGTTTTAATAGTGGCAAGAAAGCGACGGAGGGTAAAGGAGGACGACAAAGAGGGAAAGAGACAGGACGAAGGATGAGCAAAATGAGAATACATAGGTAGGGAAGGAGACGGCTGGGGAACGGAGGGCTGAGCGGATCAGGGGAACCCCCCGGCGGTGAGTAAGCGCCGATCCCTTTGATTTCTGCCCTCCTTTTTCTCTCAATAATGAGCTCTTTTAATGGTTTTCTCAGAGTGTCAACTCCCAGCCTGCAACTAGCCGAGCTGGGCATGTGTGTGTGGGTGGGAATGAGACTGGAGAGACGGAGGAGAGAGAGAGAGAGAGAGACGCGGGGGTAGAGAGAGAGAGAGAGTGAGAGAGGGAGCGTGGGAGGAAGAAGAGCAGTGGAGGAGAAGAGTGCGTGCACAGGTCTGACAAGGTTGTAAACAGCTTTCCAATATAAATAATTATGTTTAATGCTACTTTACGCTAACTAATCATCTTTAGCCAGGCTGAGCCAAGGGGCTCACTGGTAAACACAGGTGTGTGTGTGTGTGGTGTGTTTATGTTCATGCGTTGGTTTGGTGTGTGTTAGAGCCTTCATTAGGCGACTGCATGTGTGCACATGTGTGAGAATGTGTTGTGCATATGTGAATTTGCTGTGTGTGTGTGGTGCATTTTTGTACATTCATGCATTCGTGTGTGTGTGTGCGAGCCTTCATTAAAAGCATCTTACCACTTGTATGTGTTGTGGCATATGTGAATCTGTTGTGTGTGTGTTTGACCCTTCATTAGGCTTACCATTTGTGTAAGTGTGTATGCATGTGTGTGTGTGTTGTGTTTGAGCCTTCATTAGGTGCCTTACCACGTGTGTGTGTGTGCTTTTGCGTGTCTCTTTCCCATAAGCAAATTATGCTGGAGGGAGAAATATCACCACGCTGAACAATAATAACTATACAACTAATAATAATCATCGTTGAGCACAGTGGTGGACATTTCATACTCTGCAACAGGTGAGTTTCCATTGGCTGGTAAGCGGATAAATCGGCTTCCTGAACATCAAATCAGTCTCTGTCATGTTAAATTCTCTCCATTTCTTCATTATTATTTGTTTAATCTTTTTGATCTGACTTTCTAACCTTCCCCAGACTGATGTTCTCTCACTCCTCTCTTCCTGAGCTCCTCTGAGGTCTCTTTAGATCACAGCATGGTGGTTTTCTGTAACCAAACTGGCCAGGTTTCTCACCTGGATTGTATGGGAGTGACATGCAAACTCCTCCCCAAAGATCTGTCCTTTGATTGGTTAACTTAATACCCACCTGATTCTACTTACCTGCTTGATTTAAAGGGACACTCCACCATTTTTCAACCTCACCTCCATCAATCAGCCCTCAGTGGTAGATGCTATTAGACGGTACTGTTTTTGTCTACTCGTTCTGTGTCTCGGAGAAAAGGTGCTGCAAAAATCAAAATCAAAATCATTTTGGGCTAGTGCAGAGTAACCACTCAAGATTTTCAGACTGCTTATCGGAGTCTTTGCGACGTAGAGCAGTGGTCCTCAAATCCAGGCTTCGGGGTCCAGAGTACTGCTGGTTTTCTATTCTGCCAGGTAGTTTCCATTCTAGCTGTCTAATCAGGGATTGATTAAGACCTGGGTTGTCAGGTGAATGCAATTCACTTCCTGGTAGGAGAGAAAACCAGCAGCACTCTGGACCCCGAGGCCCGGATTTGAGTCCACCCTGTCCTTCGACCTGCAACTATTGCTGTTTGGCACTAAACACCAAGATGGCATAGAAAAGCATTCCCTATGAATACTGGGTATTGTAGGATCTTTTGGAGAAACTCTATATGCAGAAAGGTACAGTTTTCTGTGGCAATATTGTATTTGAAACCCACAGCGCACTGATTATAGAGGCGACGAATATTAAAGTGTCCAAAGGTTAGTCGCTAGGTAAAGAAATAAGAGCCGCCGTTTTCTTAATTATGCAGGGGCGAGCTCAAGTGGCGTGATGTGAACTATTTCTTGACAATGTGAGTTTTCAATGGCTGTCGGAGATGTTGTGATTGCCCCCCTTAGCATTGATATTATATGAATAATTCTCCGCCATGTAGCCAACCTGTAAATAGTCTGCCGCAAATTGTTTTGACTCGAGAGTTATTGAGAGTTAATGAGTTTGACTTGTCCTTGGAACGATATCATCCGGAGGACAAGGTACTGAATGCATGCGATGAAAAGGGACCAAAAGCCTTGCAGAAGGATGTTAAGGAGTAACAGCATGAATAGGCTGGTAGGTAATGTTGGGTAAAATAACTGGAAGCGAATAGGTCACTTTGCAAAGTTAGCGTAAGTTGAAATCCACCAATGGCTAGGGTGAACACAGTTCAAAGACATTGCGGCTCTATCAAACGCTTCTTTAAAAACTGGGGCCAAAGCAGCAAGGGACACGGGACCAAAAGAAAAACAAGAAAAACAACAGAAAATATTTTTCCCAGTGCCCACATGTCTTATAAATGTTGATGGATATTTACAACTGCTACAGGCATTCTCAAGTATCTTTTCAGGCATACCAAGTTACCAAGGCATTCAGCTCTTGTCGAAAATTCAAGGAATTGTTCAGGGTACCCCTGTTGCACTGAAGAGTGCAAAATTTCCTGTAGCACAAACTGTTTATTTTTGGCAAATTTTGAAATGATGCATGGGGAATCAAGTAATTTCTGATGAAATCTCAACATTTTCATCTTAGATGCATTTATTTTTCCTGACGTGACCGTTCCCAGAACAGGGAGCATTCAGCGATTGGCGGTTGTGCAGAATTCTTTACTTTTTACAGGATCTAGCTATGACAAATGGTTTCATTTTGGCGATGTTTTTACATAATGCATGTAAAAATGTGGGTTTGGCGCAATGCATTCTGGTTGGCGGCGGCCCACGTTCACGCCCAAATATATGACGACTACAAACAAAATGTGAACTCTATGAAAGAAACAAGCAAAAAAAAGGTACTCCTAATTATCAGGGCATGTTTTGCATCCTCGCTTTTAATTTCACAGACATTTTATAAACCTTCAAGGGCCCGAGCCCCCCAGTAATTTCTGACGCTGTTCCTGGGTGATCAGATTGTATTCAGGTAGAGCAAAAAAAAAGGCCAGGTGTAGAGCAAATGCAACCAAGACGAAGATCGCATCACCCAAACCTCTTCCAGACACATTTGACCACATTAACAATAAAGTGTAAAATAGTGGCTTGTCAGGATACTGGGGGATGGGGAACAAGATGTTTACTAGTTTTAAAGGATGTAAAGGGTGCATTTTGGTGAGGAAAAGAGAAATCCCATCTAGATAAGTATACCAAAGGCACATTTTAACATCAGGTATAAATGTAATCTACCTAAATCTGTTAATGCCGAGTGTCAAGAGGACCTTGGGCCCACAGCTCCCCCTTTCTTTTTTGTTTAAACACAACGGTGAAACGATGAGATATGAATGCGTCCAAAGCAAGATGGTGGAGAGACAAAAAATAATAATAAATGAGCCGAGTGCAGTGCTTTTGTTCAGTCGTACTGGTTGGTGAGATGCATCGGTGGGTTGATGGGAGCCATTTATTGGACTGTTAACTTTGTCAGCCGAACAATGAATCCTCCTTAATTGACAGAATCCGCTGTGGTTACATCTCTCTGCTTCATTCTCTCTGTCTTTGTCTATGTCACTCTATCTTTCTCACTCCACCCCCTCCACCCACCGCTGCTACCCCCCTGTAGGGTGCCGTGTTCCCAACTGTGTGTTCGAAGGCTACCATTAGATTGTGTGTGTGTGTGCGTGTGTGTGTGTGTGTGTGTTTGTGTCTATAAATAGATCCTCTTACCAAGCTGAATTGATTAATTACATGTTGAGGCCCAAAGAATGGCGTTTTGAGAGACCACTGCTGGAAAAGGAAAGGGCCATTAGGATTCCACTTTCATGTTCATCGACACACACACACACACACACACACACACTCCACTTGCATGAAGACTCCTACTGTTGCATGTATCCAGAATCATACAAAGGAAAATCACAGATAAACATACACATATACACACACACACAATGTAATCGAGATGCCTGGCAACTGCAGCGCTCAGAGGTTTTTTGAGAGAGCGAATAAAAGAAGCCACCTGCCTCAATTAGTTTGAGGACGGAGAGATAGAGAGAGGGAATGAGCGTACGAGGGAGAGATGAAGGGAGATGAAAAGGAGAGAGAGTGTGGGTGGAGGGAGAGAGGGGGAGAAAGAGATAGAGAGGCTAGAGGGAGACAGATTGAGCAAGAGAGCTACAGAGAGAAACAGAGAGAGGAGTCGAGGTAAAGAGAGAGATTGTTGTGGGTGGTAGAGAGAGCAGGGGAGGAGGGGGCGCGACCGATACTGGTGCCGATAGTTTTGGATGGAAGCTGCCAGTAGCTCATATTCTGTACCGATATTCAATTTTTCATTTTTTATTTGACCATGTTCATGCTCAAATAACGGCAAGTATTCAGTGTTTTTTTATTTTTGTCAGGGTGGAAAAGCCTCTGAAACAGCATTTTATTTATGGAACACTAAAACTCTCCATTGAAACCCCGACTAATTAAATTATTTTGGGGTTAACAGCTCCCGAAGGCAAGGTGACCCACTGCACCTGTTCGATGGTAGGGAGGCTCTGGGATACATTAGACCTTTACAGGAAAAATCCACCCTAAAACACTTTTTAACACTTGTTGTAAACCCTCCTTCCTGCCCAATCCTAGGGGGGCGGGACTTAGCCTCAATCTATCAGGCCACACCTGAACTGATAAGCGGCCTTCCCTTTGTTTGCTGCAGCATGTGGTATTACCTATCTTCTCCAGTTGACTGTGCACCGGATGCATTATTTGAGTAAGTTATGGATATTTGTTATAGTTATTGCTGTTTATTTGTTCAATGGTGAATGAGTGCTTTGATTAAGATTTATTTTGTTTACTGATTATTGTTCTCATTTGCCTCTTAGCCATTAAATCGTCTGTGTCAGTCAACTACCTAAGTGGAAATCCTTTGAATGGAGAATAAACTGTTGAACGGCTCTCATCTCTGGTCTTCATGCTTTGACTAGCGTGCCAGTGCAGAGGCGCTTTAAGTAACACAGCTACCACAAAGACAACTTTCTACAACACTGTTTTGGTGTCAGTCCCTCAGAATCAAAGAGCAAGAGCTTCTTTCTAGACCGATGTACAACAATCATACAGGGAGAAATCCATCGGAGAAGAGGAAGCGACACCAATTTCTCACAGTAGCCTCATTCGACCAGAATGCAATGCAGACATGTTGCATTTTGAGTAAGGGGTGTGGCCACAATCATAGACACGCCCCAATGTTCACCACCTAATTGGCTAGCTATATTTATACGCCCATACACCCACTTTTGATTAACAGCATGTCCATGCTCCTTCTCTGAGGGTTGTTGAAAGGCATTCTGGGAAATGTAGCGAGTCACTAATGGAAGCAGTAGAAGAATTCATCACAAAATAACGCCTTGAATCCATTGCACATCACAGATTGATGATACAGTATGATATCCTTTAAATTAAGAATTAATTTGCACCAAATATTAATGCAACAATTCAATGAATAAATAAAATGTGCAAAAAAATACAATTTTATTGCATGTTGAGCAGACTGTTTTGATGCAGCTGTGATCAGGGAGGGACCTCCATCATATTGGAATATATTGATATTTAATAAAAGCCCAATACCAGCCCCGTACATCGTCAAACGGATGTGTTGGTGTAACCGCAGAAGGGAGACAGCCAAAGAAAGAGATAAAAGAGAGCCCACCGAAACCTCTATCTTATGAATGCCTTTTTTCTGCAACTATAATTATGTCTGTGCTTTTTAATAATTGCCAGTTTGACTCTGCAGTGGCGACTCCCTGCAGGGCGAGCTACATTCAAGATTACACACACACACACACATACACACACTGAATTAAACAGAGAGAAGCAGCGAGGGAGTGAAGCAAGACGACAGAGATGCTTTTGTTTGTGTGTTTGTTCTTGTACTCCTACCCTCGTGAGAACCGGTTTGAGTTCCAGACCTTCGCATCGGAGACCTATTTGCAAAGTGAGCTCATGTTGGCCGGTCCTCACTTCTTCAGGTGTCACGTGTTTGGGATTAGGACTTGGCTTCAGGGTTAGGTAATCCATCACAGTAAACGTGAAGCCTTCATTTGGTTTTGTCCAAATTTCTGTTTTATCATCGTTAAGACCTTTCACGGATCAGAGAATATTTCAGGCTCTCTGATTGGATGAGCAAGGCAGGAACAACATAGGACATCAAAACTCATCACCAATTATACTGACATCCTTTGTGATTACCTTAAACTGTCCTTTACAGGAAGAAATGGAAGCAATAATCCCTCAAACATGTCGCCCTACAAACTTTATTGCCACAACCAGTTAATGTCAAGATAGGTTTGTAACGTCTGTATTTAAAAAAACAATCTTAAAATGACAGTAAATGTAATAAATATATTTACATATGGCATGCAAAATGATTGGGAAATTACAAACTAGACACACCGGCCAGATCACAGTTCAGCCCCGACCGGTTAAGGTCAGGTTATAGTTAGGTTAAAATGGGGTTTTGATCAGGGTCAGGTCACGGGTAGATCTGGAGAGGATAGGGTTAGGAAAGACCCGGTTGAGGTTAGAGTCTGGATAGGTTTTCATCAAGGTCAGATTTCATTTAGGTCCAGGGTGGTTAAGTTTAGGACAAGGCTGGGTTCAGGTTAGGTTGAGGTGAGATGAGATGAGATCCGGGTGAGATTGCAGCTCGGTCCAGATAGGTTGGGGTTAGGTAAAGGCAAAATTCTCAGTTAAACAGGGCTATCTAGGTGGTCCAAATAAGTGCTGCTATCCACTACAAAACAATCACACATGAAGAGACCATTAGCCCTGAGTAATCAGAGAGATGCCCAGGTAGCTTCAGCTAATCACCCCACAGTTCAACTGTCATCATCAGACCATGTGGAATAATAGTAATAAACATATTTCCAAATCATCCCAATAACAATTCTTGTCCATGTTCTGGTTCTTTTCCTGAACTAATAGGGCCCGTCTCAGAATCGGAGGAGGTGAAAGTGTCATCCCGGCGACAGGCAGATCCCCAGGTGAACCAAGGCTGACTACATGGTTCAGGTAAGTGCTTTAGAAAGAAAAAAAAAACATGCAGAAGGTCATAGGACCGATTCAAGGTGTCAATATTTCCTAAAAGGTAACATATTAAAAACATAAGAAGAAGGAGGGAACGATCAGCCTCGAGTCCCCGAAGGACCGCCCATGCAGGGGTGACAAAACAACTCCCCCAAAAAATCTATATATGAAATGATAAAAGAGAAACCAGAGTGAGCCTCATTGATCACAGTGATTTTAAGACAGAAGTTTTTATTCATAATGCCATCGAGACCAGGCAAGTATTATAGGTAAGTGTTATATGTAATATAGAGACCCAATAATCTATCAACTTTTCTCCAAGCCTGAAATCAGTAAACCCGACACTGGATGCCGTTGGAAGTTCTCTACCAATTTTGTGCTAAGTCTACCTTTCCCAATGTTATAAAGATGTTGTTTCAATCTGGTGACTATATGGTTTCCCCGATGTTTCTGACAGAGTGAGCAGGTTATGATGTAGACTAGATTACTGGTGTGAAGCTGGATCAGATATGCTGGTTCTGAGAAACTTCTCCAGGGGCCCGTTCCAGAAAGCGGGTTTAGTGAAAACTCTGAGTTTGTTAACCCTGAGATGAGGGAAACTCTGGGTTTTCCATTCCAGAAAGAGAGGTAACTCAAACTCTGATTCAGTTACCATGGTAACTGACTCTGTGAACCTAACCTGCTCGCTGGCAGGTTTTCTTTAACAAACCCTGAGTTTCTCCCTGTCTCCTCCCTCTGCTGAACCTGAAGCAGCTGTCGGACATGGCGTGTCCTTTCCTCGGTAACCCGATCGATATTTACGACGAAGTAATTCACAAAGCCTTATGTCGGGAGAGGATTTTGAGACCCCGATTAGATGTTCTATGTCCAGGATGGAAGAGCTGTCCGAGATATAATATGCCGTTTACACTTCACGGATTAAGCTACCACCACCCCGAGCAGTCAAATAAAGACACATTTCATTTGGTCTTCTTTATTTCCTACAAATACAAAAGCAACAGTTAGTATTTCTATATTGTTCCAACAACACATTTCACCTGTGACCATGCACCCACCTCTAACTTATGTTCCAGTAATTAAATTTATAGATCTGCCTTTCTAATTTGCCGCCCCAAGTACACCACTTGAAGTATGTCTGGCCCAGACAGCTCAGTTGGTAGAGCATGAGACTCTCAGTCTCAGGGTTGTGGGTTCGATCCCCATATAGTGTTAACTATCAACACTTTGTAAGTCGCTTTGGATAAAAGCGTCTGCTAAATGACTCTATTGTAATGTTTTTATATTTCATTTTCAGCTGCTGCCAAGAGCGCTTTGCGCCCGTGGGATTGCACCTAAATGAAAATATTTTTTTTCCAATACTATTCCACCACTTTCTCACATGTAGGTAATATTATAAGAAAGTGTGGTTAAATGTTAAATGAGTACACTACTGCATTCAAACAGACGCATTGACTCGGGCAGCGATTCTCTCCCAAGCCAATTCCCTCTCCTTTGCCGCTGCAGCTGTGTTGCTCTTCTTTTTAAAGATTGGTTCATACTCCCCATAAGCATTTAATAACAGTTCTAACTCCAGTGGGGTGAAGTACGCCGATCTTTGCTTGCCGGTTGCCATGCTGAATCGTAGTATCGGGCCTCCATTGATGATGGCTTTTTATTGTCGTCGCGCACGCGCTTAACTCAAGGTGAACATACTCAAAGTTGATTTGAACTAACTCAAATCAGCCGTTCTGGAACCGAAAACTCAGACTTTGCCATCTCGGAATTAATCAACTCAGAGTGCAGGGTTAGACTCAGAGTTTGCTGAACCTGCTTCTTGGAACGGGCCCCAGGTCTACCTGTACCTGTTTCCTTGACAATAAACTCAACTTGAACTTGTAGACTACCAAACCTGGATCTGGTTCTTGTTCCTCCTAAGGGCTGAAATGACCCTATGACCCTATTTGATGCAGTGCTGTGTTTCGGAGAGAAAAGGTTGAGACAAAGGGGATGAGCTCCTGGTGTGTAGGCCTCCCACCTCCAGCCCGAGAGCCGCTGCCAGCCCCCCGTCAGGTGAAGGGCGGGAGACAACACCCGGCTTGAGTGGGGGGAAGGAACTGTCGTGTGGGATCTCGAAGAGGAATGGTAAGTGCGTCGATATGTAATTGTTGATTGTTTTAAGGTTGTGCCGCTGATCTGTACTGAGGTGGGGTGAATGGTTGATCAAAGGAAAATAAATGTTGGCATAGGGAAATGTAGACTTAGCTTAGTTTCCACAATGCCCTGATCTCCTTAAGGGATGTCTGTTTCGGGTCTTGTTGTTGACGCCCACCGAGGGGACAAGTATCTTGGTATCCGGGTGCACCCTGATCTTTTCGCAGACCTTCAGGAAATGGTAGAAATTGGCCCCTGGATAACTGCTCACTTGAATCTCCGGCTGAGTGTAGGTCAGAATCCTATTTAGGTTGGAGTCCCCCTGAAACAGAATTGTTTAGGGTTAAAGTTAGTTTAGGATTAGGATTTCAGTTTATGATTAAGATTAGAATTAGGATTATGATTGGGTTTGGGTTTAGGTTTATGATTAGGTTTAGGTTAGGGTAAGGGTTAAAGTTAGTTAGGATTTGGGTTCATGATTAAGATTAGAATTAGGATTAGGTTTTGGTATGGGTTAGGTTAGACATGTAGTGGTGAGGGTTAACGTTACAGTAAGGGGTTAGGGAATGGCAGGCAATGGAAGGTTTAGTTAATGTGTTTGTATGTGCGCTTGAGAGTGTGTGTGTGTGTGTGTGTAACCGTGTGCTTGGCTTCCCGTTTCAGGTGTCAGCCCTGCTAATGGGTCTGAAGGGTTGGGGTGGCAGGGTGAGGGGGGGCAGAGGATGAGAAGCCCAGTTTAGGCGATCAGGACTGGGAGGGGGGGGAGTCGAACAGAGACGTCCCTGTTCTCTGCTGCACACCAGCTGGCCAACGTGCTGTGGGAATCGGGGTTGACTTACACACACCCACACAATGGGAGCTCTGGTCACAAGTTGAATTCACACAGGGATGTGCACTCCCCCTCTCTATCCCTAATTGAGACATATTGCTCCCCCACCACCCCCTTTACACAGCTAAGAGATGCCACAGCATACACACTCACTAACCTCTTACAGCAGTGGCTCCCAAACTGGAGTCTGGGGACCTCCAGGGGTCCTTAAGGGGGTTCCAGGAGGTCCTCAGCAAAATGAGGACTAGGTTAGTTTCACGATAACTTAATTCACTAGAAACTATCCCAGAATGTAGAAGAATGACAGGGCTACAATTCATTACTAAATCAACACCAACTCAAATCCTCCTATATGGGTCCCTGGGACGAAATCCAAATAATGGGGGTCTGTGGCCCTAACGTCAGCCTCTTTGTGGGTCTGTAAGGTAAAACTGTTTGCCCCTGATCTACAGGACAAAAACGCAGACCAATGTAGCCTACATTACCTCATTATAATCGGCCTGGTGTCTCTCCACCGTACATGCTTTCATTTTCCATATCCTAAACATGAGCTCTTTAATGAGTAATTCGCCAAGAGGAAAATTGCAGCCAAATGTTGGAATTAATTATTATGCATGGCAGTTAAACAATATTATTAGAAGTAATAAGCGAGGATTATACTTCATACTTGGTGAATTGGCATGGACGAGGGCCCTTCAAATGAAACTGAAATGAGGGGAATTAATCATGGAGAAGTGTCGTGTTAAATATCAATTATCAGAAATGAAATGTTTCAATTCATGTGTCAACGCCAGTTTAGGTACATTTCAGCAGCAGTCGTTATCGGTGTCAGTTATTATCATTGGTGGCGACACCGCCGCCGGCATCATAATCATAATCACTATTATCGTCATCGTCACCAGCATCTGTGTTTATGTATGCAGTGTGGGCCACTGAGTGGTCTGCCATGTGGCTATGCTGGTCACTGTATTTATTTTGATTGTCCATCAACATCATCTTTATCGTTACCATCACCATCACCGTCATCATCATCATCGTCACCATCATCATTGTCATCGTCACCATCATCATTGTCATCATCACCATCATTGTCATCACCACCTGTCATCACCGTCATGTCACCATCATCGTCACCACCATCACCATCATCATCTCCATCACCATTCTTCCCAACGCTACTAGTAGACAAATTCCTATACTGATTTTGATCATCGTGCTCTCCACTAACAAAACTGCCACTCCCATCATCATCTTCATGTTCAACAGTGTCTTCATCATCAACATGAAAAATAAGGAAATTGTAAATGTACATAGTCATGTTTTTTTTGCATATTGCTCAAGATTATGACATTTTGACCTAAAGTCCTCTATTCCTAGATATGGAAGCCCCCCCCCCCCCCCCCCTCACATTGATGTAGGTGTTGCATATGTCATCCTGTACCCTGTTGTAGTTGGTGTGGGTAATATAACAGCATTATACTGTGTGCGGACAATATCCTTTTTTTAATTTTGGTTCAGCACCAGTTGTAGAGTATGGTGGGGATGTGCATATACTTCTCTTCTCTTTAACATGATCATTATCATTATAATTATTGTAATAATTATCATCATTATAATCCTCTTCATCATATTTGGCAGATGGTATTGGTGACTTTTTAGCAAATCAACAACATTGTCACCAAGCTACTTATAGTTTTAGCTACCTTTCACTGCACTACAAACTACATTTTTGAAGTGTGATGCCAATATTTTTTAATCAAAGCTGTCACTATTTTGGGCCAGTATTCAATATCTTAAAATTGGACCATTTTCATGCCTAAAATACAAAAAAAAACAAAAAAAACATTGCAGGCTTTACAGACTGGCACCCCTAAAACTATTGATAAAAACAAATGAAAACTAGCTTAGCGCTAGTTCCATGCTAGCTAGCATTGTGCGTCTTGGCTAACAAGCTGTTTAGATGACGACAAAGCCAAGGCAGCCAGCAATAGTGAGCGGCTACAGCTGACAGTAACCGAACTTGACACAACAATCACTACGTTTTACACTTTTGAATAGCCACCTGAAAATATAACAATGACAACTAAAATCAAATCACCAATAACATCTCGCTACTACAACTTAATGCTACTGCTAACATACAATTAGCAAGGCCTACTATGCTAGCATTTTATCCTCACCAAAGTTCTTAAGCACATTTACAATGGAGAAGCCCAACAAACAATACGCAGGCATTTCAGACATGGTAGTTCAATAAAGACCTAATAAAAATGCTACACATGCTACGCATCAGTACACGGAGATGCTGGCCCTTTTGGCGAACATTAAAAAAAGAGGAACCTCCATCATGTCGGAGTCGGGCGAAATAGCCTGGCCAATATATTTAATCTTTTTTAAAATATTGGCTTGCTGATATATTGGCTTAAACCTAATGTTAATGCCAGTAGAGCAGGAGAAAGCCCTGGCATCAGTTGCTGTCAGGTGGGGATACATTGTATTTGTTTGTATTTCTTCATCCAATCCCAATCCAAAACTGGCAGGGAAGTTATTGTAATCATTGATAGTACTTTATTGCATAAATAAGGGATACAGAAGACTGTATTGGGCAAATGACAACGATAGCCCCCCCTCCCCCCAACTGCAGTTGACCATCCATCATCCATCATCTCTGTTGGGAAGCAGAAGGCTCTCACGGGCCCCCCTGTGGAATATTTAATCAGTCCGACTAAATTTCGTTTGAACGAATTGCATCTCTCGCAGGTTCATCACCTCTCTGATGTGGTTCGCACGCCTTTTCCTCCACTCTTTGGTTAGTAATTTTTCACGCGAGTGAGCTCGCAGCACCTCTGCCGCATCCATCCCTGCTATTACTGCCATTTTCCTCCATCACGCTCAATCATATTCCATTACGTCCCATTGCTGACCCCGTGAGCCCCGTGCCACTTTACTCTCGGCGGCAGCTGAAAGTCATCCACGTTCCCCCATAGAATAACACAGACAGGCGCTAGCTGCACAGGCCTCATGGTCTCCACACATCTCTCTCTGTCACTCACTCTCTATCTATCCCGCCATCTTTTTTCCCCCCTCCCTCTTTCATTGACCTGCAGCAATGAGGTGCTGGCCACCATAGGTGCTGGCGCATTAAAACGATGACGGATATGTTATCTGGTCATCGCATTTGGTTTGTTCGTGAGAGACGAGACCCAGAGGAGAGGCTTGCACACACACACACACACACACACACACACACACACAAATCATCACAGCCTCCACAATGAGCTCTCGCCGCTGGTCTGTCGGTGTCTTTGTGCGTATGTTTGCTTTGATGCATTGATGCAGGCATCACAATAGCTTAAGCAACATTTGCTGCTGTTAAAAGCTTTGATGTTTTCATCAAGTCATGTAGAGGGGATGGTCAAAGCACATGCATGTACACACACACACACACACACACACCTTGAAGCCATTTTTTATGGCACCTCCAGAACCTAATAAAGAATGACTTGACATTGCTCGGAGGGAGTGTGTGTATGTGTGTGTGTGTGTGTGTGTTCAAGTAAGTGTGTGTGTGACTTTTCATTAGAGAGCGAGACAGAAAAACCCCCAAAGAGGAACGATGAGATGAGTGGGAGGAATGGAGAATGGGGCGAATATGAAAATAAGGCGGAGGAAGAAAAAAGGAAGGCAGGAAGAAGGAGAAAAGAGAGCAGAAGCGAGAAGAGAACAAGAAAGGAGGAGGTCTGCGTGCAAGGCGGTGAATAAAGTAATAAAGACACGGGATGCAGAGAAGAAGAAAGAGGAGGAGGAAGAGGAAAACAAGACAGGGAAAGGGGAGGAAAAGAGGAGAGGAGGAGGTCTTTGTGTGGGCTCGGAGTTGACAACCATGCTGTACAAGGCAATAAAGCACGAAGAGTAATAGAAAGGGATGGAGAGAAGAGGAGGTGGAGGAGGCGAAGGAGGGAGAGAGTGGCAGATACAAATTCGCGCTGACCCCCCAGCCACTTTGAGAGACAAATTACATCGGCGGGCCATTTTCCCCCACTCTTCCCCTCATTCATTACAGCTCTCCGCAGGACAGCAACAAATGAATGGCTGCAATAGGAAATCTATGTCCCGCTAAGTGTGTCAACATGGGCCCTCACTATTCAATGGCCGATCCCTCTCTCTCTACTATAGGCAAGCACGGGGCCGAAGCACATCGCAATGCACGGCGTATTCCTCGGTGGCGATCATTAACTGCCGCAGAGAATGAATTTTCCACGGTGAGCGCGTTACGAGATATACACAGCCGTTATCCACCGATATCCGATAGACCTTTTACTAAAATCAGATACAGAGAATATGTATTTTTTTTATATATATTTAAAAAAAAAATTACGTCAGATATCTGGCCCCGGAGAAACCGTCCCAGTGTGGCGTGGGAGGATTTTACTGAAGGGGTGGCAGTCGAGTACCCGTCATCACACTCGCATCTCGCCCAATGCAGCCCCCTGCATCCCATATTTGTGCAGTAAAGTGCTAGCGTAATGTAACATGCACACAAGATGATTTCCACCAGCTCTCCCCCTGGTTTTACAATAGGACTGGTTGAAGAAATATTGTTTTTCTTCCCTCCTGTATCCTGCAATGAAACTTCCCTCCATCCCTCCTATTAGTCTGGGTTTCAATGGAGAGTTTTAGTGTCCTGTGATGTTCAAAATGCTCTTTCAGAGGCTATTCGACACTCTGCAAGCATTCAATTCTGGAGGTAACACTGAATACTTTTCTATTTTGTAATTGTGGAGGTAACACTGAATACTTTTGTATTTTCTAATTCTGGAGGTAACACTGAATACTTTTCTATTTTCAACATTTTAAATCCATAACTATCAATATCGGCCTTCAAAAACCTGTATCATCACAATCCCTAGTATTAGAAGAAGGAAAGGAATGATAGACTTTGCAAAGAAGTTTGGCCTTGAATTCTGCCACTCATGGAAAGTTTCATTCAAAGTCCTGCAGGCACACCCTCAGGTGCCTTGGCAAGTGTGTGTGTGTGTGTGTGTGAATGAATTCATGCGAGATGTACTCGGGGATGGAGTGGAGGGAGAAAAACCCACCTAAAAACTCACTTTTACCCACCTTTTAATTTTCAGAATAAAGTTTGCGCACCTTTTTTTTTTGCCCAGGAATCTGTATGACATGAATTCACATTATACATTGCAGTGTCAAACCGATGTAAGATGCATGAAATGATGATGCATGAAACAAATTAATGCTTTTCTGAAAATCAAAATGTATTTTTGTTGATATTGGCTTATGATAATCACTTCCTGGAGTCGCCGTTCGCCCTCATTCTTATTTACCATTACATCACTGGTTGTACTATCCCTTCAGTGAGTCAGCGGATGATTAAAGCTAGCGGTACAGTACATCAGATATAGCAGCACATGCAGTTTCACACACTACTAGACACTATTCACATTTATTTTACTCATACACTCCTAAAGTACCCAGACACATTCACAACCGCATTCATTATTTTCAACCCACTCACATGTTGTATATATTCATGAGCTACAACATGATCTAGCAGGGCCAGATAGATGGGGTTGGACGAGGCCATATGGGAATGGAGCATGAGGAGCGAGAGGAGAAAAGGGATTGGGAGAGAGAGGTAGCGGGAAATAGACAAGAGAGAGGGCGATAGAGAAAGTGGTTTAAAATGGATGCCTCGAGCTGCTCCGAGTCACAGAGAGAGGAAAGGTCACCGCCATCCTTTTAAATTACACTTCGCCTGGTGGGTAGCGTTCACTCCGTGCGACCGCAGAGTTCGACAGAGTAGGCAGAGAGTTCACAATCGGGTTGGAGGATGTTCAATCTCTCCCTCTCTCCCTGTCTCTTTCTCTCTCTTGGCCTCTGTCTCTCTCCTTGTGTCTGTTTTCCTTGATGTGATTATAATGAAAGAATAGTAACGCCTCACATCTCGTCCGCCCTCAATGAAAGTTCTAGCCAAATTTTAGATTTTATTTTCAATTCAATTGATTTTTGCTTAATTTATGACAAGAAAGAAACCATTGCTGCCAAAGCAATACAGTATCAACTGGGGTAATATTATAGACATCAACAGATGAATAGTAGTAATTCAAACAAAACTCACTAAATGTCAGTGTTATTAGCAATAATGTAATAAGCATTCAGTAACAATTCAATAATTTTTCTCTGTCAAACACACACACACACACACACACACACACACACACACACACACACACACACGTATACAGTATATACCGGCACTCAATTCAAAAGAAAACAGAAACTATTCTAAAAGCTCAATTTATTGCCCTTGGACTATACCTAAACAAAAAACAAAAATTAGAAAAGTGAAGAAAAAAAAACAATTGTAAAATTAAAAAAACAATCGCAATTCATGAAAGGGGCAACAAACACTATTGCACATAATTTTTTGAAATTTGTTTTCTATTTTTGATTTTCAATTTTAAACTGATGTTACATGGACCCCACACATAAGAGTCAAAATGATGGCTTGCTCACATTTCACTAGGTTTATTGAAGAGCACACATCCATCACAAAACACTGACACATTTTGTCTAACAATTGAATGTCAAGTCAGGACATAAATTCACCATGAGGTCCAAGATGAGACCTAGTGACGTGTTTTCTGTTGCCTTGTCTTTGGCCCAGCACTCCTCATGAAGATATCAACAGGTTTTCAGGACATAATGTGCCCTCTGGTGGCCAGATTGGTGGTCTTCAGCACTTGGACAATGCAATGACTGAAAACAACTGATTGCATTTATTCATTTATAAACTTAAGTCTTGTGAATAGATATTGTTAACTTCTATGTTGTTTTTGACTGGGAACTGATCATTTCATCACTGATACAGCTGACTGGTTTTGCGTTTAGAAAATGTCAGCTTGTTAGCTAGCTAACCGTAGTATCTGGTTAGCTAACTGTTAGAAATCAGGTACTATTCACACTTAAAGTACTATTTGTGACGTCAAATGAGTATGTTAAGTGTTTCATGTGTGTAGAGTGATGGTTTTATGTACGTGAGAAATGCATGGATGTAAACTACATTAGAATAGGCGACCGACGTCACTCAATGCACCAAGATGCCGGTCCAAGAGTCCAGCCTGGACAGCTCAGTTGGTAGAGCATGAGACTCTCAGTGTCAGAGTTCTGAGTTCTAACCCCACATAGCGTCAACTATCACATTTGTAAGTCGCTTTGGATAAAAAAAGCATCTGCTACAATGATTGTAAAAGATACCGCAAAATGCATTGCACCTACATAACATTCGTCTTCTTCTTCTAGTTTAATGATGGTTGACATCGATTTGCATTTTGTATTACCGCCTTCTTCTAGAGTGCAGTCACCCTACACCCTGTCTATCAGTGCTGTCTCTCGTTATGTAACCTCCTTAGCTGTACGTCATTTCAAGACCGTAATAGCGGACAGAGAAAGGGCGGCTGGCATAGGCTAAAGGAGCTGTAGAAAGTGCTAATAAATACAATGTAGCACCATCCCACTTAAATATTTGATGTTGTTTATATTGACTTTAAATGAGATAAACTTCATGAAAAATTTGTAAAGTTAATGTTGATTTACATCTGTGTTCAGCCTACAACACATTTTCATACAAAGTTAGCTTAGCCTGGCCATACGGTGTACTCCTTGAGTATACTTCAGTCCACTGATAATAGTATACTCATTCACCACCTGAGTATGTAGTATGCAGTACATCATCTATGTAGTGTTAGTATCCACAATCACTGTCTTGTTGTAAACATTGCTAATGTATCTAGTAGAAGCTAGCGTTAGTAGTGGCTACTAGCTGCATGTTGACATTACCATCAGTTGCTTTGCTAAATTAGGCTACAGGCTAGTTAGCTAGCTAACAGTTTGTTCAGGTTAACTGAGCTTACTCTTCTCAAGCTACAACTCAGAGTGTTTTGGAGTAGAGACTAGAGCTAAAGTCAAGACAGTTTACTGTGTCACTGTAACCTACATTTGGAAACAAATCTACTATTCACTTTTACTGATAATGTTACAGAACTGACCTACACCCTCACTACAACAATCTTTCTTAGGTACCTCGCCTTTTTTAGCGCAGTTATATATTTAGACATTATTTGCACACAGCCAATTCTCCAGTGGTCTTCCAAGATGGTTGCTTTGTGATGCAACTGCAAAGTCTCTATAGTTGCAGCGCCATCTCTTTCCCCTCTATTACAAACTCAGGAATATCCGGCCCAGTGATTTGCAGCCTACGTTGGACACCTCTATGGCCAAGTGATGGATGGCTGTTCCATATTATCCTTTTAATTATGCACATTGATTCCCCTGGCGGCCGCTGCCTTGTTTACTCCCTGGCTGTAATGCATTTGTGTCCTCTACTGCATTGATGAATGCATCCTAATCTTAATCTGCGCATGGCGACATCCATCTGACTAATGCAGGACGCCGGGATAAATCACTGGGGTCCTGCTCTGAGGGCTGCCAGCTGACTACTGACTCTCTCTAAGTTTGCCAAATGCTCGCTTGCTCTCTTTCTAGCTCTGTCAGCTACTCTCTTTTTCTCTCCGTCTTTCTTCCTAACTGTGTGGACTGCTCTCTCTCTCTCTCTCTCTCTCTCTCTCTAATTCTGTAAACTACTCTCTCTCTGGCTAACTTCAATTGCTTTCTCTCACTCTGGCTCCTCTCTCTCTCTTGGCTACTCTTTCCCTCTCTCTAACTCTTTGGACTACTTTCTTTCTCGGTCTCTCTCACTAACATTTGCACCACGACTTTCTCCCGCTATAGCCCTGTCCTTGCATCCACACTGTGAGCAACTCGGTTGGTGGGGTCGCTCTATTCTGACCGATTGTGGGCAAGGCAAAAGGCTCCGATTGCGTCTATGTAGTGGTCTTGTGCAGCTACAGCTTTGGTAGTGCCTGCTTTAAGTGCTTATTAGGTAGCATTAAAATAAAACAAATAAAATGACCGTTCTCTAAGCTTTGAGTGGTTGTAATCTACCTCTCATCCATTTTGCACTTTGTTCATAGGACAAAATCTGATGAGGAAGCGGAGATATCTGATTGGCTGTTGACAGCCGGTGATCGCAATAAAGTTCAGCTGCGACCAACTTTACTCAACCGTCCACGCATTGGCATGGCTCCATGGCAAATGATTGGACTTCCTGTGACTTGTTGATCGTGTTGCTTGCAGTGTGAATGCCAAGTGTCAGACGCTCTCTCTCCTCCTCTAATTCTGCTGACTGTTCTCCCTCTCTGCCAAACATTAATTACTCTCTCCCTCAAACTTTTTAAGATACACTCTCTCACACACACCACACACACATCTCTTCCTCTCTCTCTGCATTTGGCTGGCTGGGTGATATAGAGATCCTTCCTGTGTGGATGGGTAGGGGTCCTTTCCTCTCACTTCTTTTCCTACTTTTCTGCAATGTCTAGAGTAAATTGGACCCCCAGCCTCACCCTCACCCTCGACCCCCCCACTCCCTTTCAGTTGTGTGGTGGAGTGTGGCTGACATGGGGCATCCAAAGGCCCCAGAGGACTCCCTTAACATGAAACATGGAATCTCTGCATGACCCCTCTCTCGACCCCACCAAATATCGGGCTTCTTTGAGGCCAAAAGTGCACAGGCATAGACTATATTTGCATGTGCACTTACACACACTTACACACACACCGGCTGTCTCCAACTTTTCTCTCCCCCCTCTTTTCCCTCTATAATCAGTTCAACAAAATCTGCTTTATTAACATGACAGGACAGAAGCCTATGTTACCAAAGCAATAAAGTATCAATTGAGATAATATGACAGACATTAACAGATAACTCAATAAATATCAGTGCAATCAGCAATTACAAAATATACTGCAATCCCTGTACTATCATCTCTTTGATGTAATAATATAATGTAATATGATGTAATAAGTCTGTTCCTCTGAATTTCTTGCTTATTCTTCTAATTTCTTCTCATTATAAGGCCATAAATTCAATTAAATTCAATTTAATTGAAAAAACTAAAACTATCTTGTCTATATGCAAAACAAACTAAAATAAAATTAGAATATAAGTGAAGTGTTTTTATTTTTTTGTTTTGTTTATGTGTATGGTAAAAAATAACTGAGCGGAAACATTTGAAGGGGTCCCAACTTTAAGTTAGTTGAGGATATACAACATATACAAAATATATACAAAAACCATGTTCTGAGCTTGTATATTATACCTTTTTAAAGAAAAACTACCCCTCACCGAAAATACTAAAACTATAACTGAAACTAAAACTACCAAACCCACACTGAAAACTAACTTAAACTAAACGTGTGTGTGTGTGTGTGTGTAGTACCATATTTTTCTGCAAGAATCTTACATTTTGGTAGGTAGGGAAGTCTCTGAATGTGTGTTTTGGTTGCATATCCAACGTAGATATTGGTAATGCGCGTTGAAAGCCCGTCTTAAAAACCCGTCTTTCTTAGAGCTTGGTACTTCGGACATCTAGGTCCACCAACGGCTCAGCGAAACTCACAGGGATGGGAAGTAATGGTTTTCATGTGATTACATCAAAGGAAATCAGATTACACAGTAATTACATTAGAGGAACTTTTAAAAAAAAAAGAGTTGATTGCTCGTTGGAATACTCAGAGGGATGTTGGCAGGGAAAAAGGCATTTAGATGGGGAGATGAGGGAAAAATTGGAATATAACTTAAAATAATGACTGATAATGTGAGTGCTGTTGGCAGACTGCAACGATCATTCACTTAACTGTACGTTTTAGCGTTTTTTTGGAAGGTAAAGCGGCCTGAAGAATTCCAGCGGATTATAGGAACTGATTACAGTTTGAAGCAAGTAATCTGTAATCTGTAACCTTCTCAGCACCGCCGCCGCGCAATTATTCTTTACGTCTGCGTTGGAGAGATAATAGAGAGAAGATCAGAGACTGGCAGACAGATAGAGAGAGAGAGAGATAAAAGAGAGAGAGGGGGAGAGAGCCTCAGGGCAGTACGAGGTTGGGGGGTACGAGATCTGTCTTGGGATCTTCAAATCAGTTTAAAGAAAATAAATAAAATTGAGGTCACGTCGTGTAGAAGCAGGAACGTGCATGCTTTTGTTTGTGTGTCGGCATTTTCTGTTTGTTTCATAACCAGCTATGCATGTAGCGGGGAAAAAAAGACATGGTGAAAATACAAAAAATGCACCACATGTCAAGTTAATTTATTTAGCTTAGCAATTCAGATCTGTCTGACACCCCAAAATGTCAAACCCTGACCCTGGGTCAGTCCACGAGCACAACAGCAGATGAATACATCCTGATTACACGTTGCGAATATACATTAGGCGTGCTTGACATGGCTTGATGTAGACAGGCGTGTGATGTTTTCTTTGTCGCTGTTTCTACGTACTGCGTTTATGCCCTTGCCGCATCGCCCAAGACAATTTACCCCACGGGGGACAATAAAGTTTATCTCATCTTATTCGGTTTATCTTTGCATGGAAACGATGTGACCTTTTCTGATGCTGTCCCAGTGCGCAGCAAGATAAATCGATGAAATTAGATTGAAGTATAATTATTGCCTCAGATCTGTTCATAACCATGGATATAGTGGATGGTAAAGGTCACGGTATACGGGAACACATTTTAGCAGGTTCTTACAGACAAGGACAAGTTCGTGGAAATATTTTGTGGAATTAAAAAAAGTGCCACATTGGCTTCGAACTCTGCAGTGGCTGGTCTAACTAGCTGAATTCTTCACACATCGGCCTCCCGTTGCGCAACCGTGAATTGCAATTGGTCTAAAATGTCACATGACTGGTTGTGTTGCCTTGCCTTTGTTTTCAAAATAGTTTACCACCTTTTTAGTATTTTATGATATAAATTAGTAGTATACATCATAGTCAAGTATTATCAAACTGATGGAAGTTCTGTGAGGTTGGGGTCTTTTAAGGAAAAAGCCATGAATTCTGAAAATCTTTTAATCTTTTAATGAACATCACTGCTTATAATAAATAAAAAAAATATATAAAAATAATGATAAAACCATCATAGTCCTTGGAGGCCATGGTGCTGAACCACTGGAGCAGTTGGCTGAGCAAGTGCCTTGCTCAAGGGCACCTCAACAGTATTCTCTGAGGGAGGGGATAATGTGTGTGAAAAGTGATGCACGCTTGATTCGTACTAGACATACGCATGGTTAGCCAAGTAAAACAACTTGGTTAAGGGTTAAGGGGTAGGGTTACGATCATGCTTAAATAAGAGAGGGCTCTAGGGATTCAAACCAGCAGACTTTCGGCCTTAAGCGCTGTCCTCAGACAGGTTCATTCTCAGCCCAACCACAAAAAGCCATTGTAAGCCGTCAGTAGAGCGTTTCCAGACAAGTGACAATTTGTGAATGTACCATCCTTCTTTTTTCCTGGCAGTGTACATCCCTCTGATGAGAGCTATTTCATTATGGCGTTAGCTGCCTTATTTCCACTTAAAACTACCTCTCGCGTGGCAATCAAATTGGAATGTCTCACAGGACCGTTGCATGATCTGTGTGTGTCGTGAGGTATTCCCAAGAAAGGGGTGCTTCTTCACCTCACTGAACAAGAATAATGAGTTGCAACTCCGTTGAGGGGAGGGGACAACTCCTATCGTCGTCTCTTCTCCCTTCACCCATTATTTGCCAATTACCGGCATGTAAAAAATGTCTTACATATATCCACCACCAGCAACCACTGTCATAATAGCTTTGTCATTTACTAATTCATTTAGAGGATATGAGGTATTATTTGATGAGCTCCATAATTGGAAAGGATGGGGGTGTTGCATTTGCTATAATTAGCTCAATTAACAAGCGGTGCGAATCCCAAGCTCCTCCCTTTAAATGCAGGTGTAGAGGTTCCTAAGTGTAAAGCCAATATTATTTGACGTTCTACTTTTTTTTTTTGTTGCACCTTTTGCTGTGGCAATCCGCCAATTACATCAAGAGGGGTCCCTTGAATTATCTACTGTTAAAAAAGGCATTAGCAAAGAGTGCTGAAGGGAGACTTTCCATTACAGTTGGGATTGGCTCTGCTGTCAAGGCAAGTTTCATTATCTTTCAAAAAGGTTTGCATCTTAAAATATCCTCTGGCACCGCCACGATTTTCCAAAGAGTACGTTCTGCTTTCTTGCCTGTGTAGATAAATAAAAATGGAAATTATAATGAAACTTTGATCCAGTGATATTGTATTAGGTTTGCGGTAAGGGATCCAGACCATTTGCACCATAATGAACCCTGAAGCGTTTCCTGTTCCTTTTATGCTGGGCCGTAAGGCGAAGCATCTTACAATACCCCCGGGTGTAACGTGCTGAGGTTGAACATTTTGAAATGCACATGCCTCGTGGCTCGTCCAGTGGAAGATCTTGGTATTTAGCCTGAATACCCTGACAGCGATACTTCACCTGAAAATGTTGCTGATTTTCTAATCAAGGTAAATGATTGATGATTTGGTTGCTACACAGTATAGAGCTAACATTATCGTTAGAGTGGCCCTTGCTAGTGAGATAGTATTTTAGCTAACTAACTAAGCATGAGTTGGTGATTGCAAGCTTAGCATACAGAGAAGCTGCAGGCGTTTGGTCTGTTTGCAGCTAGAACTCAGCCGAGGGAACTAAATAAGTTGGCGTCTCTGCATAGTTGTTGATCAGATGTCAAGGACTGGATGTCCAAAAATGTTCTACATTTAAATTTGGCTAATTCAACTTGCCCTTGGTCCACTAAATCAACATATTAAGCCTGCCACCAAGAACTTAGGTGCGCTTACTAACACCAGCCTTAAGTTTTTTTTCATCACAGAAATATCTCGAACATCAGCGATACAGAGAAACTGGAATGCGCTGTTTACCTGCCTTAACAAAAAAAGAGATAGAACTCTCCAGTGTGTTCAAAATACTGCAGCAAGGCTTTTAACTAAGACGAAGAGATTTACATTACATTACATTACATTACAGTCATTTAGCAGACGCTTTTATCCAAAGCGACTTACAATGAGTGCATTCAACATAGGTAGGCAAGAAAACTACTAGTCACCAGAAATCGTAAGTGCATTTCCTTCCTAAACAAGCAACTAAGAGCATAACTAGTGTTAAGTTAAGAGTGCAATAAGTTAGCAACCTACTTTATCTTAAACAAATGAGACAAATAAGAGAATCAAATAAACAAGAGCTAAGACAAATAAGTGTATCAAATAAACAAGAGCCAATAAACAAGAGCTCAGACACATAATTGACGACAAATAGGCAAGGCTAAGAGGAAGGGTCAGGGTAGTGTTTCCTGAAGAGGTGGGTTTTCAGCCTGCGGCGAAAGATGGGCAGCGACTCTGCTGTCCTGACATCAGTGGGGAGTTCATTCCACCACTGTGGGGCCAGGACAGAAAAGAATGGTACATTCACAAGAGATGATCATATCTCCCCAATTTTGGCTCTGAAAAAAGCATAAAATGTCAAGTGTTTTGTAGCCACAAGTGGGTTAAAAAGTCCAATATTTACCCCATTATTTCTTATAATGGGGTAGAAATATGCAATTTCTCCTATAATGGGGTAAATATGCATATGTAGGGTGACATTTGTTCGCTCTAAAACAAATAATTTGTGGGTGAGTAGATAGTAATGAATTTTTGAACTATTCGTTTTAGAGGCGCGACCAATCATTGCAATCATAGATGATGGAAAGTTGGGGTGCAGGGGGTGGGAGAGGATCCTCGCCGCGGAACGCGCCTGGGATGGGGTATGTGATATGCAATCTGTTGTACTTTACCTGAAATTTTCAGCACTTCCTTCTGTTCATCTGCAGCTGTTTGACTGGTAGAAAATGGCTGGAAAAAATTATTTTGTACCACTGACAAGTCTAAATTTAGATAGTGTTGCATGTGCAAAGTTTGTGTGTGTCATAATTACACATTCAAAGCCTCTTGTTGCAAATCAGCAGCAGCACAATAAAATATTCCTCCAGGTAAATGTACAGTGTAGTAGCAATGCATGAGTTATTTATTTTCTTCCTGTAGGAGAAGCACCCCTTTTTTAAGTAGTGCTATGGTGCTCCATACCCCCCGCCCATTGGATGTCCAGCCCCTCCTATATCTGACCCCGCCCCATTCCGCGTACTGCAGCCACGGGTTATTGGGGGGTGATGCAGCTCCCTTTTATTGTGAACACGCAAATAAAACTCTGTTGCAGACCAAATAAACCAGACCAAGACCCCGCTGAGAGGTTCCAAAGGAACCCTGGAGCACTTCGCTTGAGGTATGAACGTGATACGTCCTGGATTCGTTCCAACTACATGAAGTAGATACTTCATAGATTAAATGCGCTGTGTATCGTGGGTTACGGAGGTTTGTTTTGCTAATTGGAAAGCAACAAAATAATGAATCGAGGGTTGTTCTTGAAATCATTCAACAACAATTTGCTTTTTTACTAACAGAAAGAAAATGCAACCGAGATGCCCACTGATGCGGAGCCAAGTGGCCTTACACATGATGCACAGCACACCTCCGATGACACAGTCCAGTGATGCAGAGTGCAACAAGCAAGAGCCATGATGAGAAGAGAGGAGGAAACAAAACAAGGAAAGGTATATTCCTCTGGCTTAAGCTGAGCTACAGGCCGACATGGCTCAGCAGAAGAGGCAGCGAGAAGAAATAATTTAAGGTGAGCAAAACTGCCAAACAAAGAAACAACCTTTGAGAAATTCTTGAGGGCACAACAAGAGGTTTGGGAAAGGAGATTCCAGCAAAAGGCTAACAATGACATGCTTTTGCGGCTAATGGGCGCCGTCGTCAATGCCGTGTGTCCTGGTCGACCGAACCCACACCACCGAACCCACACCAACGCGCTGGGGTCCTACAGCTACAATGAGGTCAAACCCCAGTGCCTGGCCCATGCCTCAGGGGCCCACGTCAGCATTCATGCCCCAGCCAATGATTCCCCGCACCTATGCCACATCAGCCCAGCCCATTCCCCCTCGCGGTTTATGCAACAGCCCACGGTCACAGCAGGTGAAGCGACTCCAAATTCATCTGATGGCTCACATGGCAATGCTCCACTCCCAGTGTCATCTATAATACATGATGTCAACACTAGCCAGCATGTCTACGATTTTTATTTAGTTGCACATTAACTCGCCGTTTGTTGTTCGTGTTCCTGTTGAGCAGGCTTTTTATATAGCTTATTACACAGCAGATAGAAAGTATATTTGGTTAAAAAAATATATATATATTTATTATTTTGTCAAACTTAAGATTCAGCTTGTGAGAAACAGACATTTCAAGGTTGCAGTTTTTCATTGTTATACAGTACTGTGCAAATGTCTTAGGCACATGTAAGAAAATAAAAGTGTAAAGCAAAGATGCTTTCAAAAATAATGAAATGAAAAGTTTCTAAATATCAAAAAATTACTATAAAGAGCAGTAATGTAAAACACTAATGCAGAAAACAAAAAAATAGACCAATGCCTAAGACTTTTGTTGTATGTTGAAAGACATGATAGTTGTAGCTAGTCCAATGCATGGGAACCCTGGAAATGTGTAGGGGCCCTGGCATAACCATAAGGCTTATGGTTAAGCTTTCTTGAAAAAATAGGCCCACAATGCATTTCTAATGTCATGTTCTCAAATCTCTACCCTTCCTGCTCTTCATCCTCTCCAGTGTCTCCTTGATTGAATTGTTCATTGTGAGCTTCGCAAAAGGTAGCGTAACACACAGCATGCTGAAATTACCTGACCGGAGTAATGTGTGTATCATATCCTTTAAGGAGACACCTCCATCGTCCTTTAAGATGCCCAAAGGCTCTCGCTACAGTCAGCCAGTGATTGAAGTTGATCTGTTCAGGCATTAGTTCCCTGCCTTCTGGGAACGCCTCCATAAGCCAAGGGAGTAAAGAGTCACCCAGGAGGACAGGCAGCACAACAGGCAGCACATCCACTCCCGCCCATGTTTCAGTCCAGCGTGGTAACATTATGCCACTCTCACATCGACTGCAAAGGGATGAAAGGGCAAAAACACAGGCATCATGGACTTCCTTCGTAGCATTTGAAAGAACACGTTTTCAAGATGTAGCCTTGAAGCACGTTCGAACTTCTTCCCACATATTTTTGACTGGCAAACTAACCAAAGGATGAGCGCAAACGCGACTACCCACAAATGCAGCAGTTACTGGCGGTCACGGTGAAGTTTCCCGGAAGCAGTGGCGACTGGTCATTAGGGGCAAGTGGGGCACAGCCCCACCTGCTGTCACCAGAAAGAAATGTGCAAACAAATGACGTTAATAAGATAATTATAGCAGATAATAATCTTTTTATCTGCTATAATTTATTATCTATGAATATAGCATCTTCCTAAATTGTATATCATTTGTGTTAGGATTTTAGTCTCTGCCTTGCTGCTTCAGACTGCGTTCTCCCGATTCTGTCCGCAGTAGGCCTCCGTGGGGCTAGCCCCTCTCTCACAATGCAATGTGTATTGTACGAGGGGAAACAGGAATACACATTCTCAGAGTGTTAGCGTATTCAAGTAGATCACACGAATTTGGTGACAGTGGGGCTGACAGCCCGAAGCCCCACTACAGCGTCATCTGATATTGAAGAGTTGATTGGTTATCTCTGTCTGGCTCCAACATTAGTCAGCAAGAAGAGGGGAGACTTTCTTAGCTTAGCTAACGCCAACTAACTGAGAAAATGAACGAAGTGGATTACATACTCGAGCACAGGTTTGAAACTCTGAAACTTTGAACTTTGAAACTAATTTGGAGGAGAAATTGGAAGTAAAGCGCCTTGGTGCCTTTCACTCGCAATACCATGGGACAGCCGCGACTCAACGCATCGGCCATGCTATCCATCGTAAGCCAGCTGATTCAGCAGCTAACGTTACATGACATGATCCCCAAAGTCATCGATAAGTTTGCCCAGAGGAAGAACCACCGTGCCGCCTTTCTCTTCAAGTGAGCCCTCAGCTTTGGTGAGTGAAATCATATTTATCATCCTGCCTTTGTGGGGCTGGTCTGTACATTGGCCATATTGTTGTGCTGGATCGATTGATATAGATGGTGACGAGTGTGTCCATGCTTATCTATTAAGGTTGTTGTCATACTGTTGTTGTCATAGAATGGATCTGTATGAATGGATCTTGTGTCGGCTTAAATATTGCATTCTTAATTTAGGCTTGTGACAGTGGTATCTCTCTCTCTCTCTCTCTCTCTCTCTCTCTCTCTCTCTCTCTCTCTCCACTGCTAGAAGCAAGCCACTCTGTCTGATGTTTTTAAAAAAACACATCAGTAGCAAGAGAGAGTACTGTAATTTTCCTGGTATGTAGCCTATCTATTGAAGTGGTTGGTGCCCCACCATTTTTTAACATATAAAAACACCACTGCCCAGAAGTAAACCCTTTCTGCCTCTGACTGCACACTTGTGGCTTTTGCTGATGCATTTTGGTTTGCTAGCCTTTGCTAGCTAGTGAATGCAATCGAACCAACAGGGAAATGCAACAAAGCAACAAATCATCCCCTAATTTGCACCAAAGCAATAGCACTACAGAACCCCCCCTCAGACCTCCACCTCCCAAGATGGTCTCAGTTGGGTTCGTTTCAGAGGCATCTGAGATCACAAACACTATATGGCCAAAGGTCAGTGGACACCCCTACTAATTATTGAGTTCAGATGTTTCAGCCACACCCATTTCTAACAGGTGCATAAAATCCAGCACATAGCCATGAAATCTCCATAGACAAACATTTAGAATTTAGAATGGGTCGTAAAGAGCACAGTGACTTTAAACAGGACACTGTCATAGGAAGCCACCTTTGCCACAAGTCAGTTTGTGAAATTTCTGCCCTACTAGATGTGCCCCGGTCAACTGTAAGTGCTATTATTGTGAAGTGGAAGTGCCTACCCAGATAGCAAAGAAATGCTTTCCCGATCGCGGCCCAGTTTTCACATGCCGAGTCAGCTTTAGTTGGCCCGACACCGGAACCCGGAGATGGCCCGACGTCATTTTGAATGACTGCCCAGAATTGGGCCGAGTACATCGGCCCAGTTCCGTCTGCCGAATCCAAGCCGATTCTGCCGACGCTGAACCAGAATCGGCCCGATTTAAGATTATATACCCAGACACCGGACCCCGGAGATGGCCCGACCTTGTTTTGAATGACGGCCCAGTTCCGTTTGCCGAATTCAAGCCGATTCTGAACCAGAATAGCCCCAGAACAGGCCCGATTTAAGATTATATACTATTCCCTTTCCATCCTCACTGAATTCTTTAATTCCCTGTAAATAGTCTAAAATAACTAATTGTCTAAATTTTCTCAAATATACAACACAATTTAACAAACATTTACATTCATACAACAATATATTGTATAAAGCCCAAAAAGCCCAAATATTTGATAATGAAAAGTTGTGGTATTGATTGACAGCAAACACTGAATTGCACCATTCTAATATTTATTATAAACAATTGCAAGACTATTGAATATATACACACATATATAATTATGTATATATAATAATTAAATAATTAATTATCTTCTTCTCACTGGTCTTTCCTCTCTTGCCTTCCTTCCTCCATCTCTTAATGTATTTCTCGATCTCCTCATCCACTGCCTTCACACAAAGAGAAAGAGTCAAGGGAAGGAAACAGAGTGAGAGACTAGACAGACAGATAGACCCATACACCCACTAGAGATGAACAAATTTAACAGTAAAGCACAAGTAGAGTCCGCACACCATGATAGCCACCTGCTGGTCGGAGTACAGCAACCACAAATATGAGAAAATCTCTTTAAAAAAGGTTCAAAATCAAGTTTTACAGCACCAAATTATAATTCTCCGTTTTTTTTCATATTTATTCTGTGGCTTTGGCGGCTAACAGAAACAACTGAAAATGATCTTTCTAAAAACTAGCTTAAATGCATTTCTCCATTCAGAGACCCCTTTGAAGCTACACACATGACTTAAAATACATATTCTCTCAAAAAGTGGATGCAAAGGACTCAAACTAAAGTCACGTTAGACTTAGTTAATCTTTAAGAGTGTAAATATCAGATTAACTGACACCCGTTAGCTAGTCGCGCTAGCGTGCTAATGTTAGTTTATCTTAGCTGTAACGTTAGCGGTCGCTTCTACCAGATTTACTTTTAAAAGATTTGAGTGCAACAACAGTAAAATCAACAGCATAAATTGCAATTTTGTTAGTTAAACTACACAAACCTATGATGGTGACGTTACTCACCTGGAATTACTAATAAAAAATACAACATTTCGTGAAAGTGAAAAGTGAAAACTGAAGCTCGAGCCCTCTACTCAACCAGATATGTTTCATAGTGTTGCTAGGCAATGAAATATAGTCATCTGCCGAATATTGACCAGAGTTGGTCCAAATTCAGACATCATGATCTGGGCCATATCCGGCAAGCTACAGTCGGGCCAGACTCTTTCCGTGACAATAAACCAGTATTCACCCAAGCCCTCCGCTGCCGGAGTCGGCGCGGCTCTGGCTCAGCTGACAGCAGCCGAATCTGACACTCAGCCGATTGTGCCGTCAGTGAAGTGGGCGCTGGCCCGAGTCTCATTGCTATCTGGGTAGTAGCAGCAACAGCTCAGCCACGAAGTGGTAGACCACACAATCTCACAAAGCGGGGCCAACGAGTGCTGAAGCACGTAGTGCCAATCGCTAATCGCCAATCATCTGTTGCAGCACTCATTACAGAGTTCCAAACTGCCTCTGGAAGCAACATCAGCACAAGAACTGTGCATTGAGAGCTTAATGAAATGGGTGTCCATGGCCGAGCAGCTGCACGCAAGCCTCACATCACCATGCGCAATGCCAAGCGTCGGCTGGAGTGGTATAAAGCGCGCCACAACTGGACTCTGGAGCAGTGGAAATATGTTCATGTGATGAATCACGCTTCACTATCTGGCAGTCTGATGGACGAATCAGGGTTTGTCGGATGGCAGAAGATCGCTACCTATCGGAATGCATAGTGCCTACTGTGAAGTTTGGTGGAGGAGGGATAATGGTCTGGGGCTGTTTTTCAGGGTTTGGGCTTGGCCCCTGAATTCCAGTGAAGGGTAATCTTAATGCTACAGGATACGAAGACATTTTAGCCAATTGGGCACTTCCAACTTTGTGGCAACAGTTTGGAGAAGGCCCTTTGCTGTTCCAGCATGACTGTGCCCCTGTGCACAAAGCGAGGTCCATAAAGACATGGTTAGACGAGTTTGGTGTGGAGGAACTGGATTGGCCTGCACAGAGCCCTGTCCTCAACCCCATTGAACACCTTTGGGAGGAATTAGAACACCAATTGTGAGCCAGGCCTTCTCGTCCATCATCACTGCCTGACTTCACAAATGCTCTTTTGGCTGAATGGGTACAAATTCCCACAGACACACAGCTTGTGGAAAGCCTTCCCAGAAGAGTGGCGGCTGTTGTAGCCGCAAAGGGGGTCCAACTCCATATTAATGCCCATGGTTTTAGAATGGGATGTCCAGCAAGCTCATATAGGTGTGATGGTCAGGTGTCCACTGACGTTTGGCCATGTAGTGTATGCCCTGAAAAGGAGTTAACTAAAATTGGCTGAAACGGACCAAGTGGGAAAACATGTTCTGTCTTGCTTGTAGTATTTAAAGAACAAAATAATGCAAAATGCAACAGTCACCCTCGGCAGAGAAGCCAGGGGATACATAGTTGAAAACAGTGCTTGTTATTGCTGGCATCTCCCGTGAGGTTGAGGGTTAGGGGCTTTTAGCCCTGTTAAGGTGAGGATTAGATATTTAATTTTGTCAATGAAATGTCCTCACAAATAGAGCACATACAAGCACATTTGTGTATGTGTGTGTGGGCGCGCCTTCATCTCTAAGCCCAAACCACCAGACCAAGGAACTGCTGGGTTAGCCGCTGTCAAAAACAATCTGTTTTTTTTAAAGCTAAAAGCTCGGAGGTGGAGGTGGTTGTTCGGACACCGGGGACGGAAAGATGTTTTTTAATGGAAATGGTGAGAATTCATCTATGCTAATAAAAACCTCAAAAGAAGGCCTTCAAAGAAATTACAGTGGTTCCCTTTTGCCCAGAGCATGAATACCATTAAAAACATTTTGATTTTATATAAGCAAATTAATAAGAACAACATGGCAGTGTTCTTGGATAAAATCCTTCTAAGACTGACAAGGTTTTGTTTGGGAAGAGGCCTCTAATGAAGACCTAGCACTAACGTCGATTGAACATGCATGCGTACGAAAGTGCATTTATATGCAAAAATGATACAAAATATGGATATGATATGGCATTACGCAACAGGTTCATTACTAACGGATATTCTAACGGTATAATCTTAAAACCTTTATGTCAAACTAAAGAGAGAAAGTCTCGCCCATAATCCGACTCTTTAACCAAAGGGAGGTGAAGACGTTTTTAAAGATTTTCAAAGTTCAGCAGACTTCAAAATAACAAAAACAAACCACTTTTCAGAAAGGTCTTGACAAACGCCTCGGGAGCCACTCAGACTTTTTGAGTGTTTTGTTTGGACAGCGGCTTGAAACAGAATACCTCTCGGTCCTCGCCTCAATTATCACGGAGATAGATTGTTATTTACCCAGCAATATTTTCGCTATATTTTGATAGTCCATATTGCCCCTTAAGTCGGCATGCGCGGAGGTGCGTTAGAATTTGCACAAACCAATCATAGAGTTCATGTGATGCGGAACTCACCGGCATGAATGGCTTTGATCTTGAAGGTTTTTATCATTGTAATGGGGGATAAAGATCGAGGAGAACGGCCAGAAATGTATCTGGAAGCCATATCTAAAAAGAGAAAGCTCCATTCAGCCACGAGAGCCTTAGTGAGGTCGGGCACTGATGTGGGGCGATGAGGCCTGGCTTGCAGTAGGTGTTCCAGTTCATCCCAAAGGTGCTGGATGGGGTTGAGGTCGGGGCTCTGTGCAGGCCAGTCAAGTTCTTCCACACCAATCTCCACAAACCATTTCTGTATGGACCGGGCTTCGTCATGCTGAAACAGGAAAGGGCCTTCCCCAAACTGTTGCCACAAAGTTGGAAGCACAGAATCGTCTGGAATGTCATTGTATACTGTAGCGTTAAGATTTCCCTTCACTGGAACTAAGGGACCCGAACCATGAACAACAGCCCCAGACCTTTGTTCCATTAAATACAATAGAAGGGGTGTCCGCATACTTTTGGCCATGTAGTGTACCTGAAATGGTACGTACTGGTAGTACATCAAAAGTCCCACTCCAAGTTTCCCATCAAAGGTCAGTGAACATGCCTGACAGCAGCTCTTCCAATGTCCGCCTAGTCGCCTTTCCCCCCCAGTATTTGTAGTCAACATACTAAAAATACTGTGCCAGCGGTATCTGGTGGTGCATGAAGCTGTAGCTTTTGCGATGATTTGTTGAACTGATACAACTGTATAACCATTTGTGCAATGAATGGTTCTCAACTCTTGACAAGCGTTTCTGACAGAATTGCAGTTTCGGTGGCAAATGATATTAGATGCAGAGACTTTGCCAAAGCTCAGGGTTTAGTGAATTTACACCTCTGACTATTCTGCAGATGCAATGAAAAGAAAAAGCTCTTTACTGAGTTTTTGTAGTTTTTTATGTTTACATGTTTGCCGCTTTTTGGTTGGTGGTTGCCGATTAATGTTGTTGCCGATGAAGTCTTTGATGAAGTCTTCACTATACCTTGTTTGTTGAAAAAAAAGATACTTCCAATCTCTTGAAATTTGAGGCCACTGTCTATTTCAAACAACAAGTGGATGTGTCTGCAGCTTCCGGCTCATCTGTGAGACTTTTTTCCCTCCTTAACGTGTTGCAGTCACAGTAATGGACGTGGTAACAGTGGGCCTAACCTACTTATGCAACAGAGAGAGAGAGAAACTACTCCAAAACATCCCTGTTGACATGTTTCAAGCTGCCCAGGGCAACACAAGCTGCCACTTTGTGCATTTCATTACCGAGAGCAAAACCCATTTTAAAATCCTGTTAGCACAGTGGGATGCAGTGGGTTTGTTAACATGAGAGAGGGATTTCACATATGAGTTTATGTGGCTGTGTGTGTGTGTCTGCACGTGTGCGTCCATGTGCATCTATTCCATTGATACTTAAGAAGGTGGGCTATGGTGTTTTTACATCATCCACTCTCTGCCCAATATCCAAACACATCCATCTGCACAAAAACACATCCCTGCATAGCTTGGGAGGGATTCAGTGACATAAATCATTATGACCAAAATCCATAATATACAGCATAATAAGTTATATGAGGAAAGGCTCTTTTAAGGGTTATAATGTAGTTTACCCACCTTTATATTTACTGGTATCACCATTAGACTATTAAATCCAGCATCTACAATGTCTTGACATTTTGAGATTCTTTTTTAATACTTTATTGTGTCTTCATTTTCAGAATTTCAATAATATCATAATTGTGGAGACAACCTTTTTTCCCCCCTTTTATATAGACATTTAAGGTGGAAGTGAGAGAGGAAAAGATAGATAGGAAAGGAAGAGAAAAAGATAAGACATAAAAGTTAGACCTTATCTGCATGATTAAATCATGTTTATTAATTTTGCACCATAAATCTTTCTGTTGTCGTTGTTAGCAGGTCACAGGAGTTAACAAAACAAGTTAACGTCTCTTCTTGGTAATATATTTGTGTATTTTAGTCATTTGAATGATATTTTAGGCTGTAAATATTGTATTACTTTAGATTCCCTTCTGGTAATTTTGCCTTATTTCTTTCCCCCGGCTTTTATTGCGGACCGGACGCACACAGCACTGCTGGTGGAGATCTGGCTACTGTCTGAGACTCTGCTCTGTATTGGAGGCTTCAGGGTATATGGGCATATCGGTTACATACTAGAAATATGCTGATGGTAGACGCCAATAGCGATCAGTATCAGCATTAATATTTATAATATTCTGCTGTACAAGTCTACCTCTACCTCAGCCACAGGGTAAAGTCACACACAGAACCAACAGATAATGGCAGCGATGGTTATTGTATTATATTAAACCTCAGTGTGCAAAGAGAGAGTCATTTTCAATCTAGTCCTACATTCAGGTGCATTGATCTGCAAATTGAAATAATACTGTAAAAGTCAATTTGAAGACTGAGTTTATTCTTATAAGATGTTTAATGAGTATTAGCAAGTATAGCACATGGGTTCCAGGAAAGGGCATACGGTTCACAGACAGAGCTTTACCACTGACTGGCAGGTTATTTCCCTCTCTACCATCCGGCGGTCTAAAGACGTAAAAATCATAAAGTTTAGAGGACTGCCCACTGTCCTTTTGCACTTTAAAAAAATAAATAAATATATATATATATATTAAATATATTAAAGATATAATTTTAAAAAAATATATATATAATACAAAACATAATAAAAAAAATAATATATATAATTAAAGATATAGTATAAAATCATATTAATTATATTTTATATTTTGAAACAGGTCTTGTAGCGAAAGCTGTTTTTGTTACCATCCAACTGCTTTGATTTGTGCATCTATATTTCAAAAGAGAAATAATAAAACTTAATAATGAATAAAAAATAAAAGCTTTAGTTAACACCTTATTGATATCTCATACATTTAGTTTCGATATCCTTTGAAGTTGAGTGAAAGTGAATGGTGTGTAGCGGTAGGGAAATAAGTCACATGATAACTGTTTCTCTGATAATAATGTAAAATTCCACAAAAACAGAGAGGACAAGCTGGAAAATGGACTTAACATTAAGTCTATCCTCTCTACCAGTCATGGGCACATTGCTCAAAAAGTCTCATATATTACTCACATCAACAGAATATTACCTGCCTTATTATTACTCTTCATGACTTTTCTGTTACACTTCCAAAAAATTACATTTTTTTCCTCCTCTTTTCCCTTTAAAAATAGGAATAAGTCAGTTTCCTCTCCTGTGAACGATCAGGAAACCAAACACTGTTGATATGCAATGTTCTTGTTGTCATTTTACTGGATAAAATCAAAGCAGTGGGAACACATTTGTCATCAAGGTCAGAAGTTGAAGACTAATTATGATGAATCATGGGATGGCGGTAGTGGGATGTTTTTGAATAATTCAATTTCAATGTGTTATTCACAGGAGACAACGTTTTTTAAATGTTACTGTAAATATTATGACTGGAATTGAAATTGGTTACAGGAAGAAAATAACAGCATTACTGAGTAATGTGTTACCACACAACACTGTTCTCTACAGAACTGACCCTATTAACCAAAAGTCTGCAGAGGGATTTGTAGGTCTAAGGACACCATGGGAACAGCTCCTTTACCACCAAGGCACTGCATATTTTTGATAAATGGACTTGGGATTCCTCAATGAAGAATAAGCCGGTAAACCTGAGTTCTTTCCCCCTAAGCTGCGGCGACTCGTGAACTCCCCTCTGCAACTTCCCTGTGACCCGGCGCTAAAAACGAGGGCCGAGAGATTTATGGTTCAACGTTAATTGTGGGAAATTAAATCATACAGAGGAGGGGGGTGTCGGAGTCGGAAGGGGGTGGGGGGGAGTGGTTTCCTGTGCTGATTGGACACGAGGCGCTCAAATTTATCTCTCCACTTCCTCTCTAAAGTCAAGGGCCAGAGGTCAAAGGTGACAGATGAGTTAATATGGCTGGTAATGAGGAGAAGACAGACAGAGATGTTGAGAAGGAAGCAGCACAGAGGAGACATTGTTCCCCCTCAGCCAGAGAACATTAACGCCAGTCTTCTGCTGATGACAAGATGGAGCATTTCTGTGTGTGTGTGTGTGTGTGTGTGTGTTCTTGTACTTCCACCCTCACAAGGATAAAAAGATGAGGAAAATCCTCCAAACTGAGAACATGTTTGCCGGTCCTCACTTCTAAGGGGCAAATTTAGGTTTAAGATTTGAGGTTTAAGGTTAGAAATAAGTTTAAGTTTAGGGTTAGGGCTACAGTTAATGTTAGTTTAGGGTTAGGGCTACAGTTAATGTTAGTTTAGGGTTAGGGCTTGGTTTCAGGGTTAAAGGAATACAGATAAAGGAATTAAATTGTCCTATTGGTCAGCACTAAAGCTAAAAAGTGAGAAAATGAGAACTTATCAGCTCTAAAGCTAAATAGTAAGTAATTTTAAATGATATGTGTGATACTGTTTTCAACTATCAGGTACTACTTTCCCTGTTTCCATAGGAAGTGAAGGTGGTGGCTGATGGGAGACTGTGTACAGCTAGAAACAACTGCCCAGCGGATTAATACATGGTCTTCACCTGCAATAGTTCCAAAAATAACCTGGCTACCTCAGCTATATGGAGTCATGAAGCCTACGATCACTCACCGTAGTGTATGTTGAAGAGTTGGCATTGAGCCTACTATCACTCAACATAGTATAAGTGTTAGCATGGAGCCAAAGCTCTACCAGGGACAAATGGATGATATGTCTATGTCCTCATCACTTAACGGTTTAAAGCTAGGACACACTAAATGATTTTAGCAGCGATTTTAAGCGTGACTGGACCATCCCGACCATCGGGATGAGTCAGGGCTGTGGGGGGGCACTTGGGCAGTGTACTGCTTTAAGGTTAGAATTAGTATTAGGTTTACACTAGTGAAGGGATAAGGTTAGGGAATGAATGTAGTCAATGGAATGCCCTCACAAGTACATTAATACTAATATGTGTGTGTGTGTGTGTGTATGCCAAGACGGTGCTATGGGGGATAGGGCAGTTGAAGTCTTGAGCCTATCTTGACCTTTGACCCCCCCCCCATTTCTCATTGAGGCTGTTTATCTGATTTAGTGTCAGATTACTTCTCATCAGGGTCTGGATTTGATGAGCACAACAGTTAAAAGGAACAGAGCACGAGGCTAAACAGGACCCTGTGAAAACAGTGCGTCACTCGGCTTCTCGGCTCTGTTGGATTTCATCTGTGTCGCGACAAATTGGCTCCAACCGCCTTCCCCTTAATTGACAGGGAACTTTGGAGGGCGAAACAGTGATTCGAACGAGCAAACAAACAAGAGAGCGCACGAACAGAGGAATGCCAGAAATCACAGAAATAATGTTTTGGTGTTTGCCTATTCCCCGCAGACATCCGGATATACAGAGGAGGGAAGAAAGAAAGACAGAGAGAGAGAGAGAGAGAGAGAGAGTCAAGCGTTACGTTTTCTCTCCCTCTGCTCAGCACTGGTGACAAACTGGGACTGGGATCCCCACCCACGTTTCCCCACCCCCTTAGGGGTATTGCTGTCAGAAACAAAGCGTGGAGGTGGGAAGGTTGGGTGGGGTGGGGGGTGTTGATTAGAAAGGGTAAGGGGTGACAACGGGGGGGGGGGGGGGGGATAGGACCCCGGGGTTAGCTCGTTAGAGAGGCTGTAAATTGAAACTGGCGAAGCAGCCGACGTTACTTAAGGGTTACAAATCACTACAACGCGCTCCAGTCAACCTGCCACGCTGCGCTCCCTGATGCATGCATATACAGACAGACAGACAGACGCACACACACACACACACGCGCATGCACACACTGTGGAGACAGTTAATTAGACTATATGCTGTATTTTTTTTCTTTAATGACATCTGCAGAAGACTTCTGACTGACTTCGGTTTCATGCAATGTAGTTGTGTGTGCGCGAGTGTGTGTGTGTGTGTATGCATAGCGACGTGCACATTTCTGCCATCAATGTGACTTTTGCGCTCACATTACCCAAATGCGTGCTTGTGTGTGTGTGTGTGTGCGCGCGCGCGCATTCTGACTTGTGTGTGTTGAGCTTTCCCCTGTGAGAGGCTTTCTAACTTTACTATTTCCAAACTGACGGTGTGTGTGTGTGTGTGTGTGTGTGTGTGTGTGTGTGTGTGTGTGCACCAAGGAGCCAAATGAGGATGGCAGCCACCACTTCTGAGGTGGCGTTCCTGCTAATGCAGCTGGTGTAACTGTCGCCGGCTGACTTATTGGCTCTGTCTGTCTTTTCTGTTCAGCACAGATGAGCGCTTCTTCTTTTCTTCCCCCCCCCCCCCCGTCTCAATCACACCTGGGACACCAATCCGCTCCAGGTTCAACTCCTCTTTCTGATGTTTTGGTCAGTCTCTCACAGTCTGCATGTGTATATTAATGTCAAAGATTCTATTTAATGACAACATATGATACATGGGGCCAGTATTGTCCGTTTATTAAAAATCTGATATGGTCCGGTCTTGATTGATTACATATTGTAGAATTGATCCAGACTACACTGGCTGTTTATGGGAAAACTGATTAAACTTAAATTTAAAGATACTGATTATTGGCACAAAGCGTCGGCGATCGACAGCTTGAATGTGCGTGACGATGCAGTGATTGTATTTGCAATTAGCTGAATTGATGGTCTGCAAAATACTGTTCATCAGTCTGTGTTTTTCAATTTGGCTTAGCAGTGATTTAAAGCTGCCAGCAAAGGCATTACTGCATCCATATGTTATTTTGAAGTGGCGTAATGATCTACCCCGACTGTCCTCGCGACAGGTACGGCATCATTGGATGCTACTTCATTATGCCTACGCACCCCCAAAAACAATCACTTCCACTTTCAAACTGTTGCAGCTCAGACTACAGCGAGAGATAATGGCCATCATTTATGGAGCCATCGTAGAAATCGTGGCAGATTCAAGTGCAGAGCCGATAGCAAGCAACTTGACACGTTTGATTTATGGAAATGCAGTTTCGGTGTGAGAACAGGATTCCGGTGTGAAAGGCGCATTCTGAAGAGCAGCAAAACACACCTGCGTTTTGTCAGCGCCCTACGATGAAAACGTGTTGCAAATAAGACTTCCATGAAGTGGTGATGAAGGTCCATTTGTATACTACTTTATAGAAAAGATGCCTCACTGCCTCACTGCCGTCTCAGTCTGCACTCGTGCTGATGCTGCTAGAAGTTTGTTTTACCACAATAATTCTGATTAAAGTGATTCTTCTGCTGATAATCTATCCTCTGAGACAATATACACTAACTGAAAGGAAATTATGGCCTCATGATAGTATTTGTTTGGAGGAATTAACCATTAGTCCGGCCCATTTCCACAGTTTCTCTAGTTCTGAAAACAAAAAAGAAGTATGCTCCCATCAAACGAGACATGAGCATAATCTAACCACTACAATCGAGTGGAAAATTGATCGTCGCTTGCAGCAGAATGAGCGTACTTTCCTTTGAAGATCGGATTGAAGGATGCGCTCACTTCAGAAATCAGCGAGATCGTACATCAAACAATTATGAACGGTCCTAATAATCGGTACTCAAGCCCCCTCTTGAGACATTCAAACTTTTCACATCGTTGTCTTATGTATTGCATTCATTTCCATAAGCTCCAGTAATTCTGTAGCTTGCTCATGATGCACAACGGGAAAGCCTGCAGTCAGCTCTGCCAATCAGAAATGATTTAACACTAGCGTCAAACCTGCAGTGAGGTTCGGTAATCAAAGGTCTCAAGATATCAAGGTATCACGAGTCAATCCCGGCTCTGCTGGCTTGGCGCAAGTAACAAGATTGGTACAAGTAACAGAGAGAGCAAGAGGTCGAAGGGCACAAGGAGTGGTACATCAATCTCGTTATTTTGCAGCTATCTAATTAGTGTTAGCGATGCGTGGCACGGCTAAGTTGAGACAAGTTGAACTTGGAGCACCCAGGGCAGTGCCAAAAAATGCACCAGGTCCAAAACTCCAGGTGCTTTCTTTGGAGGGGACAAATGCCTGCCACAACCAAACCATTGAAAATAAGTGGAAAAAGGTGCAGTCGTGTTAAAAAAGAAGAATCCTGTGATCACAGCCTTAGATTATAGAATTGAGATGTTAAGGCGGCTCTGCGCAAGCACCCGAGGGTGCTGAAAGCATGTCTCAACTACTCCTGCTGCATGTCAGACTCCTGCATTCCCTACGATTCGGATATCAGGCCCATGGAGGAACTCTACAAGAAAGGTACTGAGCAGACTGTTCTTCTTGAAGATGTTAAAGTTGTTCAATGTGTAACAACTATGCATCTTTTACAAAGGGTTTCATAGCCTGTTGCATCAAGGTGGGGGATCCTGGCAGGCTCTACAAACGGGTTAAAAAAGGCTAGCTCCGTCATAACCCTGGAAACCCTGGAGGCGATGGTGGAGGGGAGGATGAGGTCCACACTCAACTCCATCTAGGACAATGCCATCCACCCTTTCAGCACCCACCTTTAATGCATGCAGCTCTCCCCCCCCAAGGCACACCAAAGGGTGTTAAAGCATTCCTTTAACTGGCTACACAATGCTTCCTGCTACACATGACCTGTATATATTTCTGTTCTATCACTGTACACAAGCTTGTGCAATTTCTGGACACATTTCTGTACATGTGTTACTTCCATCTGCACATCTGATGATGATGAATAATATATTAATAGCAATGCACATTTCAATGCTGCTCTCAAATCTGTTAATGTGACTATCCAACAATGTTCATTCTGAGATCGTTCTGTGATCAACATAGTGAGAATTCTTTCTTGCCAAAGGAAATACGTGTTAGTAGGATTTATCTTCAATACTTATTTCCTAGTCTTTGCTGCTGCAATGATCCAATTTCCCCTTATGTGCCCTTAAATTTCATCTCATCTTTCAAACTATTTTCAGGATGGGTGTTTTTAAAGGTGCTGCGTGTAGCATTTTAACATCAATAAATCATTACCAAATCAATTTTGTGACATTAATATAATTGCTTTAAACAAACACTGAGATTGGCAGATTGGCAGCCTCTACCTCTAGGGAGTGGGAGGGGGGACAAGTTGCAACATTCCCCCTGTGACAGGAAACAACAGGTTTTATGGGAAATGTGGTCATAATTTGAAGAAACACAAAATGCTACATGTAGCATCAGGCTAGATTTGTTTTGCCCCCATAATGCATTTAAGAGTGTTTTGTGCTGCCTCATTCATTTGGGCTCTCTGCTAAACAGCCTTTCCCCTGGCAGGAGAGGGATTAGAAGGAGACTAGCCATGGCCTGATTAGGCCTGAGACGGAGACACCTCCACCCCACACATCCCAGTGCACATACACAGGCACAGGCACAGGCACACATACATATACATACAAACCCACAGACTCCATATGTACACACACACCCTTCCATTGTGCTGTTCAGCCAGGGATGGAGTGTATGAAATTACTCAGGCTATGAGGGTAATCCAATAGCATGTGTTAGCCAAAACTGGCCTAGTCCCCAGATGTGCTGCACGGGGCAAACAGTAGGGGAAATCCACAGCCCGCAGGGAGACAGCCAGCTAGCCAGCCAGTCAGCCGGGCTGCCAAGGGACTCCGGGGGCCGAGGGGCCGAGGGGCCAAGCTCATGAAATATGCATTAATATGGCTTTCTTTCTCTCTCTTTGGACTTGTAATATGGTGCTGCTCCCTCGGGGGTTGTATCTGTAATTTGACTCATATCCTTTCTCTTTTTGTGTGTGTGTGTTGGGGTGTGTGTGTGTGGCGGGGGCGGGGGGGGTACGTGAGTGCATGTGCATATTCATGTTCTTGCACTTTGTTTGTCTCATTCATCTCCTCTCTCTCTCTCGCCGCTGTGTTGACACAAATTGACTGAAGTCTTTTTATGTGTTGATGCAGGTGCATCGGCGGCGCATAGCCACGCTTTTGTCATTCCAATTAGCAACAAGCTCTCATTACACGTTAGGCAGCAGCTACAAATAGCACAGCACAATGGAGTGCGGAGCGGATCAGCTTGTTTCCCCCGTGTTGCAGGAGCAGATTTTTTTTCATTGTGCGAAAACCCTTGGGCAGGGCAGCTAATGATGGCTTGTCAAATGAACAAATCGACACCGTTGGCCTCCGCTGCTTGATTGTCAGACGAACAGATACATATGGCTCTTTGCCAGTAATTAGCACCACATATCAGTTGAGTTGAGAGTCACAAACAATGGAATGTGAAACTTTCATGCCATTAGTAACTTTTATACAAGTGATGATGATGCAATACCTCACATCAAAGCGACTATAATACCTTAAGATAACTATTCTACATCATTTTCCAGCACTCAATCCACTTAACCTTGTATCTCCTTTGCTCTGCGGCATTAGCCTAAAGGTTAGAGAAGCTGCCTCATGACCGGTAACGGAGAATTACGCTCCAAGTAACGTTACGCGGCAACAAACCCCCAAGATGCTCAGGGGCCGTCGGTAGTAGCCTGGGCAGCTCCCGGTATGAAAGTGCTTTTTCGATTTCCATTCGCCACTCTGCCTGGCGACTGTGTTGTTTGGACGTCAGGCCGTCATGTCAGCTGACAGCAGGCCCTCTCTGCCGCTGTGTGTATTTTCTTGTCTTGCGCTGGGACACAGGTCAAGCAGCAATTGCGCGAGGTCAGCGTCGGACAGGCAGGGAAAACAGTCGACTTTATTGACAAAGAGCCTCGGTGATTGGTCCTCAGAGAAAGGAGCCGTTACTGTGGCGATCCAGAAAGGACGGCCGGGCGAACATGGTTGAGACTTCTGTGAATCTGTGATGGAGAGAACAGTTGAACGGCTCTATGAAATATCAAGGGGATTAGGAAAAACACACGACTGATGGACAGTATTAGAGTAAATCCAATTCACGGTGTCATCCAGACCTCACACACATTGTCAGACCACACTAGGGTTCAACAGATATGAGTTTTAAGGCTGGTACCGATACCGTTACTTCTGGATTGATATTTTGTGTCGCTATTCAACATCTTTAAATTTTTCATCTTCATACGAGTTTCCCTTAGAATTGTGTACTTGGGTGGAAACGCCTCTCTGACAGCAGTTAGACCACGGGACACTAAAACTCTCCACTGAAACTTATCATCATAAAGCATTCATGCATCCACTTGTGTGGGATCTGATTAAAATGTCACATTAGAATCAGATTAAGGGCTTCCCACAGACGAGTGTAATATTGATCAATTCTATAATAAATATGCAATCAATCAATCTGTACCATATCAGAGATGGGCAATAATTAAAACATCAGTTCTGTATTGGTTTGTCTCACCCTACTCTCACTGTTGCTCCGTCTCTACGTGGAAAAGACTTTCACCATCCAATTGTCTTTACTCCTATTTCTTTATTGTCACAAAGCTGATATTGCTGGAGATGCGGTGCTGTGAAACTCCAATGCTCCCCAATGGTACTGTCAGCTGCGTAATGGACATCAGCCATCACACCACAACAGGGCTTCAGAACAAGTTTTTTTTTTTTTTTTCACAGATAGGCCCATTACATCTCAATACAGCTGTCATTTTGCAGGCGGTGCTCGACGTCTGTTGCCTGGTAGCACAATGGCAGCGAGGCCAAGCAGGGCTTTCTGGCTAAGCATTAGCCTGTCAAGAAAAGTCACTTTATCCCTGTCATGTCTCATTTCTTTTTAATGACAGTAGTGGAGGTCATGCTTTTTCTTTTTTTCCTCAGTTGGTTTTAAGGTGATGAGAAAATGGCACACTGGGAGTTTGTCCTCGGATATGAAAAGCAGGAGTAGAATAGAAATTAGTCTCGAAGCAGACCGAAAAACAGTGCAGTCGCAGCGCAATCTTAGAACGGAGGGAAAAATTAAATAAAACATGACATAGGGGTAATAAAAGCTCTTGATAATAGCAGTATTATCTGAGCGGGTGTCTTTGCTGTGATTGTGGCAGGAAGATGTGAGGCTTTTGCATAATGCATACACCAGACATGCAGACAGATACAAAATCGTTTTTTTTTGCTGAGTGGATGCATGTGCATGATGATCAGAGTATCAGAGTATCATATAATAAACACATTGTGCACAACAGCTGCGGCTGTATAGGTAATGATATTAAATTGAATGTCATTTCTGATGTTTGTCTGATGGATAGCAGAAAAAGAAACGTTTATCTAGGTTTCTAACGGGTTAAACCTGTTATGAATGCATGCACAATGCACCTGCAAGTAAAGAGCTACCCTTTTTTCCCCCCTTGTGATTCAGCCTTCCTCGGCGCTGCATGCATGCAAGCAGGATTTATCTCCAGGATTTACAGTCGTTTGAGTGCAATCAGAGAATATTTCTGAGTCGCGGCTGACAAGAGAGCCCGTCGGCGATGCCCTATCCCTGAAGCCACAGGGAGACGGAGCCAAAGAGAGGAGGGGAGGGGGGGGTAGAAACACCCACCTCCTCTCCAGATGAGGATGAAAAAACCCACTGCATGTGACCTCACATCACCTAGCGTAGGCCTCCACACAAACCTCCAGCTCTGATAAAGATGTATATGACCAGAATATGGGATCAAGGTTGTAAACAATGTTAATAATAAAGGAAGAGCTCAAAGGGCGCAAAGAGTGTTACACCATTCAGGTTATGCAACTAGCTACTTGGCATTAGCTAGCCAACCTGAAGCAACAGAGGGGATAATGTTGTTGAAAATAAAAAAAGAGAACGTTAGCGATAGCTCTGCTGGAAGGATGAGAGCCCATGTAGCTACCGTTAACATTACTCACCGGGAAACTGTAAGGGGCTGTTTACTTCCCACCAGGCGCTGCTAATTTTGTCTGACACTGACGTAATACGTGCCGTGGCTAAAGTCTTGACTCGTTCAACTCGGAGCCCAGGGCAGCACCACAAAACGCAGCGCATTGAAAAGGCGCATAGATTGGAGAAGACGCGCACCTGCCATGACCAAACCATTGAAAATAACTCAAGAGAATAAACCATGAATGAATGAATGAATGAATATAAACCATTTCAAGCAATATTCTTTGACTTCTAATACAGGGGAAACAAATGATGATGCCAATAGGACCAACACAGGAGCAGTGTTGCGTGATGCGCTCACTACTAAGTATGGCATTGGAAGGCTTGTTGATACATTAGCATGGAAGCATGGTGCATGGTAGCAGGGAGGCGGGGCATATAAAACATTAGCTGATGCTAAATCACCTCTTCACACCAACGTTTTCTACCCTTAGCAATTCTGCAAAACAATGCAACATTATTAGCATGAACTTTAACCTAACCAGCACAATACTAACACTCCCATTAACGTTACCTGTCCCTCTACTTGTCAGTGTGCACTGGACAGGATTGTCTCATAAATGGTATGATGTTTTGTTTTGAGTTGACACAAAACCAGCTTACTTGAGCGACTGGGTTAAGAAGGGGATTCCCTGTGCACGGAAACATAGCCAATATAGCATGTGCTTATCATTCATCACACAAGCAGCCACCCTGCTCACCTCCATGGGGGCAGCAGCAGCTTATAAATTCACATGTAGGTGGAACCCCATAAACATGCTATCCTATGCACAGATGGCTATCAGTGTCACACCACCTGTGTATGTGTGTGTGTGTTCAGGGGCTTACCATGATAGAAGGAAGGCAGCGCTGTTATGAAGACTCAGATTTCCCCCGAGACACTGTAGGACACAGCCTCTGCAGCACACACACACACACACACACACACACACACACACACACACACACACACACACAGGGAAGGAGAGCCATGCAGTCTGGAGTCATCAATGATTAATGTCCCAAGCCAAGCTACATCACAAAGCCAGGACAGCCAAATGACAAGCAACAGCTTGGGGAAGCTCTGTGTGTGTGTGTGTGTGTGTGTGTGTGTGTGTGTGTTGGGGAAGCTAAGCAATCAATAATACATATTATCTTTGAATCAGAGTAATTACAGTGAAATTTCAATGTTACTTTCTGCAAGAATTTCTCCTTTGTTAGAATATCACAAAAAGCAAAGACCAATTAGTATTATTATTATTATTGCTCAAACAACTCCTACCCTCGATCATCACTTTTGATTATCAGCTTTGTAATGCAGAGGACACCTTTGATTAAACCCTTTTCTCCTCTCCCCTCAATCAACTCAAAAGCGATGCGTTTTTTTTCTGTGAGAAATCAATTAAGCGGAGTGTCATCTGCTAGCTGCCGTGGTTCTTTGATTTGTGTTTCTGCTAATGGGTTACTATGTATGTGAATATTCATCAATAGCGAGGTGTCACAGGTTAGAGGGACAATGCATTTGGAAAATTCAGCGGTATTCCCTACGGTCAATAAACGTGCTCATTAAGGAAAAAAACATGAAAATAATAAATCATGGCGTTATGAGATAGGAACAGAATGGGATTACTGTAATCTGATTAGAAAAACTGCAATCCTTTACAGTAAAACGTGCAGATCAGGTTCAGGAGACATGCAATGCAATAACAGTTCATTCAACTTCATTCAACACTACTTTTACTATTCAATAGTACATTATTTTACAACAATTAAATATGAAGTTGATAGTTAACTCTACACATTTAGTCATATTTCTGTACATATATCACCTCCTTTAACCTGTAAAGTTCTACACAACTGCTGTTGGAGGCAAAGTAACTGAAAGTTAAATTATTTAGTAATGAGTAATCTGTACTGGATGAAGCAACTGTGGCAGTAGAGTTGATGCGTTCAAACAGTTAGGGGGGTTGGGGTCAGAGGGGTGGCATTTTAGTCAATTTACCCCCCACTGAAACACTCGCAAGTAGCCCAAAAGGTAGAGCCACAGCCCCGTGGTAAAACACCCATACCCATCTGTCTAACACACAGCTTTCACTTGCCAACACATGGCGCATGCACACACACACACATACTGTAAACTGTGTTTGTAATTACTACAGTCATTCTTAAAAAGCTCATACATCCTTAAAGGGTTCTTTACAGCACCATGAAGGATATAGCAGGTTGCTATAAAGAACCATTGTAAGGCAGTGGGAGTTCTTTATAGCACCAAAAGCCTAAATAACCACTGTGATACTATACTACCCCTTTTCAGGGTGCATAATGGCTGTAGGACAATTAGTCTTCTGAATCTATTCATCCTCCTTTATATCCAGCAGTAATACTCGACTCCTCAACAGAGGAACAGCACTCTGACAAAGTTGGATTTATTGAAACAGTTGGAAGCATTTTCCCCACTGAAATGTCATTATTCATACAGCACTGACTTGTCGTTGCAATGCCGTTTTCAATTATGACAGCCACCTGTGTGTTTCTGAAAATGTATAAATCACGCAACCAATCCTAACTGCTTTCAGAGGGAGTATACATAGCACAGATTTTACGCTGCCGGAATAAATACCTTCATGCATATTCAATTGTGCGAGTCCTCACTTCACATCTGTATTCACTTGTCACCTCACCTGAAGCCTAAAATGAGTTGCCAGTGTGACACTGAGCAATTTTAAAAATTGGCGTGGAAATTGCATTCTGTCAGCGTTTTGCTTCCATACATTTGACGTATTCTGTAATTCGGAGATAGAAGGAAAACCAGCAGGTCTTGAGGACCAGAGTTGCGAACCACAGTATTATTGGTTGGAATATTTATGTGCACCTTCTGGTACACCATGAAGTAACCACTAAAAATGCACAATTTTACAGGAAGTAAAAATTTGGGGATTTACCGATGCATAAGCGTACGGTTTGACAGGGAGAATTGGCTAACAATTGTGATGTGTAAGAACCTTGGTGTTGTTGCTCTCCTCCAACAATTAGATGCTTGTAAATTAGTGTGGTTTTAGTTGCACTCTTGTCCCCTTAAATCACAGCTGGCTAAAGATTCACTGGGGAGCCATTTTGTGCCGGGGGCCTCGTGGGGCCCGGTCCGTGCCTTTTTAAACCAAAGGACTTCATCCTGAGTAATTCTTAATTAGGCCTGTGGCATTTTAGAGCACACTCTCACTGCACTCACCTCGCCCCCCCGCCAGTACTGAGCAATGCTTAAAACACTATTGATCTATGACATTACAGGGGGGCTGCTGCCAGTGTGCACAAACACACACACACACATATGTGTGTACGTGTTGAAATGTACAATCTACTTGTATTCAGTGACCCATCCATCCACACACACAAATCGGGAACAGCACTGTGTAATGATAGGGAGGATAATTTGAATGGCTTACACAGAACCAGAGCCAGAATATTAGAAGTGGACAGGGCTGAATGCTAACTAAACCAAATGGATTTTGAGTGGGTTTGTGTGACAGATGGGTGTGAGTGTTTGCTAGTGACTGCAGAGGGGAGGTTAGTGGGCGGGCTGCCACCTCCGCCAACTCATCTACACTCCGTCTCCGTGTCCGTCTACAGCATCACCCAACAGAGTCAGCACCGTGCAACACACACACATAGAAAAACTCATGCATACACACACACACACACAGACACGTACCCAGTGAACATTTTGATGCCTATACTGCACCAACTATACCAGCGAGTGTCCATATGGATGATTCTGCAGGAACAGTTCAAATTAGGGGGTGTCAAAATGTGTGTTAGTTAGCATATATGTGTTAGTCCAAGTTTAAAATACACAAATCTACTAAAGGTACAGTCACAAACTTTTACATATTTTCAGAATTTTCCAGAATTTCTCTCCTTTCCAAAGATTTGTCACAACCGTAACAGAAAGAAAAGCTGTGATTAAATTAGTAAAAATCCTCTTAATTTTTACAATGAATTTTCCCATTGTAATGAACATTTTAAAAAATGTATCTAGATTATTTCCAAGTTATAGTCATTTAGAATGAATATTTAATCAAATTTTAGTTATCAAGATGAATCAAAACTACCATGTTTTTTTTCTTTGTGAAATACACAAAATGTATCATATCAGTTTCATAGTACTTGACTTATTGAAGCACATGATACACATAATAGTAGATGTTTAATTGACTACTTAGCTTATTCCGTTTAAAAAATAATGGAGAAGGCAGTATGCTTATAAAAGTCTTGTTTAAAGGCTCTTTTGAAACAGAGAACAAATGTAAACTATATCAGCTGCTCAAAGTGGTTCATCTTCCATCGATAGTAATCACTATCAAGTCACTGTCAAGTAGTTGATCCTTCTACAAAGCATACTACGTTGGCCTAAAATCCAAAGTTTTTACAAAATATGAAAAAATAAATGTTCGGTAATGACACCTGTTGATGTCACACACTGATTTTCAGACTTAGGAGTGCAATTACTTAAAAATGTTGGAACAGACCCACTCCCCATGTGGCTATGATGGACAGTGATGCAGTCTGGTTTCCAAGTTGCAATTGTAGGGCTGTGGCTAAAATCAAGCTCATTTTGGAGACTCAAACAGTGACGTTATGGTAGTGACATGAAAATTGAAGATGACATTTTTTTAGCTAATTTTTAGCTTTCCAATTTAAAAAAACAACAGAAAATAGAACAGAATTTCATTTAAAAGATAAAACTTCCTGTTTTAGCTAAACTTTGCTCCATCTAAAACTTTAGATCGCCGAATTCCACTAGACAACGACACTTTATTCTTTTTCTTTTATCCGACCTTGTCAATTTTCACCAGCGTATTTTTGATCTCAGCCGCCGGCTTCCCCGTACAACCCAATCTAGTCTCCCAAAGGTTACCAGCAAGGGTAACGAAGACTCACTGTGTTCCGGACATCACGGTATTCCGGACACTTGACCTTTTCCCACAAATTCTATAAATAAATACTTTCAGGTCATGGGCAATATATATATATATCTGTGTCATCCTTGTTTCCGGACACCATGTCTACTGACTGTTTTTTCAGAATTTCTCCCAAACGATTGGCTCAAAATGTGTCAATTGGTATGCGTGTAAGACCTGCCCCCAGAGACAGATAGACCAATCTGGTTTATCTGTCCGCGCATTGATATCCTATGGGACTTTTACTGTGCTGGAAGTGTCTGGAAGACAGTGAGTGTACTTTAAGCATGGCTTCTTGTTCACCTTGTTCCACTTGTGTGCTCGTTTTAGAGGAGTTGTCTCTATTAGAGAGACGTGTCCGTCTGTTAGAAGCGGATAGGCCGATTACCTTAGTCTAGATACGTGGCCAGCTAGCCGGCTCATGAGTGTTAGCAGTAGCCCGATTGTTAGCCGAGATAGCATAGCAACATCGGCAGTGAGTGAGGAGTTTATCCCGGTAGCTCGCCAGTTCCAGCCGGCAGTTGTGCGTAAGGCTAGTAAGGCTAGACCAGTTAGCTCATCCTAGCTCAGGTTCCTGCCGATGGAGACTAGCATCCTGCCTACATGTCCTATTCTCCTGGTCTACCTGTTCCTGTCCCTGACGCTGGTCATGTTTGTCTGTGTGAATGAGCGGGTGTGTGTGGGTGTGTCTCCTATCTGTGCCAGGCTGCAGCCTGGTAGAGTTGGCGTCTGCGTGGTCCCCCCTCCTAGGACGATGCTGACTGAGCGGGCGTTTGCATTCTCCTATCTGGACAGTGTTGGCGCCTGCGTGGTCCCCTAGTCCTATGATGACGCTGACGGAGTTGCCATTGCTGTGATGCCGCCCCATCAGTTCTGGATATCCCACCATAATAAACTTTTATGCATTGTGTATGCCCAAACTCGGCTGAGGGACCATTTACTGTTTCACATGTTTGGCACTGTGAAGAGACTGTAACGGTGATTAACGGCTATACAAATAAATGTGATTTGATTTGATTTTAACAAAGCCTGTGACCTAATTAGGTCACAGGCTTTGTTTGACATCATCACTACATGATGTCATTTTCTGTTAAAAATCCAAAAACTTAACTTCTTTTCTTTTTCTTTCTAAGTTATTTCATTACCACTTTTCTTTGGTGGAGACTGCAATTTGAACCACTTCTGTAGAATCACCCATATACAGTACATGCAGATCCACAAGTAAATGTATGCACACAGGCAAAACCGCCTACACGCATGGATATGTGGGCATCCTCACCAAGCACCCAGCCAATCCTCAACACACACAGACACACACACACACACACTCACTAACATATACACACAAACAGGCATGCCCTAACAGCAGGATGGTCTTATGCTGCTCTAATCCTGTATCCATGGAGACCAATCTGTCCATCGCCTCGGGGAGGAGAAAAGATCAGCCAGCATCTGTTTCCCCTGTACTTCTGTCTGTCTGTCTTTCTGTCTTGTCTATCTATCTATCCGCCAGTCTGTCTGTCACCCTGTTTGTTCATGTTTCAGGCTGTCAGTAGCTGTTTCCATCAAACTGCCAAGTGAAATTTAAAGTAATAGCCCATGACATTTTAATATAAATAAATGTCTGTTTTGCTGATTGATGTAAGACAATAGTGATTCAACCTACAACCAGTTTGTGGTCTTTTCCTGAAAAAAAAAATCACACAGGAAGTGATGTGTTTTTTTTACATTTTGAGTTTGTTTGGAATAAATAGAAGAACTGGGTAGTTAGCATGAGCAGCGATAGCCACCGTGGCTGAACAGACAAAGAAAAGAGCGCCACCTACAGAAACGTCATCAACAGAAAGTCCAAGAAAAAAGACGTCACAGTACTGGCCACACTGTTTGATTGACAGGTGATCTCTGGGAAGTGCAGTGCAGAAACATCACAGCGAACAGCGCTCAGCACCAAAGATGTCACTTTTTTTTTTTTTTTTTTTTTTAAATAAAGTATTACTACATTAAACTACTTTAAACAAACTTTGGAAAATTGTAGGCCGTAGTCGTGGTCCTCTTTGTGTTGAGGAGGAATGTGCAGATGTAACCTTGCCAGCACCCGTTGAAAGTAGGCCAGTGCAGCATATGTTTGGTTACCTTACCAGCAACTTTCCATCCATACAAAATGGGAAAAATATAAGGTGACCTCGGCCATTATGGGTACAGCACAGTGCAATTATGCAGTGAAGAAAAAACATAAAATATATAAAAATATATAACGTAGTATAAATATGTATCGTCGTTTTTGCCTGTCAGAAGATACTTGGGAGAGACTTGTAAAAAAGGAAGGAACCCATAAACCAACAGAGAAGTAACATGAAAGCCTGTTTCTGAAATGCAGGTGAAGACATCAGCTGAAACTACATCTTTGCCCCCCCAAATAAAGGCTTTTATATTTAACTCCCACTTGGATTTATATGCTTTCTCGACACAAGAAATATATATATTTCATTGCTTTCTTTTCTACTCTTTTTTGAAATCTTGAATCTTTTTTTTGTATCAAAGGGTTCTTTATTCAGTATATCAATCAATATCTCTAAGATTTTTGATGCGATTTTACATACTTTATCAATCGCCCAAAGGGGGAAGTTCTGGATTTGAATAGCCTTTATTTTCCTCTGAAGTCAAAGTTGAGTATCTTTTTCACCATTGTTTGAAAGGCCTTTTACTGGATACTTCGCTTTAAATTGGGACGGGGAGGATTGGCAGTAAACAATCCCTCACGGATAAGCTCACTAGCAAAAAAAATCATGACATGACATGTCTCCCAGAGAAGCAGGTAGAATACGACAAATACAAACCAGAGGATGTGAAGTTAGAGGCGCTTAGAGGCTACAAAGATGGAAGCTGTGGCTGCATTGCATTCTGGTCTATTGAGGTTACTGTCGGTGGAGAAATTGGTATCTCTTCCTCTCCTCCGATGGATTTCTCCCTGTATGATTGTTGAACGTCGGTCTAGAAAGAAGCCCTTGATCTTTGATCCTGAGGGGCTGACACCAAAACCTGATGTTCACCTTCGGCGTTTTCTGCTTTCAAACCCCATTGGAACTGGAAATATCTCCATGTGACATCATCTTGTCTAGGTTTGGCCAATGGATCGCTGGAATATGAAAGTGAATTTTTCCTTAAAGCATTTTTCCTTGCTTGAGCGTTCTTCAGCAGGTATGGCCACACAGGGGAACTGAACCCTCACTAACCGCTGGGCCGTTGTATCTCCCCAGGCTTTTCGTCCAACTCTTCATTCGTCTATAATTCCTTCGGCTATTTATCCATCTGCCTCTCATCCCTGCAGTCATCTCTGTCTTTATTTGCACACACACTTATACGTGTGTGTGTGTGTGTGTCTAGGCAAAGGGAGGTGGGGGGCAGACTAATGGAGGGATGTGATATTAATAGATAGATAGACAGAGGGAGAGACAGATGGAGACACGGACAGAGATAGAGATTGATGAAGACAGAGAGAGAGAGAGAGAGAGAGAGAGGCCTAGCTGCCTCTCACTCTATCTGTCTTTTTTTCTATCTGTCCATTTATCCCTCTCTCTATCCCTCTCTGCCTGCCACTCCATATTTCTGCCTGTTCTTTTCTCCCCCATTGAAACATAATTCACTATCAAATGGCCCCGGTGTGGTGCACGGCCACCCATATGCCCGACACACTCATGCTGGACCGGAGTGGCCTCCAAAGTCCTTTATTCATCAAATGCTTTCCCCTTGTTCCTCCATGGAGCTAGTTACTGTAACTGTATTACTGTAACTGGTAACTGTAATCTATTACAGTTACTTGAAAACGCAAAACTAGGTTATTACTTTTGGGTGAGTCAAAAACAGGGAAAAGAAACTGCTTCATCTGATTGCTGTTGTCATGTGAAAACATTTTAACCTGATTTGAAGGATTTTTTCGACTGAAGGTTGGAACGCTTGGAATTTACGAGACCCTTTCAAAAGCTGTCGGATGAACTCAAAAATACGTGGTCGTCAAGCTAAAAACCGAGCTGTTTTTCTTGGACCCTAATCCAAAAGTAACCTAATCAGAATATGTTGCTTAATTGGAGAACCTTAAAGTCCCAATAACTGTTTTAAAGTGGCAGTCCTCAACTTCTGCTGGGTTTCCGGGTGTTTAGAGCTGCAAATGTAAAAGCTGTCATGAACTGGCTAGAGGTTGAATCACCACTGTGTTATATCAATCAGTGATAGAGAGCAGCAAAACAGACATTTATTTAGATGAAAATGGATTTTATATATTCATATTTCATATATATACTGTATATATATATATATATATATATATATATGAAAATGGATTATGACTTTAAATAGGTAAATCTGTAAAGGATTACATTTTTGGAAATCGTCTTTCTACTGTGAGAGACTGGTCTGACGATCTGTACCGGGGTGATAATAGGCCGATATTCCCTCCCCTTTCCTTTTACCATGGGAATATGATTGTATTGCAATATTCCCGCTGAGTTATCCGCCACACCGCAGGTTTTGCATTGCAGCTAAAATATTGTCCTGGGTGTTAAATGCAGGGGTTGATTGTAATGGCGGGCCTACCACTGTTTATTGGTGTGGCAATTCATACACGTGGCGCTATCTCCAGCTCTCACACACACACACACACACACACACACACACACACACACAATCCACACACTTACATTCATAAATGTGTGCAAATGCAGACACACACTCCCACAAACAGAGACGGTGCATTAGTAGAGGTAGTGTATTTGCATATAAATGCACTCCAGTGTGAGTGTATTGTTGGCTGGTTGGGGCGGTGGTGTGCAGAGAGGATATGGCAGACAGGGTGGATAAGCTCCTCCAGACTTAATATGCATGTCAGGCAGATTGGGAGATGATAGTCTGCTTTGTAAATGTTCTGCCAGTCGCAGATCGATCACTGAGCTACCATGCCAGCTCTCTACATGCGTATATATCTCTACCTCGCTCTATCTCTTCCCCTCTCTCTCTCTCTGTTCTTGACATTAATTAAATGTAAACCACCAGCCATCTGCCGCCACTTAAGGGAAGCTGACCTCTTGACCTCTTGACCTCCAGACTTGGCATGCCAATGTATCCCCTATATGTGTGGGTGTTATGCTCACACACACACCAACACATTTCTGTTGCTATACTTGTGAGGACCTTCCATTGACTAAATTAATTTCCTAACCTTCTAACCCTTACTTGAACCCATACCACTACTCCATTCTTTTATGTGCCAAAGACAAAAATAGCTATGTGTAATTAAAAGTGTTGACTACATTTTTTTTAATATAATTTTGAGTTAAATCAACAAGACAAATTATGTTGCCTTGTGGGCTTGACCACCCGCAAGGCAAAGGGTACAAGGCCGGGGCGGTGCAGACGTAGGCCTTGTGGACCTTGGGAATGGAAACTGAAATTTCGGAATGTGGAACGTAACCTCTCCGGGAGGGGAAAGGAGCATGAACTGGTGCAAGAGGTTTAAATGTACCACCTAAATATAGTTGGGCTCACCTCCACGCACAGCGTTGACTCCAGAACCAAACTCCTTGATAGATGGGTAGTCTCTTTTCCTACTCAGGAGTCACCCAGGATGAGAGGTGTCGGGAGGGGCATGGGGATATTCACAAATCCCTGGCTGGCTGCCTCACAGTTGAAGTTTCTCCCAGTGGATGAAAGGGTCGCCTCAATGTGACTGCGAGGGGCCGCTTATTGATTTCACCCATTGAATCAATTTCAGTCATGAAGGAGGAAGAGAGAGAGGAAAACTCTGATGTGTGTGACAGTGCTTAACAGCAGTTCAGAGTATTCAGCCTTCTTGGAAACGGTGGGTGGGGTGGTGGGAGACTTTAACGACTGGGATACCTAACTGATAACTGGAGGGGTATGATTGGAAGGAATGGCCTCCCTGATCTGAACCTTAGCAGAGTGTAGTTGTTGTATTTCTGTGCTAATCATGGACTATCCATAACAAACACATGTTCGAACACAAGGAGGCTCATAAGTGTACATGATAGCAGAGCACCTCGGGCCAAAGGTCGATGACCTGAAGCCATTTGTTCTGAAGAGAAAAGCTGAGGTGTCAAATGATCACTATCTGGTGGTGAGTTGGATCAGATCACAGGGGAGGATGTCATAAGCACATACATAAGCAACACAGATGCTACACACAGACACACTTTCACCCACCCACATGCGAGTGATGAGATCCTATTATCTAAGTGATCCCCTGCTAATGGCAGTTGGCTGGGGTCAGAGGGTGACCCAAAGACTCTAAAACACATACCAGCCTGTCTGTCTGTTCATCGGTCTGACTCTCTGTCCACCCAACCAAGAGTTCATTAGGCCACTGGACACATGCCAATCAAAGTGCTTGCTCCGCATCCTTCTGCTCAGTGCTAATGCTGGCGGCTATCATCTGATGAGATGGAATAATAATGTTAATGGAATACACCATGTTTTTGTTATTGTTTATGTGATTGTCCCATTGGTCGACTTCACCATTAAATGATGAGAACACCAAAATCATCCATGTGTCCCCAGTAGATTTTTGGCTGTGGAGCTCCAGGCTAACACTTTAGTATACACTATGTTGAGTCATAGTACATTATCCAAATTGAAGATAGGAAACTCAAACTTCAAAATATTTGTGTTAAAAGACTGTAGAACACATCAAAGAGTGTGTGTCAAGAATAGTGTGCACTGGTATGTTATACAGACATTACCTAGCACGTCCCCCTCCTATGGAAACAGGGAAAGCAATCCCTGTAAATTCAAAAGAGAATATTGTTTTTATATCATATATTACGTACATTTTACCAATCCATGAGAACTACCAGACTTAGCTGCATCATTAAGCTCCAATCATTTAAGATACTTACTGTTTAGCTTTAGAGCTGCTACAAGTTCTCAGTTCCTCACATTTGAAACAATGCTAATGGTCTACTATGACTCAACACAGTGTATGCTAAAGTGTTAGCATGGAGCCTACTATGACTCAACACAGTGTATGCTAAAGTGTTAGCATGCAGCCTACTATGACTCAACACAGTGTAAGCTAAAGTGTTAGCATGGAGCCTACTATGACTCAACACAGTGTAGGCTAAAGTGTTAGCATGGAGCCTACTATGACTCAACACAGTGCATGCTAAAGTGTTAGCATGCAGCCTACTATGACTCAACACAGTGTAAGATAAAGTGTTAGCATGGAGCCTACTATGACTCAACACAGTGTATGCTAAAGTGTTAGCATGCAGCCTACTATGACTCAACACAGTGTAAGCTAAAGTGTTAGCATGTAGCCTACTATGACTCAACACAGTGTAGGCTAAAGTGTTAGCATGGAGCCTACTATGACTCAACACAGTGTATGCTAAAGTGTTATCATGCAGCCTACTATGACTCAACACAGTGTAAGCTAAAGTGTTAGCATGGAGCCTACTATGACTCAACACAGTGTAGGCTAAAGTGTTAGCATGGAGCCTACTATGACTCAACACAGTGTAAGCTAAAGTGTTAGCATGGAGCCTACTATGACACAACATAGTGTATGCTAAAGTGTTAGCATGGAGCCTACCATCACTCAACATAGTGTATGCTAAAGTGTTAGCATGGAGCCTACTATCACTCAACATAGTGTATGCGTCATGTGTCTCTTTTGCTCCCTCGTTGCTAAGTGCATTTATTTGCTCCTCCTCTACCTTATCCATTATGTTGCTCTCTATCGCTGTCTATCTCAGTCCTTGGGGTATGGCAGTCCTACTACCATAGTACTGCCTGGCAGATGGAAACACAGGCCTGTGATGTAGATAATTACCTGTACAAGCCAAACATAATGTTGAAATAATAAAGAAACATCTTATCTCTCATCCCTTTTCAAGGCAGCGCTGCCGCTATCTCCTGTATGAATTTGCCTGACACGCTGCGCCCCCAGAAAACCGCATTGCACGATAACGCCGAATTCAAACGATTCCTGCTACCTGATTAGTTCAAAGCGACTTCATATAGTTCAGCAGGTTCTTTCTCTCTCTCTTTCTCTAGAGTGGGAGATGGGCTCGGATGAGTAAGACTGCGAATCAGACGCTGTTTGTCTTTTGTTGAAATGAAAGCCTCGCAGAACAAGGGCCCCTCTTTCCACAGTGGTGAGAGAAAGAGTGTCTTCATGTAGTGGCAGAACAATGGGGAGTTTTCATGTGATGTGCGGCGGAGACACTGCTTTTGATTCCCCATATCACGAGGCTGCATTTACCTTGCAAATAGGTTACATCGGCTTTCTTGTCCTTTAGGCCCCTTCCTTTCCATTCACCAACAGAGTTGCTTCTGATAGGCACCAATGATGGGAGCCTCTTTGTGTGTGTGTGCATGTACTGTATCTGTGTAATTGGGTGTGTGCGTGCAATATGTGGACGTGTGCACGGAGGCTCCTCTTTCTAGTTGCCAGAACACTTGGCCTCATTCTCAAAGCAAGACACCATATGTTGATTGGTCTTCAGAAAGGAGGGGAGAGAGAAAGAGATAGGCAGAAAAAAAACTGGGAAAAACGGGTAATTGCTTGGCCGTTTGTGCATTAATTTTCTTTTCAATGACAATAAGTTGACCCAGAGGAAACCTGTAGAAGTCATTTTGCCGGCGTCGTGCAAAAATAAACTTCCTGCACAAAACCCGTCTGACAGGGAGATAGATGCCCTCGGCTTTGTTTGCACACAGAGAAGAAGAAACAGGAGAGGGGCATTTAGTGGGTTTCATATTAAAAGTGTATGTGTGTATTTGTGTGCACATGTGGAGTGTGTGTGTGTGTTGCGGTGTTAAACGCAGATGGATATGTGGTAATGAGGCATGTGTGTGGGCCCCAGGAGATTTATCCAGCAGAGTGGGAATGCGTTGCTGTCCCTGCTGCGGAGTCCATGAAAGAACCTCAGCAGGGCCAAAGACAGCCATGATCAGACAGGACAGGTTTGGCCATGGATATTTAAAGATATTCTAATGTTTTCACTTCTTGAGTTATTATTGAGTTATATATTGGGGGACAGGAAGTGATGCGTTTTACGTTTCAATAGAAGAAGAACTGGATAGTTAGCATGAGCAGCGATAGCAGAACATCCAAGGAAAAGGACTATAAAGCTATAAAATACAATGGCAACTACATTGTTTCCTACTATGCTTTTTGATTCAAATGCTGCATATGTATCACCCGTTATTGAATCACTAACTGAACAAGTACCAAGAAGTTATTTCCCAGCAGACAAAGAGCACCGCCAAATTCCTATTGATGTATTCCGGCTTCGGATTAACAAGGATGTCTGTCAATGAAATACTTGATGGTATTTCAAGATGAATGGGATCGCTAGAGTAGCAGAAAGTAAATGCAGCTTTGGATTTCATACCTCACAACATGCTGTAGTCATCGAACAATAGTTAAGGCGGCTTGGAACGAAGTCAGAGAAATGATGAATGAGAGTGAAAAAAATCATCTCTCCATTCATCATCCCATTCTAATTTCGAAAGCTTTTTCAGAAAACAGTCCCTTCTCAAAAGTTAATGCATTTTCTCCACTAGTCACAAAGAAGATGAGGTTCAGGTGTTTAGCTTGAAAATAAGGGCGGAGATGTGCGACTGTGCCTGGCTCAGTTGGCAGGATTCAGTTGTTACTCCTTTTCTTACTTGTTTTGCTTGGAAGACTTGTTTGACTGATGCTGCGTTCATTACATATGGGAAAGATGAGAGATATAAGCTCCCTGCTTGACAATACTGTTCACCTCACCTTACATTTTGATTTCACCAGGGGTGTAACGTACTTGAGTAATTATATGTTATTATACTTAAGTACTATTTTGGGGGATTTGTACTTTACTCAAGTATTATTAAGTTTGGGTACTTGTACTCTTACTCAATTACATTTTCGAGAAAAAAATAATACTTTTTACTCCGTACATTTAAAATTCAGACCTTCAAAGTACAAGTTACCAGTTAGTATTATTTTTTTCACTGGTCGAACTATTAACCCTGCGGCCATACTTTATTTAAAACAGCCAATCAGATCCCAATCAATGGAAAATGAACCTGCCCATACCCTTGCTGATTGGTCCTTGGCGATCTTTGGGGATCTTTGATTATAGACACCTCGTCATAATATGACAGTCAGAGAAGCTACAGAAGATGGCGACCTACGTTACGAGTGATGAGGACGAAACTGTCGGCACCCATGGAGAATCGGGTCAGCTAGCCAGTATCTGGTTTGGTAAATACTGGCTAGCTGAACCCATTCGGTTCCACTAGCACTGTTACAAAATTAACCGTAACCGTATTGCCGATTTAAAAATGCTTTTCAAGTCTTTGACAAGAATCTTAGGATTTGGAATATTGAACCCAAGTATAAAAAAACCTGAACGATCCCTTAATTTTTTACAAGGCTGTAGTTTGGCCAACTTTAGAACTGGATGCTGCAATGTGAATGCTGTCCATGTTAGTTTACCTGAACATGTTTTTTCAAATTCAATGGAGAAGTGCATTAAAGTCATTTTAATGCAAAAAAGTCTCCTCTGTTATTTAATTTCAGCATTGTCTATCCATAGAATAAAAAAAAGTTTACTTTTTACTTTTTAACCCTTGTGTGGTGTTCGGGTCTGTGGGACCTGTTTTCAATGTTTACTAAAAGAAAAATGATACAATTAATTATTTTTTCAACCTGAGACTCATTGGCCTTGGCTCATTTTGTAAGAGAACAAATTTTCATTGAGTGCACACTGTGCACCCCCCCTACACATTTATATTACATATGTGGTGTTCGGGTCCACTGGACCCAAGGGCAATAAAAGTGTGGAAATTCTAGGTAAAAACAAGTAAACATAGGAAAAGTGTCCCTTCACTCTGTCTTCCTCCTACCTGGGCCTTAGTGAGTGAGTGTGAGTGTGAGTGCGTGTGCGTGTGTGTGTGGTTGCGCTTTTAGATTTGCAGCATGTTTCATAGATTGAACAGGACTCTCTCCACCATTTTATAGGCATTATTGCCATATGTCCTAAGAATAGTTCCATCACCACGCCCCACACCCAGATCAACTCCACCAATACACCTGGCCCACACACACACACATACTCCCAGTCCATAAAGGTGAAATTGAATGGTCTTCTTGCCCAAGGAATGAGCCACCCCACATGGCTGCCAATGTGATAAGGATGCAACCAGGGCCGACACGGTTGGCGGTGTGCAGGACATAAAGTCTTCTTTTGAACATATCATCCCAGACACCATCCAGAAAATCATTCTGGACTGCACTAATTTGGAGGGAAGGCATGCTTTTGGAGAGAGGTGGAAGAAGATGGACCAAACCCAATGACGTGAGTACTTTGGAGTTCTTATCCTTGCTGGTGTTTTCAGATCCAATGGCGAATCCACAGAATCTCTGGGATGCAGAAACTGGCAGATAACCTTTCCGTGTCACAATGTCTCTGGAAAACTTCCACATTATGTCCAGCATTATCTGCTTTGATAACCATACACCAGACCAGCTTGGTGGCAGACAGACCAGCTAGCTGCAATCAGGTCAGTGTAGGGCAAGTGGGGTTAGGGTTCCCCTGTAGGGACCGCCATCCCCTGGTTTTACAACCCTGGGCCCAACATAACTGTTGATGAGCAGCTTACACCATTTAGGGGCCGCTGCCCTTTCAGGCAGTACATACTGTCTAAACCCGCAAAATATGCATGGATCTTGCAAGTGTATAGAGGGAAGCCAGATGAAGAATCCCCTGAGAAGAACCAAGGGATGCGGGTTGTCCTGGACATCACATGCGCTAACTTTTTTACTTTGCAGTTTCATTTATATTTGTTTGAGATCAACATGATTTATTTCACCCATGTCTTGATTATAATTTTTTTTTTTTTTTTTTTTTGCAAAAATCAAAAAACATTTTATCACAAAAAACGAATAGCACTTTTATTGATAAATATGATGTAGCAGGGGTAAATGGCAAATATTAATCAAATATACTGTCTATATTGCTTGTAATTGAGATAAAGTCAACATCTGTTAAGTATTTTTACATAAATTGTTATACTGTATTGTTTTAAAAACCCAATAATGTTGTGGGTCCACCAGACCCACGAACATTGGGTGAGTAACAGAAACACGAACACCACACAAGGGTTAATTGAGTACATTTAAAAGTAGAAACATTTTGCCTTTAATCAAGTGTATTTTTAGCTAGATACTTTGACTTGTAATTGAGTAAGATTTTCAACCAGTACCCATACTTTAACTTAAGTAGAATGTCTGGGTACTTTTTACACTCCTGGATTTCACCAACAAAGAAATACCCGCCACACAGCAACTCAAACAGCGATCAGTCAGCCAGAGCAGTTTCAACATGGACACAGGTGATTTCTTACCCTGCGTGTCACACTGCGAGCAACTTTGTAGATGGATTCCTCTATTCTTCAATTTAATCTATGTAGTGGTCTGCAGCTACAAAGTTTTGAATAGGCTAACCATGTATTTGTTGCTGCTTTGGTATACGAGCCGAAGCGGAAGTTAACCCTAACTGCCCACTGGTTTACTAACTCTACTACTCTGCTATTCATTTGTGTATTTGTACAAAAGCTTCTAAAGTGTTTTTTTCTTCAAATGGCATAACATGCATGAGAGTTTGAGAAACAGTAGTTTTGTGGTAAAATGTGTGTTCAGTTCTACTTGGAACCTATCATTCTCAAATTAATTTGATGGTATAATGGCAAAATAAGATCATTGCTGAAATTGGTTTATTCTATGTGCTGCTTCCTATCTGTTTATGTGTGCCCAGGTGCGATTTCCTGTGAATTCTGCAGGATTGATTTACAGCAAAAAGTGGGGTCTCAACCAAGTACTGCCTCACTTTGAAATGGAATAAACTTGTGTAAGGATGCAGGTTATTTTCTGTTTCATTCAAACTGCATCCTGACAGTTTCACGTTACCTCCTCTGTATATATATTTGTCTTCTGTCTGCAGATCTGAAGACTCACTTCCTTTCTCTTCTTCACAGGGATATGTAAACATATGCATGTGGGTGGGGTTTTTTTTGCTTGTTTTTTCCCCCAAAATCAATATACAGTACAAGATGCAAACAGATTACCATGAAACAGTTAAACCGAAAAGACAAGGACAAGTACACCAAACAAACAAACACCAAACAATCAAATTTCAGATTCTGTAGGGCAGCTTTAACTTAATTTGGAAAAGAGAAAACAGTACATTGCAATGGCCGCAGGACCAGTATCTTCAGAATAGATACAGAATTGATACATTGATGCGTCTGATGTAAGTTACAGATTAAGTACTGTGCGTATTTCATATTCATTGGCCAAGAAAGCTAATTCAGTAACAGTGATACAAGAATCCATAACCGCAACCACATCAATAATAACAGGCAAAGTCTGAGGGAATAAATTTGCAGGGCCTGTCCCATCCATGCTAGGCCACACTATATAAATTACTGACTTCTCTCATTCTGTAATGGGAGATTCAGACCCTGAAAGCTGATGCTGGAACTCTGGTTATTTGTCACGCCTGCTCTCCTACCAACTCTCCGACATGATTGATGCCGGGGGCCTCCCTCTGCTCTGATCCACCACCCCAGCAGCTCTGTATTAAAAAGCCATCGATGCTGACGTTTACATATTAAAATTGGTAGTTAGAGCGATTCTCCATGTGGAAACAAAGGGGGCTCGCTCGGCGGGCCACCGTTATCGATCACCCTGACAACGAGTTTCAGGCTTTATGAGGAATCTGCTGTGAAACGGGGACAAGAAGAAAAACTTTTGTATGCTGATGATACTGGACACTAAGACTGGATGGCTCTGCCTGTAGAGGCTTTGCAGTTGTTCTCACAAACACCCAGCGACCAGCTCTAGCTCCATGGAGGTCCAGTGGAGAATTGACCGATCCCAATAATGACTAAATATACAACCAACAGGATAGAAAAAGAGACATTTGGAGTAACATAAGTAAAAGTGAAAATACCCAATGTTAACGTTAACATGTCACTACCAATGCTAGCTTCTACTAGATACGTTAGCTTGTGTGTAAATCAGATGTGTTAACAAGACGGTGATGGTTAGCTGACCATACTGTGGTTAGCCTGTGACATTATCCGATGTTGCCTGAAACCCTGTATACTGTGTATTCCTAGACCCAGAGATAACCCAGAGAGCTAATGCTGGCTACATGTACAGAGAATTAATGTTTTTCTTAACCCGGTTAGTCAAATACCCCATGTGGCAGACTGGGGATGGAGGCGTGGGCTGGACGCAGGAGAGAATCAAACTGGTGGGCTGGTTCTCCCTGCATCCAGCAGCAGCTGCGGCCAGTTAAGGCTGGTCAACTCCATCCGGGAAGCGTTTTAACGTGTGTTTGTCTTCCAGTCGGGAGTAAGAAGCAGGTGTGACAACCTGAAGGGCTCAGCTGAAAAGCTGACCTGCTAGCTTGGGAGCTGAAAAGCTAACCTGCTAGCGTTTGAGCTGAAAAGCTGACCTGTGCTTGGAGACTGGAAGGCTGACCTGGAGAGCTAGCTGGTGTAGCAAGAGCGAGTTGCAAGCGACTGCTACAGTCCGGTTTTGGGTCAACGCATGTAAACTTGTATGTAAACGCATGTAAACTTTCAGCCTCAGACTCAAATAGCATTTTGGGTACGTTTTGATGTCAACAAAAAGCATGGCGGCGAATAGTACTTACTATTGAGATACTAATTTCTTTCCCCTGTATTAGAAGTAAGCTGCTACTGCTCAGTCAAACGGGGAGGGGAGAATTTTGTTAACTTGTTTATTCATGGCAACAAGTAAACTCAATCACAGGGTATCAAATGTTCACGGAAACAAAATAAGACCTTAGTATGGCCAATTGCCAGGTTACTCCATGCATATAAATATAGCCATTGAAAATTCATGTTGCTTGGTATCGGGGCAGGATGCAAATCAAGTTGTTTTCTGGTTTGAAAAGTGAAAAGGATCATGATAGTAGATATCGATTGCAGCTGGTTTGGAAACACTGACGCTGTGTTAAACTGCAGAAGTTGAAGGACATAAACTCTCTGACTTGTCTCAAACTACCTGAAAGGTTGACTGGCTGAAATGAAGAGACGTGAAGAGATGACACCCATCACACCTCAAGTCATGGAGGACACCTTGGAGTTTATTTCTGCTTTGTCAAGCAAAGGGTACCATTTTTGTATGGTGACTGTCTCTTAAGACAGTTTTTGTGATGCGAAAGCAATGGGTTTTTTTGCTCAGAGGAATTCACAGGAGTAAATTGAAGTAGTGTCACATTCTGTAAACTGATATTTTGGCCTTTGGAAATGCTTTACATTCTTCAAAATTCAGTTAAACAGTATATTTGAGAGATACTCAAATGAATGTGCATTGTAGCATATTAGCTGTATGGGAGGTATTACGAGGAACTGATCCTTCTAACAATAAAGCATGTACACAATATAAAGATACCGTGTGTGCAGAATACACTGGTTAATTAGACATTAATGCTTAATGAACAGGTTGGGGGGAACAGATCAAATGTATTGTGACCATAGTAATGTGATTACAAAAAATAGTAACTGTAAAAATGCAGTATTCATATGATATGCTGGAGGTTCCTCCCTGACCAGATCTGCATTAAAACCTGCAATGAAATGACTTTGTTATTCGTTTAATTGTTCATTCATGTTTTCTGTAAATTAACTTTTCATTTAAAGGCAATAATGTATCCCACAGTTTCCCTAACATTGAATAGGTGTATTAAAGAGCTGCTAACCTTAAAATAATTTCATTATACTGGGTTTTAGTGGAGACTTTTTGTGTCCCATGATACTCTAAATGCTATTTCAGAGGCTTTTCCACCCTGACATGAATAAATCTCCGGGAGAAAAACTGAATACTTGTCATTTTTTGGCATGAAAATGGTCAAATTTAAACCAGCACTGTACCAGCTACCGGCCTTCAAAAACCCATTTTTTGATACCATGCTAATAATGCATTCACACTCTAATAAGAATACATCAAACATACCATGCCAAGTACTTCCAATTACAGTAAACTGCCACTGTCTGACAAAAGAGGGTGACAGATGAACTGTGCAGATTGTGTTTGTACCATGCGTAAATCAGTGGATTATTATTGGTCATCTGCGTGCTACAATATGACACGCCTGAAACGGCCAACACATGGGACATTTGGCTGCAGCACTCAGCAATAGATGCACACAGATATTGGCCCTTGACGGTGGAGTGTGTAAAACTGTTAGATAATTGGCGCTACTGTGCCAACGTACAAATGAAGAGAAAACTGTGTACTGCGGCCCAGAAAGGCAGGCCTGATTGACAACACTCTTGTACCCTGCATGAAGGATATTGGACATTGTACCCGTCAAATCATTACAACCGCATATCCCGTGCCTCCTTGTTGACGAATAGTTACAGAGAAAACATTTCTGTCGGTGTGATCTCACTGAAGAGCAGTGTTATTAATAATCACTGAGGAGGTTTCTAGATCTGATGAATGTCTCCATTTATTACAGACATTTCATAAAATGGAACACTTGTTGCATATAGTGCATGAGTCAATGAATGCTGAGTAATTCAGCCCCCGTACTAATACCATGCATGAATCATAAAGCATAAGAACATAAACATATACATGAGAAATACATGGTGAACTTAACGCACTAGTAAGTGATGAACGGAAAGAAAGTGTTCATACGGCAATTTATTAAGATTATAATGTTGTTTTTTATACCCACAGATGATTTGCCAAACGCAGAAGAGATGATGTCACATGGAGCTTCAATGGGGTTTGATAGTAGAAAACGATTGATGTAAAACATCAGCTTCTTTCTAGACCGGGAATCAGGGAGAAATCCATCGGAGAAGAGGAGATATACCAATTTCTTAACCTCAATAGACCAGAATGCAATGCAACCAGAAGACATAGCGTTCATAGACACGCCCCAATGTTTACCAACCATGCATGTTGGCTAGCTAGCAATATTCATACGCCCATATGCCCACCTTTGACTGAAAGCAAGCTCACGTCCCGTCTTTAGGGGTTAGGAAACATAGGACATGATTAACTGAAGTAGAAGCGGACGAGGCAGGTTGAGGGGGGGAAGTGGTTGCATGGAAAAGGTCAATTACAACACTTTGGAATGCATTGAACATCGCAGATCGATGATATCTGACAGTGTATGAGTATCCAAGGGTGGATTTTTTCCCCCTTAATGCTCCTGAGTAAATACAGCAAATGTTAGAGAGCGGTAGGATTGAATGAGTAATACACAGTTGGACCTAAATTACTCAGGTGTAATGTTCAGGATGTTTCAGAGCTAGTTAGACGGATTTCACAGCTGTTTCGGTGAGAGGTGTTATGGCATGGTGCATCATCCATAAACTTCTGTCTGAGGTACTGGGATTTGCAGCCTTTTAAACTTTAAACTGCAACTGTAACTAGGATTGCCATGCATCAGTCAATAGGCTGTCCCCAGTTATCCATATGTGTCATGCAATTTCATGCATTGACTGTTGTATGAGACAGTCTATGCAAAGAACAAATTGCCTGCATACCGTTGTCTACGTAGTTAATTGTGTTGGTGCAATACAAATTGCACTGAAAAAAAAACCATTTTGTCACACAGAAAAGAACATGAGGTTATGAAAGCGATTATGTGAAATTGGCACCTCAGACTGTGAGCTTTTCTATGTTCCGTGTTTAGACAGCAAGAAACCCTGATGTTCTCACAATAGGTGAACTAGCAGCGAGACTGTTGTCTGGATATTAATTACATATTCCAAGTCTTTGAACCAGCTGAGTCTCCAGAGACGGGGCCTTGTGGGACGGATACACCGTCAGAAAAAAGGCAGATTCCTGCCAAGCCGACAAATCACAAAGGAGACTCCTGCTATTCTTCTTCTTCTTCTCCCCGTGGTATTCTCATGCTTACTCCTTCAACCCATCCTTCAAAAAAAAAATGTCCCTCATTCATTTGGATATTTGTGTCATAAAGAGCTTAAGTCGTCTCAAATTGGGGGTGGGGTGGTGCAGGGGAAGGGGGGCTGTTTGTTATGTGATCTACCCCCCCCCTCCCCAGGGGCGTAGACCTAAATCTATTTGGACATGGGCTTAGAGCTTGTAAGCCTATTATTCCCATCTGATTCAGAGGCTAAGTGCAAAAACAACACATTGTGTGTGAAATGGTTAAATAGATTGAATTCTATCCTTATTCTATTGCTCGCATATACGTCTCTTCAACCAGATGCACATAAATAAAAGCACTCCACACACACACACATACACATTTGATATGCTTGACGGTGTGCGGATGTGACAGCGATTGTGCGTTGTGCTGGCGAGTGTCTCCAGACAGACAGCCAGTACCTGTGGTCTGCTGGTGACTTTCATTGTCGCTCAGAGAACAGAGCCGGGCCTCGCAGCCAAATCTAAGCCGCAGATGAAAGAGCGTTGTTTGCTACGCCGTGATTGGCTCTCCCGGCGGAACAATGATGGCTCCCCCGTTGCACTGAGTTGTTTTTTTTTATTCTTATTCTGAAATGTTGAAATGGAATCTGAATTGGAATAAATTGAAGGGAAAGAAGAAAAATAATGCCCTGCAGGCCATAACGCAGTGTTTGCCTCCCGTTCCCTGCTTAATCTCACACCCGGTGACGGACACACAGCGGACAAGCAGCCCGGCTGGAGGGGTCCTCTTTGGGGGGGCAGGGGGGATTTAATAGGGGAGACTCTTGGAGACTCCGAAAGAACTGGAAGTGGAGAGAAATTGAACCCCTTGAAGTTTGGAGGGTACAGCACAATGGAAAAATGCAAGATGGCTCAGAAGCCAGGCCACCTATGAGGCTGGGAATAATCTATTGCTATTTTCTCTCTCCTAATGTTCGTTTCTTTAATTCTGTTTTTTGCTTGCAAATGACTCCCTGATTTCTGTACGATTCTCATGGAGTTATCCCATTGGCTTATTGGTAAACTTGCCACACCACGGCATTTTATCCCCCCCCCCCCCAGCTCAACATCCCCTGTGGGGGCCCCCACTCAGAGGATGTCATTCCAGCTCTCATCTCGGCAGCGGCTGATCAGCCTTGGCCAGATAAATGGCCCTGCTGTGCGACTGTGGGATCCGGCTGTTATGCAACTCAACATGAATATTTAATCATAGGCTCTCCGCAAATACAGGGGAGTCAGGATGTTTGGACTTCAGAGGACAAATGTAAAGGAACCTGAGGATGACATGGGAAGCCACAGCAGTGTCAGTACTGATTTGGAAGGTCTGTTATCTGCCTGCTGTACAACAAGGCTCTGTGGTCACTTGTAGATCAACGGCAATGGAAAGAGCTGATTAAATAAACATGCAAATAAGCAAGGTTAGCAAAGCTGCAATATGCAACTTTTTCCTTGAGACAGGAAGTGTATTGCTAGTCCTATCCTCCTTCCCCTCAGTTGGTCTAGTTCCCGCCCTGACATTTGTCACTCAACGTGGTGAGCTGTCTACCTTGAAACAGCATCCAGCCTGAGGCTGAGGTAACCGGCATCACCACAAAGCCACCGCAGGCATTGAAGAAGCAGAAAGTGAAATCAGCCAACGTGCAGTAAAAAAACAACGCTGATGTTTTTGAAAATTCAGCCTCACTGTTCTTCATCTTTCTTTTCTTACTGCTTTTATCTATCTATCTATCTATCTATCTATCTATCTATCTATCTATCTATCTATCTATCATTGTTGCTGTTAATGTGCCTTCTCTGTGCAGTGGCCGCTAGCCTCACCTGCTTTTCACTGTGGCTGACATGTTCTTGTGCTCTTTTTTTCCTCAGGTCCCCATTTTGCTGTTGATGTACCAGGTTGATGCACCTCCCTTTTCCTTGCATTGTAACCCCCCTATTTTTAAAGCACTTTAGTACACATTTGTTTTGTGTTTTTAAAGTGCTATATAAATAAAGTTGACTTGAACCTCATTGAAAAGCCAATTTAAGGCAAATTGTGGACATGTATACACAGGGTCAAAAACTGATAATTTATAATATATATTATTTATTTATTGTTTTTCTTAATGTGAAAAAAAATGCATATGGCAGCTTTAAACAGACAAAGATTTCTACATTCTTTATGCGTTTTTTTTATTCATGGGCAACTAAACATCTGTCAAGAGCCGAGGCTTTAGTCGATATTAACAGTAGATTTGAGATAAAAAGCAGACAAGGCAGACAATTAGACGAGCCTCGGCTCCGAGACTTGGCAGGTTCAGTGTCCAACCACCAACCGAGTGAGATGACCCACTCAAAGGATGATAAAGTTGGCAAAAAAAGCAAGATGCTGATTAGGCTAACTCTCCCACTTCACACTATGATATTTTAGCAGGCGTCTCGGCCTCGTGCTTCTCTCAGTCTTTATTAAACGAGTCTCTCCGCCAAAGTTTTATTAATTAGTGTAATTAACTCTTTTTGACGACTTACTATGAAGTGGGGTGTGAGGTATTTCTCTCATTTTTCAGCCACCACTCAGCGCTTGTGCCACACAACATTAATAATGCTAATTAAGCACTTTGACAGTTAATTTAAGATAATTAATACAAATACTAATATTAGATGGCACACAATTGGAAGCTAGGCAGAGCAAAACCACATAGCTTTTGCACGTATGCCAAAGGCCTTTCAGTGGAGCGGGGGGAGTGAGCTCCAAAATACCTGCACAGATCTATATTTCACAACTTGGCTGTCAGAATTTTAAATTACTTTTAAAATCACTGCAATTTTTCTCCACGGAAAGATACAGTTGTCAGGACAACTCCCTCGCTGCTCATCTCTGAGCTTGCGAGCTGCCCAATTGCCAGCTTTGAGGGGTTTTTGTCTTTTTTTTTCAGATTCCAAACATTCATTACATGTAGTTCTGCCTATTATGTCTGTAAGGCACTGTTTATAGCCCGTCGGTTTTTCATCTTTGCCAACCTTAATGAGCAAACGGCCCTTTTCTCCATATAGAAATACAACGTCGGGCCTAAAAAATGATGGTCACTCGTTTTCCTCAAGAGCTATAACAGGCGGTCCAGATGGTCCATTTGCGGCGCCTCCCCTACCCGGGAAGACGCCCTGGCTGCTGAAGAGAGAGGGGGAATAAGTCAATGTCGCAGTCTTAACTACCAAGCGCATTACCTCTGAAGTATATGCCATTTGGAGAGCCAGGCTCATTTTTAACATCTTCAGGCTGCTTAGCTTGATCTTCCCCCTCTCCACAGAAAAAGTCCCAAAGATTAACATAGTGCACTCGGTGAATAGCCAGTCTCCCGCAGTCAATATAGCTTAGCTTATCTCAGGAGTGTTGTTCGCTAGGAGCCCCCGGAGCTATTGGCAGCAGTGAGCTCTTTTTTTTTTTAGCAGACAGAGTAGCCACAGAAGCTGTAATAGATTGGCGATTGGTCTGTAAATAAGGGCTACAGATACTAGCAGCAGTGGGGGTTGAAAAAGCAAATCAGTGTTAGTTGATTTTCAGGTAAGAAGAAGTCATTAAATTAGCATCCATAAGGAAAGGCAAGGCAAGTTTATTTGTATAGCACCTTTCAAACAAGGACATTTATAAAGACATTTAAAAAAAAGAATACAATTAAATAAATTTAAAAAATTAAATCACAGTGCAGAAGGAATAAAAGTCGTAGTGCAAGTTTAGAGTTCAGCAGAAAAGTGCCGTGGGCTCAATTAAGAGCAAACTCTACAACATAACATGAGAAACATGCATGCGGTTGCATTAACAATGCAGGTGGGAGCAAATTTAATACAATATATTACGATACTTGCAAAACCTTTGCCTTCGCTGTGCAGTACTTCCCCTGATGGGTATTGAACCAAGGGTTGAAAATTGTCTTATCCCGACCCTCCTCCCCAGACACTCGCCTTAAACTTCGCACAGCGTTCTTAATTGAATGAGAGAGAGGAGAGTGAGTCCTCGTGCGTTATGGCTACTCGCATGGCAGTAGGTAGGTAGAGTGTATTATTCTGTCTGGCTGCGGTTAGTGTTTCCTTAATGAGGCTGGAGAGCGGTGCGGGGGCCAAAGCTCGTTAGCCAGGCACCAGGGTTAATGCGTGATGGAGTGGCTGGCCAGCCCACCGGTAAACAAGTGAAACCTTAACCAGGCGGGGTTATGCATGGCCACGCGTTTTGTTTTCCCCGACATGACACAGATGCTACTAGGGGAGAAAGAGATTGCACTTCAACGGTGGATATATTCATGAGGAATGCTGGACCAAAAAAAACCAAAATAACTACATGAATTCCAAAGGCATCCCCCAAGGAGTAAAAGGCAGCGCATCCCAAAAATAACACTCCAAATGACGGATTACTTACATTTCACTAGGTTTACTGAAGGGCACTGCGCTAAACGCTAACCTCGCGAGCAATGAGATCAACAAGTCACCGGAAGTCTATTCGTTTCCTGTTGAGCTGAGCTGACTGGGGAAGTTCGACCAATGGGTGGACGGTCAATGAGCTTGTTGGCCGAGAAAAGGTGGTAACAGCTGAACTTTCTGTGGTCAGCTGTTGACATCGACCCAGATTTCCGCCCTTCCTCGTTTCCCTACCGATGTGATTTTGTTCCATGAACAATAGTTCCGTCTGGCAAGTGCAAAATGGACGAAAAGTTGCTTACAGCCATTCAAAGCTTCCCAGTTCTCTACAACTTTTATTTGAAAGACTACAGGCATAAATGTCTCAAAAGCTTGAGACGGTTGTATGCATAATGTTATTTCTTTATTTTACTGTTTATTTTTCATTAATACTACCTACTTAGTGCTCGCTAGCTAGCTATATTAGCAGAACAATGTAATTTTATGAGGCAATATGCATTAAAAACATTTTTTATTTGTATAATAATGTTAACTATTTTTTATCTTGGGCTATGCAAAAAATCCATGTTGATCTTTATTTTTCTGTTTATTTTCCATTAATACTACCTCATTAGTGCTTGCTACTAATGACGTAACGTTATGGAAGGCAATAACAAAGCACAGATAAATTATTTGACTGTTCAAAACCTTGTAACTGCAGTACCAGTACATAGATGTACGGGAGCATCTCACAACTGGTCAGAATAGAGTGAGCCATCAACCAAGTTGCTCAGAGTGTGAACACTTGGTGACAGGTTTTGGGTAGTAAACCTTCATCGGCGAATCATGACACCATGACACCGACACTAGCTGATACATATTCTGTACTGGTGAAGTAGTAGTTGGTACTGCTGCTAATTGAATTCTTCTAACATCTTATAAATGTATGTTTTAGATTTAGTAATTCAAAAATGATATTTTATCTGTAATTGGTCTGTTAGTGCTATGTGAAGTAGTCTGCTACGTGCTAGTATAAATGTCACGGGCGTCGGATTCATTTCAGAAGTGCAGGGGCCAAAAAGTGTGTGTGTTAGTGTGTGTGTGTGTGTGTGTGTGTGTGTGAATGTGTGTAGCGGTAGATAGACCGGACTAAACTTCTGCGGAGTAACCATAGGTTGCTTGCAACACAGGGTGGCGGGGTATAATATATCTTCAGTTGCCTCTCTGCCGTCATCCAGTTTAATACCACGGACAGCGCCGAGCCACAGCGCCGCTGTGTCGCTGAAACAGGTGAAAGGGAACCTGTTGCAGAGAAACCCTCAGAGGCGTTTTGCTTATGCAAAGAAATCAGTTATTTACACGAGATATTTGCTTGCCACAAACTATTCTGTGAACTGACAAGGAATTCAATTAATAAGCTTTGTTAGTGAAATATCCTTCCTGGCTCCCTTTACTCACAGGGATAATGAATATTACATTAGTTAACAACACAATATTGAAAAGAAAAAGTAGCCTAACAGCATTTGTAAAAAAACTGTGCATATCACCAACGCTGAACTGTTAAGTAGGCCTAATAAAGTTAATTAATCTTCCGCTCAGACTTTGCCGAAGTAAACCTCCCTTCACTCACTGGCAAAGCAGAAGCTGCAGAGCACTTTTTGGAGGTCCAGGCCATCGGTCAAGTGTTTGTGGATGTGGAGGAAGAGGAGGTGATTTAGGCGTCGCTCAGACATTGTTGAGCGAAGGTAGGTTTTCAACCGACGGAGGCTGGAGAAGCTCTGCTCAGCTGTCGTATTTGACATGGGCACCGTCAAATACAGCAGAAGAAGCCTGTCAACTTCACTAAAGAGGAATTGTGTGCCTCGTCCCTGTGCTGCTGCCAGCATGTCCACAATTGTGGCCACCTTCGTCACCCGACTGATGGGTCTTTCAGCGGAACTGTTGTGTGACAAAAATTGACAGCTGGATGGACAGCCGTTCCATGTCAACATCGCCTGTGTACATGTCGACCACCTTTTGGGGGATGCTGATGCTGGGGGGTTGGGGGACTGTTTACTGCTGTGAGGAGTACCGTGTTCCATGCTCATCAGCAGATGCAGAGTGGACTGGTTAAACCTGCGAGTCAGCTCAGAGGTGAGCAGGTCGACTACCTCAAAGAATTGGCTCCTGTAGTAAATCCTCTGGATTTTCCCACTGATGAGGTACATCCCCATCATCGTAACGGCGTGGAGCGCACCTGCCAGTGCCTGAACCAGGTCGTTAATGTCTGTTCTTTGGGCATCTTCAAAGGTGCTGTGGATTGCCTCAGTGGACCTCAGGTTTGTGTAGTGTGTCTGGAGCATCTGCACTGCTGACTGAACTGTCTCTGGTGAGACCCGAGCCACCTCTCCCGCAGAAGAGAACAGTTTTAGAGAGACTTTCAATCCAAGGAAAACACTGAATTGTGTCATCAATGTCTGTAGCCCTGGTGCTTTTTGGCATGCTTCTGGCATTCTGATTATTTCATCCATAAATGTAGAATAATGTTAACTATTATAACTATTATCTTGGGCTATGCAAAAAAATCCATGTTGATCTTTATATTTGTGTTTTTTTCCCTATTACTACCTAATTAGTGCTAAAAAAATCAAAACAATGTAACGTTATGAAAGGCAATGACAAAGCACAGAGATATTATTTGACTTAACTATTTTAATATTGGGCTACACAAAAAATCCATGTTGATCTAAATTATTCTATTAAAGTGTAACTATGTTAACTATGTTATCAAGTCTAACATAGTCATGTTTTTCCGTGGCTTCCCATAATGTAGAAGGCCAGATGTCCTCCGCGCGTGGAGTTTCGTCTGGTTTAATTTTAGCCCACTTTTTTCTCCAGTCCTTCATACACCACTTGACTTTTAAGACTGCCGTGACTTTGGTTTCGAAGTCCTCCACTTTGACTTTGCCTCTTCGGTGTGTAAGTTAAGAGGACTGGAGAGACGGGCGGGGGCGACGGAGGGGAAGTCAGTGGCGGAGTGGAGCTGTGCATTCGTGCGGCAAACGAAGTGTTATATTTTGCTCTCCCCCCGTTCCCTCTTGGCCTATCTCTCTCCTCTCTCCCTCTCTCTCTCTCTCTCTCTCTCTCTCTCTCTCTCTCTCTGTCACTCTATCTTTCCTTCGTCCTCCCACTCTAGCCCCTGAGGAATGTATGGAGGCGGTCTCTGCAGGTCCAGGGTGCCGGTGTCCTTGGATGAAGGTCTGCGTTGGGGGGGGTTGTTTTAGTCAGACTTCAGGGAAATCCTTGTACTGCGGGCCTAGGGCTCTTGAACTGGCCTCGGGCTGCTGACGCCCCCCCCCCCGTCTGGCCTATGACTCCCATCCCTGGGCACACACACCGCCTCCTCCTTGGTTCCTTGCCTTCCCAACCTCCTCTTCTAGTCTCCAACCTCCTCTGGCCTTTGTACTCCCCCGCCTCCCCCCACCACCCCTGAGCCCAACTGCCTTTCCAGTCCCACCCCTGGGCCCAAGGTCCAGCATTCATCCCGCCCCACACAAGCCCACAGGTCCCGGGTGACTGCAGAGGTTCATTACAGCCTAATACCAGGCCAAGCCTTTCCCCATAAGCATCATAAATATCCATTAATGCGATTCATCATCATAATGGAATCGCTTGTCAGCTAGATGGTAATGATTTGTAAGCAATAAAGTCATGCTGGGGCTTTTTAGCAACTGGGCTAATTTCCTTGTATCAATTAGTTGGGTATTAGGCTGTTTTCTTTTTGTTTTTATGCTGAATTGATTTTAATTAATATTGTGATACATGAAATCAATAAGAGTGTAACCCTGGCTGCACTCGAGTCAATGTTGGTGAGAAAGCAGTGAGTAAGTTGATGAGGTTTCTGAGGAACGAGGACATCTCAGCACAGCTTGCGTGTGATGTGTCGTGTCCGTTGCAAGCTGTACCCACACCTTGTGCCTGTTTGTGACACACACACACACACACACACACACCCACACACACACACACTTGTAGCCAATAGAAGGTACTCACAAGTACTTTAATACATTTATTCCGTAACCTTAACTTTAACCTAACCTTAAAGTGTGAATCCCTGAGTTCCTGTTTTCCAAAGTCTCCATCTTTGTCTCTCAGCCTCATCGCTGTGGTGTTTCTGCACTGCTCTTCCCAAAGATCACCTGTCAATCAAACAGTGTGTCCAATACTGTGACTGTAACTTTTTCCCTTGGATTTTCTGTTGATGATGTTTGAGTTTCTGTAGGTGGTGCTCTTTTCTTTGTCAGCCATGGTGGCTATCGCTGCTCTTGCTAACCACCCAGTTCTTCTTCTTGTTCTTGTTCTTCTTCTTTATTCCAAACAAATCAGAAACATAAAACGCATCACTTCCTGTGTGTTAGAGAGTTTTGCCCAGGAAAGCAGATGTCTAGAACAAAAGATGTCAATGTTTTCATGAAGTGGCCATAGGTTGAATCACATTTGTGTTATATTAGACATTGATAGAGAGGTGCATTTATTTTAAAATGGGCATTTATTTAGATGGAAATGCCACATATTATTCCTTTAACCCTCAACTAACCCCTTGTAGAAGTGAAAAATGGCCAAAATGTCCTTACTATGAAGGTGTAAAACTCAATCTGATTCTCCGAAGGATAGCAAATGCAAGAACACAGTGCCTAGCCACTTAGCGCTCTCTCTCTCATCATACACATGGTGATGTAATTGAGTGCAACAGATGTCCAACAAGCTGCCAGGTGTGTCATATGTTCAGCAAAGCTCCCATATAATCGACAGGGTTTACTCCTACATCCTTCGGAGTACACACATTTACATCAGCCAACAGCATTTAAGTGGGGACCCGCTGTGCGAGCATGTGGGAGGTGCACGTGTCTCGCAAGATGAAGCCAGTGTGTGTTTCAGGTGTGTGTGACTCAACAACTTTCGCCGTGTGATGTGCGTGGCGTTGCGGGCTATCCCTTCGCCGGCAGCACCCTCACAGGGTCGGCCGTCTTCACTATTGGAATAATTGTTTTGACTCGGGTTGTCAGAAGAACGCCCGTTACGGATTTTATATGATGCTTCCATGTATCCATCATGTATGCTGCGTGTGCACTCCGGTAATTGCATGCAATCGCTTAATTGCTGATTCGCAGCGACAGATTATGTGTAATCTGGTCACACGCCGTCACAAACCTATTTGCTCACTACAGCTCAGGCTGCGGTGAATGTGTTTTCAAAGCAAACAAACTCGGCGTCCTCTGGGATCTCGCTGTGTTGTCATTGTTTGTGATAACCAGGCTCAACTCAAGAAAACAAATGAAAAAGGAAAAAACTTGAGTCCGGCGGTGTTGTTCACATTTAACATGACCAAAATCTCAAAAGTCAAGCCAGTAAAAGGCACTTTGCTGCTTTTTAGCCAGTTGCTATGAAACTAATAATATAATGCGGTAAAAGTTATTGTGTGCAAATCATCTGTTCTTTAATAAGCGGTATGTAATTTAAACTAACTTAAACTATGAATGAAAAAGTAACTTAAACTATGAGTCTTAACACTTTAGGGGTTATTTTACAGTGTGTTCTCCCAGAATCCTCTTGGTATGCAAATTAGTTTATTCGTCTATTAGCATGGACTGCTGTGATATAGTGATGTATGATGGGAACACAACACATTTGGCATTTCAAAATAAATGCACACTGTTGTATGCATGTAATGCCATAAGCTATGTTTGTTCACTTTCTAACGTTAGCTAACAAGCCAGCTAGCTTAATGACACTGCATTCTCCATAGAAGAGATGAAGGCAGCAGATCAACGAGGGATCCAGAGAGATGAGGTCACATTCACAGACACTGATTATTAATTAGATCTCCAGAGGTTGGATTTAATATGTTTCCAGTCAAGTGGTATTTTTTTGTTCAGGTGGCCGTCCTAAACCCTGGTCTATATGTCATCGTCACAATTGTGCCATGGGACTGCGCTGGTTTCTTCCGGAAACTTGTCATATCTGGGTAAAATGCAAAGAAGCAGGAATACCACTGTGCTCGAGTGACTTCCCTTTTCAATAATCCCCCTCAGTCCCAAGATCCCTGAGTCGTTTCTGGTTTCCACTCTTGTATCTCTTTGTACTGTCACATAGGCCGGATCACGCTGCTGTTAGCAGGATGTTTTTCATCAAGCAAAGAAAAAAAAAGAAATAAATTCAATGCTCTCTGGAAAATTGATCAAATTGATTCGCTTCAATTTAGCGTCAGGGATACAAGGGGGCACCGCATAATCAGATTTCCAGTGCCTTGACATGTTGTGTTTTGGGTTTGCGGTGGTTTGTCAGTGGCTGTAAAATAAATTTAGAGGGCTTTCTTGGGGATACCAGATGATCCAGGAAGCTATTTTGGGGGAATGCCCAGTGTTGGTGTAGTGCAGCACTTTATTATTTGGAGATCTCCTAGGTTTACACAGTGGACTGGACAGAGCCCTGGGTTTGTTTCGAGGATCCCTCTTCGGATTGGAAAGGTCTTCGGCGAAATCCAGAGGGATTTGTTTAAGTATTATACTGAAATTAGAAATCACGCCTGGCAATCTCAAGGTTTATCCAACGATGAGGTACATCATATGAGCCTTACTGAAATGTACAACGTCATACACACACACATCATCTAGAAGTGTGTGATACAGTAAAGTGAGTGAGTGCTGGCTAACTCTGAGCACCAGGTGTGGCTTACACTTCCAGGTAAACCCAGCCCAAGGGATCATGGGATGTCACAGTCATGTGACTGTGTTTGTGACAAACAGCAGCACCCAGCTGATCCCCCTCCCCTTCCCTCTCTGGCTCTGTGTGTGTGTGTGTGTGTGTGTGTGTGTGTGTGTGTGTGTGTATAGGTGAGTGCTTGTGTGTTTATGTGGTAGCGCTGATGCAATACGCTGCAAACACTGATGCTGACTTACGCTCGGACGCCCAGAAAGGACTCCTTGGCCTTTGGAAGCAGATCTTGAGGGATTTTGGTAAAGGTAGGTGGTGTGTGTGTGTGTGTGTGTGTGTGTGTGTGTGCGTGTGTGTGTGTGTGAGGCAAGGGGGGGGGGGTAGCAAAAGTAAGTGAGTGAAAGAGGGGAAGCTTAGGGATCAGAAGTGATTAGGCAGTGTTATCAGGCGTGCAAGCCGCCTTTCCAAAGCTTACATCATGGTCTTAATGATGTGTGAGGTGTGTGTGTGTGTGTGTGTGTGTGTCTCCCTTTGTGTGATAAATCCCTCTTTCACATTTTACAACATTTACCACATTTACGATCAGAGAGTGATGGGAAGGAGTTGAAAGGTGAGTTCAGACTGAGAAAAGCAACTCTTTCTTGGACACTGTACAATAATTGTATAAGCATCAAGTGTGTGAGCCCGGCATATATACAATCATGCATATCACACACACACACACACACACACACACACAAACCTGCATCTATGAGTACATATCATAATTGCAGCCACGCTCTGCTGGTAATGAAAGCAAACAGGCACTGAGAAAATGAATATGCACTCATCACAAAATATGAAAATTATTTTGCTGTTGGGCTGCTGTGATGTGTGTGTGTGTGTGTGTGTGTGTGTGTGTGTGAATATGTATAGCACTTTTCAAACCAAAAAGTGCTATACAGCATGAAAAAATGCCATAAACAATATACATAAATAGAATTATAATAATATAAATAAATTAAATCAAGGTACATACAAATTTAAAACAAGGAAATGAAATAGAAAAATACACAACACAGGTGCAGTAATAAAAAAGAATGTGAATTCATTTCTAAAACTGCAAGACTTATTATTATTATCATTATTATTGTATATATAATACATTTTCATCAATCATATGAAATATTATGATTATTATTATGATCGCTTGTAAAAGCTTTGTTAAGAAATGTCATTATGGTGATTGGGTGTAATATCAAGTAATGAACAACTGTGTGTGTGTGTGTGTGTGTGTGCCCATCGGTACACTCACTGTGTAGCAAACAGCTGTGGAGGCTTCAGGCTGTGTGTCTATTGCAGAGAGAATCTGCTGTTTAATTACCTTCAGCGGAAGCACTAGAACATAATTACTTTGTGTTTCAGTGTTTTGCTGCATGATTGGGTTCGCTGGCATTTTGGCGGCACCGCGCCGCTTCCATCATGATGAATGTGACAGGGGAAGGTGGAGGCCACTTCTGCTGCTGCCGCTCCACCGCTGTCTCTGCCTGAGAAATGGACGATGGAGAGATGGATGGAGGAATGGACGCTCATCGGGGGAAAACAGGAGACAATGGGTTGTAAATTCAGCTGGGTTACTTGGAGGAATTGGAATCCAATTTATTTTTTTGTGTGCTTTGTTGTGTTGGCACAGTACAACCACCAGGGCAGATTAAAATGAACCCTGAGAATGAGGGAGGAAGGCTTTAACTGCAATATGGTGATTAAGGTTTGACCGATATCGGGTTTTGAAGACCGATACTGACGTTTGTTTAGCGATTTTTAGACTGAACTCACCAATAGCCAATGTTTCAATTTGATATTGATATTTTGCCTCCTATCTTAGGATAAGATAATATTAGCATCCTCATCTGCTACCACCACCCGTGGGGTCCCTCCAGGGTCCATTTCAGGCTCTCTTCTTTTTCATCCTATTATTCAGAAATTAAATATCTCCTTTCACCCTTACACCGACGATACCCAGTTCTACCTCCCTTTGAAACCCAGTGACCTGTGTTCCCTAAACAACCGTAGCGACTGGAGGACATAAAAGATTCTCCAGCTAAATGAGAGCTGAGGTTCTCTTATTTGCCCCCCCCCCCTCCCCCGGAATAGTCTACTATCCCCTTTGGATCAGGTCTGCCCCACCATTGACACTTTTAAGTTTTGGTGCATTGTTAATTGTATTGTGGTTTGTCCTTCATGTTGGCTCTTTTAGTTATTTGAAGTTGTGCAGCACTTTTGTCAATGTCAGTTGCTTTTAAATGTGCTTTATGAATAAAGTTGACTTGACTTGACTAAAGCTTTACTTTGAAACCCATGGTGTTCCACCATACCTATTCAATTTTAGGGAGAAACTCTGGAATGTATTAGGCCTTCAAATGAAATATTCAATTACAAAAAAAATACTGAACAATTGATTGAATAAATAAAAATGTGTGCAAATAAAATACAATTTATTTGCAGCTTTTACAGCTGTGATCAGGGAGGGACCTCCATCATATTGTGATGGACAGTGATATTTAATAAAAAATCCAATATCGGCACAAACCGATATATCAGTCTAGCCGTATAAGTGACCTTCATGTCACAAGGCACGCAATAAAGAGCTGGACTAGATTTCACTCACCAAGCCCTGTTGCAGTCACTCTATTTCATGACCTGCACAACCAGTAAATCACACCCACTCTGCAATCAGCATTCACAGCTTTCATGTTGTTCGAAGACTTGCTGTAAAAAAAAGAAACTAAAAATCCAAAGTATGCAATGCCTCTCATGACAAGAGATGCTTTGTAAATAGAAGCCGTCTCAAATAGTGCACTTCATCTAATATGCACCGGGTCTCGCACGTTTTCAAACACAAAGCAATGCGGGACTGTGATGGTCTATGCCCTTTGAATTTGAAGGGGAGCCACATCTTAACTGGAGTGCAGCGCTTTCCTTTCAAGATAAAGAAGAGAGCACCATCCACTTCTTGACTTCAGTACCCTCACTTCAGAGACAGATAGGTCTTATAAATTGGCAGCCTAAGGCTTTTACCACTTAACCAGCGTAGCCACAGATGTGGTGGTCTCATGGGGATCTTTGTGGTGCTCCGGGCTAAGGGCTACTATGCTCTTCAGTATAAAACAGAAAGGCCATCAAAATCATCTTTGCAGCAGGGGGACCAGACTAGCATGGCATCTGAAACACAGCATACAAAATATATTCCTCTTGTCAGCTACAACCAAATAAAGCAGTCCCTCCATTCCCTTTACATCTGGACAAATTTGCGCAATGGTCATACATCTTCATCCTTAGCTGCAACACTTGAGTCCCACAGTCCATACCCGTGTGGTGCAGAGCCCTCAGGCAAGGCTTGATGGGTCACAAAAGAGGAGACCTTTTTAGCTTGGACAATCGGTACCCTGTCAATACCCCCGCCCCCCTCAAGTGATGACCCCCGTGACCTCTCAGACAGCCAACAGGAGGATTTTCGTGGGAGGAGGGGGGGGGGGGGCGAGGAAGAGTGCGTCTAATTCATCTGAAGAGAACAGATAGATGGCAGGCAGGCAGGCTGGCTGGCTGGCTGGCAGCGGTTTTTCAGCAAGGTAATGACGCGTGGTGTTTTCAGTCTCTAAGTGTGTGTGTGTGTGTGTGTGTGTGTGTCTCTGGGTTTTGTGATAACACAGGGAGAAGACTCCATGCGGGCATCTACATAAAGGAGGATGGAGAAAAAAAAGGAGAGGAGAAAGAGTAATGAGGGAGGAGAGGAAGCCGAAAAAAAAGAGGAACAACGCCAGAGAGAAAGAGGGGAGACAGATGTGAAGGAAGTAAAGGATGAAGTGAGAGAGACGGCGGCACAATGAGTGTCGAGTGAGACTTTTTCCCGAGCGAGAGAGGGAGGGAGAAAAGAAAAGGCCAGGTGAGGGAGAAAGACAGCAAGTGAGAGAGGGGAGGGCGGGAGATGTGGGTAGATCGAAGGCCTCTCTTTTCACTTCTCATCTGTCATCAGACCTCCAGCCAGGAGCCCCCTGCCCTCACTTTGCCGTGCCCCGAGAGAGGTGCTTGGGCATGGGCCACTTGCGCTGACAGACCTCCTGCCTGGCCACTTTATCATCCAGGCCAGACAGGACCTGGGGGGGTTGTGGTGGTGGTGGTTGGAGGTGCAGACAGGGAGGTATGCTCTTCATAGGGAGTGGCCACCATTATGTCTTTTTCTATGTCTACGGTGACATCCTGTAAAAAATGTATAATTGGCTATAATGTAATAAAACGTCCCTCTGAATGGGTTGAAAATGCACCAGGCAACATTTTAATGTAGAAATCCAGCCTTCCTAAAAGCCTAAATCAAACAGTGGGGCTGTAATAGTGAAGCAATTGAGACTCTGTAGATTTGCTCTATTTGCCCAAGTTGTTGCTTTTATCATTAGGGTGTCGGGTATGGTGACTGTAGGCCCACAAACAAGTGAAAACTTAAAGGAATAATCCACCCACTGTTAGATATCATCAATTTGTGAATTCCAGGAGTTATTTTGTGATGAAGTACCCCTTTACTCAAAAAGCAACGTCTTGTGGCTGGGTTCCATTACGGTTCTATTGAGGCTACTATCATTGGTATCTCTTCCTCTTGTACGATGGATTTCTCCCTGTATGATTGTTGAATGTGGGTCTAGAAGGAAGCCCTTGCTCTTTTATTCTGAGGGGCTGACACCAAAACCTGACGTTTACCGTTGATGTTTTGATGTTTTCGCTGTAAAATGTTACGCTATGAAATGCAATTGTAGCTGCGTTGGAATTATCATGTCATGTTTTGCCAAATGTCCACAGGATTAAGAAAAATGCACCAACAACATGGGTCCAGAAATACAATTCAGTGCCAATAGCTGTGTTATACATACCATACATAAACCATGCATTTTACTTTTTAAAAATATAAAAAGTATATGTATTAAGCAGTATATTGATCCCCAGCTCCTCCTGTCCACATGTCAAAGTGTCCTTGAGCAAGACACTGAACCCCAAATTGCTCCCGATGGTCAGGCCAGCACCTTGCATGGTAGCTAACTGCCATCGGTGTGTGAGTGTGTGTGTGTGTATGGCTGAATGAGAGGCATATATTGTAAAGCGCTTTGGATAAAAGCGCTATATAAATGCAGCCATTTACCATTTAATGTTTGGTTTAAAGAACAAACAATGAAAATGTAATAAGTTGCCAGATCTTCAGACTCACATTGTAATTTAAAAAAGGTGCCCCTTTAAAAGTCATAATTGCTGGTTAATGTAAGGGCAAGGGTTCGTTAAGTTAAGGTTTGACTTTGCTAAATAGTCCATTCTGATTGGCTGATGAACACATACTGGGGTGGGGTGAGGGCGTCTGCATGATTGAATGAGTGAAATTACATTTACTTTAAAAACACCAAAGGGATGAGTGTGCACAGTGTGAATAAACAACAAGATATTTAATTCATGCATTGACTTACACTACAGTTAGAAAATTACCAAGCCACTTCCAGATATGTGAACGCACCACGGACTAAACTTATTCCTCAGTCACTGTTGACAAACACTCAGTTAACCGAGTTTAGAAACATGGAAGGTTTTTCCAATATTATTTAATTTATTCAGAGAGCATGGCCATGAATGCTAGCTACAGACATTTCTATGGTTACAGTTCTGTTACAGTGTAGCCCATGGATGCTAGCTACAGATGTTTCTATGGTTACAGTTCTGTTACAGTGTAGCCCATAGATGCTAGCTACAGATGTTGCTATGGTTACAGTTATGCCACAGTGTAGCCATGGATGGTAGCTGCAGACGTTTTTTACGGCTACAGTTCTGTTACAGTGTAGGCCATAGATTAGGGAGACCAGACGTCCCCGTTTTCCGGGGACAGTCCCCGTTTTTGGTGGCCTGTCCCCGGCTGGAGCTGTCCCCGGAAATGTCCCCGTTTTTTACTGTGCGTTAAAAACAGACCGCAAAGTGAAATAATATTTTACGTGGCAAGAAAGACGGGGCAGCAGAGCCTACCGGTCGGCCTCCCGGAACATCCCTACTCCAGAGTCCCCCGGAAATGAGCCCAATCTCCCTGACTCCCGGAAAGGAGTTAATCTCCCGACCAAAAAAAAAACAGCGGAATGTGATGTTCGGTGATGTGATTTCGGGATTTAGCGAGCCAAATGGAACACGGAGCCAAAAAAAGAAATTACTCTACACTGTTATCATCAGACCACCATGGATATGTTCGTGAGGTGAGAGGCAGTAAAAAATAAGCCGACTATGGCACACTGCACTGTGTGCAATTCTAGCTTTCTAGCTTTTCAGTCGCGGGCGGAGGTTTAAATGACTGCAAAAGATATGTTGAGGTAAACTCAGTTTAAGCTAGCCTAGGTAGCGATACACATTGCAAAGCAGCCCGTTAGTACAGAGGGAGGCTTAAATTAGCCGATGTCAATTTAATTTATCTAAAACGTTTTTGTCTGTAAATCTACAGTGGGTCAGTGGGTATGTGCAGGGGTTAAAGTGGGCACCTTCGATTAATAAGTAAATAAATCTGATCTGGCAGTTTCATACATAATAATGTCAAGCGAGTTCATTTTCGTGTGCTGCAGCCTGGCGTTCCTTCCAGCTGCCCCTCCTCTCCGTGTAGCCTCCTCTCTGAGGCTACATCCACAATAATACGTTTTCGTTTTTTTTAAACTAAACGATCTCGGTCCAAACAAGCGTTATAGCACAGTTTCAGAAATGATCTCCGTCCATAAAAACGCATATCACGTTACCATTCACCTACACTGGGCATGCGCGTGCCGGTGTAAACAGGAAGCAGATTGTCTGCTCTGTTTAGTTGCAGAAAATATTGTTATGCAGAACAGCAATGGCGAAAAGTAAGAGCAGAGATGTCTTTGTTTGGACGGACGACGAGGTGGAGCTGTTACTGAAAGTAACAAACGAGTATAAGGCGGTAAATATTGTTATTTGTCACAAAGTACTTGGCAATTAAATATTTGCAGTGGAGCACCCTAGTATTATTTAATAATTAATTTAAGAAAGTGTGTGGGTGCCCCCCCAACCGGTCAGCTACCACCACAAATAGAATCTAATTCTGTGGGAAACACTGTGTACACTATGTGTTGTTGAAGTTATCTGATTCATCAAATGTCTTAAATAAATAATAAATAAACAATAATTATTATGAGGTGAGTCATTTTTTCGCCGCTGCAACGCTACACCAGATCTTAGGGTTCCCCCACCTGCCAAATCTCACTTTAAGCCCCTGGGTATGTGTGATATGATTACATTACCAGACTAGAGAGACTGAGACGGAGTTTCTTTCCTCAGGCCATCAGGACTGTGAACTCTGACCTCACCAGGGCCCCCACCAAGACCCACACACTGCCCCTCTTATGCACACACACACTCACACATACACTTAGGTAATGACTACACATAATTTATAGTATATTACATTCATACAATTTCCCTTACCATTTCCAAAGTGCTCTTACTGTATATATTGTGTTGTTTTTTTTTTATATAAGAGCTCTTACTGTAATTACTGTAATACTGTAAATATTGTGTTGTTGTTTTTTTACTGTAAATACTGTGTACTGTTGCCCTTTTGCACATTCCCGTTGAGCATTGCCACTTTTCATTTCACTACACACCCCGTGTGTGTATGTGACAAATAAAGTTCTTGAATCTTGAATCTTGAATCTATAGGCTGCTGTGTTGTTCTTTATGCAGGGACAACAGCACGTTAGGGAGGCTAAACGTAGGGAGAGCACTTAGGACATCGGTCAATTCTTTGATACTGGACGGGATAGTACGCGGGACCGCGTTACTAAGGCAGGTTGGTTTAGAGTTCAGTCAAGCTTCAGTTAAGTTAATAGACATAAGGGGAAATAATAATCTACTCGTTATAAAATTAACGATTAGAATAGTGGTGTAGTTTTCTTGTGATTGCAGTATTGACGGTGGAAGATGGTGAAAAGAAGAGGGTGATGCACTAAAGACACAGTAGGCTAAGTGAGAGACCAGAAAGCCGTGAGTATTAGGCCTGGTTGGTTTAAAGTTCAGTCAAGGTTCTTTTAAGTTAATAGGCATAAAGGGAAAACAATAGCCGTTATGGATTATAAAATTAAAGTGCACTGACAACAAAATGGCTGCTAACATGGATCGTAGGCATATAATATATTAGTTATAAGTAATTCTTATTTTTGTAGTGTCATCAGGATCAAACATCAGGAACAGAGAGATTTCATCAGTCACACAGAGAATGAGTAAGTGATTTGTGTCTTATGATCCCCTAATCAGGAGTAATTGAGGTAATGATGAGAGAGTAGTTCTCTCATAATTGTGATTGCAGCGCGAGTCCGGCGCTTCTCCCTGAAACCAGTTCTGTCAACTTGGGATGTCTGACAGTACAACAGTGGTCAAAATACATGAAACCGGAATTGTCCCCCTTTTTTATTTCATAGATAATAACATTGCATATTTTAATGATATATTGACCGCTGAACTGGAAATGTCCCCGGTTTTCATTTCAGAAATCTGGTCATCTTACCATAGATGCTAGCTACAGATGTTGCTATGGTTACAGTTAGGCCACAGTGTAGCCATGGATGCTAGCTGCAGATGTTGCTATGGTTACAGTTCTGCGACAGTGTAGCATGAATGCTAGCTACAGATGTTTCTATGGTTTATTTACATGAAAATGTTGTGGGTTATTACTTTTAAGTTAGGGTTAGTTTTGGGGTTTTGAAGTTTTAGGGAATTAATTTAGACAATGGAAGGTCTCCAAAATTATAATAATAGAAATGTGTGTGTGTGTGTGTGGTGGTGGGTGGGGTACAGTGTGTGTTTGTGTCCATGCACTCTAGGTTCTTCCCTGGTTTACTTAGACAATAGAATGTTGTTTCAGTGCCAAAATTAATTCACTCCGGTGCCACGGAGCTACACAAAACCTAGCTTTCAAAACCTACAATCCATTCCCACAGATGGATTTTTTATTTGTAAACAGGATATAATTGTACTTTTCAAAATAGTCGTCTAAGTTAACAATTGAGCGGAAAGCGAAGAGCGAAGAAACTTTTCTGACTAAACATTCATTAAGTTGGTGACATTTACAAAAGTAACACAAATAGAAAGAATTCTATCATATTTATATTTGCTCAATGAAAGTATTGTTATATTGATATTGACACATAGATGAGTTTATAGAATGTCACGTGGATGAGGGTGAGTTCTACTTGCAGATGTATCCACCGTAAGTGCATCAGTAGCGCGCGCGCACACACACACACACACACACACACACACACCGGTTTATGTCTATTTCATAAACCCCACGAGGTAGAGTGAGCGAGCGAGAGAGAAAGTAACTTCAAGAGGCTCTCAAAGCAGAAGAGCGCTAGCCTTGAGGTTGAATTAATGATCAGTGCAATGAATGTTTTATAAGGAGTAATAGTTAGCCTTGCTGGGGTATTTGCAACAACATGGAACATGATGTCTTCTGACTTCAGTAGCAGTCTTAAAACACACACACACACACACACACACATACACACACTTCCCTTTGAAAGTGCTGGAGGGAGAGAGGAGATGAGTTGTGGTTTATGCTCGCCAACATCTTGGAATTATCACATATTTATTAAGGCTGATGTGGAGGTGGTAAACAAATATAGCTGAACGGATTATGTTCACGGTCCCTATTGATCGCTAATGTGGTTACAGTAAATCACGGTTAAGCAGAGAGGACAGGAAATAATTGACTTTCATTTCACCCTTTGACTCGTATTTCTGAGCTGCCATCACGCATGGCTGTGGTTCGGTGACGGCGCGTGTTCACTTCCGGGCCGTTGCAGGCGTTTCCCTCAAGCAAGAGCACTGCTGAAGTAGAAGTGCTGTTACATTGCTGAAATCTGACTATATCAGAAGTGAAATTGCAGATAGAGAGCAGGCATAGGAACATTTATTGCTATGAA